>CM060970.1:38236575-39439075 GCA_030765045.1 Tenodera sinensis
ACGACTTTCATTTGAGAAAGTTTAAGTATTGCAAAATTAACAAAAATAACATAACACGTGTGTTTCAACGATATCTACCTACATTTTTTGTATGGCAAGATTTGGTGTGTCTCTTACGTTTTAGTAGTTATGCAAGTCATCAAAGAGTAAACAGGACTACATAGACTATAGCAAGAAAATTCAAAATATACATTTCATTTGTCATAAAAATATCTTAAACATATAGCATTTTATAAAAATGGTTAGCCATTTATGAGAAAATAAAAATTTTCGAAAACATTTCTATGTGAAGAGAGTGGAGGAATTTTCTCTCAAAATTTGAATTTTCTTCAAATTTCTTCGCATCCTTGAAAGATACTAAACTTACATACCAACGTTGGTTTTCAACCGAATTTTCGTTTTTCAGTTATGCTGTTCACAGGCACAGACATACACACACGCGGACATTTTTCTAAAAATGACCCTTTTTTATTCAAGGAGCCTCGTAACATATTTGCGTGAAATCTCGACGTCAAAACTTCCGGTCGAATACCCTACTTACTATATATAGTAGAGAAAGTAAAAATAAACTTGAAGTTAACCCTATAGACATTTTCTCCGTAAAGAAATTCTCTAATTTGTGCATGCTGTAAAATCAGAGTTTGAAGTTTAACCCACATGTCCCACTTAACATAGTAATTCTCCTTTTGCGTGCATTAAATTCATCATTGTCAGTTTATTAACTTGTGGCTGCAATTTACATGAGAGAGGGGTCGAGCTTTGCGGGTCGTGGAGTAAGCAGGCGCCACTAACTCTCTGCAGCACAGGATAGTGCACAGGAATCGAACACTAGCCGCATTGCAGCGGAATCCTGACACTTTCCAGTGTCTTCAAGTAAAACAATTCATTTCGATCTCTGTGCTGAACCGACTCCATCAGAAGTCCCAACAAACAGAAAAATAACTGGTCTTCATATCTATTATGTAATTAATAGATATTAATAAAGAGATATTATCCACTATAATAATGACAATTTTGACTCAGCTATAGCATTAGCACAATTTATAGGAAGGTTAAAAACAACAAATTGGATTTAATATGATTCTTCCATAAATAAAGTGTAATAGATTGTTAATTAGGTTCTTAAATGCAATAACTTAGGCACAATATTTCGTAAACACCGTTCAGTTTGATTAATTAATAGGCAGCCCAAATGACACCAAGGATCGTAAAATGCCACTAATGTCACTGTGACACGCATATATAATTTTCACGTGTGTCGCAACGAAAAGATTATACATGTGTTTACATACGTTTTCTGCAATTTTAGCATTAAAATACGCAAAAATATTCAATAAATTTACTAAATGAAAAATTATAATGCATAAGAGATCTGAGATATATGACTTAATATGGTTGCTAAGCAGATGTTTCATTTGTTTCAACACTTATAAAGGAAAATGGAAGGTAATGAAAAAACTATTGAAAATATAGGTTGTATTCCGCTTGGCATTTTGAACGAAACCTAGAGTGTTGAGCTTATTAACTCCAGAAAAATCAAAAGATGTTTAGAAAAATGAATAAGGAGATTATTGTGTTGGTTGCTGCACTTGCGCGATTGTCGATTTCAGGCTTTCTTACAGGCACATTTGAGAAAATTGTGTTGTGGCGGGGGTGACATTGCTGTTTGTTACCATAGCAATTGTCATTCATTTTCTGGCACTGGTCCCAGAAATAGAATAATGTTGCATGATTTACGGCGTCATAAGCTGTTTTAATGCTAAGTGTTTCTATTAGATTTATTACTTTTTCTACTAATACAACAAGCAGGGGAAGTATTGTGTTCTCTCGAAAAATATTATGGAAATATATTTTGAGGTCGCCTAAGTCTTAAAAAGTATTTTAGAGAAAGGTACGTTGGTGCGTGTGTTTGTGTAAACAGTAAATAGTAAGCCGGTTAAATATTAAATTTGATATTAAAAGTTTCAGCATTTTCAAGAAGTTGACACGAAGGTTTTCAAGTAATCGTCACCAAAGATCCCTTATGACAACTTTTTCGACAATTTCAATTTTCTTAAAATGGCTCTATATTTTATGAAATACTATATTAACATATTTTCACGAGAAATGTATGTATTAAAATATCTGGGAATAACCTTTGAAACTCCTCCTGAATAAATGACAAATTGTAAGATATAGACAAATGTTACTACATAAAAGCTGTAGATCTTCTTAAATCACACACTTCGTTAAATTTATTTACTTATTTTTCTATTTGTTAGAGTTAACCCTTGTTCTTCTTCATCTGATTACCCTCCCCGTATGGAGGACTTACCCCCTAGGACTTACAAGCCTATGCTTAGGGTCAGACGCCTGTCGGGGAGCACAGGAACCTCTGGACCAGAGTGAAGACCTGGAAGCGGGTGGTCAGCCAAGCACCACGTATGAGAGTGAGGAAGAGGGTGATATGAAATGCAGGCGAAATTGATGATTGGAAAGGTCAAGATGGAGCAGTTGGTGGAATGAGTGGCGGAGGAACCGGAGAACCCCGGATAAAATCTGCCCTGACGCCGATTCGTCCGCCACGAATACCATATGTGGGTGCCTGGGATCGAACCCCGTCCGCCTTGTTGATACATAAAAGTTGTAGATCTCCTTAAAGCACACACTTTTTCACATTTACCTAATTTTTTTATTTGTTGGAGTTAACCCTTTCGGAAGTAACACTTGCTATTGGCCTGAATTTGCGAATACTTATCCCATTTAAGAAAATTATCATTCGTCCTCCAGGTCATGCAAAGAGGACTAAGTTTCAAAGCCATCACATAGCGCCCAGCTCTTAAAAGATTCTTAAATTAAATTCAAGAAATTATTAGAATGATGTGGTCATAAGGATGCCTGAAGGTACAATACCAAAAAAATGTATTGGAATGGGAACCATCAAGGAAACTTGAGACAACGGTGTGCAATAACTTGGAAGGACATCATCATCACACAGGCAATGAAGAACTTGAATATATGTAAATGATGACCAGTTTACTAACAAAAAAGAACAGAGCAGGCTATCGGCAGATGTGTAACACATTAAAAACGGATTTAAATAAATAAAAGAAGGTAAAGTAAGGCAATAAAAAGAACTACGCCATTATGGAAGGTGGAAAAAAATACAAAGTGTTAGCGAGCTCTGATTAGTTACTATCCGCCTGCATTCTTGGACATGATAGCCTATATGACATGCATGGCTTTCTTTAAATATTTTATGCTGTAATTAATGGAAACCGTATCTCCGCTCGATGCATTGCATTAATTATGAAGATCCCATTCTCCTCCTATCTTCCCCCACAGTCCCTCCGTCCGTCTCTCCCACCCTCCCAGCCTCAAACTCTTTCCCAGCATTTCGCTGTCCTCTCACATTGGAACGTACATACTTTAGTGTTGTTTTGAGAACCAGTAATGCAAGTGCTTTATCTAGATGCTCACACACAAATTAAAATTAACAGCTTTTTATGCTGCTACAGTATTGATTGAAAAATTCGTAAATTAGGCTCCTAGTCTAGAATATATTGCAAAATAGTTATAAGTATATATCAATTAAACTTTTTTCATCAAAACGAGTGTAGTTTGTGTGTTGTATTCACATGTCTTTCTCTACTCACTCTAAAACAAATTAGTCTTACAAACCCTTATTCTTCTATCTACTTCATATTAATCCAGTTGAATATTATCAGAAATGGTTTTAATACATATTTCCTTTTAGGTACAATGGGAGTAGAGAATAGGCGATGATTGCTATGTGTGAGCTTTGACATTCCGTTCCCTTTGCATAGCCAAGAAAAAGAAACGAGAAATCGAATGCCGACTTCCCATTTTGAAAGCTCATAAGTACTTCAAAACACAAATCAACAAAAAATGTCTCGAAAGTGGCTAACTCCACAAAAAAATCTATATTTAACATAAATTGTGTGCTTTAACGAGATGTATGTCTATGTGGAGTAAGAGTTTGTCTATCTCCTACGGTGTACCAGTAATGAAAAGAATATTCAGAATGAAGAGAACTTCGGACAAAATTCCCACAAAATTCAAGATATACATTTGGCTTGTCGTGAAAATATCTTAAATATTTATAGCGCCTTAATCACTTAAGTCCTTAGATCCATTGTTAAGAAAATAACTAATTTTGAAACATTTATCGTGTAATACTGGTGGTGTTTCTTGTCTCATGACGTAACTTTGCTGCTTGTTTCAAAGGAAACAATTGAGGAGCTACTTGATTGAAAAGTGTCGATCACTGGTTGCAAAGACCACTTAGCCGGTCTGGACGAATCGGAACGGACAACACGTCCCCCCACCTCCAGTACTGCACCCCACCCATGACGCCTATGATGGCCAGAGGTGGGGGACGCAACGGTCGGGCGGTAGGCCTTGGCCCGGATAGGACTGTTGCGGCTCGGGATAATAGTAGTAATAGTAATAATAGTAATACATAATGTGTTAATGACATATTAATTGCCAGGATCCCATCAGTGTTGTTCTTTCTAAACTACGCTTAAAAACTGGGTTCGAAGCAGCGACCTCAGGATCAGTCGGCCGTCATCTAACCAACTAAGCCAACCAGATTGACACAGATTGGATTTCTGTACTAAAAAGAGGTATATTGTAAAAAGGTTCATTTTTAGTGAAAAGTAATATCGCGTAAAAAGTGGACATATGGGGTTTTTAAAATTCAGGATTAAAATATGATACAGAATATAAAGAGATCTTCATTTGCACGATTTCCAAAAATAAGATATTACATAATGAGATATTTCTATATATTGTAAGAAACTTTCTAATTTAATAAGTAAAATTATTTTGGAGTATTTACTCAAAATAACAACTACCTTATAACAGAGGGAAAAAGAATCATTACGAGAAATTCTCATTTAAGCATTTGGGCCCATTTTCAGGAGGTTTGTGGAATGTGCACTTTGGCATTGGAGGAATTCTTATTCAATTACCTAAGTTCGTAATATTTATAAGGTTTTCATAATGTAGCAATGCTTCCAAAACTATTTTGCAATATCATCCCTCCCTCTATTTACCATCTATAGAACTTTCCTGACACCATAACATTTTTGCTATGTATTACACAATATGCCATTTTCAATAGCTTTTGATAAACAATAACTGAACATTAAAAGTAAAACACAAACACCAATGGAATTCAAATTGTTAAAAAGAACATAAATAGTATCGAAACGTTTGGAAAATGACCGGGTTTACATTTAGTCGACGTTTACTCTCCTGCCATATTTGCTACCCTTGTAAGGGCGGTTTTTTATTTTCACGTATTAAGGGTCTCTATAAATTTGTTCGTGATGCCATTAAATTGCGAATTAATGTCAGTAAGATATGAAGCAGGAATTTGCATTGTTATCGAATTTTTAGAAGTATATGGTGTATGTTTAAGGAAGATGGACAACATTTATATTATTATAGTTAGCATTTCAAAATAAAAGACAAAATAAAATCAATCACAAAATGCTTGAAATTGAATAACATGCCCAAGTTGCCTGTCCCACAGACAATGTTTTACTATTGACACTGATTTCTTGCTACAGAAGCAGTTTGTTAGGACTGTATGGTGTACCAGTGGTGAACATTTTGTATTTACACCAAATTTCAGAACATAATCTATATTGACTCTTAGAATAAATATGCAGCTTTGTCGTATGAACCTAAACTTCGCTTTTATTATCAAAAAGTTATATTTTTCAAAATAGTTGTTTTCGTATTTCACAAACTACGTGACAGGGTTTAATGAATCTTTGGAAATGTACTTAACTATTAAATGAGCTTAAATTTCATGCAAGGACATTTTGATAGGTGTTATATTTTATATAATAATACCTACAATTGAAAACAGATATATACTTTGGAAATATGAAAGAAGCCATTAAAAATATTCAGAGAAAAAAGACACCAACAAGGAATTATTTTACTATAAGTAAGAAACAGTTTAGAAACAATTATTTGAAATTTTTCAAAGGTTATTTTTAAATAGTTGGATACAAAAATATTTGGTAATTTTGTTAAAATTTACCACAATATGTATCGAATAAGAGTTAAACTACATCCAAATTTCATAAAGCTGTGAACAAAATAAGGAACCTATAAATTTTTTGTGATATTCTAAATTTTTATTAACACTTCCCCTCCATGGTCTAGGCGTAGTGAGTGTTTGATCCTTTTGGACTTATCCTTCGGAAGGATATCATGGGAGGCTGAGGATAATAGCAGTTGGAAGAGCGTCCATAAATAAAAACCCAATTTCAATTTTGCCCCAAGCCTTACAAATAATCCAAGCGTTAACCGTCGTAATAAACGTTCATTAAAAGCTAAAATTAATATATGTAATATGGTTTCTCAAAGAGAGTACCTTACATTTCCGAAAGTTTGATACCGAAGTTTCACTGGAAATACAGTCTCTCTGAATATGCATGTGTCTATGAACAGGATAACAAATATCCAATGTGTTTGTTGCACTCACATGACTTTCTCTACTCTTGTACTAACCATCCTTACAAACTTTTATTCCTATATCTTCTTCGTGTTAGTTGAGGTAAACATTTGAAGAAATTTGAGATTCCGTTCTCTTTGCACGGCTAACACATACAAAAATGAATAGCCATCTTCCATTTGACGAGAGATGAACTATTCCAAAACTCACAAAAACTACAAGGAATATCTCCGAAAAAGTTCACTCCACAGAAAAATTAATTTGGACATAATTATGTATTTTAACGAGAACTTTATTATTTCTGTATAGTAAGATTTGGTCCATATCTTACAGTTTAAGAGTTATTCAGAAGTCATCGAGAGTAAATAGGACTACATAGGCTATTGCCAGAAAATTCATAATATACATTTTATTTGTCATAAAAATATCTTAAACATATGGCATTTTAATCAAAATAGAGCCATTTTCGAGAAAATAAAACATTTTGAAAACTTTTCCACGTAAAGAGTAGTTCAAGGTGGACTTTTGAATTCTTCAAAATCTTCATGTCGCATCATTGCAAGACACACAGACCTTTCTGTAATTTTTTTTGGAGGGGGGGGGGAGTTCAGGGACTTTCAAACAAATATTTCCGATGAAATCTCACTTGGAACTTTTGGATGCAATGCAATACCTCCTTATATCTATTAAATATAGGAGAGAAAGTAAAAATACATTCTCGTTTGGTTGGTTTACATTCAGGATTCAGAATGCATAATAGTGTCTGTATGGGGAATATAGCATCTTACACCGTATATCTATTAACACCGGGCTAGAAGGATTAGAAAAAACAGATTAACAGTTAAGCTCTTGTATTCTTGCTATAGGTATACAGTTAAATTAAAAAAATAATGAGCATTTAGTTGATGTTTATGTTTGTTGCTTGAATTTTAACAATAAAAGTAAAGGTCAGAATTGTTTAGTAATTTAATATATCCTCGGTCTTGCTTTTTTAATTTCTCTTCTACATACTTACAGCAAGATGAGGAAATATACTTCAACAAAAAATTATAAATCGACATTACATTGGAGTGCGTTTTGAGGTTCCACAAATCTATAAAGATAATTATTTGACATAGAAATCGGCGTGCCTGCAACAGCAGCATAGCTCAAAAATGAAATGTTCCCTGGATGCCATATGAATATTTTTATGAAAATTTTCCCACCCCTAGAACATTTTTCTTTTTTGTAAAAATGATTAAATTATGTCTCGTACATTTTTGAATATATGGTAAATTGTATATTTTGAATTTTATGCGAAAGGCTCTAAATTCACTGTCCTTCATGGTCTAAGGGTGATATGCTAGCCTTTGGTTCTAGAGGTCACGGGAAATAAATAATGAAATAATTAAACGAGTAGAACAATTTAAATACCTTGAGTCTATTATAAAGCAATCAGGTACAAGCAAAAGAGACAATAAATAATCATAGAAAGGCAACAAGCTGCTTAAAAGGGTTTTTATGGAGGATTTAACTAGAAGGAGAAAGTTAAATATATTAAAAATTATAGTGGAGAGTATTTTAACGCATGGAAGTGAAAGTTGAGTGAAAGATCGAGGAAAAGACGTTTGGGGACAGAAATGGACGGACTGAGAAGTATGAGAGTATCAAGAATGGGCAGAAGTGGATACTGAAGAAAGAATTGTTGACAGATTAGAATCAAGAGCTCTCAAATGGTATGGCGACGTTCAGAGAATGACAGAAGAAATATTACCAAAGAAGATTATTAGCTGGTTGTCTTCTGGTCGAAACAAACGAGAAGGGGCACATCTCACTTGGGAGAATGGTATAGATAAAGCAATGAAGAAAAGAGGATTGGAAGAGAGACAGTGGAATGATAAGAGAACTGGTACAGGACTGCAAGACTACTCCACAAACGTATGTAGAAATATTGTATTTACAAGAAAATACGTAATAAAACGAGAATATGGGAATAAGTAGGCTTAAATGAAAGTCAAATGCTGAAAGAACTTGTCCCTATGTGATGTCTTTGAAACCGTTGTCTTTGCATGGTTAGGAGAAAAAAACGAATAACATATTTTTCTCAAACGGGAAGTAATTTTTTTGGAAAATTTAAACCTATAATGAAAACTATCTTCAGAATGTGGTAACTTAGAAAAATGAAAAGGAAAAATGAAAAACTATTTGACATAAATTATATTCTCTAACGAGATCTTAAATTTTTATGAAGTAAGAGTTTGTCTTTTACTTTTTACCAGTTATGCTAAACTCATCCAGAATGACAATGACTTTTGAGGCTATTCTCACAAAATTATTTCTCTTTCTCTTCGGTAAATGGGTGAAATGAAATGATGCTCAAATGAGCCCAAGGTCCATAGAGCTTTAAGTTACCCGACATTCGTCTTCTCAGGGTAAGGGAAAACCTCGGTATAACCTTATCCAGATGGCTCGTCCTAACCGAGATTCGAACTCGTGACCTCTTGGAAGTAGGGAGACACGCTAACCATCATGCTACAGAGACGGGCGGAGAAAATTCAAGGTAGGTATACATTTCATTTGTCATAAAACTATCTTAAGCATATGATATTTTAACCAAAATCATTAGTTATTTTCGGGAGGGAAAAAACTGAATTTACGAAAACTTTTTCTACCTAATGGGTAGTTCAAGATTGGAATTTTCTTGGAAATCGTGTTGCACCTCTAAAACATGCTGAACTTAAATACCAAGTCTGATATTTAACCGCTTTTTCATTTTTGAGTTATACTATTTGCATACACGCGCACACCTGAAGTTTTTTCTAAAACTGCCTATTGCGAGGTAGTTCAGAAAATCTAAAAACACGCATTTCCGATGATCTCTAAGTATGGGATTTTTAGGGGAATGCAATACTCTGTGTGAGGTAGAGAAAGTGAAACATTTTCAACACTTCAGCTCAGATATCGTCTAAATAACTACTCAAATAGTTTACCAAATATGTAAACAGACCTTCCGTAAATAAATATGTACATATGTAAGTCGGAAACGAGATATTTACGTATCCCCTTTTCTGAATTATAACTTAATTCAAAATTTGGTGAAAGGCACACAAACAGGCCAAAATACACTCCATGTTACAGAATGAAAGTCTATGACTGTCTACTCTTGCACAACTATTCTTACAAACACTTATTCCTCTACTTCATACTAATCGAGATAAACATTTTCAGGATTATCTTTATAAATTGCTATTTTGTTGTAGCTGCAAGGGGAATACAGTAGGTCTTAAGCGATAGTCAAAATGTTTTAAGATTAGTCGCTATATGTTGACCTCGAAATTCCATTCTCTTTGCATCACCAAGATATTAAAAAATGAATAACGACCTTCCATTTGAGATCGGTCTGTATTACAAAATTCTGTCATAACAAGGAATATCTCCGAAATGGTTCACTTCACAAAAAATACCATTTGACATAAATTGTTTTTTAACGAGATCTACATTTTTATAGTAAGATTTGGTTTATCTCAAAGGATTTGTCAGTTACGCAAAAGTCATCAAGAGTAAACAGGACTGCATGTGTTATAGCCAGAAATTCAAAATATACATTTAAGTTGCCATAAAAATATCTTAAATATATATGGCATTTTAATTAAAATTGTTAGAGCCGTTTTTGAGAAAATCAAAATTTTCGAAAAAAATTCCATGCAAAGGTTAGTTCAGGATGGAGGAATTTTCTTCAAAATCTTCGTGCCGAATTTAAAAGATTAAACTTAAATACCTTTAACCTGCTTTTCTTTTTGGAGTTATGCTGTTCAGTTAGGCATGCCCGTGCACTTTTTTCTAAAAATGATTTTTTTTAATTTAAGGGACTCTCAAAACGTATATTTCCATCTAAAGCTTTGCGAAGTTCTGATTTTAAGAGTTTAGTGAACTCATTGAGCGCCAATAATTTGTATACAATATAATACGAATCTTACTGGTTCAATAGTTCGTGAGAGGGGGAAAAAAAAAAAAAAAGATCACTTCCAACACAATCGTGTACAGAAATGCATAAGTGTATGTAAAAGCAGCTTCATCAATGTTAAAGTTTTCTGTCTGTAAAGATACGTGTGAATTAGCGGTTTCTTTAATTCTTGACAATGCGGCGCGTTTGTAATCTTCATTCCTAAGCACTGAAAGTTTAAAATATGATTTAACATCAAGGAAACTAGCAAACATATATGGATGTTATGTACAATAACTAGATTATTTAAAATAAAAACAGGGCAACTCATTTTGGCAGTCTTGTTGTATTTCCCCGGGAAACATAACCCAACAACACAGCATCACCTTAACAATGATAACGGTGTTACAGCTGAAAGATACTTTGATGTAACACTGGGAGGGACATTCTTGGCATTGGAGGGAATCGGCTTTCATTCTTATGGGACAATGTATATTGAGTGAGTAAAGGGCGGCCAAACTAATGATTTTCGTGTTTGTAATATTACCAATTAGCATTGAGTAAAGCTTTTATGAGGTAAGGTGCAGCACATTGCTGTTTGGAAGACTTGTTTGATCTGTGACTGAAACCACCCGGCGTTTCTGGTATACAGTTATCTAGAAGAATAATATACATTACACCGTCACTGTTAATGTGGTGCATCTGGCAAAACAGAAGAGTTCTTTAAAGCAATGCACCGAAAAATCCGTTATCAGCAACCTAACATATTTATTAGAGCATGGTGTTGTAATATACAAAATTTACATCAGAAATCGACTTGTTTCAAATATATTAATGTTCTTAGTTCTTAATTTGCTTCATTTATTTGAATTAGGAATGTGTCGCTTGTTAAACGGTTCTACACCATACTAAGAATTATATTTTGGCCTGAACAGACCATTATAAACAATCGCACGTTAGATTTTTTAAATTAAAATACAGCTAAGCACTTTGAATTTTGGGATCATGCGATTTTATGAATATGAAGTCATTAAAATATTTAATATAAATAAGTAACAATTAAAAATGACTATGTGAATCTCTTAAATAATTGTTCATGAAGGTTTGCTGAAAATCAGAATTTTATCGATCAAGTATTTTAACACGTGGACAATTTTAAGCATTGAAAAGCAGTTTCGAGAAAAAAAACATTTAAAACTGGAATGTCATTATAGTGCTGTCTTCAAAACAATTTCCAAGCGATAAAAAGGTATTGAAATTAGTAAATAAAAATATAGAGTATTAATATAATAAACAGCAAAAAAATTAAATTGTTGTATTTTTTCCAGATTTTTGTGCAAACTTATAGGTGCATTGCCTTAACCAAAATGTTTATATATTTACACAAAATCCTAAAATATCGTGATGTGAAAATGCGTGCACCAACTGTTGTTCTAGGCACTTATCTGAATTAAACTTTGGCGTAGAGGGAATGGTAGAGAGACTGTTGAAGAAATAATGTTTATTATACCTAATGCTTCATTGCTGAGTAGTGAGGTTATGGAGAAACTGCGTTAATCTGCCGAGATGTTTTTCATTACAGAAACCGTAAGAGCGTGCTTCTAAACTACACAGAATGATACAGTTTCAAACTTCACTTTGTAACTGTAGGGTTAGGTGCATTTGGGGAGGTTGCAGCGTGATCTTTAAGGAACATTTAATTTAAGCAGAGCATGGTATTTATATAGCGTTTCGAGTTGGTGACAAATGGTGACTTTGATGTAACGTTGACTGTGAGGAACCAGTAAAAAGTGAACACACCTAGTTGTAAATAGGTTATAGGTCAATACCGTGAATGATGTGCTGCAATGCAGTGGTATGGGCAACATGCACGTGTGCCGGTATCTTACCTGAAGCTATCCAGGTGAGAAGACTCCAGAAGGCGAGCAGCCAACAGGCCATGGTGGGCCCCCCAAACCCCGCCAGCCCCCGGGGCCGGTGTCTCCACCACCCCCGCCCCTTTACCACCTCCAGACTGCTAACGAATTATATCTTCCCTTCAAAGGCGCACCAATAAACACCATCTTGAACTCTTTTTGGTAGTTGCCGCTGTTGAGTTTAATGCTACAACACTACATAGCACTGTATTTCCACGAACAAACACTGTCACTGGCAACACACATGCACTGATCGCGTGAACTGTACGCGAGACGCATGGCCCACCCCCCCTTTTGGTCTGTGCCGTTTTACGGAAGTAGCCGACCCGACCGTATGCCACTCTGCTGCCGCCACCGCCGCTTGCTGCAGAGGTTCGACGCCAGCGCTCCTCGCGCCCCTTGCGGGAAACTGACCACGCTCTTGGAGACCCCTAGCAGTAAACGCCTGCACTAATCGATGATGCGACGGCGTCGGAGGGTGGGGCGACGCTAGAAGGGGAGAAAGAGGGGGACTTTCTCACAGACACACGCATGTTTCCATACTTGTAGCAATCTCTTGGGCTGAAGAAGCATGAAATTAACACACTAATCAACAGTTCTTGCAAAACCTCCATCACAGCTGTTGTTCCACACAAGAAATGTATTGATCTGCCTGCGTCGACCACTTGTTCTTTAACTGCTGCATGAAAGGGGAACTCTCAATGTGACAACTAGAAACCGGCAAAATAGAAAGAAAAAATTGCCAATGCCATTTAATTTCACAAAATACTAAACTATAAAACTTCGATCGACAAAATATTAAAATTACATATATTTCAAAACTAAAACATGCCTATACATCTCTAAACCATTTGGAAAATAATAATTACATATTAACTTAAGGGACGCTGAGACTGAAATTCGAATTTGCTGTATTTTTATAGGTATGAAATGAATACTTTGAAGACTTAAGGGCGTTTGTGTTGGAACTTGCGTGGTAGTATATAACAATCTGCTTTGCAGTTTTCAGGGACTTGATTATTCAATTTATTCACAATGCGAAAATAACTTAATATTCATAATATTCTATGCGCATCAAAAACTAAAATATCAGCACAGTTTATTATCTTAGTACCTGGGCGATCGAGCTTTACTTTACATTTGTGTGTGTGTGTGTGTGTGTGTGTGTGTGTGTGTGTGTGTGTGTGTGTGTGTGTGTCTGTGTGTCTGTGTGTAAAATTGTGTTTTTTCGGAGAAGATGCTTATCTGGGTGTAATACGTTGCATTTATATTTCAACCATAGAAAATTGTATCAGTTTTATGTTGAAGGGAGAGTAGAGAAGGATAAATGTTATGTTAAAAAAATCTGATGCGCTGCACTCACATGACTTTCTCTACTCTTGTACTGACCATTCTTACAAACTCGTATTACTATATCTTGTTTATGTTAGTTGAGATAACATTTGTACAAATTATCTTATTGTAAATTTCCTTGTAGATGCAAGGGGAATATTAGAATACAATAGGTTTTGAGCGATAGTCATATATTTTAAAGCTTTGAGATCCCGTTCTCTTTGCACGCTTAACATATAAAAAATGAACAACGATGCTCCATTTCATCAGAGTTTTAAGTTTTCTGAAACTGACACAAATAACAAGGAGTATCTCCTAAATGGTTCACTCTACAAAAAAATTTATTCAGACATTAATTGTGTATTTTAGCGAGACGAACATTTTTGTATAGTAAGATTTTGTATATGTCTTACAGTTTACGAGTTATTCAAGTCATCCAGAGTAAACAGGACTACATAGGCTATAGCCAGAAAATTCAAAATATGCATTTAATTAGTCATACAAATATCTTAAACACATGACATTTTAATCAAAATGGTTTGAGCCATTTTCAAGAAAACGAAAATTTTTGAAAAACTTTCCATGTAAAGGGTAGTTTAGGGTGGGGCTATTTGCTTCAAAATCTTCGTATCGCATCCTTGAAAGACATTAAACTTAAAACAAAAAGTCGGTTAAAAACCGAAGTTGGTATTTAAGTTATGCTGTCCACAGAGACACGCACACACATACATATACGCGCGCGTATCTTTCTGTAGAGATTCTTTTTTGGTTTTGGAAGGCCTCAAAACATAATTATATTTCCGGCGAAATCTCCAGATCGGATTTTTTGTTCGAATATAATACTTCCCCTACTTACTATTTGCAGTAGAGAACGTGAAACTGCATCTGTGGGAGTCTTAAAAAGGACTAATGCTAACCTGGGCTAGCACCAAATGTCACATTCTTAGAGATTTGGGAAAGTTGGAGAGGAAATAAATAAGTGGCGCTTCTTGGATGTGGTAGATAACTAACAAAGGGATTGTTTTCACATATTTTAGCTCCATTTGTTGACCACATCCGCTTCGCAAGCAAGCGTGAACAGCCTCTCACCTGCCGCCAGTTCAGGAACTCCACCTAACCTCCACTTGCTGTAAAATTCTCATAACGATGCTGGAACAAACTACGGACGACAAGAGAAACTTTAACGGCAGTCGATTGTTCCCAAAGCGCAGCACAAGAAACTTCGAGCGCATATAGGCAGGCGGCCATGGAAAATGCTCAAGTATTCATAACTTCTCTTTGTTAAAATCTAGCGCATATGCTTGTAACATGCTCAGAGAATGAATTTAAGCCGCTTAGCCAGGGATAATAGAATAAAGGGAAAGCTTCTTTATTGTTACCGGTTGATTGCGCCTTCATAATAGATTCAGATGTAGGGTATTCCTAGTTAATCTTGAAACAGGAGGTTGCTATTTCATTACTAGAAGATATTGCAACAAAATTACTAATTACTTTTTCTGTCACTTTGTTTACGCCAACATTTTGTCAGAAATACACAGTTCTCTTTTACTGATGTTAACACAGTCTAGTATTTCGTGATATTACAACAGAAAACGTTCTCCTCCCGTAGCTTTGACTCAGTACTTTCTTGTGTCATTACTGTCTCTCAAATACTAACTCTAATCACTCAACACTCATTAAAATGTCTTCACTTCGACACGATGTATCTTTCATAGCTGTTTCACACGCACCGACTCACACTCCGATAAAATCCACCAGGTTAGAGGACCTTAAACTGAGAGAGAGACAGAGAGAGAGAGAGAGAGAGAGAGAGAGAGAGAGAGAAACAGTGTTTTATTATTCCTCTGGACAATGTTATTTTCTTTGTTAGAGATGTTTTAATGCATTTATTATAATGGACGTTAGGAGTATAATTGCAGATATATTGGTAATTGAAGACAGTGTCATGAACAATATTACATCAATATTTTCTTTCTTTAATTACTTATAATTTAATTTATTAAAAGTAGTAGGTTTACATGTTGTTGAAGCAGGCCTGGCACAGAAGGCGTGAGGCAGAGTGGGCAACGATCGCAATAATGAATGATGTTTCGGAAATGAGTTCGAGTGGTTTCTGCAAAGTCAATGACCTCACGCCCTAGGTCAGTAGGTCACCATTGAAGCGTGAAGCAAAACGGATATTCTACACCACAGGCGTTGTTCATTTCGTGGTGCAGTTACGAGCATGCAAAAAAACATCAGGTAGCATAAACTATAAGATTGCTTTATGGTAAAACTATTAGACGAAGAGAAAAACTAACACACAGAAGTGTACCTAAGCTCCTAACACCATGCATATATGTTGCTTTATTATACTTCTTTTTAAGCTTAATAAATATATCACTTTTAAAACTTTACTTACACTTTGTTTTTCCTTTCATTACCAGCTCTTCTGGATGATTATACATGTTTTACTAAATTTATAACTGTTTTCCTTTAAGCAAATGAGCTTGTGCTTTTACCTTTTCCAAATTTCATCTCACCATACTTGCATTGATTTTCCAGATATTGAAACATCCTTCTTTCTTTTGAAATACTTCTTTTGTAGCTTCCGATGCCCAAATATACTACTCTACGAGTCACAAGCAATCTGTAGATACAGTAGAATGTATAATAAACTTAGTAAAAGGATAAATGGGAGACAACGAAGGGAATTCGGCATTGAACTTTCTGAGATGAGAATGCCCAACGGGTCTGTTGCAGTCCAGGTGCAGGAAGGCACAAACCGGCATGGTGGATTCCAAACAGGTGCTAAAAGTTCTTCACCCTGGCGCCAGGGTCCGCCGCGCAACGGCCAAACCCACGGATCTCGACAGATGTCCCCCCCCCCGCGAGGACAGCGACCACAACGCCGCCACAACGCCCAGAACAGCATTTACTAAATGCGGTCACTGTGATGTAGCACCGCTATACCAGAACCATTGCACGCCTTCGACCCTGAAATACTCGGTTGAAGATCTGTGAATTAAATGGAAGGACGTGAAATCGCAGTAACTAATCCAGCATTTGCCTAGTTAGCAAGGAAAATCGCGAAAGAAACCTTTACTCAGATTGGTCACTCACCGGTGATCAAAACCGAGATCTCCGGAATACGTGTCTCAACTGTTATACCTGAACCACCTCGTTTACCTAACATGGTAAATTTACCGTTGCTAAGAATAAATCTGACTTAACTGCAACTTGTCTTCGAGACTGTTGAACGTGAAATAGTTATTTGAAATGTAATTGAAAGCAGTTGTAACCCAGCCAAAGTGACCAACACAGAAATCCTACGGAAGGATAAAGCCAATTCACACAGTTGTATATTTATTATGTATTGTAAACTTTAATCTCTAATATTGTTTAACAAAAAGAGACATGTAAATAACTTTGCCTTTAGGCGACGCCGTGGCCGAGCAGTTAGACCGTTCACCTATCACCAAGGCGGCCCGGGTTCGATACCAGGGACCCGCATGTGGTATTCGTGGTGGACGAAGAGGCGTCCGGGTGGGTTTTCTCGCGTTCTCCGTTTTTCCCCGCCATTCATTCCACTAACTACTCCATCACCTTACTCTTCATCGATTTCGTCTGCATTTCATATTCTCTTCCTCACTCTCATATCTGGTACTTGGCTGATCACCCGCTTCCAAGTGTTCACTCTGTCCGGTTCATAGGTTCCTGTGCTCCCCAACAGGCATTTGATACTAGACACTGGCTTTTAAGTCCTAGGGGGTGTAAGTCCTACATAAGGGGAGGGTAATCAGGTAAAGCAGAAGTAGTTTGCCTTGAGCAACTAATTATAACAAAATATGCGTAATAAATATGCATGTATTACTGTAGTAAGCAAGAATATACAATTACATTGATAATACGTCAAAACCACTATTTAAAATTATTTCAGAATAAATTTGTTGTGAAAACATAAAGATGTGTATAACATGACAATATAAGCGTTATTAGGTATATGTTTTTATGTTATTATTGTGAATCTCTTATTTATAAGAAATAATATCTATTTCGTATATAGATATTCTAGGCATATGTATTGTTGGTCATTAGCAGCCATAGGTTAGTGATCAATAAAAGTCAATAACTTTTTAATTATTGAGAAAGTTTTCGAGGTGAGACACGAAGCTAAAATCATAGTGTGTAAATTAAATTCGCCACGGAAATTGCTGAAATTTCTCTGAGAAAAGTATTGCAATACCGTTATTAAAGTATGGAACTGATATCTTGCATGTTTGCACTAATTACAAGTGAGCATTTGTAAAGTAAAGATTATTGTAAGTAAATTGTTCGGTTTACGTAATCAATATTCATACATCGTGATAATTCAATAAGATAAAATAGTGGATGTTCACTGTTAGTAACCCGTACTGCTGTGGCACATCAGCCCATCTGGGCCAAAGCCTACCGCCTGACCGCTGTGTTCCCCACATCACTGTGGGGTGCAGGACCTAATGAGGCTGAGGTCGAGGTCTGCCAACAGGAGAGCATCCCGACGTCGGTACCGAGGATCGAACGCGACTCCCTCGCTTGGTAAGCAGCACCGCTACCACCGCGCTAAGGAGACGACCTCACTTTTAGTATTTATCGAAATAATATAATCACTTTATTCTTTTAAAACAAATCGAAACTTGGACAACAAGGATTCTTGTCAAAAATCAAGAGGCAAACTGTGGTGGATTGGTGAAATGAATGAAAGCGTGATCAAAGATGTGAAAAAATGGCATCTATTGTATTATCAAATGAAAAAATAACGTACACACAAATAAAAAAAAAATGGAAGACGGACATACAGTACAGTATGTACATGTTCCAGTTGAAAAAGTTATTTCTTTAAGAGGTCCATAATTCGCTAGCTTCCTCGTCGCCGTTTCACGCAATCGTCGTAGCAGCAGAAGGTCTGTTGAAGTTGTCTTTGACTGTTGTTCTAGGTGCTCGATGGTTTTTTCTATCGCTTCATATCCTTCTGTGTGGCTGATTTTCTCATTCTCCATTTCAATGTCTTCATTGTCACTTTCATTTTGTTTTTCTTCAGCCTCTACATTCAGTATCTATGATCTCATCAGTCACTTTCAACTGTCTGCGTTCATCCACTCGGCTACACCATTTTCAGTGATTCTTTCAACTGCCAATCACTGAGCTAGTTGTGCAAGGCTGAGGTTGTCGTGCTCTATGGGCAAAGTTTCTAGATTTTCCGTGACGTTTAATAACTTTGCGTGGCACACTTCGTAAAACGGGACCTCGGCTAACCCGGAATTCGATCAGTCGGGGCTACGATAACCGCGGCTCTATCGTACAATAAAGTTAACTAATTTAAAAAGAAAAAAACCCTTCTTCAAACAGTTAACTAGCTGTAATAGTTTCAGTAAATGATACAGTTGTTGAATAATATTGAAATACTCGATGGGTTTGCCACAAATAGCGAAAATCTACAGGCAAGGTACTGGGAGACTGTAACCAGAAGCGTTAATGAGTTCTAAAATATTTTATTGTTTGCTGTGAACTGCTGAGATATGCTACATCATCGAAAGAACATCCATCTGGCCTTCCCAATCGATCCAGGCGGGTACACATCTCTTAGAGGTTCCATTCATTAACAGCAAACACAGCCAGAGAGAGTTGAGGAATAAAATATGAAGTGGAAACCGCGTTCTCATACTTCACCCTCCACCGTCCCGCTTTACTCGATAGTTGGAATTAATTTCTCTTTAAGAATAGAGAGGAAGATTCCTCAAAGCAAAAGACAGGGGAAGTATCTCGCCATTGTTGGGGAACTTCCCTCTAAGTTATGCGATATATCTGCGAGTCACGCTATTCATTGCCGCCCTATCTCCTTTACTCAAACATTTTAATCTAGATAGAAAAAATACAACCCCGCACTGCAGCTGTGATGTACACATCTTTATCTCCCCTACTGTAATTCTCACCCCTTCTTGACATCGCCACCCTTCTCTCCAGGGATGCTATTCTGTAAGTAACGTGATTTTATTGTGTTTACACAAACTTTCTGGTTGTATAACAAACTGTTGTTGGTCTCTTGGGATCAAGGCTTGGAAACACAAACTTTGTTCATTTATGGTGCTCAGCCAAAGATTTAGGTGGAAGTAAACAAAATCTATGTGACAATTCCTATTTGACTCAATGTCATCCAAATCTGTTGAAGACGCTTGAAGCGTCAGCCTCTGATGCCGTCTACAATCCCGATCTCCAACATATATGCTGCCAGCTGCTCCAGTGAAGAACTAATGAGAATTTTATATCAGGGCGTAGCAGAAAGATTATTGGAGCTAGGAACGGTGAGCTTAAGGCGACCAGTAATTGAAAGAATATTAAAATATTTATTTAGAACCCAGGAGTTACTTGACAGTGATTTATTAAACGTGTGTTTGAATACACTTTCAATTGTTATATTGTAAAGCATTATACACTCTATGACAAATAAGTTCCGATACTTTTGATGCAACATTTGTTAGATTTGTCTTTTTTTTTTCCACTCAAGGTCAGGGCATATCAGGGTGCATCGCACTGTGCATGGTGCAAAACGTGAGTAAAAAAAGTTGATCTCGGTGCGCTTGTGTCGTTCACTTTGCTGCCTGTCTCCCTCTTCCTCACTTTCAGAACTTTCTTCCTCACTGCGTAATGTTTACGTGTGGTGCGCAGTGTTAAAAAGCCAAATTAACCAGTTTATGGCCAAATCTTGTCTTTTGTTTTGATGATCTGCAAAGCACTGGTACAAACCTCATGTCTTGATAAAGAATGCTAAGAATGCTCTCCTGCAAGATGTTAACCTCTTTAATCCTTCCAGTTTAGCGTCCCCTGTTTCTGGGAGTATTCTGTTATAGTGTCTTTCAACACATCATTTTCTTACACAATTATTGTACCATAGATAAGAAATTTGGCTCTTATCGTTATAACTTAAAAAATAAGAAAGTTGTCACTCTGATTTGAACGGACTTTCGGCATTCTTTGCTTTCTTTGGAGCAGGTCGCTCCATCATTAGGTAGTTGTATTAGAGGTATAGATTTCGCTGATAAGCCTCAACACATGCTTCTTCGCATCTTACCTCTGCAGCGCGCGAGTTGAGCCGAACTTAACCGCGGTGAAAGAAACCTCTGCAAGTGGGATTGCACCCTGTGCGATTTTAAGCTTTGAGAGGCCCTGCTCCAGGCCTTCCAAATGTCTCCTAAAATATAGTACACAGTTTTCCATGCTGCTGGGAAAGACTGAAGGGTGTAATTAGTGCGATTTTCTTAGGAAGAGGGTGATGATTGAGCTGTATTGTTGGAAATCCAAACTTTGTTTTGGGAGATGAAGACCTCCTGCTAACACAAATCTCCTACTCTTCAGGGGTTAAGCTCTACAGCCCTTTCCGGCAAAGTCTTAATTGGAATCCATCTTCTACGGTGTTGGATAACATTCCTTCTTTCCCTGGTATTATATAGGAAGGTTCTCTCTGATATTTGTTCACTACTTGTTAGATATTGTTAATGTCCCCGTTTCTTTCGGTGACTTTCAATTTTATTCTCGACTTTATCTACATATTTAATTTTCTCTAGTGCTTTGATTTATTCTTCTTTCATTTGTAAATCCCTCTTTAACTTCATTGATCATACTGGCAACTTTGACTTGAGAAAAAACTGATGGTGTTATCACTCGATGAACTGTAGGGTTTCCTAATGTTGATTTTTATCTTTTTTAATTTAAACATACTCACATTTATACTTCCAGACTCTGGAAATTTTTCTTTAACCAAAATAATTCTTATCTTTCACAACCTCACATTTCCAAACTCACCCGGGAATCGAATCCGGGACTGTGGTCGTTAGCATATGTCTCTGGCGCTCCGTCACGTAGATGGTCGCGGGTTCGAGTCCCGCCTCGGGCATAGGTGTTTGTGATTATGTGTATGCGTAGTACGACTGGGTGAGTCAGTGGGTGTGTATGAGTGGATTTCGTCGATAAAAAGCATCTAGCTGGCTAAAATGTTGTATTTAAGGCATAATACAATTTAAAACATTGCTCCAAATAACTACAAAAATGCATTACTTATTTTATTTAAAGATATACTATACTATTCAGTTGTGCTGGTCTAAGTTCAATCAAGTTAACTGGAGAAAATTCACCAGCCATACTTGATCTTAGATCAATATTCCATGAACTTAGATTTAGGTTTATACAACAAAAGTTCTAAGTTCAGCTTGAGTGAAGATCATTTTTAGATGGTTGATTTCAGATTAATTTGTATGCAACTGAGCCTTAATCAAAATTATGGGAGAGTAGGCGATCCCTCATTAAAATGTACTTCGCAATGTTCAAAAGGAAGGAAAGCTCTTGGGGGTACCCACAAAAATGTTCAGTGACCCGGAACAGGGCTATCTAAGTCAACTTCGCCACAGTGTGACGGCATTCATACAACACCTGTCACACTGCAATCAGTCACGCTCGCTGTGTCCGGCACATGTGCCATTATCTTCTGTGCAAAAAAGGAAACGATATACCGAATTTCACATCCTGATCTGGGAAAACCGACATTCTGAAATTGAACCGCTTCAGTTACCAGTTACAAGTCAGCATTTGACAGAACTTTGGACAAATTACAAAACACGAGCCATTCAAACGACAAAATTAAGATTGTAATACCGAGAAGAATACAATTTGTATTAAAATCCATTATTATCACCCTTGTTTCTTGCAACGGAAATTATATGTTTATTAAATGGAGGCCTTATATCCATTGGTGTAATGTTGAGTTATTGGGATGGTCCGAAATGAATTCATCGGCCTGATTCGGTTCACAGTTGGATATTATGTCACATACTTGGTGCTAGATTCATTGGTGAGCCGACAGTTTTTTGTATCTGTACTAGTAATCAAATACATGTTATACTCGATCATATACCCAAATGTATTAATTATAAGTCTGATAGCGATCCTTTAATGGACCTCCTTAAGTTCAAACTTTCATTAAAGGACTGGTATAAAGGCTTATGGTATAAAACAATAAGTAATAAGGATATTCCAGCCAAGAAGTTCCCCTCAACAGAGGTGGCATGTAAATGCAGATTAAAGTGCAGGAATCTTTCGCATGAGATGAAAATTACTTCATTCTCTCATTTTTATAATCAAGATCATTCGACTCAATCAACCTATCTTATGGGTCTTATCACTGTTATACCAGTACAACGTCCCAGGCATGGCACTTTTGATAATCCTGCTGATAATCTGTTTGCTATTCCATTCCAAATGATGAAGGTAATTTGCTTCGCATCTGTAAAACCACTCTCATGGACGTATTTGAAGCTGGAAAAAGACGGCTCAAAATATTGATAAAACAGAAAAAAAAAATCAAGATAATACATTCAGTGACCACCGAACAAGACCTGCTAAAATATATTCAGTAAAGACAATAGAACACTTGTAAAGCGGCATATAGAGTCATTTCCTCGAGAAGTAAGCCATTGCATTTGGACGAGATCTAACAGAGAATATGCAAGTCCGGACCTAAACATATCCAGGCCATATTTACATTTTTAAAAAATGTTTGCTGAATCAACAGTCACTTTCATATATTATCGTAGATTCTTTTTGAAAGAATTTCCTCACCTTTCTTTCCAGATGCCTAGGAAAGATACTTGCAAGACTTGTGATCGATTGAATATTGAAGAAAAAGCAGGTTCTCAGCAGTCAAAGGCAATATTGGAGAAGCACCATATGAAGGCTGAGAAGGCCTTTTGAAAAATATCAGCTGATCTCAGCTCCCTATTAATGGTACGTGCTGCATAACGATTGATTTACAGCAAGTTCTGTTCGTACCTACCCCGACACTCAAATGTTCTGTCGGCGTCAGTTGTCTTGCTATAACTTTGGTGTATCTGTGGGTGATTCACTCGAGTCTTGTGGGATGAGACTGTGGCTGGAAGGGGTGGAAATGAGATTACATTATGCATTCTAAAGGTCTTCAATTCAGAGGTTACAAACAAAAGGCATTGTGTGGAGTGATAACTGTGGCACCCAAAACAAGAATCGTATGTTGGTATTTATCTTTTTCTGGTGGCTAACGGTTTCTTGTTAGTGGGCATAGCTTCCTTCCTCGTGATTCTGAGTTCCCTCTTATAGAGAAAAGGAAGAAAGTCACAAAGGTATATGTTCCAAGTGATCTACATAAAATACAAACCATTCAAAGTAGTTCCGATGAGGTGATTTCCGCGTTATCCAAACTGTGACAGAATCATCAACACAAAAAATCTTAATATTAATGAGCATAGCTTATAACCATCAGACTTATGTGTCCACGTGAAAGAATGCTACAGTGAGTTTGAAATTGGCGTAAAGTGAAAGTCCTGAAAACTGGGAAACACGTCAGACATACGATCTGCAATGTTAGATGTTAGTTCCTCTATGCGTGTTCTGTCAGACGAAAATAAGAATGATTTGAGGGCAATGATTCCCTATTTGGCCAAATAGGGGCATTTGAACACTATTGAATACATATTGAATACTATTTGCAGATCTGTGAATAATGAATGGGATTTAACACCTTAGAAATGTTGGCAGGACTTTGCACCTTTCATAATAAATAATTTTTGTTTTGTTCTAGTGTGTTAATTGTAGTTTTATTACCAATCTACTGACAAAGATTGGCTTCTACTGGCCTTCTATTCCATCCCCAAAAATAAATATGATTTGTTTACTGAGACAGTGTTTTGTTAATAACCTACTATTTATAAATTTGGCGCTTTGCACTTTTCTCCTGATAAGTATCAAATTGTTAAGGCTTGGTATTTAAAGAAATTTAAAGCTGAACGAAAAGGTTTATGGAACTAAGAAGTGACTGAAAAGGTCGTATGAGGAAGGGTGGGGAAATGTTTTTCTACAATCCTAAGTCAATAACCGGTGTCTCTGAGGATACTGTTTATTGTGGCTATAAAGGGGCTGTAAAGCGAAAAGATCAACTACAGGAGGTAGGGATTACTGGTCTGCACAACCGGGATTTCGTAAGTCTCGGAAGCAATATTCTTAAAATTAGATCTCTCGCAAATATCAAAGGACGCTGGTGAACTTCCACATATTTTACACAGTAAGACACGCCTCCTGATCTCAACCTTCGTTATAGAGTTCCATTAAATCCATTATAGTGCGTATTTTCTGTACCCCGACTCTAATGTCGTTTATATAGGTCGTTTTGGTCTCTCTCTCTCTCTCTCTACATATATATGTATGTATAGAGAGAGAGAGAGAGAGAGAGAGAGAGAGAGAGAGAGAGAGAGAAATAAGAACTTGAAAGAGTAGTGCGTATAAGAGTGAGTATAGCTCTACATATATTTGCGAACAGAGTTTGTCCAAATTGAACTATATTAAAAGTCTGTATCGCAATGTTATGCGACGATCACTTGGTGTATCTTCTAAGGCTTCGCACATCGACTTTGCCACCAAATATTGATAGACTTCTTAAAGGTAAACAGTACTAAAGAAGTCGCTAATGAACAGATGTTTATCACATAAGATTTTAAAGTGCTTTCGTAAATCAAGCGTAACGTTGGACATCGTTGGTCTAAACCAGGGACGGGCAGAATAGCATCGGCTCCGAATCACTGTGCACGCAACCCGCGTAACATTCTTGCTGGTTGGAGGAGTGGTACCTATTCGCTTCTTAAACTTTTCACAGTGGCTGATTGATACAGCTAACGATCAACACGTTTAGAAACGATGTGATCATACTTTTACTATGTGAAATCGGAATTACACACATTATGCTCCCAACACATGAGAAGACATTCAAACTACAGCATGCAAGTATCCGCGCCATCTGTCCGGCACTGCCAATCACCACTCGCCTAAAAGCACACCTGAAAGATCATAAGGAAATGGAATTAAGGAAAATTATGGAAAGAAAACCGTCGCATGAAATTATGCATTCCAGTATTCGCCTAAGTGAAAGGGGGAAACTACGGGAAAAAAAAAAAAAAAAAAAAAAAAACACCAAGTCAGAGTACGTGATCACCGGGGATCGAACCCGGGGCCTCCAAAATGCGAGTCGCACACGTTGTCACGGCACCACTTGTGATTTCTCACACAAATGTCTTGAACGTATGGTATTTTAATCAGTACCGTTTGAGCCGTTTTTAAGAAAATCGAAATTTTTTGAACAAGGTTAATTTGAAATAAAGGTGCTTTTGTTCTAAATCTTCATGTCGCATTCTTGGCAGTTGGATGCTGAACTTAATTGTCAAGTTTAGTATTTATCCAAATTTCGTTTTTGAATTATCTAAGACACACCAAGGATCATTTTATAAACATACTGTTTTTGGGTTTAGGATGATTCCAGGAAATCTGACATAACTTTTCTGTTGAATACAATACGCTACTTATACATAGCAGAGAATGTAAACATTCTTTCCTTTTATTTAAGGTATTTGAAGCCTATTATTCACTGATGACCGAGCAGGACAGGGCAGGACAGGAAATTCATGACCCGTAGGGCAGGAGGATGGAAAACTAATTTTGACAAAGAATATATGGTAGTTGCAGGAGAAGGGGAATAAATAAAATAAAGGAGTCAAACAATACCAACAATTATAGACCAATCAGGTACAAGCAAAAGAGACATAAACAACAGAATGAACTCCTTAAACGGGTGTTTATGAAGTAGGGGTATAACCAGAAGAACAAAGTTAAGTATAGTAAAAAGTATAGTTGAGAGTATTTTAATATATGGAAGTGAAAATTGGACGGTAAGTAAAAGTTCAACGAGAAGACTGTTGGTGACGGAAATGGGCGGATTGAGGAGAAGTATGAGTGTGTCAAGAATGGAGCACATAAGGAATGCCGAAGGGCAGAAATAGATGCAAAAGAAAGCATTGTTGGCAGATTAGAAACAAGGGTTAAAATGGTATGGGAACGTTCAGAGAATGACGGAAGAAAGATTACCAAAACTGGTTGGCTTCTGGTCAGACCAAACGAGGAAGGGCCCATCTTACTTGGAAGGATGGTATAGAAAAAGCCACGAAGAAAAGAGGTTTGGAAGAGGGACAGTGGAACGATAGAATACATTGGAAAACTGAAAAACCTGTGAAAGAAAATAAGTTAATGTATTTCAAAACTTGAATTTTGGTTGTGATTCTTACAGATCTAATGAAAATAGAGATATTCATTGGTGGTGATGGTGATGGTGATGGTGATGGTGATGGTGATGAGTGGAAAGGGGGGAGCTCTATAGTATTTATTTTCCCAGAGGTGCTCGAACACACACACACACACACACACACACACACACTATGTAGTGCTAACGATCAGCCAAGCCATAACCATCAGGAGCAAATATGTGCATTGTCAGCACACGCTGTGCGTTAGCCCGATGTCCTTATGATGTTATATGGTTGCGGAGCAGGTGGTTGGAAACCCGAGAGCCAACTTTTTAATTTCCCTTGTGATCCCCGGAACAGTTAGCCAGTTTTCAGATCAACACAATATCGCATATGGTATCTATTGCAGAGGATTAGCACTCGGTATTTAGATAGAGAAGCTGGAACAATAGCTGCCCGACAATGGCCAATGTTACGCTAATTAACAATGGCTCTTGTGAGTAGATTACTGTGGGCTTAGTAATCATCCAGGCTAATATTATGATACAGTATATTAACAGTAGGCACCATTACTGTTGATTTGTTAAGGAATCAGCTGGGATGGAAACTGCGAAGCGACTAAACTATTCTAGCCCACAAACACGTTGCAACATAACTATTTCATACATATATATGTTAATTTATCACAAGTAATATCATAGGATGTCTGAACTAACCTATAAATCCTCGAGCGGAGACCGGGAACTTGTCTGTGAAGGTCAGACCGTCGAATATTTATCTGCACTCTTTCTTCAATAAAATATGAATTCAAATACTATATCGCAGAGATTTTACCAGAAAATGTCAAATTCTATTTAAAAAAACCTAAAATATATCCATTTCGATTAGTGTAGTTCCAGCTACTCAGCATTGCCAACTGAGGAAAACGAAACCCAAGAATGACATGCATTTCGATCTTCTCTTGTTGATATATTATACAACTAGTTTATAACCTTAAATAAATCTCCTTTTTATTTATAACATTAACAAGTAACCTTTCTTCTGGAAAAATAAATTTTTAAAAACACAATTGCCAAATTAAAATGGAGTGCTGTTTTGATTGTTAATCGATTGTGATGTGCAATACTACATACATTCTTATAGTTTCACATCTACTTATGTCCATTCTTTCCAAAGGATTCCATTTCAATTTAACAACTATGTTTTAATAATTGTAATCAATGTATTTTCGCAGAAGAAAGGTTATCTATTAATGTTAAAAATGAACTGAGCTTTAGTTGAGATTAAAAATGATTTTCTCTTATAACAAGGGAAAGTCTAAATACATGTAATTCCTGGATTTTTACCACCTCAATAATTGTGCTCTTGGTTATTTATATTACATATGTTGTTAGTCCAACTTTCCTTGTAATGACGATCGAAGATATTATGCAGAGAGTCACTGAATCTTAATACATGTTCCGCGAGATAAACAGAGTATGCCGTGCTCAAAGGAATAATTGGCCATTGTAATTATAGCAGCTAACTTGAACGAATGTGTTGATTCTGAAATTGAAGAAAAGTGAAAAATAGGCTGTACTTCTCTCATACCTGAAAAAATCTTAAGAGATACGACCGCCTCTCGACCTTTCAAGTTTTTCCTGGGTTCAATAAGTCACTTAGCATTTTTATATTGCAATACACTATTTCATGTTAGGCAACCCATCTCAGCCGAATATACACACTTTGTTGGTGTTAAACGACAGTTGGAAAATGATAAAGATAATTAACGCCGAAGCAAGTATCCAAGTATCGAAATAGCGTATAAGTAAAGCGTAAAACAAGACAAGACTGAACTTGTTCCAGACGAATGAATCTCCTGCAAATGGGCGTGTGATGGTAATTTCTAGAAATGTGAGACGGAACTACTTGCCATTCTCTTCGTTCTGTGAATCGATAAAGAGTCTGTGAACAATATTGCATAACTCGCCGCATGTTTAATTCAAGTGTATCTCATCATCTCCAGACTTGGCATTGCCGTTTTAATTTTGTATTCACCAAGTTTATCTTGTCCAGACTGAGGGGGTCTGTGACATCGCCAGCCTGTCCTGAATAAAGTGGCCCCCTACCGCGAAGTACGTGCATTAATATTTCTGGGATAAACCAACCTGGATTGTGCTATATAAAGGGGAAGACGGAACATTAACTGAGAATTAGTTACGAATGAGATTCTGATAATGCATTATATATTTACTTGCTCTACTACGTATAGTAAGTAGAGAAAGTATCGCATTGCATCCAAAAACACGATGTTGAGATTTCACTGGAAATATACGTTTTGAGGCTCCCTGAATAAAAAAAAAAATATTTTTAGAAAAAGTTGTGTGTATGTGGGTGTGTGGCTGTGTGTGTCTGTGTGTGATTCTGTGGATAACATAACTCAAAAATGAAAAGTCGGTTAAAAACCGGAGTTTTTAACGAAGATTTTGAAAAAAATTCCTTCACTCTAAACTATCCTTTATATGGAAAATTGTTCGAAAATGTTTATTTTCTCGAAAATGCCTCAAACATATGACATTTTAATTAAAATCGTTAGATATTTTTATGAGAAATGAAGTGTATATTTTGAATTTTCTGACTGTAGCCCATGCAGTCTGTTTAGTCTTGATGACTTTTGCATAACTGGTAAACCGTAACAGCTTCCATAGCATTTGCAAGGCCAAGAGATATAAAACGAATGACATATTCCTATTTGAGAAAAGTGTTATTGGCCAATTCAGACAAATAATAAAGAATATCTCGGAAATAGTTCACTCAAAAGAGAAAGCCTGTCTCTTGCTGTTCACCATTTATGCAAAAATCATCCAGAATGAAGGCTTCTGAGGGCATTTCCAGAAAATTAAATTTATGACTTAGAAACTGCCATGGAATCGCCCGTTTGTGTTCGTCACTGGATACTGATTCTCTGACCCTCCGACTGAAGGACTCAAGTGGGGAATAGCCGCTCCAAAGAGACAAGGTTGGACATCGCTGATATAGAGGCTGGCAAGTTGTGAAACAAAGATCCGATTTTCTCTCCAGATCTGATTTAAGCCACAAACGCACCTAAAATCAATGAGTGACCTACACATACTTAAAGGCAATTTACACACGATAGTTTATGTCGGACTTCCTGCCAGTAAATGGTATTCCAAGCACAGGGAAATGGGAAAGCAATACGTTTAAACACGTGCAACCTTGGTTATGCCTGTGTGGTAAAGGAAATAGCCACGATAATGTCTCGCGGCCTTTATTAATATCCTCTGTGTGATATATGAAATCGATTTAAGCCCCTGGTAGTTCATAGTTTGTACATAATGGCCTGGCTATATGGTGCAATATTTGAAGGTTTATGGATTGGCAGAGCCGTGTGTTGCGCAAGCAGATGGGGAAATTGTTTGCTCCTACAGACAACTGCAGCACAAGCTGAAATGTTTTACTGGAAACAAGCAATTACCAAGTTACTAACTTTTCGAAAGGTAAACCAAACTAACGCAAACAGATATCTTTCCTAAGGCACTTCTACGGAAAATAAAATAATAAAGTTCAAGTTGGAAGAAAGGAGAACAGAAAGACAAAATAGCTCACAAAGCCTCGTAGAAGGGAAAGAAACACTTTTTATACAATCCCGACTTCATAAACAGGTCATTATGATTAAGATTGTACACGACAGACTATTTATGGCACAAAGTTTATCTAGAAATACCGAATGAAGTGGCGCCGTAGTAAAGTGTGAGACTGCCGTTCGGGAGGTCGTGGGTTTGATCTCCGAGGCCGACTCTGTTTTCTGGGTTTTCCCCGAATTTCCTGTCGCTCTATTTCACCTTTCCTTCTGCTTTGTTTCAGGGTTACAAGTGTGGTTGGGAGTATCGGCATAGCATGGTCGGTCTGGGTGGCTCAGTTGTTTAAACGCTGGCCTACTGATTACAAGGTCGCGGGTTTAAATCCGGCTCAGACCTACGACAGCTCCATATCAGTAGATTTACTGGCATGTAAAAACTCCTGAAGGACGAAGTTCCGGCACACCGGAGATGCTGATGTAATCCTAGAAATTGACAGCGTTGTTAAACAAAACAATTTTTGTTGCATGGCAGGGAAAAATGATTCTCTAAATCTTCGTCCTTCGGATTGGGGACGGTGTAAGGGTCCCAAGTCCCCCAGTGTAAGGCTTCAGGGAGGAGGGAAGTTGGTTGAACGAGCTGTCACCAGTGGGTTTAAATCTGAAACTATATGGACCCTGCCCTCTGCTGTGGACTCTCCAATGTCTGACCAACCTCTGTCTCTTCTCACGGAGACCGACCTCTCAGAGGCATAGGCGCAAGAGATCTTCAATGGGTATGAGGTGCTAAGTCCCCCCATCGAACCTGTCAAACCTCATATCCAGAAAGAGTGACGTAATAAATCTGTTAAAGTGATACATGAATACAAGACAGCGGAAAAATAAACATTAAAAATACTTAATTATATGTTAAAAGAATTGAACCCGCGTTCACACTACACAGTTATCACTTCGCTACGGCAGTAAGGTTTCTAGGGTATTTAGAGCAATACAAATAGTCTTCAGTCCTCTGGCCTTCTCTTTCCGTGCTTTTTGGGGGGCATGGGGAGTTCTTGCAACTGGATAAGTAACGTCCAAGGTTAATTAACGGCATTATTTCTACTTCAAGCTAAGATCTCAAGAATTCATTTACCTGCACTTCATTCTCTGTCGCAAGATGGCGTTTGAATCTCGTTCAGTTATTTAAACGAGCTAATAATGATTTATGCATAAAGAAACAAAGCCTTAATGTTGCATTTGCTATGGAGTTGTACAGGCGATGATGTTTTCTATTCCTGGTTCTTGCTATCTTGCACTTAGTGACACTTGCACTCAACCACCCATATACCCATACACTCAACCTCTCAGATGTGACATGTTGTCCCATCTTGTTGAAAGAAGCAGTAATTATGCTCCTCTTCTGTCAGTTGGGAATAACATTTATCCAAGAAGGTTAAGTAGACATCCTGTGTAAGTTGAGGTGTCAGGATAGAAGGCGTTCTGTTCCTTGTTGCATTTTTAATGGATCCAGTTGTACACCATTTTCGCACTAAATGTTGAATGCTGCTTTTCGCTGGTACTCAGCGAAGTGGATATTTGTGTCTGAATAATTCTTGTGTTACCTTGATAGAGTTGGTCTTTACCTACGCCTCTACGATGAATATTCGCTCTGGTATTGAATAAATCATGTTTATTTAGAAAACAAATCTTTGCGTGTATTTAGAACGTCTGTGAACTGTTTATAAGCAACAATGAAACAAAACATGCGGAATGTAGTATAGCCAACATAATTAAATTTCAAGAAAAAAGAAAATAAAACAATATCCTATATATTTTCTTTCCAAATCACATGAGATGAGACGGGCCGGGCCGGTTTTATTTACCCAACCCTGTATTGTAAAACTCCAAAGAAGAACACTAAAATGTATTTTTGGTGAAGGGTTATGTTAACCCTCTACAAGGACACAACATTCCAATGTCTGTAGGACGAAAAAGTTTCTTACTTACAGCGCTCTGTAGCTTGACAGATTTTATTTCGCTTTTTAAACACAGCAGCAATAAGCGTTTAACATTTGCTGCAGTCGTTTAAAGTTCAAGGAACTGTAAAAGTCATGAAAACTATTTTTGGCTTTACGTTTCAGAGCGTTTATCTACTTATAATAGCGGAACGTCTACTCCCTAGAAAGGCCACTGGGTCTCGCATCGCCATTGGGCCTGGAAGCTACATTTAACGACGCTGAAGAAAGAAGTTTTCTATACCGAATTTTACTAACAAAAATTCATGATATGATAATCAAACAAACAAACAAACTGAAAATTTGTCAGCAGTTTTGAAAGTAAAAATAGTCAGACTACTCGTGCAGAGAATTGATTAATTCATTCTAAAGAGATGCGGGTTTCCGAAACGAAATACGTTTACATTTGGAAAAACTTGAATATTTTGATTACACGGATGAAAAGAGACTAAGGTTATACAACGAAGGGGAATACCTCGTACACTTACAGTCCATTAGACAGCCACCCCCCCCTCCCCCCTCGGAAGAAGGAATTAAGTAAAGGTGCCACAGGAGGCTACAGATAGTAGCAAATAGGCCATGGAGATGCGCGGAAGGCCCTACAGTTCCAGGCTCGAAGACCCGTTTCGCTCTGGACCTGCTTGGAGAGGGTAGCTGTTGACCAAGAAGCCCTCTAGTGTCCACAGGGAGCACTCTTTCCTTTGTGCAAACATCCGTATCGTCCGTCCACACCGCCAAATGCCACGAAACATAGCACACATGAAGGGTGATAAATAAACGAAATGAAAGGGAAATGCTGGAAAAGAAATCGTGGTAGATTAGAAACCATGTCTACCGATAAGGGGAAACCATCGTCGGAAATCTAACCCAGAACCATCCGAACGCAAGCCTTACACATTACCGTGGATACAGGTCGCTCTGTTGATTAAAGCGGGCCTGGGGAAGAGTACTCACTAGGTCTCCAGGCATTACTCTATTCCTCTCTTTGTTACGCCAAACCCGGGAAAACCAACGGGCAAACCGGTTCTACCTAATGTGTGCACGTATGTCGCTAGCATAACGAGGGAGGCTCTACTCTGTTTGCACCTTCATTGTAATGTACCCCGGGCCTGGATTAAAGTATAAAAGGGAAATTGTTTTCCAGCTCTTGCTTCAAAATGCTTCTTCAAAGAGAACACATTTTGAACTGCTTCTACTTTATCAATACATAATTCTATGAAATGTTTTAGTTATTTAGTTAAGTTCAAATTCTGAATTTGCATTTATTAAGGGTACTCCACACGTAGAACCTGATAAATGATCTACAGAATGGTTAATATTGACCTCCTCCGTAGCACGTTGGTAGCGCGCTTGCCTCTGGCGCGGGGACCCGGGTTCCATCCCCGGTACCAGCATATTTCCCCCGTTGGGAGGTCTGACACGGAGTGCACTCAGCCTCGTTACGTCTCGGAGGGGTCAATTGAGGAGCTAATTGAGGATGGAGAAGTAGCGAAGGCCGCATAATTGGCCGGGAGGGCTCGGAGCGCTGAACACGTCCCACCCTCCAATACTGCACCCCACCAATGACGCCTGTAGTGGGCAGAGGTGGGGGATGCAGCGGCTGGGTGGCAAGCCTTGGCCCTTCTTGGTCTGTTGCGCTAGAGGTTTAATTTAAATAGTTAATATTGAACACAGCAATAAAACTGTTGTAGAAAACTGCTGTTTTATTGGAGCTCCCGCACGTCAACCTAAAACACTTATTGGGCAACCGGATCAGTTGATTAGACGGTGGTCTACTGATCCCAAGGCCGCGGGTTCAAATCCGGTCCAGACCGATGGTTTTAAGTTTTGAATAACTCGTAATCCGTAAGAGATAGAAAAAATCTTACTGCACAAAGAGTGTAGATCTCGCTAAAACACAATTTATATCTAAATACATTTTTGTAGGGTGAACCATTTCGGAGATATTCCTTGTTATTTGTGTCAGTTTCGGAAAACTTAAAACTTTCGTAAAATGCAGCACCGTTCATTTTTTATGTATTAAGCGTGCAAAGAGAACGGGATCTCAGAGCTTTAAAATATTTGACTATCGCTCAAAGCCATATACTAGGAAATAAACATTTGCAGAAATTATCTTAGTATCTCAACTAACACGAAGAAGCATATGCATAAGAGTTTGTAACAATGGTTAGAAACAGCTGCCGGCACCTGTAGCTGAGATAAGTTTCAGAAAATATTTTTATATTTAGTAGGTTAAGGTTGTAATAAATCATGTTGGGTGGGTATGAGCTGTAAAAGCCTGGACTGAATGCCCGTCATACTCAGGTATGTATTAATTTAGTACAAATAAATATACAAAATATCTGAAGAACGTGCATAACTGCAGAGGTATTGGAAGGCACGAATGCTAATGGCAATGACTGTCACCAAATGAATGGCATTAATCAACAGCAACAAGATGCCATTACAGAGTGATAAACAAGAAGATTACCCACACCAGTAGAAGGGTTTGTTAAATTGTCTTTTACATCTATGTTTACAAGGAAGGATGTAGACCCCAGGACCGGTTTGGACAGCTGATTGTGCTGCACTAACCTGCTGTGTGAGCTACCGTTCCATTTGAGTGCACTCTACTGCTGCATATGGCTACACCAGGCACGTGCTACCGCAACCCCTTCACCCACCCCCTTCCTTGTTTTTCAATATAATAACTTCCGTGCGGAATTCCTGTAAAGCCCGTCTGCGGTTAACAGCATGCCGCCCGCTTCTCTGGAAATGGGCCAGGTAAATTATTGCCACAAACTCTACTGGCTCATTTCAGATACGTGAATTACTACAAGGCCAAACTGACGCATCACAAAGACCTACAAAAGCCGCTATGAGCTTAAAAACCCCAAGAGAAAGCTTTCATTAACACATCCTGCAAACCTGGAACTATACAGTGCGAATGCTGAAAATAAAACGTTAAAAATTGTGTTGCACTCACATGACTTTCTGTTCTCTTGTAGTAACTATTTTTACAAACTCTTATTCCTCTATCTTCATGTTAGTCGAGATAAACAATAAGATAATTTCTGCAAATGTTTATTTCCTTGTAGGTGCAGGGGAATATGGGAATACAGTAAGATTTGAGCGATGGTCGGATCTTTTAAAGCTTAGAAATTCTGTTCTCTTTGTACAGACAAGAGATAAAAATGTGAATAACGACCTTCCATTTGAGAAATGTATAAGTATTGAAAAACTCTCACAAATATCAAGGAATATCTCCGAAAAAAATCATTCTAACATAAACTGAGTTCTAACGAGATATACATTTTTTGTATAGAAAGGTTTGGTCTATATCTAATGGTTTACCAGTTATGCAAAAGTCAAGAGTAAGCAGGACTACATAGGCTATAATTAGAAAATTCATTTGCCATAAAAATATCTTAAACTTATTGCATTTTAATCAACATCGTTAAAGCCATTTTTCAAAAAATATAAATTTTCGAAAAATTTTCCATGGACAGAATAGTTTTTGGTAGAGGAGTTTCCTTCATAATCTTCGTGTCGCATCGTTGAAATATATTAAACTTAAATACCAACTTTGATTTTTGTTGTGCACATGCACACACACACGGATATTTTTCTATAAATACTTTTTTGGATTCAAGGGATCTCAAAACACGCATTTCTCGTGGAATCTCGATATCGAATTTTTGGGCGGAATACAATAATTCTTCCTCTACTTAGTATACATAGTAGAGAAACTAAAATTGTCTGTTTGGAAAACCTGTAGCCCGCCCTCAAGTTGAGCACACACGGGATATGTTTGCGAGAGTTTCATTTCCCATAGTCTTCGCTCGATGACGTCTATCTGGTGAAACGCACCTTGCCTTCCCGCACAACGGACGCCAGCTGTCGCTCGTACCGCACCAGTTAGCATCAGTGCTGAAAAACAAGATTCCCCAAATGTCACTACCTACAACGATATCTCTCGGGCCACCTGTCGGCGGCGCGAGGGTCACCGGTTCGAAGAATAGCTTCACAGGTGAAGGACCTTCCTGGGATGATTGAAGGTGTGAGGCAAATATGCAAATAAGCACGGTCCTGTAGCGGTAAATACCTGTGATATTCATCATAAATACACATCGCATTTATATGCACAAAAATATTTAAAATAAGCATGCATTTATGCGATCGAAATATTTAAATTATATTCCATAATTAATAAAATATGCACTAATTATGCATTAAGCGTGGAAAATCCACAGTATATAAGATAGCTTGCTCAAATTTATTAATTTATACCTGAAATATCTGGCGTTGCCCTGGTTTGACTATTTATCCATAACACTTTCGAACTTAGCTTGCCCAATAGCCTTGTGTTTTTTGAGACATTCAAAAAATATTACTTAATATACTTAAATATTTAATTAAAATTCTTAGGATAATATAAGGAATAGAAAATAAATAAAAGCACCAGGGAGAGATTATGCAAAACCACTGTTGAACAACCAAAAATATCAGAGGGAGAAAAGCGAGTAGAAAAAATCGTGTGAATGTAATAAGTTGCAAATCTAATTCTATAACATAAAATGTACTATTGTTTGCAGAAGAGCTAGAAGAGAAATACATGAGTATGTGCTACGTAATACAAAAGCGAGTAGATAATGAGTTACATTACTATTTCAATCATAGAAAATTACATGGATTGTATTTTGAAGGGCAAGTAGAGGACATCTAAATGCGTTACGTAAAAGAAAAGCAAGTAGAGAAAACCGTGTGGATGTAATACCTTGCATAATTAAATAGCAAAAAAATCTGCGTGAAAAAATACATATAACTACGTGCCAAACTTCGAAGTGATAGGTCAAGTGGTTTAGGAACGCATAGAGCACAAACATACAAATATTCTTTTTCATAGAGGTGTACATATAAAGATTCAAAACATGGCAAAAAAAGTTGTGATTGTGTAATGTCTAGGTTATACAGTTACTTAAATATTAATTTATGTTGTAAATTCATTGTTCTAATACAAATACTCGACAATCATTGTCAAAACTACTTCCATAAAACATTCACTAAACTAATTTATACAAAAACTGATGCGTACATATATTACGAGGGTGAATCAAAAAGTAAGTTGCCCTTGCTCGCCACAAAAGCACGTTGTGCGTCGTGACGGTGGCCAATGTGTAGCAAGCTACAGTAACTGCTGACACATCCGATAGGTAGGGTGGTGTGGTATCCCGTCGTGTTGTGTGAGCAGAGCAGGCCTGGCTCAATGGCATGCCAACTGGATATGCATTCCAAATTGGAGGTGCGTGCAACAATCAGATTTCTGTAGGCTAAACAGCTCATTTACATGGACATTCATTAGGACATCACTGCTCTTTATTGTGGGCATGCAATTTTTCTCTGCAACACCTCACACGGCCCACAAAGCATCGGAACTGCTACAGCGATTCAAGTGGGAGGTAAGACAACATCCCCCATACAGTTCAGACTTAGCGCCATGCGATTATTATGTGTTTAGTCAGGCGAAAAAGGATCTTGGTGAACAACAATTCCAAAACGATAAGGAGTAAAAGCAGCTGTATCCAGCAGGTGGTTACACACCACTGGAGATGATCTCTACACATCCGGAATCGAAAAGATGGTTTCCCGATCCGATAAATGTTTACAGTCTCTTGGGGACTACGTGGAAAAAGTGAACTTACATTGTATGTTGCCATAGCCGTGCTGCCTATGTGTATGTGATTTAATACATTGCCATAACTTGCAAGTGCAACTTACTTTTTGATTCGCCCTCGTACCATCTCTTTTTACTCTTGTACAAACTAGAAACGCTTTTTCCTTTATCTACGTCATGTTAACCGAGATAAGTTTGAAGAAATTACATCATTTTGTTTCCTTATAGGTACAATGAGAATAGAAGAATACAGTAGGCTTAAGCGATAGTCAAATCTTTTAAGAGCTGGTCGCTATGTGTTTACTTTGACATTTTACTCCCTTCGCATGGCAAATTCATAAAACAACGACTTGACTTCCGATTACAGAAAAGTACAATTTATTTCCAAATTCAAACCAATAACAATGATATCTTGAAAATAGCTTCAAGAAAAGGTGCTTTAACGAGATCTACTTTTTATTGTGCAGTAAGCTTTTTTCTATCTAATGCGGTTTACCTTCTATCCAAAAACCACTCAGAATGAAGAGGAATTCTAAGGATATTATTAGAAAATTCAAGATAACTATACATTTCATTTGTAACATACCAACATCGTTAGAGCTATTTTTGAAAAATCAAGATGAAAAATCTGACGTGTAGCAGTCACATGACTTTATATACTCTTGTACAAACTAGTAGTCTTACAAACTCTTATTCCTCTACCTTCTTTATTTTAATCGAGATCAACATTTGTACACTTATTGTTAATTTTCTTGGTGCTTTTCAAGTGTAAGACTCACACAAATAACGAGGAATATCTCCGAAATGGTCCACTCCACCAAAACAAAAACAAAAACAAAACAAAAAAAAAAAAAAAAAAAAAAAGAGAGAGAGAGAGAGACCTAAATCTACAGTTTTTGTACAGTAAAATATTACGATTCCCATTTTGCTTCGAGGCTCTAGGGAGGATGGGGAATAATCCGAGTTAAAGAACCTTTCCAGGAATCAGGCAGGTGCCCTACCGACTGAGCTACGTGGCCAGCCAACAATAACTATTGTAAATGAAAGATAGAATTAAACCTGTAGTTTCTGTACGTTTGTTTTGTAGGAGTTCGATGTTTTAAATGTTAGACGTTCATTTGTTTCATCCGGCAATACCAACTGACACACCTGAAACTGTAATATCCTGCAGCGCCGCGTTAACGACCAAGGGTCAGGCCATGAGAGCAGTGAACCCGTCCCCTTTTGGGATCCGAATTGATTATTGAAGATTGTGTGAGGCGGAACTTTCGCTTGTCACATTCCTCTGCACAAAGTTCTGCCGATAATGTCCAGCCATAGAGTTGCTTCGTTCAACTTCGAAAATTACGAGCAAGCAATCGTCGTATGATTCTCTGAAAGCTCTGGTGTGTTGCATTCACATGATTTTTCACTAAAAACTATCTATTCTTTCAAAAGTCTATTCTTCTACGAAGGTAACTTATCTTATTTTGAGCCTTGGCAACTGTGATTGTTGTAGCTGCCATCTGACTCTTCTATTGGGAAGTTCGACATCTTTTACCATAATCTACTTCAGATGTTTGTCAACAGAGCGTTAGTTTTGTTGTTTACAGTGACTTGAAAATTGTTTCTCAGCGAAAAAAATGGAATTAACTAGTGAAAATGTTCATGCGATGAGTTATTACATTTGACGTGGATTATTAAGAAAATATTGCATTGATCCACTTACTTCGACATTTGTCGACGAAGTTCCATCCTTTATCTGTGTGAAATTCTCGTATGAGTTTAATCGTGCCCTCCGTTCTCTCATTGACGTAATTCATGAAGGTGGTCCAACATCAGTTTTTTGCCAAAAAGATTGATGCTTTTCAAAAATGATAGTGCAAGATCGGCATGTGAGATAGAGGTAGCCCTAGGCATTAATTCCATCGGCATTTATAAAGTATTGCATGAACCCGTGAAAAAGGTTTGCTCTCGTTGGACCCCGCATGATTTGACGCAATCTGAAGCAGATGCTTGTGTCAACTGGTGCACACAAATGGTCAAGAAATACAAGGCGGTGCTTCAAAATACGTATATAAGATTGTAACAGGTGATGAATCACGGATCTATGCGCATGAGCCGGAATGTAAACAGCAGTCAACCGTATAGGTGTTTCAAGATGAACCAAATTCAACAAAAGTTGTTCGAACTCGAACTTCGAAACAAATGCTCACCTGTTTTTCAGAAATACTAGTCATGTGGCAAGAGAACCGTAAAATGGTCAATTCTGAATGTATACAACCATTTCTTTGCCAGAACTCTTCGGTTAAATAAGGAAAGCAAACAAGCACTGTCTTGATTTTTCTTCATCAAGAAAATTCGAGCGCTCATACACGACTATTTAAACACTAAAAAGTCGAATAATGGCTCATTTACCGTGCAGTCTTGACCTGGTACCCAATTACTTCCTTTCTGTTCCTGAAAGTCCAGAATAAAATAGGTGGTCAACGATTTTCGCCAGCAGCTTGTGTGCTTATTTAATTATTAATTGTTATTGAATAAATTGATTATTCTAATAAATATGCTGTGCTTGACGCTATGTAAAAAATTCTGATTACGTAGTAAATGAGTTTATAAATAGATCTATTGCATCATATTCTTATATTAACCTCTAATTAATGTAGAACAATTATTACCTTGTACTCTCCAAAATTCTTAGTTTTTGAAAAGTTAATAAATTATTTCTCAAAATTAAAGAATTAATTTAAAAAATAACATAATTTTCTTTAATGTACTTCTGAGAGGCAGTAAAAAACTCGAAAAAAATTAGTAAAAAATCTGATGTGTTACACCCACATGACTTTCTCTACTCTTGAACTAACCATTCTTACAAACTCTTATTCCTATATCTTCTTTCTTGTTAGTTGAGATAAACATTTGTACAAATTATCTTATTGCTTATTTCCTTGTAGGTGCAAGGGGAATGTTATAATACAGTAGGCTTTGCGCGATAGTCAAATGTTTGAGATTCTGTTGTCTTTTCACACTTAATATTTAAAAAAATGAACAGCGATGACCCATTTCACGAAAGTTCCAAGTTTTCCGAAACTCACACATATAACAAGGAATATCTCCGAAATGGTTCACCCTACAAGAAAATTTATTCAGACATAAATTGTGTATTTTAGCCAGATCTACATTTTTTGTAGAGTATGATTTGGTCTATCTCTAACGGTTTACCAGTTATGCAAAATTTATCCAGAGTAAATACGACTACAGGGGCAATAGCCAGAAAATTTAAGATATACATTTCATTTTTCAAAAAAATATCTCAAATATATGGCATTTTAATCAAAATAGTTAGAGCCATTTTCAAGAAAATCAAAATTTTCGAAAAATCTTCCATGTAAAGGGTAGTTTAGGGTGGGGCTATTTTCTTCAAAATCTTCGTGTCACATCCTTGAAAGGCATTAAACTTAAATACCAACTTTGGTTTTTAACCGACTTTTCGTTTTTGAGTTATGCTGTCCACAGACTGACAGACTGACAGACTGACACACAGACACACACACACGAACCTTTTTCTAAAAATGCTTTTTTTGGATTCAGGGAGCCTCAAAACGTGTATTTCCGGTGAAACCTCGACATCGAATTTTTGGGTGGAATACAATACTTCCCCTACTTACCAGTAGAGAAAGTAAAAATTGCATCATGTGGAATATTTTAAATATGGAAGAACACTGAAAAAGATTTGCTAGAAAAAAAGGTTTAAAATTGAGCATATCTATTAATAAGCACGAAATTCTCCATTTACAGCATCAGTTAATTGGTGTTTTAAATGCGTAAGGTGAAAAAATTATGCCTTCTTAAAGCCTGGAATTTATATTATTTTGTTACGAAAAATTTTACTTGTTTAGGTTTTTTCTATATTTTAGACAAATATCAGAGACGCATTAATTTAATTCAGATAAGGTTTTATTACACATATTTTAGCTCGTTGAGGATTCATAAAACAGATTCAAGACGACATGGTTCCGTTATATGAGTAAACACTAATACGAAACAAATTAATTTGTGATCTTACGAGTCTGGATGCAGATGTATTTAATCGTAATTTCATTGATAAAATTTATATCATTGTAAATATATTTAATGATGTTGAGGATTTTAAAGCACTATTGAATATATTTAATAAGCCCATGTCCGTATTTTAATGTAGTAGAAACTTATTTAGTAATGTTGAAGCTTGTACTAGCGTTCAGGGCATTTTATGAAGCTTGTTTCCACCTTTATCTGTGAACCCTTGACAAGTATATTTAAGTACCACACTGATAATTCAATTTTCCAGATATCTTCAAATATTATATGATTTCCATGCATAAGAACCTGATTTGCTACAAAACTACTCTTGCAAAACTACACTTAAACTCCTGTTCCTCTATCTAGTCTTGTTAATGGAGGTAAACATTTGTAGAAACTAACTTATTGCTAATTTTCTTGTAGGTGCAAGGAGAATATGGGAACACAGTAGGCTTTGAGCGATAGTCAAATGTTTTAAGAGTGGTCGCTATATTATGACTGAAATTTTGTTCTCTTTGCATGACTAAGATTAAAAACTGAATAACGCCCTCCCTTTGAGAACGGGATATGAGCATTGCATAATGCTGACATAACGAGAAATATCTCCGAAATGCCTCACTTTACAAAAAGATCATTTGACATAAATTGTGTGTTTTAACACCTACATTTTTGTATAGTAAGATTTGGTTTATAGTTATGCAAAAGTCATCAGAGTAAACAGGACTGCATGGGCTATAGTCAGAGAATTCAAAATATACACATTATTTGCTATTAAAAATACCTTAAACACATGGCATTTTAATAAAAATCGTTAAAGCCATTTTTGAGAAAATGAACACTTTCGAAACATTTTCTATGTAAAGGATAGTAGTTCGATAGTTTTCTTGAAAATCTTCATGTGGCAACCTTGAAAGATATTGAACTTAAATACCAACTGTGACTTTGCCTTTTTGAGTTATGTTGTTTACGGATACACACGGACCTTTTTCTAAAAGCGCATTTTTGGATTCAGGGGGCTCAAAACATATTTCCGGTGGAACCTCGACATCGAAATTTTTGGGGCAACAATACTTCCCCTACTTACTTTAGTAGAGAAAGTAAAATGGAAACAAACTTGATTATTCCAATATTAGGCTCGTAAGTATAATTCCTGAGACACCCAAGGTATTTGAAAAAAGTGTTAAAATACTGGTTACTTTGAGCAGAGTTATTTACAGATGAATCAGTATGATTTTAGATCAGCACCGAAGCTGTTGCAACATTTGTTCAGAAGTTTAATAGAAAATGGAATGAAACTTCTTAGTGCAATCGTAGAAATGCCTGAGACATTTTGCTCCATATGTCATTGCATTCAAAAGACGAACTTTGATGGTGTTAAGAATACTACTATTATGTTTTTAGAACCTTATCTAAATGGCAGATACCAGACAGTTAATTACATACGTAAATTTCATCATTATAGGCCTTTCTTGCATGGCATACCACAGGAGTCTGTACTCGGACCGCTTTTATTTATTATTATGATCTCTTGGTCGGCCTGACAGTAAATCTTAGGTTATTCATTTGTTTGCCAATGACTAAGGAATTGCAGTCTTTAGAGATCAAAGTAAGTGAAATATTATCTAAGATAAATGAATGGTACATTGCCAATAAACTCAGTATAAAAGCCAATAAAGCTGCTGATCTAGGATTTGCTTTCAAACATCTAATTATGACCACTGTTGTTGTAAAGCTTCTCCGCATTATCAGTAAAACTTTGTGTAAGGATACATTAATTATGATCTGCTATGGACAAATATGTTCTCCTTCGCGATTTAAACCATTTATTGGTCTGTTCCGGCTCCAAATTGCTGTAGCTTTCACCTTTTCCTAGGTCTTCTTCGTGGTGATGCTGCTTTTGGTATTCTGTTTTTAGTCATCTTTATTACATCATGTTTCCAGTTTGTTCTATATTTTACTATTATTGCATTTACTTCCTTCTCTTTTAACTGTTGCCTTATTTCTGAATTATGTTTTTGTCTGTTCTTTGATATCCTTATATCGATCTGAGGAATCTTATTTCTGCAGCTTGTATTCTAGCTGAGTATTGTGACGTCATAGTCCATATTTCGTATCCGTAAGTTATTATAGCAACTGCCATCGTCTTGTATAATTTCATTATAGTCTTTTTGCAACACTTTATATGCAAGTTAATCATTATTAACACGTATTTGGTAGTGTAAGCTAAATTTACAATTCATTTATCAATTCCCATGGCAACTGGTCATTAATACTTCGGTACCAGTAGGAAATGACGTAACACCCAACAGCATAATAACCTAAAATGTTTCAAAATGTTGCCACTGTAGACGACAGTAAAATACTTCTAGGGAGACCGCGAAAACATTTTAATTATGACCTCGAAGTTCTTCCTTCTCCATAGGGAATTAGTGCCAAAGGGACTAATGTTTTCCTGACGGTCGTATCATCCGGTTGCACAAATTTGCTTCTCTTCTCCGCCTCATTCCTCTGTGTGCCTATTTTGCCGCAGTCCGTGGCCGCTACAACCTTTTTTAATGCGCTGCATGGAGATTAAGGCGAACGGATGTTACTTCCGAGAGAGGGAGGGAAAAGGAGAGAGAGGGAGACATTGAGAAGTAGAGAGAGAAGAAGAGAGAGAATGTGTGTGGATTTAATTTATGTTGGCGTTAATATCCAGAGGCAATTAAGATAAAATCCAGGATGGGCTGTAAGGGAGGAAACCACCCTTCAGGAGAGGTAATGGGAGGCCCACCGACACACTGGCCTAGTTCCACCCTAAGACTCATAAAATGGAACCAGCGTCTCGTTTTTATGCTACCTTCGATCTGCTGAGGTCACGTGGGCTGTTTGAGGGATGTCTCCATTTATCATGATGGAAAAAGCATGTGATATATAGCAGTCCATACGACAGGCCCTATCCATTATCATTTTATGGCGATTCTACAGATAATTTTCATTAAATAATAGTTTTCTACTTACAGTTGATCTACCCAAATATCTAGATACGTTTCAACCCTCTAATGCATAGTGTTATCATGTGTCAACAAAGATGCATAGTCAACTTTTTAGAGTATTGTAACATTTTTTTTTCGTTATTTTCGTATTATATTAGGGTATTGGTAGCTACAACCGAAAACTGAAGCTCTTAAAAGTGAAGCAAATTAAATCTACCAATACCGGGAGAGAAAAAAAAAAACAAAAAAAAAAAAAAAAACAAAAAACAAAAAACAAAAAAAAAAAAACAAAAACAAAACTCCGAACTAGCTGCGCGGTGTTTTGCCCGTCGGCATTCTTGGCACTCGTTGCCGTCTGCTGCTATCATAGAACGGCGAGGATGAAGCCATGCAACATTTTAAAACTACTTTTAAAGGCTTTGTTGACCAACTTCGTGGAAGAAGATGCTGAGCTGGTCACCGTCGTCCATACATACATTTTGGCACCTCTAGGAAACTGTTCACGTTGAGAAATGCTGGGAATTTCTTGACTGATATTTTGTTTTAATTCTTCCAGGGTGTGTGGGTTTGTCTTGTGCACGTTGTTTTAAATTACCCAGAGTAACTGGGGTACACCGACAGTACAAACGAGAAAAGAGATTATATATGTAAATATATCAACACGAGATAGAGCTAGTTACCTGGTTAAAGGATGCTAAACTCATAAAAAGGCACCAACTACCATCAGGAGGCTCCGGTCCGTATTGCAAACTGCGTTACGTTGAGAGCTACTTTACCGTATTCGTTTGCACTTTGTTTATTCACAATAGAGGAGACGGAAGGGGAGGATGACGCACCGCTACAGTAAGCTGTTTGTGCTTAAGGCGACGCGATGTACTGCCTCTGCTCAACGTGTGCTACGTCACAAATCTTCCTGCAAACGTAACCTACAGTGATGGGACGGGAGGAAGGGTTTAAACTAGTCCGACCTTCCCACTACGTCAGGTAAAGTGGTGGTGGTGGCGGTGGCGGTGGCGGTGACGGCGGCGGCGGTGGCGGCGGCAAAGGCGGTGGCGGCGGCATTGGTGGTGGCGGCGGCATTGGTGGTGGCAGCGGTGGTATTGGTGGTATTGGTGGTAGCGGCGGTGGTATTGGTGGTATTGGTGGTGGCGGCGGTGGTATTGGTGGTGGCGGCGGAGGTATTGGTGGTATTGGTGGTAGCGGCGGTGGTGGTATTGGTGGTATTGGTGGTGGTGGTGGTATTGGTGGTGGCGGTGGTGGTATTGGTGGTGGCGGTGGTGGTGGTATTGGTGGTGGCGGTGGTGGTATTGGTGGTATTGGTGGTGGCGGTGGTATTGGTGGTGGCGGTGGTATTGGTGGTGGCGGTGGTGGTATTGGTGGTGGCGGCGGTGGTATTGGTGGTATTGGTGGTGGCGGCGGTGGTATTGGTGGTGGCGGCGGTGGTGGTATTGGTGGTGGCGGCGGTGGCTGTATTGGTGGTATTGGTGGTAGCGGCGGTGGTATTGGTGGTATTGGTGGTGGCGGCGGTGGTATTGGTGGTGGCGGCGGAGGTATTGGTGGTATTGGTGGTGGCGGCGGTGGTGGTATTGGTGGTATTGGTGGTGGTGGTGGTATTGGTGGTGGAGGTGGTGGTATTGGTGGTGGCGGTGGTGGTATTGGTGGTATTGGTGGTGGCGGTGGTGGTGGTATTGGTGGTATTGGTGGTGGCGGTGGTATTGGTGGTGGCGGTGGTATTGGTGGTGGCGGTGGTGGTATTGGTGGTGGCGGCGGTGGTATTGGTGGTGGCGGCGGTGGTATTGGTGGTATTGGTGGTGGCGGCGGTGGTGGTATTGGCGGTGGCGGCGGTGGCTGTATTGGTGGTATTGGTGGTGGCGGTGGTGGTGGTATTGGTGGTATTGGTGGTGGTGGTGGTATTGGTGGCATTGGTGGTGGCGGTGGTGGTATTGGTGGTGGCGGTGGTGGTATTGGTGGTGGCGGTGGTGGTATTGGTGGTACTGGTGGTGGCGGTGGTGGTATTGGTGGTACTGGTGGTGGCGGTGGTGGTGGTATTGGTGGTATTGGTGGTGGCGGTGGTGGTGGTATTGGTGGTATTGGTGGTGGCGGTGGTATTGGTGGTATTGGTGGTGGCGGTGGTGGTGGTATTGGTGGTATTGGTGGTGGCGGTGGTGGTGGTATTGGTGGTATTGGTGGTGGCGGCGGTGGTGGTATTGGTGGTGGTGGTATTGGTGGTGGCGGTGGTGGTATTGGTGGTGGCGGTGGTGGTGGTATTGGTGGTGGCGGTGGTGGTATTTGTGGTGGCGGCGGTGGCGGTGGTTGTATTGGTGGTATTGGTGGTGGCGGTGGTGGTGGTATTGGTGGTGGCGGCGGCGGTGGTATTGGTGGTGGCGGCGGCGGTGGTATTGGTGGTATTGGTGGCGGCGGTGGTGGTATTGGTGGTGGCGGCGGTGGTGGTATTGGTGGTATTGGTGGTGGCGGCGGTGGCGGTATTGGTGGTGGCGATGGTGGCGGTATTGGTGGTGGCGATGGTGGCGGTATTGGTGGTATTGGTGGTGGCGATGGTGGCGGTATTGGCGGTATTGGTGGTGGCGGTGGTGGCGGTATTGGTGGTGGCGGTGGTGGCGGTGGTGGCGGTATTGGCGGTATTGGTGGTGGTGGCGGTATTGGTGGTATTGGTGGTGGTGGTGGTGGCGGTATTGGTGGTATTGGTGGTGGTGGTGGTGGCGGTATTGGTGGTATTGGTGGTGGTGGTGGTTGCGGTATTGGTGGTATTGGTGGTGGTGGCGGTATTGGTGGTATTGGTGGTGGTGGTGGCGGTATTGGTGGTGGTGGCGGTATTGGTGGTATTGGTGGTGGTGGTGGCGGTATTGGTGGTATTGGTGGTGGTGGCGGTATTGGTGGTATTGGTGGTGGTATTGGTGGTATTGGTGGTGGTATTGGTGGTGGTATTGGTGGTGGTGGTATTGGTGGTATTGGTGGTGGTATTGGTGGTGGTATTGGTGGTGGTATTGGTGGTGGTATTGGTGGTGGTATTGGTGGTGGTATTGGTGGTATTGGTGGTATTGGTGGTGGTATTGGTGGTGATATTTGTGGTATTGGTGGTGGTGGTATTGGTGATGGCATTGGTGGTATTGGTGGTGGTGGTATTGGTGGTGGTGGTATTGGTGGTGGTGGTATTGGTGGTGGTATTGGTGGTATTGGTGGTGGTGGTATTGGTGGTGGTGGTATTGGTGGTGGTATTGGTGGTGGTGGTATTGGTGGTGGTGGTATTGGTGGCGGTGGTGGTGGTATTGGTGGCGGTGGTGGTATTGGTGGTGGTGAGCGGTTTAAATATTGGGTTGCAATATCGCCCTTAATATGGAGCATAATCGCAAACTTTGTTTACAGTATCTATTTGGCTGAAAATTGCTTCGGCGTGATTGTACTCGTAAGTAAGAAACCTGAATCTATAGACCGGAGAAGATATCAGGGACGTGAAGAATAAATAAAACAGTAAAATATACATAATATTGTATTGTACTAGTTACCATGAAATTAATGTAACAATAATGGTCATCACGCCGATCGACTACCTGGGGCGGGCTCTTTTCCATTATATCTCAAAGAAACGACATTTGTTTTCGAGCTCTTCAACATGGTGTATGTAGGTAGCCCAATGTTTTATAGTGTTTTGAATGGAGCTCGAATTTCAGTAATATTTTTTCTCTCTAAGACACTATTGGATGCAATGTTTATTTTTAGTTCTGACCATACACACTCTATGGGATTCAAGTCACAATGATAAAAGAACAGGGTAACAACTACGCTAATTCATCTACAGTGTGCATTTTGTGTTTAATTGTACATTTGTTATATACTGTGATATTGGGTCGTTTAACAATATAAGGACGAGAGGGGGCAGTGTGAGCTTGGATACGGGAAACCGCTGTGTTGTACGTGACCGTAATGATGGCGGTAAAACACAAAAGGAAAGGTCCGGGACTACAGTGCAAATAGTGACTCTGTACGAGATCAAACAGCGCGATAACAGCGTAGTGTCCAGAAGCTTCCAGTTAACTCCGCTGAGTCATCGTTGCACGCCTGTATGGAGGGTTCTCGAAGGTCACCTGGCGCTGGCTCCAGTATAAGTAGGACAGACAGTGTCAATAAATACTCGAGACACCACAATTTCCCAGTCATTATTCCCTAGCAGAACAAAGTCTTCACCTCTCATCACGCAGGTAAAGCCGTGTTACGGCTGGGTACTGCGGTAATGACACCCGAGCGGGGGCAAGAACCCCACTCGACTCGAACGTCCTCCGGGCCTCTGGTAGCAGCTACTTGAGTGAGTAATAGTTCAGAATTGAGTTGTTGTTTAGGGTGTAGTTCGTCGTGTACAATTAATTTTTAGTTACGTGAGTGAGTCGGCCAGCTTGTCAGTGAGTACGTATGTGTCGTCCAGTGATAGCATTGTAATAGTAAATATATAAGAGACAGTGAAAGTGGAGAAAGACATTGAAAGGTGAGACAGGACATTGTAAGACCCCCAAAAGAAAATCGTTTATGTGAATATTTGTTGAGAGTGTAATTTGATTTTGGTGTTGGTACGAGTTGGTTGAATGACGAAAACGTGTTAATGTTGTTCATTGTTACAAACAATTAAGTTTGTTTAAAGACGCCATAAATATTTCCATATTTAATTTTAATATATACATATGTATAAATAAAAGAATTATATGTGTTCAATATTAAAAGCGAAAGATCGCTTCCCTAACAATACGGGAACTAGTTGATGAACGCATACGCGGATGTACACAAAAAGAAGGTAACATCATGTCAAGGAGCACCTAGTTAATAGCGTCCGGGTCTTTGGTATAGATGGACGCATTTTTATGTGTGCGCGTCATAAAATATTGAATGTAAATTTACTAAGTGTTTAAAGACCGTTAATTTGTGTAAAATAAGTGAAACATTAGCTAACTTTAATAAGTTAGTTAATACGAAGTGTGCAATTAAATGAAAGGACGTAAAATAGACGAAGTGTAAAGTGATAGAAAACACATTTAGCGAAATATCGCTAAATTTTCAGACATTAAATCTCGGTGATGCTAGGGAAGTCGATCCACTGAAATAAAAGACTTGTAACTGTGATACGATTTAAATACTGTGAATAAGAAGGTGCGAATAAAATATTTCACTAAAGTTAACCCCGAGTGTATGTTCATTCCATCCAGTACCACGACCAGAGATAAGCTCATCACCATCACCTCATATAATTATAAAAACAGCACCAAAGACTTGAGAAAGATTATCAGAGGAACAGTTGTGAATTGTAATAGTAGAGAAGACTATAAATTGTGTTAGCAACGAGAAGGAAATTGTGCATATGTAGTCAGATTTAGAGGAAAGTAAAGTGTTAGAAATGTAACAGGATTTCGAATATTGCCGTTTTGTTACAATACGCTTTTGCAGCTGTAGTACTGTCGTTGGTGGTGGCCTCTTTACCATTCACTTGTAATGAAGGGTAGAACGTTCAACGTCGCCTGCACTGTATACATATGTACTGTGTGTGCTACCACGTGCCGCTTACTGCACGGACCTGTCCCTTCCCTCTCTTACCCTAGCTGGTGGCCGAAAAGAATGTGAATAGACCGTAAATGTCGATCACATATAAGCGTTATCCAAGCCTAATTATCAGCCTTTAACTGGATTCAACATATCACACAGCAGTTCAAGTTCTCTTCAAGAATTCATTACTCTTGTGCTAGCAATACTACCCAGTAAAACAAGCAGGTACATTTTATTGGTGTGCCCTATATATAATTACAGTATGAGCGGATATTCAATTTAATTTCCATGAAGAGACTTGTTAGATACCAGGAGAGAAATAACACATATTGTAGCCCAGAAAATGTATATATCTAGACACAATAACTTGCATAATGCGTTGCAACAACCCGCCCATTTTTGCAACTATAAAAATATAGTTCAAGTGCATTTACATTGATTTAATGCATGCGAGCCAAACTGGCACCGAATAGGTTTTCCCCTGGTGTCCTATGCCAGTTGCGGGATGCTGCGGCGTAAATTTTCTACCCCTTCATGTTGCATGATAATTATTTATTGTGGCAAGCAACATGACCGTCTGAATGGTTTTTCCTCTTCAGGCGACAAACGTAATTTATGCTTGAGGTCGGAGTGCACTAAATACAAGAACGGCTATATTTAATGCTTACGCCAAATGTAAAACTTCTACATTCACATAATTTTCTGTACTCATTCTTGTATGAAATACTCCTGAAAACTATTATGCTTTTATCCACTTTGTACTAATCGAAATAAACGGGCGTAGAAACTATTTTAGCGCATATTTCCTTGTAGATACGACAGTACAATGGGAATAGGAGAGTACGACGTATCTTTCACGACGACAGTATCACACACAGCTGTCTCGCACTCACTGACACACTGACCGACACATGTCTCTAACTCTCTGCCGTTTCCTCGCCTACTTGTATAGCGAGGATGACGTAACATGGACCTTTGGCGAACTTCTTCAAACAAGCCGGCCGCCGTACACTTCTCGAATCATCTGAAGAAAAACCCCTTTGGTTCTGTCGCTCTGATTGTTGTCGCGTATTTGCTCGCGTGAGTGCTGTGGGGAAGCTTAACTGTGAGCGTCTTTGATGAACCTTTTAGTGTTGCCATTAAATTATTTTGTAAGGAGCATATAAATTCTTTAATCTCTAATTATTATGTATGTCCTGTATTTTCTTAATTATCTCTAATTTTATGAATATCAATACTTTATATAAGAGATTTATTTGCATTTAATTTAGGCTTATGTTTTTTCTTGTTTATACAAGTACGCGCAGCGCCCATTGTTAGTCACGTATACACAAACAGTAGCGCGAGGCAGCCTAACCTTGAGCGCCTTTGCTTGCCGGCCTAATATGTAGTGTGAAGTACCTTAGCCCGACCGCCATTTGTTGTGCGCCGCACCCTGCGTCACAGTATTTTTATGCTTTTATAATATATTCCTTTCTGGAAGTAAAAGTTTTGTAATCCTTATCATTCTTTAGAAAATTATTAATTTTACCAGTCAACAATATCAGTATCATACTTATTGCCTAAGAAAGACCGCATCGCTTTATTGGCAATACCGATTGTAATATGTGCTTATAACATTATGGTACAGATAGAAGAGAGAATTATCTGAGTTTATTGTGATAGTTACTGCTGATGTTAGATGAAAGTATCAATGTAAGTGGTGCTTATAAAGTTGCTTTTCTTGCTAGTTTTATAGACAGGGCGCAAACACGGCAATGTCTTTCTTTATTCCGAGTTGGATCGAAGGGAAGCCGTAAAACAGAATGCATGAAAATAAAACTAATGGAGGAGCAATTTTCAGGAATGCGATAAAACAGAAATTCCAGTGACGTCGTCTGTCTTACAATACATTATAGATATTGATTCGACCCTGGCGCAAAATGAGTTATACCCGGAGCTGTATTTTATTTTTACCTCTTTTTAACATCGATGACTATCCATAATACCGGAGAGACAATCTATCAGTAAACGATACAAAAGCCGTTTGAAATTAAATTGATTTCTGGAGCGGAAAACAGAGGAGAGATTTTGTCTCAAACCTCCTGGGTATAACTTCTGTTTTTACTTATTGTAAGAAAACCGTTCCAGCAGTTGTCGATTTGTTCTTTCAGTCGAGGGCAACATTTAGATCACAAGTCAAGATACACTAAGCCTTTATCATTCTACAGGAAGCGCACACATGATTACAGGGAGTTCAACTTGTACTTACTTTCTGTACTGCGCCCTTTTCTGTCTGTCAGCGTGCATCCGTCTGTGAGCAGCATGCTTTCAAGAACGAAAAGTCAGTTTAATCCCAAAGTTGATATTTAAGTTCGGTATGTTTCAAGGATGCGCCAGGATTATTTTCTAGAAAATCCCCTGGAACGTTTGCCGGAAACGGCTCTAACCATTTTGATTTAAATACTGGAGCATTTTTAATTATTATATCCACTAACCATGGCCTAGTCTCCGCCGGCGAGCCTGAAGATTCTTTTAATAATCACTTATTTCAGGGATGATACGAATACATTCAGATTTTGAACGTTTTTCAACAAATCACACGCAAGGAAAATCCGCTAAACAATGGCGTGTTCTGTCTCTAATGGAGTAATTACTACACAGCCATCAATTTATTCTAAAGTCAATTTTTGTGGTAAAACTCACGCGATAGTTCGATTACAATCCTTACTTGCATCATATTTCACTCTTGAAGAATCACAACAAATTCACTGTTATTTTTCAGCTTGTTTTATAATCAATACTTTACACAGAGACGTTAAATTTTAATTCATCTCATTACCTTCTTCATAGCACAAGACAAAAGAAGTCAGCCTATACTATCTATATCTTAGCTTGGTAGTGTCAGGGGGCCATTCTGCCGCCTCTACGTCCACATTTCATATCATTGCAGGGGGCTTACACACAAATACTGCCTCAATAACTTATGTTTAACACAGGCGTGAACAAAATCGGCTCATCTAGGCCACTCCACTGAAATGCGTTCTTGCCTCACTCCACCTGCCAATCCTCCCCTAACTTGCTGTTCAGGTTCCGACACGCCTCATTCAGTGGCGAGTATGACTGTTTTATGAAGAGTGGTAGAGAGAATTTGTTGTAAGTTACAAAAACATGAAAGTTTGCTGTTTAATATGCGGATTTCAATTTGCATATAAGAACCGTTACAATATCAAACGCTAATTTGATCAGAAGCATAAATCAAACTTAGAGATATTTATTTACAATTTCAGAAGGTACTTTCTGAACATTCGTATTTGTAAACATATAAAAGGGACAACATGATTCCACTTTTTAAGGGCTTAGCTTCTTGTTAGTTTATGTAATATAAACTATTCTATTTCGTGTTTCAAACTTTGGACATCATATAGAGTTTAAAACCAAAGAATTTATTGTGTTGATCAAATAGTTTTTAAAATATTTTAAGGCTAAATAGCAAAGAAACTTTACTACTTGGCTGGCCCTGTGGCGCAGTTGGTAGAGCACCTGCCTGCTGTGCTAGGGGACCCGGGTTCGATTTCCGGCAGGGGGGTAGGAATTTTTCTACAGCCAGGATTATTCCTCGTCCTTCCCTGAGTCTGGAAGTGTGAATGAAAGTGTGAATATGTGTGTGCATTCCAACGTAAACGTGTAACACTATTTGCTAATAGGCAAGGCCGCCGATATGACCTCTGCAGTTAAAGGCGGGATATAAATATGGAACGAGGGGAAAAAAAACTTTACTACTTTATTTACTTGAGAGAGAGAGAGAGACAATTTAGTATGTTAATCATATGGCAGTGTAAGGATATTACGTGTATAAGATAAAGGAAGGTTATAAACTTCAAGATTATGTAATTTTCCAAACCACACTAGGCGCCGCCTTGAAATTTAAAATTCCTCTGTTTACCAATTAAATTTTAATTTAAATGGCTAGAGTTTTTGTGATTTATTTATTTTAAGACCACAGTTGTTGGTTCACATCATTTCCTGTCTAAAAAGCCTCAAAATGATGTATGAATGAAGTGCGTAGTATAATTTCAAGAGTATTTCCTTGGGATTGAAAAAGGTAATTAAAAATGAAGAAAATTTGAATTTCGGGAAATACTGAAAAGGAATGTCTACACTTATGTGCCCCTACTCACCTGATTGTAAAAATTGTTAAATTAAAAAAACTTCTAGTAACAGTGCGCAAATTGTGCATTTTTGATAACTAGAAAGTCAGTGATATTATGACACAACAATTTGAAACTTTTGAAAAACAATTTCCATTTTCAACGGGAATTAATTGATACAATTTATATGTAATAAACTTGTTACTGTTCCATTTAACATTAAAAGCGAAAGTCCTAAGTCCTATTAAAACCTTTTGAACAATCGCTCAACAGCAATGGTGTTCACTCAGTAAACGGAGGTTTTGAAATTTAGATTATATTATTTTTAGTTTGGATTAACTTATTACATTAATATTCACACTCCCATTCATACTTCCAGATGGAGAATAATCCTACTTAAAAAAATCACCTTCCAGTTATTTGTGTTGGTGTTTTACAGACACTGAAATAAGGGTTTTGAAAATAATTAACATTTGGCAACAAATATGTAGTCCAAAAAAGGTAGGGGGGGGGGGAAGGTCAAAAGAAAAAAATATTTTTAAAAAACTGTTTAACTGTTAGAAAGCTGAGATAATAGTTTCTTTTTCAAAGTTCTATGGTTACCTAGAAAATGCTCCTGATATATATATGTCTTCCAAGGGCGAATAAAATATTTTTGAAAAAAAAAGGAACCCTTCCACCCCAAACTACCGTTTACACTGAAATGTTTTCGAAAACGCTGTTTTCGTAAAAAATGACAAACATATAGTAATATAATCAAAATCGTTAAAGTAAGTTTCATGAGAAATGAAATGTATAGCTTGAATTTCCTGAGAATAGTCTATGAAGACCTCTTTAATCTGAATGACTGGTATAACTGATATGAAGTCATGAAGCGTGTAGGAGAATAAGCAATTGTAAGAATATTCTTTTCCTCTTTTTCGTTTCATTTTTAGCTCGTCATTAGGCAATGATGTTAACTCGTATACACTGGGCTCTGTCTTTGGGTTTATATGTACTTCTACATTAAATAACACACACACACACACACACACACACTCTCTCTCTCTCTCTCTCTCTCTCTCACTCTCTCTGTCTCTTTCATGTATATTTCCATACTTTGGGGAGGATAGGAAATAATCTTGACTAGAAAACGTCAAGCCGGGAATCGAACCCGGGACCCTCGTACAGAAGACAAATGCTCTGCCGACTGACCTAAGGAACGAGCCAATTTTTAAGAGTAGTTTATACAAGGGTGAGCATAGAAAGTCATGTCAGTGAAACACATTAGATTTTTAAAAAATGACTATTGCTTAAACATTCTCTGTTATTCCTATACCGACAAAGAAATGTAGAACTGCTTAGTGAAACGTTATGTCCATTAAAAATTAGGAGGAGGAGGAGGAGGAGGAGGAGGAGGAGGAGGAGGAGGAGGAGGAGGAGGAGGGGGCATATAGTTACATATTGCTACATATTTTTCCTCGTTAGGTGTGCAATATTGCTTTGGCATTGCAAGTAGTGTGTTATCTTCTCACAAAGAGTATTATCATCTATAAAATCCCAAGGATTTGAAAGAAATACATCATCTACCTAGTGATGATGCTTTATCTGTGTATGACAACTTGTATGAATCAGACGATTCCAATTCTGAGGATAAACTGAAAACGAGATATTTAGATTCAGAAACTGATCATGAAGAAGAGGATGAAAGCAACCTGTGTAATAATAATATGTATTTTATAGGTAACATCACTGGTTGTCTATTTCAAATTACAAATTGCAACGTATACTGTACTCATACTACATTTTATGCTTCTTATAGTCAGTAGACAGAGTTGTGTAAATGCAACACATTGCATATACATTAACAAATGCATTGCAGAAATGGATGAAGCTCGACAAAGGCGGATGTTTTTGATATCGAGTAGAGAACAGGGCTATTGATCAACTCCACTAGAGAATTTGGCTGCATCAGGCCAAACCGTCACACACATACATTGCAGTCTGGAGTAAGTTTGGCAGACATACAGTACTACTGAACTAATAGGGTCACTCTGCGTCGACTGCCTCTACACGTGCTTCCCATAGCACGTTTGAGTGCCCTGAAATGTAAAAATCACATTATCTTTGCTTACCAGTTCTACAGCTATTCTATTGACATTTAGTTCAGTGATGTCCAACGTTTGCGAAATAGGGGAGGTTGGAGCTGCCTCCTTCCACTACACGCGGGCTTTACACGCAGACGTGCATTGTGTTGCAGTGGCGGGTTGGTTACATGTACAGTCGGCTCCAAATATTTTCCGATGGACGAGAGGGTGTAGGGAAATGAATTACTTGCGCCTGGTCCGCCCGACTCAGCGATGAATTCACCAGTTATTTACTATTGTGTTTATTCCTTTGATGCGTGGTCAGCGAGGAGCAAACAAAAAAACTGTACGATTAATTTTATTCTGTCAAAAAAGCAGTGTTTTCTGGACGTATTTAAGCAAGTAGCATTGTTTTTGTGATAGCATTAACGGCGTTTAAAAATATGTTTAAACAATTGCATGTGATGTATTTCTCGTTGTTAATAATAATAATAATAATAATAATAATAATAATAATAATAATAATAATAATAATAATAATGATAATGATAATGATAATGATAATGATAATGATAATGATAATGATAATGATAATGATAATGATAATGATAATGATAATGATAATGATAATGATGATGATGATGATAATTATTAATAATGGCAACGATGACGATAGATAAATCGGTTCAGATTTAAAGGATGATAGACAAGAAAGCTGAGGGGAGAAGCTACCACGTAACCTACAGAGATTGTTGGCTTATAATTTTTTTGAAACATGCTCTTTTGCGATTTGCAGTAGTTCTATTACTTGTGTTACGCTAAACTTCCATTTTCCTTTGAAGTTCTGTTTTCCTGCTATTTCCAACAGCCAGCCATTCAATGTTTTAAACTTCAATGTGAAATTTCAGGTCAAATACACGATGAATAAAACCAATTTGCAAATTTTACAGCATGCATGTGTGTGTGTATCTCCATGAATAGCTTAAAAAGTGGTATACTAAATTATTTAAGCGTTTTAAATTTAATTTCATTATACAGTGATATGTCACCTCTAATGCCGAATAATTAGTTTCCATCCTTGCTGCCAGTTCGTTCTCGATTTATGAGGTTGATGTTGTTTTCTGTATATTGAGATTACTTTCTTACGACCAAGTGTAAGATAAATGTTGGAATGATATTCTCTTTGTACGTACAAACACATTACGCTCCTCCTGTAGACAAGTATGAGCTGGCGAGTTGATCTTTGAGACCACCTGGCATTGATAACTACAGATCCACTAAGGCTAATTTTATGAAAGGCGTCCTCTATCTGTAGATGTTGTCAAGATGTTTTTATTGTTATTGTGACAAATGACAAGCCCGGTTACTTTTAATGTCGCCTAATTTCTTCTCTAAAACTGAATTACAAAACAGAATCCTCTGTTTTATCGTTAACACAATTTACAATTCGCTATGACCTTGCAAGTCACAACTGTCCTGTCCGCTCGTAACATTGATACAAAACTTCACTACTCACAGTTCTCCTGCTCTCTCTGTCTCACAAACAGCTGGTTCCGACGATACACTCACTAAGTTAACTCACTTAAAACTCTCAACAACACACTTAAAAACTCGCGTCAAAAAGTGACTTCTCCCGCCCCCATCCCCCTCATTAGCTTATAAAGTCCAGGTTAACTGCCGGCGAATTCTCTGGAAAATTAGCTTTTTTTTAAACTTCGTTTCTAGAACTGTCTGTAAACTCGTTCTCACCGCTCTATTGTCATCGGGCCGAGTCTTTACAATTAGTGGTGTGAGGTCGCTAACACCGAGTTTCTCTTTGAGGCGGCTGCCAGCCGACGTCACACTATGATTGAATGGTTGTAGCCTGTGATAGCTTACTTTCAGATATGACCGGTAAAGGCTGAGTCTTCACACTAGTAAGTGTTGTAACTCAGTGCGACAGGCGTGAGAAGACTTAGAAGTCCAAGAAACTGAAATTTATACAGTGTTTATCTCAGAAAGAAACTATTATGACACTTTCAATAGAAACCCGTGTTATACTTCACATATATTTAAGAATAATAGGCAGCCTTCTCGCGCAACACAAACACCCTTCGCTCCGCTTTTCGAACGTTCTAGAATTCTTGGAGTAAACTTCCAACGGCTATATAAGTGAGCGCTCTCGCGAAAAAATTTAGTTAGTGATGGTGCGATAAAAACTGCTGCTGCTCCGAGAGAGTTTGTGATGACTGTGCACTCAACTACCTAGCGAGTGAATGGAGAACAAGCTACGTCGTACATATTTCTTATGCCACTACGTCACAACGAAAGTGAAGTGATATTGAAAAGATGAACTAGTTGAATCAACGAAGTGACAATGAGAACTTAGTAAAATGAGTTAAAATGTACCAAATCATAATATATAGACTGCTCATAGTAGTCACAGGTGCAATAAATATTAAATACTAATTTTCGTTTCGGTAGGTTTAATTGTTTTGTAAGAAATGCTCATTTTTTCGGTGATGTAAATAGCAACACTGAGCTGATGGGATTAGTCCCCACACATGACAGTGGCCTGTGTTGGCAAACATTGTTCTCAGATGTAAACAAAACACTTGGCCAGTGACTTTACCATACCGCTGAGGTGGCAACTATATTAGGCAAATTTACATGAATCGAATTGTTATACCTGGCTGGTAGGAATGTTACTGAAAGGATCTATTCATTCAAATAATAATGGAGAGCCAATTTTGCATAGTTAAGCAAGCAGAAAAATCAAATAATCAAACCACGCATTTTAGACAATACGGACTTTCCCAATAATGCACATTATGACTATTTAATACGGATAGAAACAATAGCTATTGTTTTAATACACAAATAAAGGAAAGTATTTCTCTTCGTTTTCTTAAAACAATTGCGTTGTTTTATATTACCGAGGTGTAATAAAACTAATGCTCTCTTTGTCCTAAATGACAGCTAAAGCTGTCATCTCAATCACCAATGCTTATACATTCAAATCCGGCGCATGAATTTGTTGCCTGCCCTTCCCTTCCCGCTCACTTTTAGTAACACCTCTTCTAATCTCCCCTCGATCCCCCGTGAGAACAAGGGGAGAATACTTGACGTGGCGTTGCCACATTTTTTAGAAGTTAAACTTTGCATGGTACTTTAACATTAAATTGTGGCTAAATTAATTCGAATTAACGTTCTGTATACAATGTTTGCGCAACATTTCGTGAAATAATAAACCCTTTATGCCCATTTGTCAAGATGTAACGTGGCTCCAGATATTCGACACATATTTTTGTGATAAAACGGCTCTTTATTGACAATAATTCTATTGGGCATATTTGTTACTCATGTAGAATCCCCGGTTAATGTATAGCCAAAGCAGCATCTTCCACCCTGTATATAAATTCAGTCTGTCATTGATGTAGCGTGTACATTTGTACTTAGCCTTATTTCGAGGAGTACCTCCGTTCAGGGATGGTGTTAGAAATTATCTATTCATTAATGTAATCACAAAGCAATAGTATTGAGTAGATACATTAATATCAATAGTTCATTCTGCTCTGGACACAAAATCTGCAGGCTACGTGACCCGACAGTTTGACCTTTTCCATGATGGGTGGTAACTGAGGGTAAACATTGTGTTAATGACATTCCGGCCAGACAGTAGCAAGAGGCAATCTATACGTCGCGTCATGCTGTCTCGGACAGGAAATACGTCATCTAACGTTCTGGCCAACATATGACGTATTTCCTGTCCTGCACAGGTTCATAGTGACATCATAGACAGCTTGCTAACTATAGTAACAACCTGTTGTTGATTCGAATGGACTGAAGGTGAATTATATAACTATCGCCATTTCATTGTAGTTGTCTTCATCAATAAGGCACTACGTTTCAACCAATCACGGCTGCTTATCACACATTTTTATCACCTTGGTAGCATTTGTCTGTTTTTATCACGTCCCTAACGTCTGTTAATTTGTTTACGATCATTATTTGTGTTCCGCATATACAGTGTGTTCCCGAATCGTGACCTACTTTGTTCGAATAGGCAATCCACATGAAATATGAGGTGGGTGGATTACTTTAGGGTAAGGGTCTCCTACCATGGTAGGGCTTAGCTCAAAGACACCCACTCTCAGGGTGTTCCTGGGAGCTCCACCTCTTCTAATGTGTTCACACCTTATTCTCTGTTGTGATGTAACTAACATCTACTAAGACTACTTGCGAGTTCTTTTATCTCATTTGTCTAAATTGTTTTTCCTATAATTTAATTCACTTCACTCTATCCGTTTCTTCTTTCCTCCCATGTAAGTGCTTCATTTCACATTAGCTCTCTTTTTTCTATATTTCATTTCACGCTAACACTCACGTTTCATGTCTACTGTGTTCCTATTTCTATCTTAAGTTAGTTGTCCCATAATTTGCTTCCACTTCACTCTATCACACGTTTCTCTTGTCCTATTAGTGTTCTGAAATACTGTGCCCATCTTCACCTATGTCACCCTGCGTTCTCTTCTCCTGTGTCGGATCTCACACTCTCGGCACGTATATCCATCTTGATTGGTTTATCGCTGATGACCACGAAGTTGAGCGCCCTTAAACCAAACCCTTGACTGACTCATCCTGACTACGTGCCCCCCCCCCCCAGCTCTATTTGGTTTTCCTGGCTGTTGTTGCTGCACCTTCCATGCCACTTCCTTTCCTCTTTCCTCTTTTCCTCTGGATCCTGTCTGTACAAGTTATGCTCAGTAAGTTTCTCTCCATTTTTCGTTGACATACTTGTATCTTGTTTACTTGATCTCTATTAAATGTCCAGATCTGGCATCCGTATAAGAGAACTGAATTGACACACATTTGCAGCATTTGAAATCTTAATTTCACTGTAGAAGAATGACTTCTAGGCTCCAAAATGTTCCCCATGCGAGTCGTATTCGTCTTAAATGAGACAGGAGAAACTGAAATATTAAGTTGATGGTTTGACCCAAGTAGATATATTCATTACAATATAATGAATTGTTACATTAGGTAACACTACTTGTATTCTTTTCAGTTTCTTTATGTGCAAAGAACGCCTAAGATAATCTTACATACGCATACATCACATTACTGATTGGAACACGACGCCTGGTCCATTTCATTGGTTGCTTTAGACCACGGCGCAAGGATGTGACACTTCTTTTGCTAAAGTATTGGCTAAAAGAGAAAGAGGTAATGAGTGCATTCAGTTAATCATACACACCTCTGATTGGCCAGCAAATTTATCGGCTAGAGAAGCATTTCTTATGCACAATGTTTAGTCTAACTTAAGGTAACACCACTTGACAGTGCAAAGGACGATTTACTCCTCGCCCTCGTCATGCGGGAAGTATCAAAAACTGGCTTGGCGTTTGGACATGGCTGCCTTATACCCTCCAGGATGTAAGTGAGCGCCTGAGGTCAGAAGCATGTTGAGGTACAGACAGATCAGAGAGAGGTATCTATGATAGGTGATCAACCTGAGAATGAGAAAGGAAATGATATGAAATAAGGGCGAAATGCATGAAAGAAAAGGCGATGATAGCGATGGAAAAAGTATTCATACACCGTTGTTAATGTAGGATAACTTTATTTATTGGAACCAAAGATCAAAATTAGAGATGTCACGTAGTAAACTAGCGGTTTGGCGTTTTTTTAAGGGGATTTAAGGACTTACCCTGGGTTTATTTCACCCAGGGCAATTATTGTCCTAAGGCTGCTACAGAGCAATCGCTCTCTTCAGCCGGGATGGGATATCTTTATTTATTATTTTTAACAATGAATAATTGGTCAGAAAGTGGTAGGTTGTGTAAATCGTTAGTCGGAGTAGGTGGAACATCCCATGATCTCACACAGGGCGCCACAAGGTTCTCCCCGATGGTCGAAGAACTTCCCTGTGTTGCGTTGTGGGTGGAAATATCGACGTTTCTGCTGGATCTGTGAGAGTTGGGCATCAGTCTGACACCCTATCTCGTGGCTGGTCATTCTGTTCCTCTTCTCTATCCTTGCCAGCTTGCGCTGGCAGGATTCGAGAATGTCAGTGTTGTCGAGCTCAATTATTGCTGCTCGAAGCTCGTTGAGAAGCCTCGCGGCAGCGTTGAACCCGGTTGTGTGGTGTATCAGCTGGCGTTTGATGGCGGCCAACTTCTTGCTGGTTGACCGTCATGAAGTCTTGAAGGTGGTCTTGAGGTTCCTGAGGGTGTCGTCGGTTACAGTGTTGTCGTTGAGCTGTGATATGGTGTTGGCGGCGGTGTTGATGAATGTGGTGACGGCGGTGGTTAGTTGGTGGAGGACATCTTCTATCTTGTCCAGTCGCTTGTCGAGGCTTCGGACCACCATACAAAGGCCCTCGACCTCCCGATTCAGTATTTATAAAAGGATTACCTAACGTAGGCTTTTGTAAAAAGTAAATAAAAACGTTGTACCAGCGGGCATCACACGATGAGAAAAAATATTCATACATTCAAAGAAAATGACAATTTACATAAATATAATAACAATGTTAATACTTTGTAGGCATTTATTTTCTATGTAGCACTTCTGTTAGTTTTTTTGGCATGGAATAAACCAGTTTTTTGGTAGTCTCTGAGAATCTGATGTAATATTTTGCCATTCTTGTTGTAGATAATGTTTCAGAGCTGTCTTACTTTGTATTTCACAGTATCTAACCATTCTTTCAAATGTGCTACAAAGATGTTCAATTGGATTAAGGTCTATGCTCTTGCTGGGAACTTGAGAGTGCAGGGGAGTATGGTAAAACAACCAAATAGGAACAATTTCTATTGTTCTTAGGGCCATATATTGTTCATAGTAGTAATCTGAACCTAAATGCAAGGTATGAACACTGTTGCAGATTTTCCTTTAGGATACTTGAATACTCAAGTTTAACCAAGTTGCACAATACCAGATGTAGCCATACATCCCCATACCATAATTCCTTCACCACCATGCTTCACTATGGCTTCAACGTGTTTGGGTTCAAGCTCAGTATTTGGTTTTCTCCACAAACAATTTTGCTATCATTTATAAATATGTTAAATTTAATTTCATCGCAGAAACCTGTGTTCTTGCTTATTAACCTCAAGAAAATTCAAGTTTCAGTTTATTGTTCATTTTGGTGATTTCTTCTAGGTGCCCTAGCGCAATGATCTGCACTATTTAGAATATAGCGAACAGCCCTTGGTGTAGTTTCCTTCCTGAATTGATTATTAACATATGCAATACTGAAGCTGTAAATTTAGCATGTTTTTTGACCATCCTTAATAATATTTTTTTTCCTCTTTGCATTAGCTTCTGTGAGCAACTATTATTTCACTGTTAATGACAGTATTTTTTTCTCTAAATCGCATTATTATGGCCTGAACAGTTGCCTGGCTTTTTCCAATAATATCAGTAATTTCTGAAAATAATTTTCCCTTCTGATATTGGGATATAACTATTTGCCTTTCCCATAGGATGTTTTTCTACCTTTGCGGCCCATTTTTCTGTTTCAAAACATTCACAACATACCAGGACCAACTAGAAAGGAATGCAACTTGTTACTGAAGGTGTTTCTTGCTGTAAATAGTTCGTTAGTAGTTTCTGGGCTTACATTTGTAGTGGTGTATGGATACTTATTTCCCTGTCAAATAGCGCCAGAATTAGGACATTGCTAAATTTCTTGAAGCATGTTTATTTAATACTTAAGGCTATGCTACCATTATACTGTTTATTTAATGGTGTAACCTTTCAGTTAAAATCTTAGCGCTCATATTTAACATGGAAATATCAGTAACACATTTTAACTGTATGAACACTTATTTCCATTACTGCAGGTGATGAAATGTATGGCAGGGGCAACCGGAGGACCCGGAGAAAATCCGCCAAACCCCGCTTCGTTCACCAATTCCACATATGGTCCCCCTTTGATTGAAGCACTTGGCCACGGCGCTGTCTAAGATAAATGTCGAGTTTTGTTAGTATTTTCTTTCCTTTTAAAAACTGCCGTAGAAGGTATATCGAAGTGCTTATTTTGCCCTGCTATGGATATAATGCAGAAGACAGTAGTGCATATTTTCAGGGAAGATTCATGTTGCATTGCGTTTAACAATTCGTGGAAACTAACACGAGAGAATTTACTTTAATCCCGACCAGGGACCTATGAGTTGCATGTCTAGCTCCCATTTTCCTCATCCGGCTTCGATTCTTGATGGTTAAACTGGGCTGAGGTTATCCATTATCTCCTTGACCTGCAGGAGACTGGTGAGAACTTAGAACAGACCTCTGGTATTTGGGGCTTAGTTGCAAAATTTGAATAGCTGGTGTGCATATAACAATTTAGAAAGTGAATAGATTATTCAAAGTGTCAGATCTATAATGAATCATTAATCTTTGACAGAAGGAAATGCAATACTCACATAATATGGCCGCGAAGCTGATAGTGATGCTCCAATGTGTGCCCTTACTTAAAAAATCTGATGTGTTTCACTCACATAACTTTCTCTACTCTTGTACTAACCATTCTTACAAACTCTTATTCCTTTATCTTCTTCTGTTATTGAGATAAGCATTTGTACAAATTATCTTGTTATTTCCTTGTAGGTACACGTTCTCTTTGCACGATTGACATAAAAATGAATAACGATGTTCTATTTGACAGAACTAAAAGTTCTCTAAAACTTACACAAATAACGAGGAATATCTCCGAAATGGTTCACTCTACCAAAAAAAATTATATATTTAAGCGTAAATAGGTATTTAAGTATATCTTTTAACAACGCCCTTAACTACCCTTTACATGGAACATTTTTGAAATTTTCATGATTTTCATGCACATGATTGCTTGATTTCGACCGTCACGGATGAGTGAAACAGCCATAATATGTTTGTTAATTTAACGGAAGAGGATATCAAATTTTCGGGGTTTTCCCCGGTCGCTGGGAAGGTTAGTTATATCCCCCAAATTCCCTGTCTCTCCATTTCGCCTCATTTCTTATTTTATTTCACCTTTCATCTTGCTTGGCTGTTTCACGGTTGCAAGTGTTGTCGGGAATCTCGAAGCTGCACGATAGGAATATGCTCTCTGTAAACCTTCGTCCTCCGGACCGGGGCGGCCTCTGACCCCCAGGTTCCTGTAGATTGTAGGGATACTGCCCTATGCTGTAGTGTCCCCTAGGCCCGACCACCCTCTATCTCCTCTCACCTCACTCCTCCTTCCCGGGGCATAGATACTAAAACCTACTGTAATTTCACATTAACATCCTGCACTTACGTATTAACAGTTGCTAATTATACTCTAAGCAGATGCTATTTTTATGGCACCACTACATATACACAATAGATCAGGGCACTGTCGATTAATAACAATTTTCGTGCGGTATCGTTATGTTAACAAAAATTACAATTGAAAGTTTACGACAAGGGTTGTAGAAACTTGATTTGCATTAGGTTGAACTCATAACCAGTTGCTTACAAACGATGATATATAGTGCTACAAACATTTAAAATTGCTAGCATGTCAGACTTTCTTGCGAAGGCAAGAACTTTTGTCTTCAAAATTAAACCACTTTTGTTTAGATTTAGTTGAAACCTTTATGTTCACAGTATCTTTGTATTTCTGAGATCTGCAACGAATATTAAAACTTCCGAGTGTGTGTCAGCTTAAAACTAAAAAATTAAGTTTAACTTCGCAGATCCTACAACTACGCCTTGCCCCCAGCCCCCAATCCCTGGACTACACTTTGGTGGTTGGTAACTCTGTGGTTGAAACACAAGATGGCACGGTTGCCCTTATGACATACCTTTCCATTGAAGAAAGCGTCGTAAAAGGAGTTGATGAAGGGTTACAGGCTCTAAAAGTACTTACGTCAATTCAAAAAGCAATTATTAAGTATTATTCACAGTCTAGTTCTTTCAGTTCTAAGAAGGGACCTATTAAGAAGTTTACCCCTATTCGGGAGCTCACTTTATACAGGCTGGAAGGTACTGCTTCGGTTATACGTTAACCAGGCATTCTATATGATGAGTAGAGCCCAGATTTTTATGTAATTACATATTTTAAATCCTGCATAATATTTCAATGAGAAGTAAAAATGTTGGCGAATTACGTCATTTGGGACTCCCCGAGGCTTGCGCGAAATACAGGCTACGGCCCAATTGCGTCATCTTTGGAACAGCTGATTGAAGGGAACCGAAGCCGAACGTGAATGAGACTTCCCCGTTTGGAGGAACAGCGTAAGGAAGTGATATCCATTGAATTGTCACTCATTATTGAAAATAAAAACACGTAACAAAAATACCTGCACAATATTATAATACGTTACATAAATAATAAATCACATATCAGTATAATGAAGATTAACTATCTATCTCAATAGCTGCTGTTATTATCATCAAATTTTAAACATGAGACACGTGATTGTTGCCAAACTTAATTCCACTGAAACTGAATATATACATGTAAATGGAAATATTCCATTCTCAATATTTTGATTTTTAATGGCTCATTGTGACTAACTAATATATTATTATAAGTAGTCAATCGTATTAAAATAATGGTAATCTTGATATGTTGCCTACCCCGGAGAAGCTGGAAGACTTATTTTTCAATATCACTTGTATAAAGTAGGTACTTTAATGTACCCACTTACCTTACATAATATTTATTAATGATGGAATCTATAAATGTTAACTTATTATCAGCGGGGCATATATAGTTTTCTCAGTTTCAGTTTTGTTTATTGAGAGAAAGTTTGGCCTGGTGCCGGTGCAAAGGACTCGGCTTACAGGCTACAATTAACATTAACTTACCATTATAAATATTTACAAAGTTTACAGTTTTGGGTTTAACAAAACCCACACGATGATCATACCAAGAAGTTTTTGGGTGTGGATTTGTCCTTTAGATAGGCATCCCAGAAATTGAAGCAAAATACTAATTAAACTCAGTCTGTCAACATTTACCATGCTACTTTGGTAAATTTGCACATAAAATAGCAATTACCAACAATAGGCTAAGCTGTGATACATGTGTTAATTTGTAAAAGTGGAGAAAGAGTTGAGATATGGTGTTATAAAGTAAGGTTAGGGTTGCATATTATTATTGATGGCAGGTGTGGATGCCGCCTCTGATAACACAGGCTAAATTTTGATAACACGGGACTCTGTCATCCTGTTCATATAGGTACACATTAACCTAGGCGTCGTTGCCTACATAATTCCATCATGTGTGAGTAAAGACAGGGGACAAAATTTGACACAAGTATAATAGTTTTCCCTTTTTGATGAAGGTGGGAAAAAATTAAATGACCTAGCTACTGCCTGTTTTCAAAATTTATTGATTAACTTGGTAAATGTTTTGTTAACATTCATTGCATTTAACTGTTGCCAGAATGGTTTAACAAAAACCAACCCATACCATCTTTAGTTCAACAGTTTTTGGGTGTAGATTTGTCCTTTCAATGTGTTTCATATATATATATATATATATATATATATATATATATATATATATATATATATATATATATATATATGATAATTAGTTTTTCATCGATACACACTACAACGTCGACACCTAAAACAAAAGTAGAATCACATACCTTTCAGTACCGGTATCACCATGTAACAATATAGGTTATGGATTCTTGAATAACTTCACTGAAGAATTAACCATTTCTTAAATCACTTAAAATTACACACTATAAATGAAAATAATCATTTTAATTTAATAGTTCAACTATAACAAGTAGAACTTATGAAAACCAGGTGAAAAACTGCTCAATTGCTCAAAAGAAACCGTTAAAAAGTGCAGCGAAAAACATCTGTTATAATTCTCGTACTACAACAAGAAAACTACTGAAAAATTAATTTTGATTAATTTACAATATTTACAAATAAACACAATCACTGAAACAGCATATACCGCCACTAATTCACTTTCAATTAAACAAAACTAACACGTGTTTCCCCATAACATTCCACACTGGTAGCCATGTTTGTTAGAATGCCAGGTTCTCGGCTATCAGCTGATCGGCCCGGGCCATAGCCTGAGATTCACGTGAGCCTCGGGACTCCCTTACAAATTTTTATTTTACATTTTTTACATATTTTGCACATTTCTACATATTTTAACAATGTTACATAAAACACACCTATTTTATGGGTTTCGTTACAATTTTATTATTTTTTAAAAAATAGTGTCACATTATAAACTCTATTTTCAGAAGTTTTGCTTAAAGCAACAAAAATCAATCTGCGAAATAGGATGCAAGTTAAATTAAGAATGCGATAATAACCGCCTCGCCTCGTTCTGATTGTTGTCCGTTTATATCAAAGCAGGTGCCGCTCGACAATGTTGACCTCCAGTGTCACTTTTCTCTCAGCGATTTGGGCATTTACAAGAACTGGAGAAATTGATTGTCACTATTGTTACCATTGTCGCGGTAGTAATATAATAGCTGCGAGTAAACAAACTGAGCCACAACCATCAATAAAGTGAGGCGATAATACTGCAGTTAGTTTCTTGCAAGTCTTAGTAAAATGGCACCAGTTGCGTCCTCGCTATCCTGCAAGTTGAATTCATGGATGAAATTAGATAGCGTCTTTACGGAAAAGTAATAGTCTGTCAAGCATGCGGTAAAAGAATTGGCTGTTCCATGAAATTTCAATTGGAACAACATATGAAAAGTGATCTTCACATATGCAACTACACGTATGCTACAGTCTTCTAGAAAGCAAGTCTCTGCTTTTAAGCACATTTCATCCGAGAAGAGACAAGCAATGACCCCTGAAAATTTGGAAAAGTATATGGTTATTCACTATACGTTCAAAGAAGCAAAATACTCAAAATGAAAATGCCTGGTTGTTCATTGTATGTCAAGAGATAGAAAATTGAAAATGCATCCTCATTAGAAAATTTAATTATTTTGAATTGATTGTTTCACTCATTGGTAAATTGGTTCAGTATTTCAACATTGTTTTACCGTCTAAAATTTAAGTAAAATAATGATGTGAAATGAGTAATTTTAATAAATATAATCCAAAACACATATTTTATTTCGTAATTACCTATTTGAAAATAAATTTTAAGTAAATTCTTCATAAAACAAAACATTTTCCTATAATTCATTCTATATTTAGTAAATTTTAACTCATTGTAATTAATTTACGTACTTACAGACCCATAAAATTGCAAAATTCTGGGTAATTTGCAGTCTGCATTTAGATTTGAGGTGGTAATCTTAGCATTTAGAGTAGGTACATAATTTTACATATTTTGTTGATATTACATATTTCATTACATATTTTGATGTTTTTGTTACATAAATATGTACACATTTCGCACCTTGATATTACATAAAAATCCGGGCTCTAATGATGAGTGTAACAGACATGTCCAGTACAATTATTGTCAATAAAGAGCCGTTTCGCCCCCCCCCCCCCAAAAAAAAAAAGTTCATCTGAAATATTTGAAGCCATCTAGCTTCTTGACGAGTGATATAAATGGTTTATTTCACTGTCACACAAGCATTGTGTAAACAATACTGTATCGCTTTTTTTTATCTTCATTTGCATGAATTTAGCCACAATCCTATGTTAAAATGTCATGCAAAGTTTAATTTCTAAGAGAAACTTGGCAACGTCACATCACGTGTTCTCACATTAATGGTTGACGCTGGGTACTTTCGGATGTAGGAGAGGTTAGGGTATGTATCGTCTGGCGTTAGTATAAGTGAGAGGGAAATTCATGCACCAGGTATAAGCATTGGTGGGTGGGATGACAGCTTCAGCTGTAATTTATGACAATCTACAAAAGATCGCAGTTATTTTAGGAAAATGAAGAGCAATACCTCCATTTATTTGTGTACTACTACAACCACTATTGTTTTATCTCGTAATGGTTGGTAATAATGTGCACTATTTGGAAAAGTTGTATCCCCTATGCCAGCATCGTTTTAACCCTAAAGCACGTGGTTTCGATTATTTAATTTTCTGCTTCCTTAACTATGGAAAGCTGAATCATCGCTATTACTTGTCGGTCTGGGTGGCTCAGTTGGTTAGACGCTGGCCCACCGATCCCAAAGTCGCGGGTTCAAACCTGGCCCAGGCTGATGGTTTTTAAGTGTGCTTAAAAACGACAGCTCCATGTCAGTAGATTTACTGGCATGTAAAATAAGTCCTGCGGGACGAAATTCCGGCACACCGGCGACGCTGATGTGATCCTGGCAATTGACAGCGTCGTTAAACAACAAAATAATAAAAAATCGCTATCACTTGAACAAATACATAATTTCAGTAGCATTCACACCCGTCAGGCATAACATTTCGATTGGTGTGGATATTCTCGAGAATGTTACCACTTCAGCGGTACGGTAAATGCACTGCATGGTAGTATGTTTCGTTGCGTCTGAGTCAGTGCTTGGCTAGATTCACACGCCGGTCCGCTAGCACGTGCGATCAGCTCAACGTTGCCATTTACATTAAAAAAAAATACAAAACGATCAAGCCTACCGAAACGAAACTTGGTGTTTTATATTTCTTACACCTGTATCTGTTACCCAGGCTGTTCTGGCTTCCATCCTGTATAACCATATCAAAAAGCACCAACTTACCAACATGAAGCAAATAAAAGAATTAACTTCGTTTTAAGTAGTATATAGATCAATGAATAGAGAAAGTGATTTCATTGTAACAAACCAGATGTTTTAAAGCAGAACTAACACAAATGAGAAGTAGTGCAATAAGTAAAGTCATATATTAGAGCTTAATGATGCTACGTCTTCGTTCTAATCATATCCAATTTAGCTCGTATCTCAAGGATTATTTTACGTGTTTAACCCGTAAGTGTATTGCTTTGTAGGTATGCATTATGAGGCTATTTTTTTTGTAGTGTTTAACGCTCGCTTTTACTACTACGGCACCGCAGGTGCTGACACTGATGATACATTAAATGAAGATAGAGCACCGGTGGAATGAGATGGCGGGGGAAACCGGAGAACCCGGAAGAAACCCGTCCCAGCGCCGTTTCGTCCACCGCAAATCCCACATGCGGTTGTCTGGAATCGAACCCGGATCACTTTGGTAAGAAGCGAATGGTCTAACTACTCGGTTACGACGCGGCTAAGAGACTACTTTAGAGTACTTGAAGTGCTTGTTACTTTCTCTACTACGTAAAATATTATATTTCCGATGAAATCTCAATATCGAATTTTCGGGTGCAATGCATGCTTTGAGGCCCCCTGAATCCAAAGAAAGCATTTAGAGAAAGTTCCGCTCTCTCTGTGCGTGCGCGCGCGCGCGCGCGCGTGTGTGTGTGCCAGTCTGTGGACAGCATAACTCACCAACTTTGGTTTTTAACCAACTCTTGGTTTTTATTTAAGTTTAATGTCTTTCAAGGATGCGATTTTGAAGAAAATTGCTCCACCCTAAACTACCCTTTAAATGGAAAAATTTTCGAACGTTTTTATTTTCTCGAAAATGCCTCAAATGACTTTGATTAAAATCCCACATGTTTAAGATATTTTTATGACATGAAATGTATATTTTGAATTTTCTGGCTATAGCCCAAGTGGGGTGGATGAATTTTGCATAACTGGTAAACCGTAACAGATAGACCAAAACTTACTATACAAAAAATATAGATCTTGCTAAAACACAATTTGTGTCCAAACACATTTTTTTGTCGAGTGAACCATTTAGGAGGCATTTCTTGTTACTTGTGTGAGTTTTGGAAAACTTAACTTTTGTCAAATATTCATTTTTATGTTAGCCCTGCAAAGAGAACGGAATTTGAAAGTTTTAAGAGATTTGACTATCGCTCAAAGCCTACTGTATTCCCATATTCCCCTTGTACCTACAAGGAAATAAGCAATAAGATAAATTGTACAATGTTTATTTTAACTAACACGAAGATACAGGAATAAGAGTTTGTAAGATTTGTTAGTACAAGAGTAGAGAAAGCCATGTGAGTGCAACACATCAGATTCCCCCCCCCCCCTTCTGTTCATATTGTACTGGCCTTTAGCAATAAAATATAGGAGTCTTAACTACATTATATCATAAACATACAGGTCGACGGGCCCTTAAACCCTATACACTCACTCATAAATATGTTTATTTACTTCAATATTATTGTAATGTATTTTTAGTATGGAAAAGAAAAATCAACGTTCTGTAGTCAAATGTAACCTGTTCTACACCGCGACACCTTACCCGGCTCTGTGCCTCCCTTACTTTGCCCGCAAATCGACCTCAAAGAGGGCACTTTGTCACGTTTTTCAAAGTGGAGATGGACCAAAATGTTCTTAACCAAAGTTGTAGGTCTCCTCAAGTACAGCAACTTTGGTTATCTTCACCACCCCTCCATCTCCCACCGTTTGGCCGCAAACCGCACTTTTCTCTCGCAAATTGTACTTTTTTGCGAATTACTCGACTTGGGCTGCAGATGGAGCAAAAAGTTCTTCATCGCGCGCGTGTGTGTGTGCCAGTCTGTGGACAGCATAACTCACCAACTTTGGTTTTTAACCAACTCTTGGTTTTTATTTAAGTTTAATGTCTTTCAAGGATGCGATTTTGAAGAAAATTGCTCCACCCTAAACTACCCTTTAAATGGAAAAATTTTCGAACGTTTTTATTTTCTCGAAAATGCCTCAAATGACTTTGATTAAAATCCCACATGTTTAAGATATTTTTATGACATGAAATGTATATTTTGAATTTTCTGGCTATAGCCCAAGTGGGGTGGATGAATTTTGCATAACTGGTAAACCGTAACAGATAGACCAAAACTTACTATACAAAAAATATAGATCTTGCTAAAACACAATTTGTGTCCAAACACATTTTTTTGTCGAGTGAACCATTTAGGAGGCATTTCTTGTTACTTGTGTGAGTTTTGGAAAACTTAACTTTTGTCAAATATTCATTTTTATGTTAGCCCTGCAAAGAGAACGGAATTTGAAAGTTTTAAGAGATTTGACTATCGCTCAAAGCCTACTGTATTCCCATATTCCCCTTGTACCTACAAGGAAATAAGCAATAAGATAAATTGTACAATGTTTATTTTAACTAACACGAAGATACAGGAATAAGAGTTTGTAAGATTTGTTAGTACAAGAGTAGAGAAAGCCATGTGAGTGCAACACATCAGATTCCCCCCCCCCCTTCTGTTCATATTGTACTGGCCTTTAGCAATAAAATATAGGAGTCTTAACTACATTATATCATAAACATACAGGTCGACGGGCCCTTAAACCCTATACACTCACTCATAAATATGTTTATTTACTTCAATATTATTGTAATGTATTTTTAGTATGGAAAAGAAAAATCAACGTTCTGTAGTCAAATGTAACCTGTTCTACACCGCGACACCTTACCCGGCTCTGTGCCTCCCTTACTTTGCCCGCAAATCGACCTCAAAGAGGGCACTTTGTCACGTTTTTCAAAGTGGAGATGGACCAAAATGTTCTTAACCAAAGTTGTAGGTCTCCTCAAGTACAGCAACTTTGGTTATCTTCACCACCCCTCCATCTCCCACCGTTTGGCCGCAAACCGCACTTTTCTCTCGCAAATTGTACTTTTTTGCGAATTACTCGACTTGGGCTGCAGATGGAGCAAAAAGTTCTTCATCGCGCGCGTGTGTGTGTGCCAGTCTGTGGACAGCATAACTCACCAACTTTGGTTTTTAACCAACTCTTGGTTTTTATTTAAGTTTAATGTCTTTCAAGGATGCGATTTTGAAGAAAATTGCTCCACCCTAAACTACCCTTTAAATGGAAAAATTTTCGAACGTTTTTATTTTCTCGAAAATGCCTCAAATGACTTTGATTAAAATCCCACATGTTTAAGATATTTTTATGACATGAAATGTATATTTTGAATTTTCTGGCTATAGCCCAAGTGGGGTGGATGAATTTTGCATAACTGGTAAACCGTAACAGATAGACCAAAACTTACTATACAAAAAATATAGATCTTGCTAAAACACAATTTGTGTCCAAACACATTTTTTTGTCGAGTGAACCATTTAGGAGGCATTTCTTGTTACTTGTGTGAGTTTTGGAAAACTTAACTTTTGTCAAATATTCATTTTTATGTTAGCCCTGCAAAGAGAACGGAATTTGAAAGTTTTAAGAGATTTGACTATCGCTCAAAGCCTACTGTATTCCCATATTCCCCTTGTACCTACAAGGAAATAAGCAATAAGATAAATTGTACAATGTTTATTTTAACTAACACGAAGATACAGGAATAAGAGTTTGTAAGATTTGTTAGTACAAGAGTAGAGAAAGCCATGTGAGTGCAACACATCAGATTCCCCCCCCCCCTTCTGTTCATATTGTACTGGCCTTTAGCAATAAAATATAGGAGTCTTAACTACATTATATCATAAACATACAGGTCGACGGGCCCTTAAACCCTATACACTCACTCATAAATATGTTTATTTACTTCAATATTATTGTAATGTATTTTTAGTATGGAAAAGAAAAATCAACGTTCTGTAGTCAAATGTAACCTGGTCATCATCATCCACGCGTGCCATAACACCGCATATTTTACGTGGGCCCTCCCCATCCTTTACCAAAGGCACATTTCACTGTAGTTGTGGGTCGTTCGGCTTTGAATGGATGGCAACTCCATTCTATTCGAACCACTTACATAAAGGTGTCTGTGAAAGGGATATAAACATCGGTTTAGGAATTAGGGTAAGAGAGAGATATCAGCAAAATAATTCGCACATTTAAGAGTTAAACTAGCAGGGATGTTTTCACGTAAGTTACACAATAATAATCAGGAAAGGCATTGGGATTGTCAAACATCCAGCTCTAGTTGCTACTGAATATACAACATTTAAGTAGGTACGCTTGTTTAAAAGGAATATAAATCTTGGTAACAAAATTACTTGAACAGCCCCACGTCTGCAAGACGACGCCCGATATTTTCACTCAGACAGTAGAGAGAAGCCGTCGCGACGTGAAGAGGATGTGGGTGGGCCCTTGGGACGTCGTTGAACCCTTCTCCAAAATGACCTTACGCTACAACATTCATTCATGCATTGTGTAGTACACTCGCCTTGCCTTGTTGCGCAATGAAGGCGGGAGAAGTTCGCATCATGGAGACCCGCACTGTATCATAACTTCACACGTTTAGCGTAATGGCTCGCAAATTTTTATTTACGCTTCAACAAAACTGTATCAATTTGTATTGGCAATTTCGTTTTTGAATAGTTACTTAACGTGTGCAATGGGCTACAGTTAAGCAAAACTTCACATTTTAATTATTATCAAATTTGATCTATCACTTAGAAAATTCGCCTGTGGCGTATCCTGAAAATTTTGCAAGAGCATGCAACAGGAATCATAGAAATTATAAACATTAAACACAAATAAGTCCGATCTTTGCTGTTTCAAGGATATTTGCCCTAACAAACACGGCCAGCAAAAGTGCTTACACTAAGTTTCAAAGCCACGTAATCAAATTGTATATCTAAAGAGTTTGAAGTTAACGTATGTATACACGACTTTCTTCAATTTATTCTCCGTTTTTAAACTTTCAAAGTCCGGAGTAGGTCTCTCGTTTTTAACTTATCATAGAATAAACGTGGTTGAAACGATTTGTTAACCCTCCGATGGTCGCTAAGGGCCTGAGAGACCCCTAGGTTCGTTTAAACATTATACAGAGAGACCCAAAAATATCGGAACCGCTGCGCAGGTTTTTCCACTGCGCAAACAGATACACAATAACGCAGCTGCTATACACAAGGTCATGCGGTTGACTTACTTTTCTCTGCTCTGAAAGTACAGTATTGAGCTGACGTGATGACGTGTGATTGACTTATTACCAGTGTACTTTATTATTTTGTTCTGACTTGGTTACAAAGTGTATTATGCCTCAGCATTCATTTTCTACTGCATAAGGGTATTAATTTATGATTTGTATGTGTTAACTCAGTCAATTCGCCAAGTGAAAGTGCGATTTGTAGAAGGATTTCCAGGTGATCTGTGATTTCTATATCTGAGGTAACTTGAATCATAAAGTGTACAAGACAAACCCACACAACCTGGAAGGATATTTTGTAGGGAAATCATATATAATTTCCTGGCGGATGTATTCTATGTACCTCATCAATAACTTTCCACTCTCCTAATCCCCATACTTCTATAAAATATAGCCAGTTTGCCTTGACCACCACACTGTATACTTTTCTAGCTATTTTAGATTCATATTGGGTGCTCTATATTTTCAGGTTTTGAATTAAAATACCATATGTTTTAAGATATCTGTATGATAAAATGCATATCTTGAATGTTCTGCAAATATTCTGTTAAGACCTCTTCATTCTAAATGACTAGTATAACTGGTAAACCTGTAATAGCTATACAAAATCTTACTACGCAAAAACATAGATCTCAACCATTTATGCCAAACAAAACTTTTCATGGTGTTAACCAATTTCAAGATTGCTATTGATCTGAATTTACAATACTTTTACATTTTTTGTCATGTAAAGACAATTATTTTTTGTCTCATGATGTTGTGCAAGTACTACTCACACAAATTAGCTTGAGCTTTCAGGTAGCACTGTTGTCGAAGAGGGCAACAGGACTTTATAGGTCATACTTTAAATTATAGTATGATGCCAGGTGCGGCACAAAACAAAGGACTGTCTGGGCTAAGCTGCTTCACGCCACATGCTGGGTCGACAAGCAAACAAAAGGACAAGGTCCAGCTTCCTTGCACCACTCTTGCAAGCGAACATGTGACTATCAATAATTAATGCAGCTGCACTAAAGGTTTTCTTTTTTCTGGTGTCTTCACATATGTTATCCTATATGCCTGGTTCAGTCGTATCACATTTAGAAGAATTGATGAAAAGGGAAAGACACATCAGCTCAAGGACAGATGCAAGAGAGAGAGAGAGAAAAAAAAAAAAAGGAAATTAGCAAGTTACAAGGTGACAGGAAGGAGAAGAAAGAGGCTATGATTGTGACAATAATTCAATGGAGAAAAAAGATGGCGGGGAATTAAAAATGTTATGAGCAATCCAAGGTACGATGGGTGGAGGCGAACATGCTAGTGTAAGTTACGCACAATAAAAGGGAATTCCAGCTTGTAAAGTCCAGCTCATATTTGGAGAGATATTAAGTCAAAAAAGTGGAAATCAGATAATGAACATGTGTTAATATACAGGAAGCCGAAGAAAAAAAGGAAGGAAAATGATGCTCCATGCAAGGAAGGCAAGGAAGAACAAGTGATCAAGTGAACTGTGTGCAGGGGTAGTAGAGGGGATGGAAATAAGAGTTTAGGGTTAGTGTCAAGTAACCACTTCAAAAAAAGTGAAAGTTAAGTGAGGAAAGAAACTGGAAGTGATATAGAGCTGAGAAGAAAGTGAATAAGTGAAGTGTAGGAAATTATTAATCAGGAAATATAAGAAAAATGAGGGGAAAAATAAATTTTAGAATGGAATAGGTAATCTAAAATAGTAATGATCTTAGGGAAAAGAAAGTATAAGAGAATTTGGTGAAAATAAGTGAATCAAAAAGACAAAAGTTAAAAAGCAGGTTTGAACAAGGTTAGTTACCTGTAGCCTAAGAATAAACAGCACACCTAAAAAATTATGCTCCTGGGATTGAGAAACCTTGGCCAAATTTTAACCATTTGTTTTGGTTTCCAGGCATGGTATATTACATCTGTAATGTGCACTTTGGATACTTTATTGTAGGGATAATTCTATCTGGCCATCACATGAAACAGACAGAGCTCTCTCTAGTCGCAAGCTGGAAAGGTGAAACTAGGAGAAATTCTAGCATATGTGCAACCTAACCTCAATTCCTGGTACCCACAGATCCATTAAGTATTGGTTCTTCTAGTGAAAGGGTCAACTGTATGCAACTCAAAACTGGCCATTGCCTCATAAACAATAGTCATTTTATGCCATTCATAAAGGAATATATTGTGTTTATATTCATCAAAAATGTCAATTCTTTTGTTATATAAATGTTACATTTTGTTTTGTAAGTTCTATTGTTGTGTCTGAAACTATTTGGTACAGCAATGTGGAGCATGGCCAACATTGATTATAAGTTTAAATTGCAGGAAAAACAAAGGAAACACAATCGTTGCTAGACTCCGTAACCAAGAGGAATACATTATTTAATCTTTAATGAGAGTTATGATCTAAGTGTCATATAGAAAAGACACATAATTGTGCAGTATTATCAGAAAAATATTAAATAAATATTGTTTTTTTTTTTAATGACGCTGTGAAATTGCCAGGTTTACATCAGCCTCGCCAGTGTGCTGGAGTTTTGATCTACAGGAGTTCTTTTACATGCCAGCAACTCTACTGATATGGAGCTGTCATTTATAAGCACACTTAAAAACCATGGGTCTGGGTCAGATTTGAACCCGCGACTTTGGGATCAGTAGGCCAGCATGTAACCAACTAGCCACCCAGACCGACAGTATTATCAGAAGATGAGTGTCGCTATAAAATAAAATTTTAAAAAATGCATTGATTCTTCTAAATAAGTATCCAGAACAAAGAACAAAAAATTTGTTAGTGATTGTGTGGAGAAAGAATAACATGAAATATATATCCATGGATATAAATTTGCATTAGAGAAAATAAAAATTAAGAATGCCATGCTTCAGGTGATTAAAAGGAAAAACTTAGCTGCAAAAGTAACCTGAAAGGTTTTGTGAACTTGGTTAATTAATTTTGTGAATGGTTTTTATTTAAAACAGAAAATAAAGTTACTTTTGGTGAAATCAAGATTTTAATTGGTGAAGATCCTAGCACTTGCCATTTTTGTTATCTGCTGCCCATTACACATGGCCCTGTAACAAAGATCTGGTCGCTCTAACCCAAACCTTAATAAAAACTGTTACAGTATGATTACAAAAATTGGAAATGTAATGAATCTACATTTAGATGATGTTAACTCTACCGAATTTGATGTTAGCTAACCCATGTTATGTTGGCTGAATTGCAGCAGGTGAAAAAAAATATCATTGGTCAGTTAAATAAAAAATTAAATGTTCTTGCTGTTAGCTAATGCTGGATTTCTGACAATGAAGTTATTAATCCTCTTGCTCTCCAATATTTTTCACCAATGGATGGGGCGCTAGAAGTGGTTAGGCACATTTGAAGGTGGTCTTGGTCCATTTCCTCTTGCAGATCACATAGAGGACAGAGGATGAAGAATATATCCCAATTCTGTTCAAATGTTTTGCCACCCATTGTCCTGTAATCAACCTGAAGGTTGCAACTGCCGTTTTTCGATGATACTCAGGAATTACTGTTTGAATATTTGGTAGTTCCCATCTTTTATTTTTTGATTTTTCATAATAATATTTTGCAATGATTTTTTTGAATTCAGAACAAAAAAATTAAATACACATGTGTAAAACTGACTTTCCACTCTTGATCAATATGATCACTGATATGTATTAGCTTTCTCACTATCAGGTTATTGAGAACCAAAATCTATGCTATGCTTCCCGTTTTCAATTCCGTTTTGGTTCCATTCTCTGCTGATAGTAAGCCAGTCTTATGTTGTCATTGAGTCTCTTGACTCAATGACAACTTGCAGAGGGGGACTTACCACCTCAACTGAAAGGTGATCTTTTGTGCCTATGCCCTTGACAGGGCATCATTTGGGAGAATGGATAAGGCAAAGGGATCATATGGGCTACCGGGACATTGCCACAACAGAGCGGCTGGTAGGTTCCTTACTTTTTCCCAGTTAAGCTATCCTCTGCCAAGGGCTTCTAACTCCCCTTCTCACCTCGGGCTTGTAGCAGACCAAGTGGGGGCCTGGAAAGCAGTGGCTTGCTTTCCAATCTGGGGAATGAGATTTCCAGAGCGCATTTGCTCTCCCAGGCATACCGCTGTTACGATGCTTCTAACCCTGGATGAAGGGTGAAATGAAATGGTTTATTTAACAAAATGGAAGGATAGGAAATTTTGAGGATATGGAAATCTTTCCGAGCATTCACCTGGTGACCCAGGGAAACCTCTGAAAAAATCCATGGATCAGGAAGGTCGGCCACTGGGAGTGAACCCATGACCTCCCAAATGCAGGTCACAGACCTTACTGTCTGAGCCATCCCACTCGGTTACATTTCTCTTGGTAATGAGAGAGTATAAAAGTACAACTTTATCTTGCATGCTCAAAATAAGAAACTTGTTTGACAGTCTTGACAACAATTTATTCACAAAGTGGGACATATTTGCTACAAGCTTTCAGCCTTTTTAGTTTAATGAACCAAACAAAAAGAAAACTAAGTCATTAACGTATTACACACTATGATACAAAATGGCCCACATCAACCTTAACATTTTTCACTCTCAAACCTTTTCACTCTTTAAAAGAGTCCTGGAATAAAAAATAATAATAATACAGAAACACTGGCTGTCAATTTTATATTATTAGTTACAACAAGCAATCTATTTCATGTACAATCAATCAAAAATATTTTTCCCTCTGTTTAGTAGACAATTGCACATTCAAAAGTCTCTCTGCTGCCACCGCTTCCTTAAGCTCTAACATTAATGTCAACAACAAAGGTTTCATTCAAGAAATTCTGCCACTTCTTTCAGTTCCCTTTCTCTAGCCTGTTGATGTGCCCACCTGTCCTCTGCGAGTTTGTCGCTCACTCGCCACTTGTCATGGTAGATTCTCTGTCCACATGTAGGGCATTTCTTCCCACCTGAGAAGAAAAAAATACAATAAATTTATTAAACACACGGCATTAAAGTTTGGATTCACTCATTGTAACAGAAAATACACAGTGGCATTGGTAAAAATTCTTTGTTATAGGTATGTCTGAAAATAACAAAAATATTAATTTTTAAGGTTCCATTGATTATTAAAATTATTTTGTTGTTTAACGACACTGTCAATTGCCAGGGTCACATCAGCATCGTAGGTGTGCTGGAATTTCATCCCGCAGGAGTTCTTTTACATGCCAGTAAATTTACTGACATGGAGCTGTCGTTTTAAGCATACTTAAAAACCATTGGTCTGGGCAGGACTTAAACCTGCGACCTTGGAATCGGTTCCATTGATCCTGTACCAATTTCGAAAAGGAGTTGTAAAAAGCATAGTTTATACATTTAAATTATCTACCTACAGTAGCTAGAGGAAGTATTGCATTCTATCCAAAAGTTCAATATACCGGGTGGAAGGTAGGTACTACTTTGGTCATATGTTACCCAGGGATTCTACATGATGAGTGTAACAAACATGTCCAATACAATTATTGTCAATAGAGAATATTTCACTGAAAAAAAAAAAAACAAAAAAAAAAAAAAAAAGATAATTTGTGTTAAATATTTACAATATCTGGAGACGTCCAGCTTCTTGACGAATGGATACAAATGGTTTATAATTTCACTAACTGTTGTACAAACATTGTGTGAACAATGCTGTAATGTCTTTATTTCAATTCCAATGAATTTGGTTAAAATTTAATGTTACCTTACCCAATCTCTTAGAAATTAAACTTTCCATGATATTTCAACATTAAATTGTGACTAAATTCATGTTACAATTGTCAACAGAACAGAAGCTTCTTCCTCAAAGTGCTCGCATATTGTGATCTATTAGCACAAGCAGTACCTTCTACCCTGTAATTGTGCTATATTAATCTTAAAAATCATAAATTTTTCAGAGAGATTTCTATGGAAACTACCCTTCACTTGACACTTCAACCAAATTCGAAATGTGTCAACAAGCCTTCCTTCAACTTCCTTGAACGCAGGTACCATGTAAGGAGATGTTACAGAATATTGCAGTAGGCATATGGTGATGAACTTCCACAGTCCACAGCACTTTGATAGTTCAAGGAATTTAAGGAGGGCCGTGTTTCAATAACAAAGCAAGGTGTGCCAGGTGCTCCAGCAACAGCAATAAATAAAACCATAATTAAACACAGCTGGCGTGATTTCATGATCATGGGATGTTCGTGCATATATCAAACGTTTTTACAGTATTGACTACTATTTTATAAATTAATAATTTAAATACTTTCTAATTTGTATAATATAAGTAACATACCGTGCTCATACAAGCAAGGCAACCCATATCAAGCCTCCTATGTGTATGTGACTCAGCTTCACGTGATACGAGTAGATGTTTGCAGGATTCACCATCAGGGACTTTCCACTTTGCCATCAGCACCAGAAGATAGTTCGTTCTGCTGTTTGTCCCATGTGCAAATTGCAATGCCGAAATTCAGAAATACAAAAAGTGAACTTTTAAAACAGTGGGTTAAGAACTATCACTTGGATTATACTACAAACAGAAAAGTAGTTTTTTGTAAAGTGTGTACTAAACAAATTGCGTGTGTGAAAAAGTTTCAGCTAAGCCAACATTCAAAAACGAATCAGCATCTTGCAGCTAAAAAGAAACAAACTTCCTTGAAGCAAACGTTATTGACACAACAAAAACCCTTTTCATCTAATATGAGAAACGAATTTTGCAGTGATTTATGCCACGTGCTAATCGCAGCAAATATCCCGTGGAACTCACTTAGCAATCCCACGTTCTGGAATTTCTTAGATAAATATTGTGATCATACCATTCCAAATGAATCAATCCTCAGGAAAAACTATCTTGAAGACTGTTACCAAACAGCAATTAATGAAATCCAAGATGATTTAAAAGATTGTCTAATATGGGGTTTGGTGGATGAAACTACTGACTCTTGTGGATGTCATGTGTCAAATTTTCTAGTAGGCAATTTCAGTGAAGACAAGTCAGGAAAGCCATATTTGATCGCTTCTAGGGTGTTAGAGAAAACTGATAATTTCACCATTGCTCGCTTTGTCAACAATGCTTTAAGAATATTATGGCCAGAAGCAGGTAATGCATATAAATTTCTGGTTTTGCTTTCAGATGCAGCAGCCTACATGCTGCAAGCGGCTTCAGGTCTGAAAGTATTTTATCCCCATTTAACCCACATTACATGTATTGTGCATGGGCTTCAAAGGGTAGCAGAAGTCATACGGGAGCAGTTTCCTGAAGTAAATACCTTAATTTCTACTACAAAGAAAGTATTTGTAAAAGCCCCAGGCCGAGTAGCTGCTTATAGAGAACAACTCCCGGAACATCCTCTACCCCCTGGAACCAATTCTTACCTGCTGGGGTATATGGATAAACGCTGCTCTGTTTTATGCTGACAATTTCAGTGCAGTTAAAGGAGTTGTCTGCAGTCTAAATCCAAATGATGCTTTAGCAATTCAACATGTTGTTGATAGCTAATGCTGGATTTCTGACAATGAAGTCATTAATCCTCTTGCTCTCCAATATTTTTCACTGATGGATGGGGCACTAGAAGTGGCTGGGCATATTTGAAGGTGGTCTCGATCCATCTCCTCTTGCAGATCACATAGAGGACAGAGTGGTGAAGAATATATCCCAATTCTGTTTAAATGTTTTGCCAGACAATCATGTCCTGTAATCAACCTGAAGGTTGCAACTGCTTGAGAGGTAGAACTGGAACTTAAAAATTCAATGCCTCTCAAACTTTGCCCACACACGGCTTGTGTGTTTAAAAACACCAACAGTAAGTTTGTTGGCATAAATAAATAATAGTTGCAACTGCTGTTTTTCGAGGATACATTCACAAGACCTTTTCAGAAGTGAAAAATTGCACAGAGACTTGGCTATTATAAAGGCGCATTTCAAAAGCTTGAAACGCGTGGTTTGCTCCTTCATGCATCTATGTCAATCTTTGAAGGGGCCAACTGAAGTTCACTCTTCACTTCCTCAAAGTATGAGGAAATATGGAGTGCAAAACTGTGCAATGTATTACAAAGAAATCCCAATTTTAATATTTTATGCTCTGTTAGCAAATATCGCAAAGGTGACAAAGGTTGTTAGTGCTTATAAATATTGTCCAATCACATCTGTGGATGTTGAGAGGTCCTTCTCTCCATACCAACTCATATTATCTGATAAATGTCATAAATTGACTCCTGAACATTTGGAAAAAAATGATCATGTACTGCAAATCAAATTATAGCCTGCAGGATGACGTAATATAAGGAAGAAGATTCAATGTGAGCTGATGTATCAAATTATTTACATATATATATAGTGTATATTAGCATTTTTAGTGCATATTTTAAAGATTTTTACAGCATAAATATGTATACTTTAAATGTTTTAGTGCATATAATTCTGATGTCTATGTGTTAAAAAAAACATTCTGTCATTATTGACTTGCCCTTATATTATTAGCATGCTGCAAGTGGTTTCTAATCTTAAGTTAGCAAGAAGTCTTGCATTACTTTCATAAAAACAAATATAATCAGAGACCGGAACTTAGGCAGAATGCCTTTTTAAATGTGTCAAATCTCTCTTCAATTTGAAAGTGAATCTGTACAAATTACACCTTTGTGATTGAAATGCCAGTTTTATGTTGCCTTTTTCTGTCTTTTTAAATATAAATGCCCATTTTATGAAATAAATGTTTTTTGTTGCCTTTATTTCATTATTTATCAATATTTATCTGGATAAACTTAGAACTGTTTCAAAAATTCTACAAAGTGACAACTCTGTTGCAGTTGAAATGGATCCTACAATGATGCTATGTTTTAGATTTGCTCCAATAACCTCTGTTGATGTTGAGAGGTAATTTTGTCACATGAAAAATGTGTTATCTGACAGGAGACTCAACATGACCCCAGGAAACTTAAAAAAGCATTTGGTTGTCATGTGCAATGAATAAGGCATTGCAATGCACAGGCCTTTTAAAAAAATATTTACATTTTTGTGTCGATTACAACACTAACATTTTGTTTAAAACTTTGAAGTTCTTTAAAAGAATGACAATCAAGTTATTAAATAGTGACATCTATTAAATAAATTGATTTTTATAATTGCCTTTTATTGCTTATTTTAGTATTTATAGTGCCTTTTTGCCTGCTTATTTTAATGATTTATAGTGCCTAAACTTTTGGTCTCTGATTATAATATACTGCAATAGAAATTTAATTTTCTTATGTCTGTGATGAAAATCTGCAATACTTTGAACCAGCCCCAAAAACCATCCACTAAAGTTGTAAAACTTGGCAAGTATGTCAATCATTTCCTTCAGTTTATGCTTTCAGTCTATAATTTAACTTTGTCTACCACCCTGAGCGAGATGCCTCTGCAGTAACGTGTGAGGCTTGCATTATGGTGGTTGTGGGTTCAATTCCCGTGGCCAAACTTCCTGACCTGTGGGTTTTTTCAGGGGTTTTCCTAGATCCCTAGGTGAATGCTGGGAAGAATAATTACATCCCCTAAATTTCCTGCCCTTCCATTTTACTTCATTAATCATTTCATTCATCCTTCAGGGTTGCAAGTGTCAGCAAGGGTGTTAGGTGCAGCTTGGCAGGGATGATATGCATACAGGAATTCTTTCTGTCTCTCGTCGGTGGGATTCAGGTAGAGGAGTGCCATAAAAGGGCATTGGACCCTGCCCAGATCCCCTAAGAAAGCCCCGGAAGACCTAAAGACTTTGAGGTGTTGTTAAACTTGGAAGACCTTAGGGACCTCTGTCAATGTTAGGAAACACCAGGCGGCCAGATCCACTCTCTCCTCATCCTTCCTAAGCCTGGCTTCAGTGCTGAACCTCCTCTGCATCTCTCATATTCCTATTCTCTACGAACTACACAGTATGTACAGAAGGTATTGCATCCCACCCAAAAATTCAATACAGAGATTTCTCTGGAAATACACCTGAATAAAAACAAGGCATTTCTAGAAAAAGGTGTGTGCGTATGTGCAAATGGCATAGCTCAAAAACGAAAAGTCGGTTGAATACAAGAGTTGTATTTAAGTTCGGCATTTTCCAAGGATACAACACAAGATTTTACAGAAAATTTTGCTTCCTAAACTACACTTTACATGAAAAAGTTTTTAACAGTTTTGATTTTCTCAAAATTGTTGTTGTTAGCTAATGCTGGATTTCTGACAATGAAGTCATTAATCCTCTTGCTCTCCAATATTTTTCACTGATGATATTGAAGAGAGCAATAGCAGTAATGCTTTTTAGAGAGCACTATATATTTATGTTTTTATGTTTTGCTAATTTTCTCAAAATTAGCTCTAACCATTCTGTCAAAATAAAATATATTTCAGATATTTTCATGACAAATGAAATATCTTGAATTTTCTGAGAATATCCTCTCTTCATTCTGAATGATTTCATAACTCAAACTGTAAAAGATAGTTACTTCACAAAAAATGTAGGTCTCATTCAAGCACACAATTTATGTCAAATAAATTTTTTTGTAAAGATAACCATTTCCAAGACATTCCTTGTTATTGATTTAACTTTTCAAATACTTGTACTTTTCTCAAACAGGAGGTCATTCCTTCTTTTGTGTCCTGGTCATGCAAAGGGAATGGTTTTTCAAAGTCATCACATAGCAACCAGCTCTTAAAAGCTTTGGCTACTACTGAAGCCTCCTATATTCTTCTATTCCCATTGTACCAACATGGAAATATGTAATAACACCATTTCTACATATGTTTGTCTCAATTAACAAGTACTACATCAAAGAATAAGATTTTGTAAGAAGGGTCTTGTTAAACCTAAGTAAAGAAAGTGATGTGAGTGCAACACATCAAGCTTTCTTCTTTGATGGAACCCAAAACTGTACATAAAAATGGTATTACACTTTAATTATGGTAATGCATGGATATTTGGTTATGCTCTGATATTTATTAGGTTTTCTTTACCTTGAAAAGGTGGAGTTTTCATATAGATAATGAGACACTCGAGATGAAACAAGTGACTGCAGTACACTCGCTCCACGTGACTACTTGCTGTCTCATCCGTTTCTGCCAACTGTAACAATAACAATTATATAATACACAACACAGAACGAAACTTAGTGCAGGGCTAAAGGCAGTATAGTAGAAACCTGTTAAGTAATCTGTAAACTTGACAACCTTTTTATTTTATTTTTATTTTTTATGTTAAACTTTATTGTGACAATTTCTATAATCCACTATGCGGTATAAAGAGTATAGGTAAATTTTAATTAGTGTATGTATACAACCTAATGCATTTTCCCTCACAGTAACAAAAGGTTGAAGCGATAATTCCAACAGTATAAAAATAACTCATTGAATGTCAATAATGAAGCGGCTGTGGGCAATTGTTAGGAAAGAATTTAATCAAACCTTATAATATTTGTCCCAGGCAAACAAAATAGATATAATTGGAAAGCCCTGAAGGAATCATATAAATTTTGTGATTTTTGTCAACACAGGAAAATAAATAACACTTAAAACTGCACTGAGATTGTTGCAAGATTTCATAAGAAAATGTAGAAAAAACAGCCATTGAAACCATTAAGTATTCAAATGTGTGGGGGGAGGAAGTGTTTTGACAGTTGGATCTACTATTCGCAATACAGGATTTGAAGGATTAAGAGCGTTGTGTGGACGACTTGCTGCCCGAAGCTTAGTGTTGTTACATATATATATAAATACCAAGTTAAATAAGTGGCGCACGTAAGAGAATAAGTGTTATAAGTGGCATGTGAGAAACTGTGCAGCTAAAGAATTGAGACTGGCGGTGCCGTGGCCGAGCGGTTAGCGCGCTCGCCTACCACCTAGGCAGCCCGGGTTCGATCCCAGGGACCCGCATGTGGTATTTGTGGTGGACGAAGCGGCGTCAGGGCGGGTTTTCTCCGGGTTCTCTGGTTTCCCCCGCCATCTCATTCCACCGGTGCTCCATCTTCATTCCATGTGTCATCAGTATCACCGCCTGCGGTGCCGTAGTGGTAAAAGCGGGCGTTAAACACTACAACAACAACAAAGAATTGAGACAGAATAACTAAGACTGTTGTTAATTAATTAATGAAGGCTTGTGTCTGGAGCAAAGCCCCGAGTCTCAGGACCTTAAAAAAAGTGTGAGAAAGTGGAGTGTGGCGACAATTTATATAAAACTCTTGCAGGGAATTTGTAATGATTTCTGGGGTAGTGATATCTTGGCCGGCCATTGCGCGGATCATCATCTAAGCTCTCCAGACCAACTTTAAATTCCTTTGTCCATTTGGCAACAGTTGAATATGAAGGAGCAGATTCCCCTAGTGTATTCAGAAAATCAGCATGAATGTCCTTCGCTTTCATACCTTTCTTTACGAAATACTTAATCACTGCTCTAATCTTGATTTTTTTCCATCTTTGCAAACAACAATACAGTCGTGTCACCACTACAGCTGTCACTTGTTGTGACATGTGTTTACAGGCAATAGTCCAGTGAATATCACATGAACAACTTGTGGTGATTCCGATAACTTATCAAACCACCTTCGTAATTCAAAATGCAGATATTAAAGTACGCTTCCTGACTGATCATAAATAACAAAAAATATTTCAGCCAGGGAAATTTGAATTGCCCTCTACCCAAGAATCCACTCGGCTTACTCTACACGTCTACCTAAGAATATCTTACAGCTGCACTTGCTAATCTTTCAAATTCTTTGTTTCAAACGGAGACAATAATAACAATGGCTGCGAATGTACATTACCAACTAATTTATAACCTCTCAGTACTCAGTATATCTTTGTGACTATGCTGAACAAGCCAGCTATTAGCAGAGTGTGTGTGCATGAATATGCATGTGCACGGTAGTTGTGAAAAATTTGAGTGTGTCATCAGAGACAGTTTCCAACATTTAATCATCACGTTGGAATTGGTGAGTCTTGAAGTGAAGCAGTTTTAGTGAGTGTGTCTTCAAAGCCATCTGTTTGTGAGACAGAGAGAGTGAAGTGTGTGTGTCAAGGTTACAATGGGATCGAACAGCTGTAAGTTGCAAGTTCACGGCAAATTGCAGTTTGTGCTAATGATGAAAGAAAGAGTACTGTGTTTTATGATTGAGCTTTAGAAGGGAAATAAAGTGACAAGAAGTAGTAACTGAAAGTACCATTTGATACACTATGTTATCTTTAAACTAAAATCCTATTTAATTTTATTACAAAGTTTGACCAATGAACTGCAATAATTTTGACAGTTTATATCCACAACCATGGTTTCTCCTGTCACATATTATTTGTCTAACATTTCTCCATATACCTATCTTGAAACATTTGTGTTAATTGTTCTTTCACACTAGCCATGTGTTAGACAGGGTTGAAAGGGTAGAATCAAACTGAAAAATTCAATGCCATAGCTGGGACTTGAACCATGGATCTGCCGGTTTCTGTCCAACTCCTCTAACCAACTGAGCTGCCATGGCAATGTTATTCACTCTTTCTCAGTACAATGATTTAAACTGAATATTTAAAATGAACACATTATGACTTACGCTTGGATCTGCAGGGAGGCATTGCTTTTTACAAATCTGGCATAGCTCCTGTGGCATCTGTTTAACAGATGAGATAAGGAAAGATACAACGCGTTGGAGGGATGGAGAAGGTTTGAATGGAGCCTGATTTTTTGCTTTCTTGAGTGGCGGCTCAACACACTGTCTTGCAATCTCCTTGGACTGGCCAATAAAGAAGCGATGGAATAATGGTGGGAAATTTGTTTCCACTTCTTCCAACCTATAAATACAAATCAAATATATAGTATATTTTTAAGCAACTGTGTATTAGCTAAACACTTTGGATCACGTGACTATAAAGACTTTCTTCACAAAAATATAACTTTCAGAACAAAACAGACATAAAATTAAAAATTTGACAATAATGCTAACCAATGGAAGTTCTCTCTACAAAAATTTCCTTTAGAACCACTCTTTTGATGCTGAAACATTTACCACTTTATGTAAGTTTTCAGTCCCAGCCATTTATTCACCTGGGGCACCAAGAAACCTAGGCATTATTGGCCTATTTCAAGCAATTTTGAGTTGGATTTAAAGGGTATTTATGGAAAACCATGACATTTTCAGAAAAAAAAAAAAAAAAAAAAAAAAAAAAACCAACTGAAAAACCAGTGTTACTCTATTGTTTGTGCTATTTATTTCAAAATGTATATTTTATAAAAAATGACTGTGGATTGTGGACTGTGGTCTAGTGGAAAATCTCCTTCCAAATGTTTCATTTGAAACTGGGTAGAACATCCCCAGTAGTGTGGCCATAGTATTCTGCTAGTCTCGGCAAAGACTGATACGGAGCCTTTTGGTTTTACAGACATTGTATGCTTAGTATGAACGGGCACAGCTAGCTCCCGGTTGGTCTCGTCTTTATTTATTGGTTTGGCTGCTGCATGGACTGGGCAAAAGTGGGGGCTGCTTCCACTCTCTATGATTGGTGTCGATGTGCTGGCATTTACTATGGCTGAGGCTGTTGATGGTGTATGATCTTGGTCTCCAGTCAGATTTCTTGCATGCCTTGTATAATGCTGGATGCCAAGCTTCATTTAGGCACTTGGTTTCTTCCTTCCTATTGAAGTTATCTTTGCTTGTATACCTATATGACTTTGCAACTTAAATGGGCATAATAATAAACTGTGGAAGATAGGATAGCTGTGTCTGAATACCATGTGTTCCTCTGGCACTAGTAGTGCATGTTCTGTTACTGGAGACTTTTCTGTTTGACCCAAACGGCAGCACCTCGTGTCCTGTAATGCATTTGTTTACCGTACATGAATGGCCCTATATACACAGCCACATGAACATGGAATTCTGTTGTTGTTGTGTTTATCACCCGCTTTTACTACTACGGCACCGCAGGCGGTGACACTGATGATACATGGAATGAAGATGGAGCACCGGTAGAATATGGCGGGGGAAACCGGAGCACCCGGAGAAAACCCACCCTGACGCCACCTCGCCCACCACGAATACCACATGCGGGTCCCTGGGATCGAACCCAGGCCACCTAGGTGGTAGGCGAGCACGTTAACCTCTCGGCCATGGCGCCGCCAGGGAATTCTGTAAACACCATAGAAGAGAGTGGCTCTTTCGGGTCCTTTGCTGAACATAGCAACCTGCATAAAGCTTGGCATGCAGCATTATACAAGGCACACAAGAAAACTTGACCGGAAACAAATCCAAGATCATACGCCATCAATAGCCTCAGCCACAGACAATGGAAGCAGCCCCCACTTTAGCCCAGCCCACGTAGCAGCCAAAACAAAAAAAAAAAAAAAAAAAAAAAAAAAAAAAAAAAAAAAAAAAAAAAAAAACTGGTAAACCAGAAGCTAGCTCCACCCACTCATGCTAAGCATATAAAGCTCGTGAAACCAAAAGTATCAGTCGTCGCCGAGAGTGGCCATACCACTGAGGATGTCCAATGCAGCTTTAAATCTGGAAGGAGATTTTTCACAAGACCACGGCCCACAAGCCCAGATAATCATTTTCTATTTAATGACACCGGCCATGAAAGTTTATGCAATGTATATTTTATGGTGAGAAAAACAGCATGTGGCAGTTTTTTATTATTGGGTGGTATTAGAGTGATTAGATCTTTGTTACAGGGTTGGACGTAATGGACAACAGATTGCAAGGGCTAGGATTTTTACCATCAAAAGTCCTGATTTCACCAAAAGTAACTTTATTTTATGCTTTAAATAGAAATCATCCACAAAATTAATCATGTTTGTGAAACTACCATCTGAAACCAGTCACATTATTCCCATGGCAAAGTTTTTCCTTTTAATCACCTCTGACCCGAAGCGTAAATAGCATTACTTTCACAACAATCTAATTTTTTTCTCTAATGTGTATAAATATCCGTGGATATCCATTTCACATTATTTCTTCTCTGCACAATCACTGGCGGATTGTTTGTTCTTTCGTTTTGTTACCTATTTAGAAGAGTTAATGTGTTTTATTTTATTGTGACACACGTCTTCCAATAATATCGCACAATCACGTCTTCACTATATGATGTTTAGTTCATAACTCCCATAAAAAATTATTTATTCCCCTTGGTTCTGGAGACACAAATTTTTTTTTTTTCGTTTTTCCCTAAATGAGTGCAGGAAGATGTCAAAGACATTGTAAGCCTGAATATATAAATAAATAAATGGCTGGTACTGAGCATGTTAATTATACAACAATAATTATCTCAAAACTTGTTACCCTCATTAAGATATACAGAAAAAATAATTAGCGAAATTAATCTAAAAGAGTTAATGTGATAAAACTCCTTTAGAAATTAGCAATTTAGTTTACCTGACTGGCTTAATAGGGTAGTCATCTGGAACAATTATTTTTGTGTGGAAGAGATATCCACTCTGTACTACTTTCAGATATATTGAAGAGGATTTCTGCTTCAGTCTCAACTCATCAGTGTCACCTAATTGTCTTTTAAGATTTGCTATTTCTTCATAACAGCATGAAAGAGGATTTTCATCTATGAAATTCCTCAAAAATTTTAATATTGTCAAAACCTGCAAAAATACAAAATATTCAGCACTACCAGCAGTGCAAACAAGGTTTAGGATTTCTGTACACATATAGCATTTAAATTATGAGAGCCATATTGAAAGTTGTGAACAACCTGTTGTTAAAATTAAAATTCCAACAAGGTAACAAAAATGTCAGCAGAATTATAATCTACAGGCTTTACACCACATGTTACCATATTGTAATGTCATTAGCTTTGATCACATGACCACAGGCAGTGTTTTCAAAATGACAAATGGCTGTTTTGATTAAGAAATTTAAAATCGTGTGAGATTAGCACAAATGGCTATTAAACAACTAAATAAAGCATTGTGGAGTTGGGATATTAGTCAAGGGACTAAATATACGATACTTAAATTGAAAAGTATGTCAATATTTCTAAACCCATTCTGTTCTAACTTGTAATTAAATCATCAAGAATCTACCGTGTCAACTGTGAAGACTGCCATAAGATATATATGGCAAAACAAAAATAAATTTGGAAACCAGAATGAAAGAATGTGTCAGAAAAATCAAATACAAAGAAACAGATAAATCATAGCTCACAACTTTTGGTCTTGCAGTCATAATATCAACCTAAATATCCAACTTTTAAAATCAGCAAAAAATTATTGGGAGTTAAGTGTGGGAAAATATTTACATCCTTAAGGATTGAGATTGGCTGATGAATTTCGACATTCTAATCATAGATGATGTCTTACGACTAGCCAATAGGAAGAAAATTAGACCAGGCAACGAGAGAAGGGGGAGGCAGTTACCTGATGTTGAACCACTTGAACAGCTGAATGCTGGAGAGGACACTCTCCGAAACTAGTCCTGTGATAACATAATTATAAGTTGGAGCAGAATCTGTTTAGAAATATAAACATATTTTTCAATTTATCAATAAGCTCCATGTTTTAATTACTTGATATTCATCAGTTTTATATTTTAGATGATACTTAATTCAATTGTGGAGAATATTTAACTTTCAGAGCTGAACTCTATCAGAAAGATAACCAAATTGTATAAGAGCAGTAGAAATGAATGGATTAAAATGCAGTTTAGGAATATCATGCCTTCAGAAAGTAAGAAATACAACAATTTTGGATAGGTTAGGCATATAGAAAATAGACAGCTTCACTGGTTTGGCCATGTCCAATAAATGCCGAAAGTAAAACTGCTCAAAAGTTATGAATTGGTCTCCACCTGGAGGTAAAAGAAAGGACGCCCAAGAAGTACATGGAAAGGAGAAGTCATGAAGATAAGAGAGACAAATTTGGAAGAAGGATTGTGGGATAATCGCATTCAAAGGAAAAGGAGAATAAAAAGCAACTGCTAAGAGTGGAAACACTTTTAAAAATAACAAGTCATTAAATTTCTTGTTAAAGGGCGAAAATCTGCTGCTGAAATTTACCTCAGGCTTTGCTGTGCCTATAATTGCATCAGCAATGTTAGGAGATACATTTCAAAGATGGCAGTATGAGTACCCAAGACGACCCCTCTAGAGGTCATCCTTGAGCTGCCTCCATGGGTGCAACAAGGAAAGAGTTGATGAGCTCATTAGAGAAGACAGGCATGTACAATGGACCAAGTAGTTGCAAAACTTGCAGTAGGACATAGTGTAGTGCAAGAAATGACTGAAAGCTTGGGTTATTGAAAAGTATGGTCAATAAGCTTGTGATCAAACAGTCAAAGACCATAAACTTCTGAGGAGAACCATCACCCAAAACCTTTAAGATTTCAAAATGAAATTGATTTTTTGAAAAAGTATTGTGATGAGTTATGAAAGTTGGTTCCATCATCATGCACTTGAAATAAAATGCCACAGTATGGAATGACACCACTTGGATTCACCATCAAAGAAGAAAGTGAAGATGTACAATCTTTTGGGAAAGATCAGGACATTGGGTGGGAAACTCTTCCACATCTTTCCTATAGTCCCAAATTATCACCCTTCAACTATTTTTCAGCTCTTTTAAGGAACAGATGGGAGGCCAATGTTACGAGACAGTGGAGGATATTTGGAAAACTGTTCCAGCTGCCTGAAGACACTGATGCACTGAGTTCTAATGTAAGGGTATTTTCAAAACTGCAGAAAAATGGGAAAAATGTGCAAAGAAATGGAAACTATGTTGAAAATGACAGAGGTCTGTAAATTAAGATGATGTACTTGGTTTTTATAAAAAATAAAGATTAAGATTTTTAAAAATTGTTGCTAATGACTGTCAATATGGCCCTCATATTTTGAAAGTAACAGGAACTCAATATAATTTATGTACTTTTTAATACATAAATACAGTATTTTGTTCACAAGCAAGTTACAGCGGAGTCAATTGTACATTCATTTTTGCTTCACTTTTTGATGAAGTTCAAGAGGGTCTTGTTATCTTTGTGAGTTTCAAAATTCATTAAGTTAGGTTCATGTTTCTTAATTTATGGCTTTTTTTTTTTTTCAACCTCCAATGGAACATAAAATCAAAACCAATGTGAATAGCAAAATGGTTTCATTGACAAATGTTCATGACACATATAAGCTACTGCACAAGATAATTTCATGAGGTTGAAAACTTCTGTCATATCTATGCACCAGCTTGACAACTCTGTAAAAACACCTGCTGCCGGTCTTTTGGTCCAGTTTGCATGTCTCATTAGATCATTGGAGTAGAAATACTGTGCCTCCAAATAGTTCTGCAGCTATGACTAAAGATGGAAGTTATTCAGTGCTTGGTCTGGGCTCGGACATTTCCGTCCCTGACTATTTGTTTGCCCAACTCTAAAGTCGTTTTACTACGCCATCACTTGAAGTTTACACATGGTTCATCCTGTGGTGGATTTCACTACATTATGCCCCTCTTCCTGTAGAAACATTACGTTGCATAAGTTGCACTTGGCAGGGAATCCAATCATAACGGGTACCTTTAAGTGCCCATAACTAAGCTTTAACCAAGCAGTTCAGCTTGGCAGTGAAGCTGATAGTGGCGAGAAGACAGCCAAACACATTGCGAAATTCCCCACCTCATATCGCTATTTGGATCACTGGCAGAGCCTTCAGAAGTTGAAATAAAAAGTAGCCCTCATATAAGATGTCCAATACCAAAGGAACTGGACAATTGTCAGTCAGTTTTAGCTGAAGTTGGGAATAATAATTGTTCCTTAAGCATGTTTTAAGTTCTTAAAGCAAGTGAGGTACAGTGTAAATCAGGGGAAGACAGGTATCGCTGCTGTGACGTCAGCTCACTCAGCTCACATGCCCGCAACGACGGTCAGTTGAACGTGTGAAGTCACAGCGTGGAAGAGGAAAGGCGTGCGCAACATCGCAATTTTAATGCTGACTGTTTCAATTACGGAATAGTCACAGATTATAAATAATTACATTTCGGCTTTATGCCATATATATGAATTCTAGTTTATGTGAATAGTCATGTTATAATGCAAATAGAACAGAAATTATAACTATTTTGCCTGAGCTAGAGGAGAGCTATGCAGAACAATTAAGTGGACATTTGCCGTTTCACTTTTCTTTAATTAGTTTGTCAATGTTAGGGCGTAATGTACGGCACATTTGTAACCGAAGATTGCATGTTAGATTGTGATCTGACACTATCTTTCGGGATTGTGACTTAGAAAGGTTCATAACAGAAAATAATTGTACACACACATACATAGAAACGAACCTACATAATATACGTGCAACAAGGGCATATAACCTCAGAAATCTGGTTTGAGGAACATTCTTATAAAAATCAGCCAAGTCTTCCTTGTGTTTATATTTGTCCTTCAGCAAATCGTCGCACTGTAAATTTATCAATTCAATTTGCTACCTGCTAGAAACATTGTTAACATCCAATGAATACGGGGTCGCAAAGATCTGAAACGTAGTTGACAATGTTTCTACATCTTGAAGCCTGGTCTCAAACTAGTGTGAAACACGGGGAATTGAACACAAACACAAAACCACTATACGTCAACAAAAACATAAAAACAAAATTTGCAGTAATGCCCTTAAGATCCCTCAGACTAGGCTGAAAAGGGTTCTCTCTCAACAGCCCGGGGATGATGTAAACATCCCCAAATAACACTTTTCATATTCATTCAGTTTCGTGCAAGTAGAGCCACTGATCTATGCAGCATAGCAATACACCACTCTTGCCTGACGTCACACGAACGTACAAGCTGACTCTGTTTAAATACATCACACGACCCGAAGTTGTCTTCCCCTGGTGTAAATATAACTTCAATATTAAGGTTTTCAGTAATTTGATTTCCTGTTAATGTCATGGTTATTGCTCCAGAAATGGGCTGCCATTCCACATTTATAAATCTATTTGTATTTTATACAAGGTGTCCCAATTGAATCACCCTATTTTCACTTCAGTATTTCTGAGATATCGAAATGAACTAAACTTTACTAATATGTATGACTCATCAAGTTTGTATACAAAAATCAAGAAAGTCATATCACTTCCACATTTGCCCCACCAGTCACACGAAGGATATGAAAATAGGGACTTTCAATTGGAACACCCTGTATTTCTGTCATGTTCTTCAGAATGGGTGGTTCTTTATTTTTTTCCCATATATGATTTATTGCAGTTAGAGCAGAGGATGTATCTGGTAGGTCATCTTCTGGAGATGTGTGGTAAGTTTTCTTTGATCCTAAACTATTTCACATACTGTAATTGTTATAATGTATCAAAGTAATTTTAAAATGAGTGAATATCATTTGAGCTTTGTGAAAAACTCCTTGGAGGTATGTAAAATTTTATGAAGTGCTTATTTTCTGCTTTGGAAGAACGGTTTATCATTAGCTTAATGTATTTGGGTTTATTGAATTTGCAAATTTTCTTTCAGTTGTTTCCATTCTCATCATACTCAATTTTGTTTAGATATTTTTATGAATATGTGCCATGAAACTGAATGCTACTTCCTTGTGTGATCTGGGATGGAGTGTACAGTTGACTCCTCAGTAATTTGATTGTGAATTATATTTGCATCACAGTGTTTCCAATCTTTTGATAGTTACAGGATTTTCTATTAGAATAGTATGAGAGTTGGGAATTTTCTAGTCATCAAGTTAGGTTTTGGTTGTAATTGTGTGTTTATTGCTGGCAGTCATGAACGAATTGTATTGTTAGGGTGGAGTGAAGTACATTCCTAGTCTCCGCTTCCTGTGTGTTTCTAGTATTGATGGGTTACAGGAATCATTGGAGCCATTTCAAAGGAAGACTTCACTCCTTGGAACCACTCTAATTCTGAAGAAACTCAATTTAAAAAAAAGTAATTTCATAGTAATCACTATAAATAGAACTTTTAGTTCCTAAAAAATGTTCTATCACAAATCAAAATATGTTCTGAAATTACAAAAATAGGTGAACAAAAAATGACCATTTTATTTCTCATTACAAATTGTCTGATACATTTGACAATGCTAATTAAGGAAAATAGAAGCTACTAACAGTGAAGCAACAGAATCTAAAATAAGAATAAATTAAAAACGAAAAGCTTCACTTATCTATTAATATTGCAAGTTATTCCAATGCTGACTAGTTTCAAGTTGTATCCAACTTATTTTTAAGGCTGTGTTGAAAGCACCATGAAACCAGTCAGCAGCATTTAAAGAACTTACAGCAATCACTAGGATAAGCAGAGCTTTTAGTTTCTAATTTGTTCTTATTTTAGATTCTGTTGCTTCACTATTAATTGCTACAATTTTTCTTTAATTTAACTTAAATTGTATCCAGACGACCTCAAAATATGGCTTTGTTGTTAAACCTGAGCATTAGCTACACGTACACATTTATTTATACTTTGGAAGAGTGGAGTAAAAATTATATATGTGTTCCCGCTAGAACTTGCTGCAAATCCTTTTTACAGAAATGAGTATTTCACTAAGCTGCCAGTAAAATAACTTTTGTCTTCCCTTTGAAACAGTATATATTTGTCCCCAGATGTAATTAAATTAATCATGAACTTGACTTTATTCATGTATGTATTTGACTCTGTTCCATATCATTCTTTCATTGCCAAGAAGATTGTCTATTTATAAGAATGATAATTATGGTTAAATGTTATTCTTCAATTGTATTTATGTAATTAAGGGTTGTTTTGTATGCATTTCATGCCAGAAATGTCAAAAAGCCAAATTAATATCACTTTCTTAGCAAATTTGAGATTACAGTGAAATGCAAAATATGACGTCACAAGTAAGCATAAATAAGCAAGAAAATACTCAAATACATCATCTTAGCAACACAGTAATATTAAATTTTCTCTTGGTCTGCCACCTTTGAACAATACAGAGGTCTTTTCTATGTGCACTTCAATTAAGTGATTGTTAAATAATGATTGAAGATTAGTGGACCAGAGTTTGAAGTGAATTAGTTGAAACTAAGGGATCTTAAATTGTGCTAACATTCATCGACTGTAGTAATCCTTAAAGGTGTGAATAAAAATTCAACAAACAAAGAAATCGAGTCTAATAATTCATCTCGCCCTGTACTGCGACCCGAGATAGTAAGAGTCTCATCAATAGCTTCCATCATAACTAGGGCAGCGACGTTGGAGCAGTTGCGTTTGTTGAGAGGCGCCCGGTAGTGCATCGGTTTCAAGGAGAGGGTTGAGTACACCTTACGTTGAGTCACAGTATTCGCCACACAGAGTTCACGCAGACACAATGCCAAAGGAAAGGTTACGAACGTCCACAGGTTTACAAAAGTATATAGTTGAGTATGGGGAACATGTTTTCTCTGTTGTTCAAGAAAAACTTCATTGTAAACCTTGCAATAAAACAATTACTCATAGTAAACCGAGTAATGTGCTACGACATGTCAGTACAGCAACACACAAGCTTTGTGTTGCAAAATGTGAGGATCCATCGCTACAACAAGATGTACTTCCATCAAATAAAACATTTAATGAAGAGCTATGCACGGCATTTATTTCTGCCGATATTCCTCTACATAAACTACAGGATCTGAAGTTGCGTGCGTTTTTAGAAAAGTACGCTGGCAAACCAATTCCGCATCCTACGACCTTACGTAAGTACTATGTACGAAAATGTTATGATAAGTGCATTGATTGTATAAGAATGAACCTAAATAACCACAACATATGGGTTTCAATGGATGAAACAACGGATGCCGTTGGGCGATTTGTGGTCAATGTAGTTGTTGGAGCACTGGACGCAGAAGGCCCCATTGGACCGTATCTTCTAACAAGTGACGTTGTCAGTGTTGCAAATTATTCTACTATAAGTGCAGTGTTTGACAATGCCATGAAAATATTATGGCCTTCAGGTGTGCAAAACGATAGAGTACGACTATTTGTTACCGATGCAGCTACCTATATGGTAAAGGCAGGAACCCATTTGCAAGTCACTTACAAAAACGTAATACATGTCACGTGCCTTGCTCACGCCTGCCACAGACTAGCAGAAGAGGTACGATCTCAATTTCCTGCCACTGATAAGCTTATAGGGACTGTCAAGAAGGTATTTGTAAAATCGCCTTCACGTGTGGCAATATTTCGAGATCTTCATCCAGGAGTTGCTCTTCCTCCCGCACCAGTTCTAACACGATGGGGAACATGGCTGGAAGCATGCGAGTACTATTCTACGAATTTCAATGGCGTTAAACACGTGGTGCAGGAGCTTGACATTAACGCTGCAACCGCAATAAAAACAGCTCAAATCCTTTTACGTGACCCTGATATTAAACGTCAGTTGTCATACATTACCTCGAATTTTGGATTTCTTACCTCTGCAATTCAATCTTTAGAAAGGTCTGGAGAAGAACTGGTAAAACAAATAACCGTCATGAAAGAAGTTACTGACAAGCTGAATTCTATGGAGGATAGCGTGGGGAAAAGAATAGCTGCGAAACTGCAAACTCTTTTACAGAAAAACAAAGGATACCATAAACTGCGTAAAATTGCCAACGTAATTAAAGACGAAAGCAGTGCTTCAAAATGCCCAGATATAGACAGGAAATGTGTAACATATTTTACATATGCACCTGTGGTTTCAGCAGATGTGGAACGCAGCTTTTCTGCCTATAAGTCAGTGTTGTCGGATAGGAGACAGTCATTTTCGTTCGAAAGCCTGAAGATGTGGGTTGTAATTCATTGCAACAAATAGACATAGCAATTAATCAATATGCAAATTATGAATTAATGTTTGTGTTAACTATTTAATAAAGACGTTTCAGTTATTTAAGTTAGCAGAAATGCTATAAACAGTACTGCAGACATAAAGTACATATGCATAAGACATGTGTAATTCTCCCTGTATAGTCATTTGGACACTACCATGTCGCGTCAGTGTCCGCCAACCCTTATTGCTACAACCTGACCCTTCCTATTCTATACGATATCCGCACGTTCCGGCCCCGATGTCGCTGCTATAATCATAACATAAGATTCAGCAACAAAGCCATTCATAACATCTTTTAAAAAACCACACCACCTTTTATACACAGTGTCTCAATTAAAGTAATTTTACAATGCATTCTTTATAACACTAGAGCTTTACTTGAACCATATCCTACATTTACATAAATACTTGTGTATATGGCCTTACAAACAACTGTACTACTGAGTAGTTGGAAGCTTTCACGGCCGGAGTTAGAATTAAGGCTAGAGATTTCTTCTGCACTTTAAAGTCGTAGTCTGCTGGAGTTTTGAGGTCCAGACGTTTCGTCCACGCCTGCGGTGGACATCATCGGTGGCATAGTCTGAGTCTTCTCGTTGAAGGTTCAGTTACAATAGAATCGTTTGACTGGAGGTGCCATATTTATATGTGGGCCACTCACAGGGGATTGGCTGGGCTTGAGCGGGAGGTGTATGTTCTGATTGCTGATTGATTTATGTGATTTTTCTCGATTAGTGCTTCTTTTTTATGTTCGAGTATCATGCCAGGTTTTGTTCAATTTTAGAGTTTCTTCCTTCCTGTTAAAGAAAATTTCCATGGCTTCACGTTGTAGTCTGGCATAGGTGAACGAACAGTAGTCTCCTTATATTGAATTATGTGTTCGCCGTCGGCCATATAGCATGTTCTGCGACTGCTGACTTGTTTGTATGTCCCAGCTGCCGGCTGGGACATACACCTCTTGTGTTCTATAAGTCGGGTGTTGATGCTGCGTTGGGTGGTACCTATGTACACTGCACCGCAGGAACACGGAATCTGGTAAACACCAGCTGAAGCGAGCGGCTCCCTGGGATCTTTGGCCCACCGAAGCAAGGTATTAATTGGTCTGGTAGGTTTGAAGATAGTCCTGATGTTGTGCTGCTCGAGTAGGCATCCTATTCTGTCTGTGACAGTTTTGAAGTAAGGCAAAAAAGCAGTGCCTTTGCTGTTGGGTGGATCCTGTTCGAGTTTGGCAGGGTGAGGCTTAGGTGGGCGTATTGCTTTGCGAACTTCTTGTGCTGTGTAACCATATGAATATAAAGTCTGTTCCAGATGTCGGAGTTCCTGTTGTAACGAGTTAGGCTCACAGATGTGGGCAGCGCGGTCAGTCAGGGTCTTTATGATGGTGTGTTTCTGCTTAGGATGGTGATTGGAATTTTTGTTCAGATATCGATCAGTGTGGGTTTATTTGTGGTAGACTGTATGTCCAAGAGTCCCGTCTGCTCTCTTGCTGACCAGAACATCTAAGAAGGCCAGTTGTCCATCGGTTTGTTTCTCAATAGTGAATTGAATATGTGGATTGATGCTGTAGGAAACCATCAAGGGTTGATTCCCCATGACTCCAAACGACGAAAGTGTCATCCACATAGCGATACCATACAGATGGTTTGTGAGCTGCAGAACTTAGGGCCTGGGAATCGAAGGACTCCATCAAGAAATTAGCAAGCACTGGGCTGAGTGGGCTGCCCATGGCAACCCCGTCAATTTGTTCAAATAAAGCCTGGTTCCATTGGAAGTAAGTAGTGGTAAGCACATGATGAAATAGTGCCAGTATGTCATTCGGAAAGAGATTTTTCAGTAGTGTGATGGCATCATTTATTTACGGGAACCATAGTGAAGAGAGAGACGATATCGAAGCTAACAAGGACATCCTGAGATTGCAGTGTGATGGTCTGTAGTTTTGTAATGAAATGGACACCTTGATGTAGGTGTCCGTGGAGCCAATGTGAGGTTGTAGTAAATCGGATAAATACTTCACAACAGCATAGTTAGGAGACCCAATGCTGCTGACAATAGGTTGTAGTGGTACTCCTGTCTTATGTATCTTGGGCAGACCATAGATTCTAGGAGGTTGAGCTTCAGATCTAGTGATGCGGCGTTTATCCTTGGGTAGTATGGATGACATTTTTATTAAACTGTTGGTTTTCCGTAAAACACGGGCTGTAGGGTCACGTTGAAGTAAGTCTGAGGCTGTAGAAGCTTCATGATCTTGTTCTGGTATTCGAGCTGGTTCAGGACAACAGTGGCATTGTCCTTATCAGCAGAGCAGACAATGATATCCGTGTTGGCATTTAGTTGTTAGAGAGCTGCTCTTTCTTGGTGTGTCAGGTTACTATTTGGACGTTTCGCACGCTGAAGAATCCTGGCAGATTCTCGTCAGATTTCTTCTGCAGCAAGTGTCGGAGATGATCTTTTCCACCAACAAGCTAGGTGGGATAACCGCATAACTACCTCCTTTACTGTACTAAGGCGTGAAACACCTCACTAAGACCTGAAAATTGGAATGTGGTGTGTTATATGTGCTAGAAGAACAAAAGGACCTATTTTGTTTAATACAACAATAAGACATGCTGCCTGTTTATGAGATAAGGATTTTAGTGTACCTTTGCCTGCACCATTTCATGGTGACTCTTGGTTCTCTCATGCAGTGGAGAGAGCCCAGAAAAGGATTACCATTAATTTTAATATTCTATATTAACAGCAAGTATGGCTTACTACTTTCTGAATTCATCCAGTCTATTACCAGGCTACCCAAAAGATCTACATTAATCAGAAAGTTTAGATTTTATTATACAAATAAATCAGATGAGAAACCCAGGCAAATTCTAAGGAAACTTTAATTTGGAGATCTAATGCTAGGAGTTTCCACCAAAGTAGCAGGAAAACATGCACAAAAATGTTGCCAAAGATACCAAATTGTTAAACTCCTGGTTAACTAACTTGGTTAAATGGACTGCCCTGTATTACAAATGTTAAATAACTAACAGTTAGAATCACCAGACATTAACAAATAATTTTAACCAGAGATCATAATACAAGCCCTTACTATTGTTTCTGTAGGAAAAGGTAAACGAGTTCAGTTCATATTGAATGAATTACAAGGAGCATCAGGAAATTATTTACAATTGTGTTGTTTAAAAAATACTGCTCCATCTACTGGCATGTTCTCTTGTAGGGCGATGAACTGATGCTTACTATACCATGTAGATACTAGATGGTAGTTGTGAAGATAGTATATAGTAAAAGATCAGCGTTTGTTTGTTATGTAGAGAAAATTGTGGACAAAGATGGCCTGCATGGTTTTTATGGAAGCAAGGAGTCAAAAAAACTTGTGAAAAAGAGCATGCACATTGCATTCCACAGGACTCGACACAGGCCAAGAAGGAGAGTGAATTGAAGTCTGTTGTCCACTAAAATTAGAAATAAACATATTTTTCAACACAGTCTGCCCAACTTACTTGTAATTATGTTAGTCACAGGACTAGTTTTGGAGAGGGTCCTCTCCATCAACTGCTGATCAGCAGTTCAACATTAGGTAACTGCCTCCCCCTCTCTCGTTGCCTGGTATGCTGTTCTTCCTATTGGTTAGTCGTAAGACATCATCTATTGATGTCGAAATTCATCAGCCATTGACCTTTAATGATGTAAATATTTTCCCACACTGTTAACTTCCAATTTTTTTGGCTGGTTTTAAAAGTTGGATATTTAGGTTGATATTACGATTGCAAGACCAAAAGTGGTGAGCTATGGCTGATATATCTGTTTCTTTGCACTTGCTCATTTCTGACGTGTTCTTTCATTCTGGTTTCCAAATTTCTTTTTATTATTCCCAATATATATCTTATGGCAGTCTTCACAGATGACATGGTAGATTCCTGATAATTTAATACTTGGAGTTGTATTTTTTAAAGGGTGACTGAGTAAATTTCTAACACTATACTTGTTTTGCGCAGCCAGTTTTATATTGGAACCCTTAAAATTTTTCTTGAATTTATTGAAAATTTTTGGTGATATGTAAATTTACAATGTCTTTCTTGGGTAATGCTAATTTTTAATTTGCTGACATTTCATTTTCTTTCCTGTCCATACTAATGGATAGAAACGACGTAGTCAACATACCAGCATTACATCAAAATACTGGAGTGCAAGAGGGTGAATAGCTTAAGTGGCAACTGCTCAGCATTAGATACCAACCAACCAACCATATTCTAACAAAATCAAACACAGTACAGTAAGGAATCATATAATGGAAAATGTTTGTTTACCGGTAAACAAGAGTTAAAACATGTTATTGCCAACAGTATTCAATCTGTAATTTTGGTGAAATTTTGCAATTTTAATTTTAATCAGTTGACACTATTTACAGAATGCTCTGAAGCAGCACCACTGAGTTAGTAACTTACTGTAATACACAAATAATAGATATTGTATTAAATTTATGACATTAAGTAAACATGTACTAATATTAAGTAAAAATTGAAGCTATTAACAGTGAAGCAACAAGATTCTAAAATAAGAACAAATTAGAAACTAAAAACTTCACTTATCTTAGTATGTTGATATCCTTTTTCTATTAGAAAAATTAGAAAAATAGAAAAAGGATATCAACATACTAAGATAAGTGAAGTTTTTAGTTTCTAATTTGTTCTTATTTTAGAATAGAAAAAGGATATCAACATACTAAGATAAGTGAAGTTTTTAGTTTCTAATTTGTTCTTATTTTAGAATGTACTAATATATTGCTCTATTAGATATAACAGTAAATTCTGTATTTAAATGTATAACTAAATAACAGCAAAACCTTTATCTTTTAACATTCAAAATGTGAATTAATATTGATTTGATTAGATGGAATTTTATCTTCTATTAATAAGACAAACTGCCTACCATGTATTAATTTTTACTCACTTGTGGTTTGCCAAGAATTTTCTTAGCTTCTTGTTCACAAACGTTTGTTAGTCCATCCAGTAACTTGCTAGACAGTGTTTTACTCTTCAACTCAATTAGCAATGGCGATGACGGATAATTGGCAGGAAACTGAATGCACACTATAATATGTTTATAGTCTGTCTTCCTGTAGTTTAAAAAGGAAAGAAAAAATAAACACGTTCAACAAGAATTTAAAATATAATTGTTTCATTATTACCAACAATACTTTTGAAACAAAATGTGTAAATGTTGTAATAAATCTGAATTTCACCTAAAATATCATTGGGATGAGGAGTACTCTAAATTTCTTGAACATTTGCTTAACTGAGTAGGTCATGTTGCCTGCTAAAGCAGTTTCCAATTTTACTCCATCCAGCCTTAGATCTGCACCTTGTATCCCTCTGCGATAACCTGATGTTATCATCTGTGACTAACACATAACAAGCACCACGTGGACTCATGCCTCGTGTTTTGTTGCAACAGAACAATATTATTCAGGAGTTTTAGGAATATTGCTGTTATCGTGTTACATTCAAGTAGTCTTTACCAGGGTTATCATACACCTTGAAAACTCATAGATAATCACCGATATTTAGGGTACTGCATTTTATGGTGCGCTTTGGTTTCAGCATATCGCGGGTTAGTTGTTGATTTTGTTTACATCAAGTGTGGATCTAAGGGTGGAGCGATTATAGCTACTAAGAGCATCCCTTCATACCAGCTGTCAAAATATGCATTTTCTTTCTATTACAACTTTAAATTGTTTCATTAGTCGATGACTTTACCTTATTTCCACTCGGACCATCGTCTGGACGCATGACACAAGCTTACTTCCTGCAACCAAATGCTGACAGAGCTTTCTGACTTCCTGGAGTTCATCATCAATAAGTCCCATGGACTTAACAGGAAGGGTTGCCTACATAAATAATAGAATTGTAGCATAATCATGAGGACAAATTTGAAAATACTAAACTTCCATCGAATTTAAAAGTGTTGTTAAAGTTTTGGAAACTGTTACTGAACACCAATATTAAACTATAAAGCACTGTTTCTATACACACTCCTAAATGTCAACAACTAGTCCTTCCAACATAAACCACGGACATTTACAATTGTAAGCATAGGAAGCTTGCTATTTTATTAACACTGAATAGAATTAATGGCATGTCAACATCGGGTTTCTAAATTATCTGCAGGTAAAGGTTACCTTATACTGAAATTTCAGAAATGTTAGTGCTGTGAAATTCTACACCTCACTTTAACTGAATTTGACAAGCTTAACTATCAATTTTCCTGCCAAGACCTAGCACTACACGAAACTACTATTAAACCATTTCACATACACATACACATTATCCTAATCTAGAACTCGCGGGTACAAGTACACCAATTCTATGGACAATTACATAAATATTATATCCTCCGAAACTTTACTTACCCTGTTTGCAGTAAACAACCCAACGCCCCAAAAAATAGACAATGTGCGAGGTTAGTACAGCCGCCGGTATAAACAGTGTTAAAAGATGACTTTGCTTGCGAGGAGCTCACATTGCTAATCAAAACAATGTCATTTCTGCACCCCAATTTAACACTTACTTTATTTTTTGAACAAAGTTCAGGTCATGTATTTTTCACTGCTGTCAGGAGCTATGTAGTCGAATATATCTTATTTTCAGAAGCATCTGTTCGGTTTGCATTAATCTTTATTGAAACTTTATGACATTTAAATTTCCAAATCAATCTGTGATATATTCCTACAAGGTCCGCTCCGCGAATAACCCATTTACAAACTTCACCGAAATTTGCAAGCACACAGAAATCACAATATTTTTATTTACTTTTTATTACATCATAGAAAGAACAAATGCTGGTCGGTAACTGCAGAGCCATCTCTGAATAGTACTTAGAACTAATAAAAAATCACAGCATTTTGGCGCTAGTTTTGAAACAATTAAAAAGCAAACACTTAAAAATTTCCAAAAGATGTCTTTTTACTTGAATTTTATAATTACCGTATTTTGGGTGTAGAGTGTGTTATTTCAGCATTTGCAGATCTGAGGATGCGTTTAGGCGCAAAGTCGTACGCTGTGGCCCTTACATTACTGAAAATAACACACCTATTACACTATCACACCCTTAAGTAATTAACAATGTACTTGGTTGGCAAGACCATCGGTTGTCTAAGTGATCATTTAAGAAACACAATTGCACCAAATTGAAGTTCCAGTGCATTCACATTCTACAGGAGAGACAATAGTTCTCTGACGATCATGAAAAGAATATTCTCTGTGGATTTGAAGCTTTCACAACGAGCGTTATGGTTAAAGGCTTCACGGGTTGTTGTAGTGTTTAACGCCCGCTTTTACTACTACGGCACCGCAGGCGGTGACACTGATGACACATGGAATGAAGATGGAGCACCGGTGGAATGAGATGGCGGGGGAACCCGGAGAAAACCCGCCCTGACGCCGCTTCGTCCACCACGAATACCACATGGGGGTCCCTGGGATCGAACCCGGGCCGCCTAGCTTCACGGGTGATCAGCCGTGTCAGATTCATAAAGGTCGAGCTTTCGACCATTGTAGACTCCATAGCCATGTTCAGGATCTTCATATCAATCTGACACGGCTGATCACCCGTGAAGCCTTGATCCAGAAGTATTTAAAAAGTGCGCGAGAGCGCATGAACAACAAGAAGGAAGCGAATATATGATGGATTAGGAGACTTCTCCTGTTCCGCCCTCAAGTCTCTCTCCACTTTCTCATCGGTCTTTCATCTCTCCTCCCATATGATTGGTAATTGTATGCCATTTTGGGATATCGGGTATTGTCCATCCTTTGTAAATGATTTCTCCGGTTTTTCCTATATTGGTTTATTTTATCATTTATTGGGCAAATACCCAGTTCTTCTCTTATTTCTTCATTTTTTATTTTGTCCATTATTGTGCATCCTTCTATGGCTCTGAGGTATCTCATTTCTACTGCATTTATTTTATCCCATTCTTTTTTCTTTATCATTCATGTTTCACAGCCATATGTTAACGTTGGAATCGCCACTGTTTTGTAAAATTTTAAGGTTGTTTCTTTTCTAGATTTTCTTTTTAATGTTCTTGCTAATATTCCGCAACTGTTCTGGAATTTACTTACTTTATTATTTAGGTCTTGGTTATTCTGACATGTTATATTGCATCCTAAATAATTAAACTTGTGTACTTGTTCCAGCACTGTTATTTATCACTATTTTGGATCTGTGAGGGTACTTTCCTTAAAAGGCCATTATTTTCGTTTTATTGGTTGAAATTTGAAGACCATATTCTCTTAATACATTCCCCAATTTTATTGAAAAACACTTCTGTAAATCATTTTCTGTTTCTTGAATTATCATATCATCAGCATATAATAGCACATTTATTGTATTATTTCTATTTATTTTTATCCATTTTGCCATTTACTTCTCTAATAATTTCGTCTATATATATATTAAAACACTGCGGAGACAAACTGCATCCTTGTATTCCAGCATTCGAGGACAGGTCGTACAGGTTCTCCTGTACGGTATGTTTATCTGTGCAGTAAAGAAGGTGTTCAAGCATTTTAAAGCTTTTGTGTCTGTGGGCCTGGTTTCTTCCTGCATACCTAAGTTTGGATGCAGGAAGGGGGCAGGAATAGGTGTTGGGGTGTAGAAGTATTAGAAAAAGGGACAGGCATTACCATTACCCAAGGGCGTCCTTAGGCAGGCGGTAACTTTTCCTTCTACGGGGTGCTCTGTGGTCGTATTGACCTAGTGCCTGTACCAGTTGGTTGGTGTGGGAACTCAGTTTGGTGTGCATGGTTCGGGATCGCTCCCTTACCAAGTCCATGATGTAGGGTAGTCCGGAGTGGTTGTGAAGGATGTAAGACGGGAATCTACTCCCGGTATCATATATTGTTCTTAACGCCCTGTTCTGCACAGTCTACAGCTTGCATATGGTGCAAGGTGCCGCCGAACCCCAGGCTTCGCAGCCATACACGATCAATGGCGGGATGATTGCCCGGTAAATGCGCAGTTTTAGGTAAGTGGGGATGGTGGAACAGAGGATAGGGTAGAGCTGTCTGAGTGCAGCGTGGCCGAGTCCGACCTTTGCGCGGACGTGTGGAGCGTATGTTAGTCCGCGGTCGAGGAGAATGCCTAAGTATTTGGCGGAGGTTACCCATGGGATATTTCTCCGCCTGAGCCGAAGTGACCGTTCCGGCCGCCATTTGCGAACCTTACCAAGGAGGAGTGCGGAGCTTTTCCCCGGACTAATAGACATTCTCCACTTCTCACTCCAGCGGCCAACGGCATTTAGTTGTCGTTGAAGGGGAGGGAGGCAGGTAATCTTAATACCTTATTAATTTATCCGTTTTTCATTGCTGTGGCCGAAATCCATTATTGGCAGACCGGCTATATTTCTGAGGCTTGCCAGTAATTAAGATGTCAGCGTGTCTGCCTCACGTTCAAGAGGTCGCGAGTTCGAATCTCGCTTAGGGTAAGTTATCCGGGTAAGGTTTTTTCCGAGGTTTTCCCTTATCCTGAGAAGACGAATGTCCGGTAACTTAAAGCTCCATGGACCTCGGGCTCATTTGAGCATCATTTCACCCGTTTCATTCGCTCACCGTCCGATATGACGCAATGTTGGAGGACGTTAATTTAAAAAAAAAAAAAAAAAAAAAAAAAAATTAAGATGTCCTCTAGCCGCATTACGAGTGCTGCGTAGAGTAAGACCAATGGTGGGACTGCCACCTCGGCTATAGTCAAGTAGGGTTTTTCTGTTGGGGTGTCCTTCCCTTAGATGGTTGTCTTCTCTTCGACTAACGAGAGTCCTCTTCCCGGTTTCTTTTCGGAGTTTTCTCTCTTAGATGGTTGTCTGACTGGACTATCAAGCCCTATCTGCTCGTCCCTTTTTTCTTGGTCCTTTTAAATCCCAAAGGCGAGGGGGTACCTTCTATGCTTGATCTTCCGCCCTCATAGAGGCCGTTGTCATTGCTTAGGCGATCGTTTATCCCGGCGATCGTTCGGCTGGCTGGCTGCGGTCTCAGAGACCGGGCGATGTTACCAGCAGAAATTATTTTCTGGGTTCATTGTCCGCGTTCCAGTAGATGATGAAGTACGTGATGTTTCACCCGTCTCTCCGTCGGGCATCCTCAGAGATAGTCGACTCATAGTTAGCAAGAGCCACGAGTGGATCATCTCTGAGGAAGCCCGACGAAGAGACGGGCGAAACGTCACAATCATTTCGGAAAACTCTTTCTACGAGATCAACGCCAGACGTGAAAGCCAAAGCTTTTACCTCACAAGCTACGTTTATATATTTAGCTGTAATTGATTAAAATATGACTGTTTTATTTATTCAGGATTACCACTATTGAGAAAGCTAAAATATAAGTATTTAATGCAAACTTGATTGATATTCCTTACTGTACGCTGTATTGCTGATTCTTTTTTCAAAATTGAGCAAACTAAACACCTCTGCTGACATCTACTGTAGACTTCTTTGTAGTAGTTCCCAATTCTAATTTTACTGAAGAAGAGTTGCAATAGTGTTGAACAAAAGCGCCAGTGCCCTCTAGGGACGTTAACAACAAAAGTAGATATATGGATTCATTTGTTTGAACGCTTACAGAGGAAAATGGGGGGTTATGATAAAACTATTGAAAATATGGATTGTTTTCCGTTTGACATTTTGAACAAAGCCACGGGTTTATTAATTCTAGAAAAATCAAAAGATGTTTACGAAAATGAATATGAAACGTTTTATGGATGAAGAAACGAAATATGCGAATGTTTTATTAGTTTGAGAGATTAACAATTTTGGGTTTTCTTACAGACACATTGGAGAAAAATATGTTATGGTGATGGAATCATTGCTGTCATGGTAATTGTCACTAAATTTCTGGCACTGGTGCCAAAATTTTGCATGATTTATGCCGTCATAATAAGCGTTTTAATGCTAGGATTGTATAAATACGTTTTATGTCATAAAATATTTTTAAAAGATTGCATTTTAATTGAAATTATTAGAGCTCTTATTAACATTTTCGAATCTTTTTCATGTAAAGGGTAATTTGGGGTGGGGAGTTTTCTCGGCTACTCCACTCATACGTGAGTTGGCTGAAATCAACCAATGATGTGCTTAACAATTACAAATTTTAACCAATTGCAGCCTTCCTTCATGAGCAAATTATCACATTCAATATCAACTCCTCTTATCGTAGTCGAGTGGTTAAGCCATTCGCTTCTTACCAAAGCGGCCCGGGTTCGATCTCAGGCGACCGCATGTGGGATTCGTGGTGGACGAAGCGGCGCTGGGGCGGGTTTCCCCCGTCATCTTATTCCACCGGTGCTCCATCTTCATTCCATGTATCATCAGTGTCACCACCTGCGGTGCCGTATGTAGTAAAAGCGGGCGTTAAACACTACAAAAAAAAAAAAAAAATTCAGCCTCCTCTTATGTTATGATCAGATTAGAGAATTTAGCTGCACTGTGCTAACAATGCGCAACAACTGAATTAATTTTACGCAATAGAGCCGCTATTGAAATGTCAAATATGGCTGACTCTCGCTTCGGTGCTGAAATAAATGACATAATTTGAAGTGGGAAACATCAGAACACAGAATACAACAGGAAATATGTTGGAATCAATTTGACAAATTTTGTATTGAACGAAATTATAAATTAATAGCAAATACTCCACTTCAGACATTGCCAACAACTTAAAAAATTGGAGCATCAATATGATAATCTTGTAGGCCGTGCCAATGGACGCCGATGTACGTATTCATGCTACATGTTTCTTTTAAGAGGTTAATAATTGCGATGCAGCATTTAAATAGCATGTCATTGACTATATCATCCTTTAATTCATGAAATAGTCTTAATAAATGCAACTCGTGATACTTAAATTCTTTAGAAATGCTCGAGTCATCGAGAATTGAACAATCACTCCTGGCATTACTTATAATTTCCGTGTTGCATCCTTAGAAAATGCTGAACTTAAATATCAAACTTGGTATTTAACGCGCACACACTTTTAAAACATCAGGAGACTTCAAAACGTGTATTTCCACTGCAATAAATAAAAAAAAATATATATATAAGACACGTTTTTGGGTGGAATGCAATACTTTCTTCGCCAGCTATGAACGTGGTAGACAAAGTAAAAATTGTATTTTTTATCTCGTTCCGTTGTTGACAAAGTCTTTTAAGTGTATATATCATTTCGAGACACACTGTAAATATAGGCTGTTACAAATCAAAAGCGCAGGTTAAGGAGATATGTAAAATAGTTTTCGTCAAGCATTCCGATGACTGTTGAGTAACTTAAGGCGTTTGTGATCTGCATATTTATTAGTGTTTCGTCATTATCGACTAGGCAGTTGACACCGAAGGTCAATTATGAACTGAATAGAGTATTATCGACGACAAAGAATAGGGAAGTGAGATCAGTCGTCAGTGATCGGTCGCTGAACCTCTTGAATAATGCCCTAGTTTTGTTTGGACTTTATTAGGAGCGGCCGGAATGTTAATTACAGAGTTCAAAAGATTATCGTTTTCTAAGAACGTCTACATAATAAAGAGCTGCTTCTTTCACAAGAAGCTCGCTGCCGTGTTCAGGATTCCATGTTAACAAGTAGATGTGTATCTTAGTGTACCATCAACTTGTGAATGTCACTGGAATCTGTTTCCCTTCCTCCCAGTGCAGTGGAAGTATCAACTTTCGTAATCAAACCTAACTCTGTTTTAGTGGATCTACGAGATCTGATTATTATAAGTAATGCCACGAGTGTTGTCAAATTATCGATAAATCCTTGAGTCAGAGAATTTGACAATTACAAGTTGCATTTATTAAGACTTTCACGAATTAAAAGATGATATACCAATGAAGTGTTATTTAAATGTTGTAATTACTAACCTCTCTAGATACATGTAGCATGAATACATACAGGGTGGAAGGAAGTCATTACATTAATTTAAGCCAGTTATAGATCTCGGTATGTGGAACACATTTTGTATTTTACGTTTTTTCCTCTGACCATTTCCTGCGGAGATATTTTAGTTTTATCGAAAACAAACTGGCAACACTGCAGGTTTCACTTTCACTAGGTCAGTACATAAACACGCGTCACGGAGCCGCGCGGCTCGTGAGTGTAAACATAAAGACATACCATGCCGTGTCTGCCACGTCGTAATAAATAAGTACATCTGAATTCTCCAGTAACGCATACTGTAACCTAAACTCACAATCTAAGGATATTGTTTATCATTTCCTTCAATATCATACTTAAATCATTTCATAGTGCTATAATTTAATAAACCAAACCATCTCTCTGACTTATAAATACAAAGGTACATTTGTAGGCTCTTACAAAGTGTAAATGAAACCCCGCGCGACAGCCCACGAAGGGCCAAGGCCTACCGCCCAGCCGCTGCGTCCCCCACCTCTGCCCACTATAGGCGTCATTGGTGAGGTGCAGTACTGGAGGGTGGGACGTGGCCAGCGCCCCGAGCCCTCCCGGCCAGTTATGCGGTTTTCTAGACCTGGGGCCGCTACTTCTTCATCAAGTAGCTCCTCAATTGGTCCCCCCGGGACCTAACGAGGCTGAGTGCACCCTGTGCCAGACCTCCCAGAGGGGATAAAATTCCCCTGCTGGTACCGGGGATCGAACCCGGGTCCTCCGCGCCAGAGGCAAGCGCGCTACCAACTGCGCTACGGAGGCGGTCTTTTACAAAGTGTGCCAAATATTATTTTTAAGGTGACAGCAAAAGAGTAAGCAATGGACCAAATGGTTCATCCACTTCACAGATACAGCGGTTGCAGCCTTCCGAATATTGACAAATCACGACTGCTTAGCAAGTCATCTCTACAGAATAGGTATCTCAGCTTCACCAATATGTGTCCTGTGTAACGATCCAGCAGAAATGAACGAAGACCACTTGAAGACCTGTGAAGCATTAAGATCAGAAGAAACTATAGTTCAAAAGTATTGGAAAGCACGAATGCTAATGGCTTCATTGCCAGATGCAAGGCACTAGAAAACAACAACAACAACTTCACAGATATTGTTCAAAATGGCCACCATTTGCGCACCTGCAAACCTCATAGCTTTTTAACTAATTACGTCGCACTCTAACAAAAATACGCTCATTGTTGCGTATTTCTTCCGCAGCCAGATAAATGCATTCTCTCAAAGATTCGAGGCTGTTTTGTAGAACCTGCTTTTCACGTCTCCCCAGAAGAAAAAAATCCAGAGGACTCACACCGGGTGGAAGGGAAGTCGTTACATTAATTTAAATCAGTGGTAGATCTCGGTATTTGGAGCACATTTTGTATCTTACGTTTTTGTCTGACCATTTTCTACGGAGATCGTTTTGTCAAGAACAAGCTGCCGACACTACACTGTGTGTGTGTCACTTTCACTGATTCAGTACATAAACACGTGTCACTACTGCTACCATGCGTCTCGTGGATGTCTCCTATGTTTACTATACGAGCGTTGGCCAATCATAACCGTTACCTGCCAAAACACAGGCGAAAGGGAAAGCGCTCGACTTGTTTACATCCGGAAACCAGGTCCATTCCCTGACCAACGCAACGTTGTCGACATACCTCGCGTCTGAAAAAGGCGCTCGGAGTATTCCTGTATCTTTTAAGTGATTAATTATTTCGAAACCCTGTGTGATGTATCATAATTACTACTGAAGCTATGTCGAAAATAAGTTACTCTAAGCATCTTACAAGTAACAAACTGTTATCTTCGTACATTCTTGTCAAATTTCGCATCCAATTTGGAAGAAAAAAATAACCTACACAAAGATTAATTGGTGGAAATATTAATCTAGAAGAAACTGAAACGGAAAAATCAAATGAAATTAGGAATAACATTAGAAATACTACCCAACAAATCTATAAAGCAATATGAAAGAGCATTTAATTGCTTCATTGTCTGGTGTGAAGCAAAACAAGTGAATCAACAATACATGAAAACATCCATCTTCCAGCAGACGAGAGTTGATCTCGTAATAAATGTGATTTCTCTTAGTTTCGGGAATCGATATAATATTGTTTATATTTTAATATTCTTCGGTGTGTTAAAATCGTATACCTACGTCAATTGTGTGGAGTTTTATTTTGCTCCGAGGCTTGTGCAATAAAAGCGCTACTTTAAATCCTTGTATCACAATGCTTACGAGCATAGAATAGAAGATTATGAAATGGGGTCAGACAGTTACGAGAAACTGGTAGTCTTTTTTCTACACGTGGAAAGCATAGCAAGCGGATTGTCTGCGGAAAATGTGCAAAGGATTCGTACGGCCTTCGATTGGGAAGTTGTTTCATCAGAGAAGCATACCTTAATCAGGAAAGCAATGTCGTCTTCTCTTTTAACCAATACGTCTGCGGCGAAGTCTTCGTTTGTTTATGTCTTGGGGATAGATCATTGGCGTAATTGAATCTTGTAGGTATAACCGTAGACGTAATCTTTTGTGGTGTACATCTTGAACCATAGACCCAAGAATGGCATTAGCTAGATTAACGCTCGGCCATTAATAGCTTATTACAAACTTGAAACTTATGTCAGATATAAACGGAATGTAAATACAAGCACTTACGTAAAAAGAGGGGAATTTTAGCTTCAGCTGTTCGGCATTTATAAGTAATAATATTAACGTGTATTTTGTCAGAAATGAAGCAGATATAGCGCTGTTAACAGAGGTGTGAATAACCTGTGTGAATAATAGTACCACATGCTTCCCCCTTTCTCCTAATACACCCCTAATTACTCTGAACAGGGGTACAGAACAGCTAATAAGGAAAATCACTATGCAGGTACCGGGAATGAAACCCGGGTGTGCCGCTAAGGCCATCAACCTTATAATAAAAAGGAGGCTAATTAAGCTTATTCTAAAAACAAATGCAGTACGTAGACATTCTTGTTTTACACCAACACTCTTCGTCTAAGTTCGAAAATAGCTGGTGGAAAATAATAAAACACGCAATTATTATTTTTTTTTATTTATGCCAGCAAACCAAGATTCGTGGTTCAAATCCCGGCTATGGCATTGAATTTTTCAGTCCTGATTCCACCCCTTACATAAAACACGTGTTTTAACATTATCTACATTCGGTATGTAATGATCTTTATCTATCTTAAATGAGCTATAGCTATTTAAATGCTCTCGGAAATGAAAGGTATTTAAGGGGCATTTTATTAAAAATTGAGGCTAAAATTTTGTCATTGTATTATCTCAAATTCACGGTTCCTCAGCTCTTTTGGGGCACCAACTATTCTATTGTCTGTAATAAATATGTTTCACAGAATAAGCAGTTTTAATGGAAGACAATACTTCTTCTGCCATAGTATAATAATGATGAGGAAAATAATGATGGTAATAATAAACTTCTTGAATTCGCTCCGATATTATCTTCCATATTATAGCGTTTTTGAAAAATCTTAACTATAATGTTTCCCTCAAGATGACATTCTAAACTAGGGATGGGCATTTCAGTGCATTTGTCCTCCGTGTGCACGGTGGCTGCCGCGTGCGTGCGTGCGTGCGCTATAGTATGCTAGCAACTAGCCAAGTGAGTTATAGGATGGCTGCCACGTGCGAGATAAGCGGCACTCGACATGGCAGTTTGATATTTTGTGAGGATTAAAGTAATAAAACTATACTTGGAAATGAAACATCAACTTGTTCCCCAATTGAGTGACTCAGATTGGACTCCGAGGAGAAATTGTTATGGATATATCAAATGGAAAAGAGTGAAATATATTTATCATGTGTCATCTGTATCTAACCGTAAAGAATTTCTGAACATGAACAATTAAAAGTGTATGCATACAGTCGTGCTCCGCGCAACTCTGCAGCGTACTCGCGTCTACTCGCGAATTTGGAAGAGCCTGGATAAAAGGATGTAATGAAAATATAATTCAAGATCGAGTCTCACAGTTTTATCTGGGATTGTCAAGAGAACGTTTTGCCAATGTGCATAAGCTGTGTGTGGATTTTTTTGTGTGTCTATTTGGCTCCACTTATAAATGTGAGCAGTTATTTTCTATTTGGCAATAAAGAAATCTCCAACAAGAAGTCGGCTAGCAGATGAAGTTTTAACAGCAGTTCTTCGTATAGCTTGTGCATTTCTCCAAATCTTCAGTAGCTGAGTAATATCAATTAATGTGTAATAGACATAGCTTGTGTTTAAGGATATATTTCATTACGTTATGTTCGTATTTAGTTTGGTAGAATAAAATTTTCTTATGAAACATACAGTAGCACAACTTAAACAAAACAATTCCCGTGTGCGGTAGACGCACGCTATTCTCGTAGTGTCTGATGCATGCCCAACCCTGGACTAAAACATAGTGAAAACGATTTAACAATAACATATTAGATCTTTATTCAAAACAACCTTCGAAACTTTTCTTGAAGTCCTCGCACAGTTTCAGATGATAAGCACTAGGTATACAGCACATTTACATATATTTACAGTCTTGTTTTATGAATACTTGAAAGTTATTCTTCCTTCTCCTTCGCCAAAGAGTCCTCATGTGTTTTGTTGTTGTGTGGGGAGAGTTTCTCTAGCAAGTCGGCGATATGTTTATGTCCACTCTCACGCGCCATATATTCAGCAGTGTGACCTGCTGAGTCTGTTGCTGTGACATCTGCACCCCTATCCAACAAAAGACGCACCACGTCCATGTGTCCAGCCAGAGCGGCCAAGTGAAGAGGAGTCTGATTCCTATGCGCCTTAGCGTTTATCCGGGCGCCCTTGTCCAATAGAAATGCAGCTCTATCTGCCGCACCGTTGTATGCTGCATAGTGAAGAACAGTGAATCCATCGCGATTCGCCACTTCCAAATCTGCACCATGCTCCACCAACCAGCGCTTGGCTCTTTCGGGAGTGGCTGTGAGCATGAGTGGTGTTTCACCCCACTCAGCATCTCTGATATTGAGGTCAGCTCCACGAGACAGTAGTTCCTCCATGGCTGCAATATCGCCCACTCCTGCAGCTCGGTGTAAGGCTGTTCGACCACCATAACCCCTACAGTTCACGTCCTGGTAGAGTCCGAATCGCCTCTCTTCCTCAAGAGCCTTTCTGGCCTCGGCGATTTCCTCTCGAAGTTTGTCTACTTGAACAAGTAGACCTGCGCTCTTTTGTTGCTCCTCCTCAAGTAGGCGTTCATATCTTCTCTTGTGTGGCTCAATAAATTCCACATCCTTCCTTTCTTTATCTACCTCTGGCAGTTCCTCTTTTTCATCCTCACTGATCTTTAGGAGCTGTTTTCCTTCATCCTTTGCAAGTTTGCTTTCTAAATGCAAAATTCTCAGTTTCTGTCTTTCCACTGTGGCTTGTAGATGCTGAAGTTTACTTCTCATATCTGGAACACCTTCTTTGTCGTGCTTTCTGTCTTTCATCTTCATGGAATGTCTGAGGGTCACTTTTTCTGATCTAAGAGGCTCAGGCTTGTCATGCATGTCTTCCTTTTCTTTGTCTGGGTCACGCTGAGGTCGAGGATCATTGGCGCCTTCTTGCACAGCTTGGAGTTTTCTTTCCAGATCGGCAACCTCAGAGGCCTTGGTCTCCAGATGACGCAGCAACTTGACGGTGTTGGAGCGTTCTTGTTGAAGATCCTTCTCTACCACCAGTAAGTGAGCAGCGTCTCTCGCAAGAGCCTGCCAAGCTTCTACACACTTGACGTTCTCGCTGCCACATCGCTTTCTCTCCTTCAGTAAAGACTCTTCAGCCACCAGTCGCCATTTCCGCTCTTCCAGGACTTCTGTCTCCAACTGAAACAAACAATATTCATACATCAGAACTAATATTGAAACCAGGAAGTTATATGGTCTCTTTTGAAAACAGATCATTATGCTGGAACTTCCTTACATAGTCATATTAAGTGTAGGGTGTTTTCTGAGGCACCTGTATATGTTGTGTGGGATGACAAACTGATCGGTTTTCAAGAAGGACCCCGGAAACTCACGGTTTAGACGCTGTAGCGTATGGAACTGTGAGATGGGTGTGCGTTCACATTTCGTCAACAAACCCAACATGAGTAGCACATCGAGCTATCTACATCGCAGACGGGCTTCGAACTATGTACCTCCTACGTCACTGCAGAGTCTATATTGGTAGTGGTGAGCCTCACGCATGTGACCCAATACGTGTGGTTGTCTTTGAAGATTTTCAATCGCCCCTTGAACTCGAGCAATGAGACCCTCTGCTGACGTTACAGGAGTGCCATACACCACACCCTTCCACAGAAAATAGTCGAGAGATACATCTGGCGATTGTACTGGCCATAGAACTGGTCCACGTCTACTAATCAATCGATTTGGATATGCGACGCTGAGGTGATTCCGCACATTTACATCAAAATGGGTGGATGCGCACCAAGGACAGTATGGACGAATGTACGCATGCGCAGGAATCTTATTAGGCTGAGGTCGTTCATCCGCAGTACACAAATGGCTTAAGAGTTGCATACCTTCCGTGTTAACATAGGAAAACGAATCGGAACAAATTGTCACAACCGTTCGTTCTCAACCTTAGACGCTCTCCAGCGTCCAAACCGTGCGTTTCCGACAGGGTTCCTTCCTGAAAACCGATCAGTTTGCCATCCTACACAGTACACTAAGAGCTTCCGTTTTTTTTTTTTGACTCCATGTATACATATTATACATATGCTATGTATATATGTGTGACTATTTCTAACCTGAAACCAAGAATAGCATTTGTAAACATTTGATTGCACATTTATTCGCATATATGCACTCAAAAACGACTGGTATAATTTAAAGTAAGGTATGTCCTTTAAATAATTACTTCGTAGAAATGAGGATTATGATCAAATTATTTCACTTAGCAAGTTTTCAGGGACAATCTAATCTTTATCAGCATTATTTATCTGAAGAGTTTTATTATTTGTGCAGTTTCGATGTACTGAAAATTGAAGAGTCTTGTGTTTCATTTTTATTGTTTATATAAACAAATTTGTTATAATGCACACAATTGCTGTAATTATACTTGTTGTTATTATATGTATGGCAGTTATTCTCATATGCTCACGAAGTTTCTAACCTTGTGACGAAAGCTTCTCCTCGTACTGTATATTTAAGAAGTTTCGTCTGATGTTTTGAACTAATTTTTTGGGAGATAATACGATTTCATGGCCTTTATGGTTATGTTGACATTGTATTACATTGCCGTATTCATACCTACCAACTTAATCGACCCTCTTATATTACGCAATTTTAAGCCTGGCATTTTCACGCCCTTAAACTTAAAAATTAACAAGCTCATAAGTTTGATTATATTTTATATTTATATTAATAAAATATTGTCAACACCTCAATAATTGTCCTCTTACCTATTTACATTGTATACGTTATAATTTAAAAGAATAAAGCACTGGAATAAGTCCAACTTTCGTTATAATGACGATCGAAAATATTATGCAGAGTGTCACTGAATCCTAAATTTGGATTCCTAATACATGTTCCGTGAGATAAACAGAGATAAACAATAATTACCCATAGTAAACATGGCGGCTAACTTGAAAAAGTGTGTTGATTCTGAAATCGAAGGAAATTGGCAGATAGGTTATACTTCTTTCTTAGCTGAAAAATCTAAAGAGAGATAGGAAAGATGCTATAGTTAACATATACTAATTAAGTTGAACCATCAAGACACCATGGAAATATGAATGTTGTGTTTTAAGGTTAGTATTTCACATTTCATTCATACGCCACATTAAATTACGAATTATCTCCCAAAAAACTGAATGCAATAAACGTATGTTAAATGTTTTTACTGTCTTCGGAAGTTGAACACACTCGACCTTTCCTCCACTAAAAATCGATTACTATCCTTATATCGCAATATACTATAAGGTAACACTCCAGAATTTAAGTAATGGTTGCTAAATTTGTTAACATAATGCAAAGCATAACAGTGAAAAAAAGAAAAAAGCATGTTCGAGGAGTAGCAATACTTTTACTGCTTTCGCTCGACTTTAATATTTATATTAGTTACACTGGCAAAACCGAAAGTGTTTTACTTGATGTTTGACTTATGGGCTGATTTAACCTATAGACTGGGAAAAACAAAAACTATGATAAAATGGAAAAATTTAAATGAAACAAAACTTTTTAAGCCTTGTTTTATTTTCCAATGATGTGTTATTTGTTTTGTGTTAATTCGGATGCTTAGAATCATAAAGGGTATCCATAAATCATATTTAGATGTATATTGTGGATGAAATTAGCTAATAATTTGGTTTGTTATTTAGATGTTTGTACCCTTTAAGATCATGAGATATTAATTTTGTCTGCGCATGAACCTTATAATAATCCGGAAGTCTTATTTTCTCAAACTGGTAAAAATGTAGATACAATATTATGATTGAGATATGAATCATAAAGGGCATCAAATAACCTCTGAGATAATCTCAGAACTGTCATATTTTAATATGTACGGGTATAAAACTTTAACGCGTGCGCCATTTTTTATGCCGGCACCAATTTCGTTGTAACACACCTATAACGGGGCCACATGCAAATGGTTGTTGAAGAGGTCAGGTTCAGGAAGGAGTAAAATTGATGAATACTAACATGGGTGCACGTTGTTAGTTAATTTATATATTGATAACGTAGTCACAGAATGTCATACTTTATTTTGTAATGTGCATCTAAATTATTCTATCATTTTAAATGTAACGCTATTTGCAGATGACTCAATTCTTGTAAGTGGCTCAGAGATAAATCTTTAAAAGGCGCTATCAATTAAAGAAAGTCGTGAAAACCCCAAAGTACAAATTTTAACCAATAAAACAAAACTCCTGGCTTTTAGACGGCCGGAAAGATATGAGCCAAAATATTGTTACGAGGAAAAATATTTGAACAAATAAACTGTTCTAAGTACTTAGCCTGTACTGTTTCATATCTCAAAAATGAAGATATAAGAAATAAAATTAATAGATTTAATCAGATGTGTAGTAGTGGCAGGAGGAATAAAGTAACCAGGGTGGGAAAAGTGTTTTGTATGTTTTTTGCCCTGAAGAGTGCTGCTACCTGACGGGAACCGGTTAACCTTGTTCTAATAGAAGTCATTAGTGTTATCTATGAGTTTGACAGAGAAAGCCTGTGACGTTACTTTACAGTGGAGGCTTTCGTGATTTTCGGTTGTCTGATGTAAGGGAAGTCTCCTATATTATTCTCGTTGTTTCACTTACTGCACAAGTAATAGGTTTTTGCTTACAGCTTAAACAACGTCTTTGGATCTACAGTATCTGTTCTTGTTGTTCCTTTTGGTTTGATAGTTTTGACTGTGAACCATTAATCCTGACATGGGGTCTGATGGGGTAAAGCGGCCACTTCAAGCAACAACCACTTTTCATGTTGGAGGGTTTCATTTAAGCCAAAAGGACGTTAAACCTTTGCCTAAGACACATAACCATTCTTACAGACTCTTATCCCTATATCTTCTTCGTGTTAGTTGAGATAAACATCTGCAGAAATTATCTTATTGCTTATTTCGTTGTAGGTGCAAGGAGAATATGGGAATACAGTAGACTTTGAGTGATAGTCAGTTTCCAAATTCCGTTCTCTTTGAACGGTTAACATATAACAAATTGAATGACGATGTTACATTTGACAGAAGTATAAGTTCTCCAAAACTCGCACAAATAACAAGGCATATCTCCGAAACGGTCTACATTTTTGTATACTAAGATTTGATCTATCTCTAACGGTTTACCCGTTATGCAAAAGTTGTCCAGAGTAAATACGACTACAGGGGCTAAAGCCAAAAAATTCAAGATATACATTTAATTTGTTATAAAAACATCTCAAACGTATGGTGTTAAAGATCTTCAATTTAACAGAAAAATTCACAGTGGGACCATGTAGAAACGATAGGATAAAGAAATATAGGTGAGCCGAGAAGAAGATGGACAGAACAGTTGTGATGTATTAGACCGGAACAAGCCTGAATGGTCTAAACACTGTTGATGATAATGACGATGCTTTTGCGAGCGTCCACGTAAATGAAGGAATCCTTGATAACATTTTAGGAGAATTACAAACCTACTAAAAATTTGAATGTGAGTAGAGTAGTAGCAGCAGCAGAAATGACATGGTCATGTAAAAGGAGACGCAGTCAACGGAAAATTAGTTGCTCACGGAAGGAAAACTCGTTTTATGGTCATAAATTATGTAGTGCTTGATTATAGCTTCAAGTATGTCATTAAAGCGAGTGTACATAACAAGCATGAACATTTAGCTTACAACCAATAATCAGAAGCACGGTCGGTTCGCGATGGCTTGCTAATCTGTTCTTCCGTTCCTAGAGACAGCTGGATGTACCCAAAACAGAACATATTTCCAAGCTCATGGTAGCAACTGTGCTTCTTTCGATGACGCTCTCATACAACAGTTCGTTACAGTTAATAATAAAGGCGAACAAAAGTTTAAAAAAATGCGATGTGTGCGCTCACATGGCTTTCTGTACTCACTCTTGTACCAACTACTTGTAGAAACACTTATTAAATATTTCATGTTAACCTTTGCAAGAGGGGATACTTTGTGCCTACCTTCTACAATTTTTAAATTTTCTCTTTTAAATTTTACTTTGTCTACTAGTAAGTAGAGGAAGTATTGTATTCCACTCAAAAATTCGATATCGAGATTTCACCGGAAACATGTTTTGAGGCCCCTTGAATCCCAAAAGAGAATTTTTAGGAAAAGGTCAGTATGTCTATTCGTCTATTATTGTTATTGTTATTATTATTGTTATTATTATTATTGTTATTATTATTATTATTATTATTATTATTATTATTATTATTATTGTTATTATTATTACTACTACTACTACTACTACTACTACTACTACTACTACTACTACTACTACTACTACTACTACTACTACTACTACTACTACTACTACTACTACTACTACTACTACTACTACTACTACTACTACTACTACTACTACTACTACACTGCCCCCGTAGCGCATTGATAGTGTGTCTGCTTCAGGTGTGGAGGACCTGGGTTCGATCCCCGGGAATGGCATTTCCTCCCCGCTGGGAGTGCACAGGGTGCACTCAGCCTTGCTAGGCCCCTGAGGGGCTAAAGGTAGCGTCGCAAAAATGTCAAATAGTCGCCTTATGGTCAGGGGAATCGGCGCGCTGACTCCCGCCGCCCCCATCCCGCACTCCTCCGTGGCCTTGGCAGCGGTTGGAGGGCGCAGCGGCCGGGAGATGAAAGTATTCTGTGCATAGAGGCGACGCCCTACGGATTATTGCTATCATCATTATCATTATCATTTTGAGGAGTTAATTTCTAAAATATTTCTGGTTATTGGTCTGAATTTTCCAATACTTATTTTTTTCTTAAATGTGAAGTCGTTATTCGTATACGTAGGTATTACCAATTGTACCTACATACAGGGAATGTGTAAAAGGACAATTTCTACAGATATCTTATTCGTGTCCACGTGAAGTAGACATACAAGAATGTGTACTTGCAAGAATAGTTTGTACAAGAGTGAGCAAAGAATCACGTTCACGAACCGAAGTGGGTTCAGTCATTCTTGAATTGAGAAGCATCGTACATATATGAATAAGGTTTCCATGTCAGCGTAACCCATGTACACTAATTAATAACTAAAGAATACAATGCACAATCAGGTTTGAAGCAGTTCTCATGCCTGAGAAAATGTCAAGGTTAGTTGTATTTTTTACGCATCGCTAGCGTTGAATATATTTTGGTACAAGCTATAGCTGGCAGAAGCATAATGTTTCCTTGAATTTAACCACACCTTTGCCAATACTTAAGAATTTGGCATGAAGCCTGCCTTTATCACAGGAGCGGACAGTGATGTACGAGGCATTTATTAAGAGGACGTTATCAGCGGATCTCTCATATGTTTCTCTAGAATCACCTTCCGACCACTTCATCGTCTTTAAAATCGTAGCTCGCGTGACACATTTTGCACGTGGTAATACTCTGTTAAAGGAGTGTGTAAACACGCTCTGCTACCAAATGTTTAACCTTGCATTAAAATGAGTCAGTTTTGGAAACTGCGGGAGACACCGTGTCGACATCTTTGCTGTTTTCATTCATAAGCAGGATTTTTGGGCGTTGTTTAGAATGCCGTAGGGTTTGACATGCAAATGCACAGAACTAGTAAATGTATCATTTAAATGTGTATGCATCTTACCAACTGTAAATTAAAATAGTCAAGATTAAGGCAATTTCACAAGGAAATTAAGGATAATATATCGGAATTGGGATATATGCATTAACTCCAAACTTCCTTTTAAATTTGTCGTTAGATGAAAGACAACCAACTGGGATTTGGAGAACAAGCTGGTCGAAAATGTATAGTTTATTTATTCTTAACCAGATCATAGAAAAAATTCAGTATCCAGAAACTTTACTTACTTCTTTTGATTTACAAAAAAATGATCAACCTTCCAACTAGCAAAATATGGAAGGCACTGAAGAGTTTGGAAATAGATAAAAGAATAAAAACAATTAAAATAATATAAAAAGGTTATGTCCAACATTATAATAGGATCAGAAACATCTGAAGGTTTTGTTGTAACCAAAGGTCTATGCCAACGTTCTTGTCTTTCACAAACATAATTTAAAAGTTAAGATTTGGAGAAAGAAGTGTTCCCAAATGCGAATCCCACTTCACTTTGATGAGTAAACTCTTGTGGCCAGATATCAGGAGGGTATGGATTATTAAAATACAATAAATGAAGGCTGAATATAAATACAACTAAACCAACAGATAAATAGCATATTAAAATAGATTTAATGATAATACTAATAATAAATATTATATTTAACCTTCGCTCACTGGTCCGTGTGCAAACTTGATTTGCCCGCCCATTGTATCTAATTCCACTTAATTTATGTTAAATTTATAGACAGAATTGGGTATCCAGATATTCAGAGTTGTTCATTGCTCTTGTTCATTTCACACCGAAATCGAATCACCACTCAAACAATTTGTACTTGCTATTCAGATTAATAATATATAATATAATTATAACTTGCCATAATATGCAGCAACAATGAACAGCATGTATACAAGGAGCAATATTAAAAGAAGTGCAAGCAATTTTCTCAGCATTCTTTTGGAAGCATAGTAAGAACAACCAAATGGTCCTGGTAGCGTAGCAAACAAAGACTAATTAGAACGTTCGTGCATAGATTCTTATCATCAAGTGATCTTATGAGTGTGACGTCATTTCCCCTTCATCCATTACCAACTTACAACATTGTACTATTCATAAAAAACAAGTCTGTTATCCATTACATATTTAAGTGGAAATGATTTCAGATTTGCCGATTCGAACTTGTTTTGTTGGTATGCGAAAATAAAATCTGGTGTGTTGTGGTCATATAAGTTTCTCTATTCACTCTTTACAAACGATTCTTGCTTTTGAACGCTTATTCTAATCGGGATAAATGTTTGCAGAAATGCTTTATTAGCGACAATCAGTCTTCTAAGAGCTCATCACTATGTGATGACATTGGAATTTTGCCTCTTTGCATGGCCAATATATGTAAAAAGAAAAATGCAGAACATAATGTTTGACACAAATTATTTTTTCTCGACGAAACGCTCTTTATTGGAAATAATTGTATTGGGCATATTTGTTACCTCGTGTAGAATCACTGGTTAACGTACACGCACACACACAGACACACACACACGGAGCCCATAACCTTCATTTCCGATGAAATCTCCATATTGAACTTTCAGTGCAATACCTGCTCTATGTACTATACACGTGATAGAAAGTTTCTTCTCCATAGAATGAGAACCTGCAATGGTTATTTTGCAAAGAGGAAAACCAACCTTGACAATGGCGTCGTGGAGTTGTCCTATGGAATCTCTCTCCGTGTCGTGTAGAGTGCATGGTACTGGAGCCTTGCAGTGCTGCAGGATGTGGAGAAGCAGAAGGTATAGTTGGGAATTGCTAACCTCGCTGGCGGCAGTACTGTTTACCCACGTTGGTAAACCTGACATCTTGTACATCGACCTGAAACAAAATGCGAGCGACTAAGTGCGTGCAACAATCCGGTCCGGACGAGATTGAGGTCTTTTCCACTGTGATACGTCAACAAGCTCTGAAACTGACGTGACTCTTGATGAGTTAAATGGGGCACTCCATATTAAAACTGTAGTCGTGTGTATGTGCAGAATAATCTGGAAAAGCACTCAGCATAACTGATAATTCTCTCTCTATTGAAAATTACTGTTCCTCCCAGTGAACATTCACTACAAGCTATTTCCAAAATGCTATTACTTTCTCTGTATTATAATCCATCCAAAACCTTGGTGCTAAAAATTCAATATAAAAATATGTTTTCAGGTGTTTACCCTGAACCCTAAAAATACATTAGAAAATGGTCCATGTGTGTCTGCCTTTTAAGTTTTTACTTTCTCTACTGCTAAATAAAGTAAGTATTGTATTCTACCCAAAAATTCGATGTCGGGATTTCACCGGAAATATATGCTTTAAGGCCCCCTGAATCCAAGAAAAAGCATGTTTAGAAAAAGGTCTGTGTGTCTGTGGACAGCGTAACTCAAAAACGAAAAGTCGGTTAAAAACCAAAGTTGGTATTTAAGTTTCATGTATTTCAGGGATGCGACACGAAGATTTTGAAAAAATAATCCCACCCTAAACTACCCTTTACATGGAACATTTTTCGAAAATTTTGATTTACTTGAAAATGGCTCTAACGATTTTGATTAAAATGTCGTGTGTTTAAGATATTTGTATGACTAGCAAAATGTAAGTTCATCTCCTTAGAGCGGTGGTAGCGCTGCTGCTTACCAAGCGGGAGATATGGGTTCGATTCCCAGTACCGGCGTGGGGATTTTCTCCTGCTGGGGGACCTGGCCCGGGGCATACTCAGCCTCGTTAAATCCCTGAGGGGCTAATTGAGGAGCTACTTGATTGAGAAGTAACAGCCTATGGTTGCGAAGACCGCGTAACCAACTGGGAGCGATCGGGTCGCTGACTATGCCCCATCTCCAGTGCTGCACCCCACTAATGACGCTTGTGGTAGGGTCAATAATGTATAAAGTCCTTCTTTAATGCATTTTGCAATGTTTTATATAACTATAAACTATAACAACACAACTTTACTACACCGTTCTAGACTGAAGGCCGACAGCAGCTGACTTCTTATACGGAGGTCCCGGGTTCGATTCCCGAACGGGTGTGTGAAGTTTTCTTTAATTATGATTATTCTCTACCCTCCGCAGAGTTCGGAATTGTGGATATGAGAGTGAATGTGTGTATAAAAATAAGTTAAAAATGACGAAAACCTATAGTAACCTAACCTATAATAAGTTCAAAGAGTAAGCACACCACCAAACGTTTCAATTAAACGCCCGATATACTCACAGCGGTTAAAAGGAGTTAAAGAAATTAAAAAACCTAGGTTAAAATTAATTACAGAAATAGTGGTGCGACAATTGCTTAAGAATTATAAAACTTACATAATTATACAAAAGCCAGTATATTGGATTTAAATTAATATATTTTATTATGAAATGTTTGAGTAAATTAAACATTTGTTTTTGAGTACTTCTTAAGATACTAATATATAGGATTTTAACTCCATACGTATATTGATTCGCCTGGAAAATGGAAATTTTAGGTGACTCTTCATTTAAATGTCAATTAACTTAATTTTATAACAAATTTCAACTAATTTGAAGATGTTCCTTTATATAAAGTATCTAGTAGGGTGGGCCCAAATGACCTTGTCGACGGGCCTTTGAACGAGTGAGTAAGTGAGTGAGTGAGGTTTACTCACTCTCCGCAATAGCTGCAGCAATTCGTTGGTTGCTTCATGCGTGCGGAGCGACGGAGAAAGATAATCTGAAATACCTTGCAATAGTGAATACAGGTTTAACAATTTTAAAAAAAGTGGGTGTGTCTTTCAAGTTGGTAGTCTAGCTTTCCTCTGATAAATTTCTGATATTGGACAGTACTACATCCCATATTCGCATAAAGCAGACCTTTCCAAGTGAGGTGCCGCAAGGGTCCCGGCCGGCATCGGCAGTAGAACCGGTGCTGAGCTGGGCACCGGAGATGTGGGAGGAAAGTGAAATGGTGTAGGCAGTACCAAGAAGATTTATTCTCTGCATATATTTTGTTTAACCTTTTGTGCATTTACCATTTAGGTCAGTTTTTGACATCGTATAGCCGCAATAGTTTACCAATATTCAGTACGATAGATTTGGCAGTAGAAATTGGTAGTTCCGCTTCTAAGGTAGCATCAGGCAGGGACATCCTGGGTTTAATTTTATTTAAATTCATAATTGAAAATATATTTTCCCATAAGTTGTACCGAAGATTGACTCAAAATTTTAAGTCAAGTGCATGAATTTTGGGAAATTCTTGTTGATAAACACATTCATAAAATTTAATTAAATCACCGCTGGAGTGGTAGCACCTGTCTTATCGGTGTGGTTTTATCAGCTCTGTTTGGAAATTTGATGGTGCTTTTTCAGGACGCGCTGAAAATGGAGTCAAGTTTAGGTGTCACATCGTTAATTTCTTTCACAATTAAACATTGGGTTCTCCCTTTGCTATTGACAACAAAATATAAATCTTCCTATGAAGAACGTTTACATTTTGTAACGAAGCAGAAGCTATAACTGCTCCGCTATCTGCTATATCCTATTTAATACTACCTCTATGTTGAGAAGAGAATGAGAGTGAGTGAGAGAGAGAATATATTACTCTTACTGTCTGTTGTACACATGCAGTCGCAGTGGCCGCTACGTGGGGAAGGCACCGGGGCCGCTGAGTGCAGCACCGGCGCGCCCCAGCGCTAAGTGCTCGAGTTGGAAAGACCTGGGATAACACTTTGAATACTTGTGTTTGAAAATTCGACAAAAATTAAAAGCTAAACTAGTGCTCCAAAGGAAAGGATAATTACATCCCCGAATTTACTGTCCCTTCATTTCATCTCAGTTCTTTCATTTCACGTTTAAAATGAGATAGACCTTAGAACCGTGTTTCGGCGCGAATGTCGGGGAATTTCCTCTCTGCAAATCCTTGTCTTTCGGATCGGGGAAAGTCTCCTAATTCCGGGAACCCAGGATAGCCGATTGTAGGAGCCACGACAGGGGGAAGTTAAATTGTATCCATTCAGGAGCCTGCCCTCTGCTATTGGCAACCCTTAGTATCCTCCCATCTCCCCTATCTCTTCTGGAGGAGTTGCCCCGTCAGGGGCGTAGGGGTAACATTTTTCATAGGTCGGGGTGCTAAGTCCTCATTCCGAAACTCGTGAGAGTCACATTAATGTTTTCCACCAATCAGCACTAACCACTCTGGACAAACTATCTTCGTGCAATGGCCCAATTAGGCCAAGGCCTCTGCATCTTCTGCCTCCGACCACTTGATGCGGATTGCGACACCAAAGCGCTACTTTTCCATGAAATAGCTTCTTAATTGGAGGTCACGAACATCGCTAGACGGGTTGCACCACTTATAAGGGCTGCCAACAAGGAAGATGACTGCATGACTAACTCAATAGAACTCAGGACCCTCGCACCAGTGAAACTGCTGGTGGCCGCACTGTTTGCATAAAACAATTTCATCCTTTAGGAGCTAGCAAATATAACAGTTTACGCAATGGTTTTAAGGCAGAAGTCGGCGAATTGGTCATCGTAGGAATGTCACGCAACCCGCCAGGCACATGACGCACGGCTCGAAGGAGGGCTTTCGGAAGCCGCAGTGGCGTTTGATGTTACAGATATATGCCTAATACATACACACCGAGGACTTAAACATTAATTTTTAATCTTATTCTTTATTTCATCTGGAGCGTTACAGTTTCGCACACACCTAATGCTATTGACGTACAACAGAGCACGCAGGGTCAATCGCGATCTGCTTTTAGACTTTACACTCTTCAGTGTAGAGAAATGTTGTTTACACATATATGCTGAGTAGTGGCGTAGCACGGTGTGTGGACTTGGAAAAATTTTCATTGCAATATCTGCAACACCTTTAAATTTATTATCTTTTCTAGCCATTGTTTTGGCAGCGTACCTAAAATGCTCCACACGATGAAGATTTCAAAATTTTGATAATTTAAAATATTATTTTGCTATAGATAAGTACTCTAAAAAGAATGTTGGGAACAGAAAATTTTATAATGCTTTGGTTCATTAAATAAAAATTATTAACTTTGAAAAAATAGTTTTTTCAGAATTTTTATTCCTGTTATAGAACTTGATGATTCATCAGCTAGTAAATATTCAAGCTACAGAACAGTTTTCCCCACTATTTTTTCTGCATTATCAGTTTGTTCATTACAAGCACTCGGGTTCCATATTCGGAGCAGTAGATTTCCAGGAAATTCAGCGTTTTCTCTACTGCGACAAACCTCCAGTCCGATTACTTTTTCTCACTTTTTCTTCTAAACCTTTTGTACAAATGAACAGTTCTCTTCTACTGACAACACAGTCTACAGTCTTTCGTGATATTACAGGTCACAACTGTTTTCTTCTCTTTGCTTTGACCCAGCCCTTTCATTCTCTCTGTGTCTTCACTTTCTCTGTCTCTCATACGCTAACTCAGTCGATACAATTACTCAACACTCATTACAATGTCTTCACTTCGACGCGACGTGTCTTTCATGATAGTACCCACACACATTTGTCTCGTACTCACTGGAACACTGAACTGTAGCTAACTTTGCCTCACCTCCTTATGTAGAAGGGATGACGTAACACGGACCTTTAACGAACTTCTTCAAACAAGCCGGCCGCCGAGCACTTCTCGAATCATCTAGAGAAACCCAACACGACGTGGAACGTACAAATATTGTGTCCTCTTAATGCGCTCAATAATTTCTTCCATGGCTGTGCCCATGAGAATTTTTATAAAATAATTTCAAACTTCTATTGGGATTAATATGAAGTATATAGAATACAAGAATGAGTAGAGAAAGTCAAGTAAGTGCTCTCATTAGATTATTTTTTGTTCGAGAAGTCTCAAAACGTGTATTTACGGTGAAATCTTGGTATCTATTTCCTCTAATTAATTATTGTACTCCTCTACTGTAAGTACGCAGAAGAGAAAGTAAAATAATTGAGAATCGCACTACAAGCAGTGATTCTTTTGCTAACGTTTTGTGTATTTTAAACGCCTCTGTATTGTTACCACTATGTCTGGGTGGTAACTTTACATTTCTTTTCCTTAAAGTTCATGTAACGTGACCCCAGACCTCGCTCACTGTTTGAATTTCAGATAAGAGTATACAAAAGGACAGACTGTGCATTTGTTATGCATTTATTCTCGCCCCACTTGCATTATCTCTGTTGCCCGTTTCGCAACTTATGCTTGCATGATTGCATTTTACCAGAGCAGATCTGCATGGACCAGTCCTGGTTGGAACCGAGCCCACGAATAGGTTATATCGAGTCGAAGAGGAATGGATATTTTCCTTTAAGTCAGAAATAGATCGAGATGAACACATGGACAATGTTTATGAATACTTTTGTTTTATCTTTCATAGATTTATTAATTGTGCAGATATTTTAAATCACTTAGTTCTAGATAGATGGCCGTGTTTTCTCATCACCAATTTATTAAAACCAGGTTTCAAAGCCGAATTACTTTGTCGTAGAACATAAGCTAAATTCATATCTGTTAAAGTAGATCTGCCTTTCACATGATTCAATTTTGAAATAGGGTAACTGGCCCTAACATACTGTAGACTGGCTTATTTTCATTGAGTCTGTTAGATGATGATGATGATGATAATAATAATAATAATAATAATAATAATAATAATAATAATAATAATAATAATAATAATAATAATAATAATAATAATAATAATAATAATAATAATAATAATAATAATAATAAAAAAAAATGATGATGATGATAATAATAATATGTTTTAAGAAATATATAAACATATTGATATAACGATCTTGCCATACTCATTGATATTTTTTATTATTCAAATGGCGTCTAATATTAAAATGAGATACATGGCGAAATGAATAATTACAAATTAAACCAAATGATTTTTTGCTATGTAAAATACAAAAATAATCTTCTTCCCATTCTTCATGCAATACCTTCTTCTGCAATACCTGGTAGAGGAAGTAAAGATGAACTTTTAGTGGAATAGAGTATGTTTAAAAATAAAGAATAGTGGATAGAAAAAGACATGCGATTGTTACACTTCAGAGGTGAATTACTAAGTTAATTTGTCTGTTGATCTGAAAACATCGATCTTTCCTGTCGATTGCTTAATTCGTCTTAAAGTTACCATCTTTGACAATACAAATGTTGAAAATCGTATCAGCGAACATACCAAAACCCAGAGGAGTTTGAACTCTTAAGCTTGAGGTTCAATTACGAGATAACCTCTGGCTGTCCCATGTTTTCAACACACGTTCCCTGACCTTCACTAACGTAAAAACTTGAAGGCTCGAAAACTTGGCAAAGCTGTGTGAGTTTTAAACTTAGTTGACAGACGGAGATTGCCCTTCGAGATGCTGTTAGGCTGCCGACATTTCAACTTGGCCATGACATTCTGCTTGTTTCGGTCATAGATCTTAGGCAAGCTGCAGAGGCTTTCGTGTTGAAGCCTACAGGGCAGGTTTGCTGTTTTACTGTCTCAACTTGACTCGTTGCGCATGCTCATATACCGGAAAATGTATTCCTAGATCGTATTCATAACAAGCTAATACACGTGTTAATCTTTGTGATCTATCCTGGATGCATGTAAATAAGAAATCCTGTTTCCTTGCACACATTATCTCAGAACATGGCCCTCTTTGGGGTACAGGATGTATACAATAGATACTATCCAGCTTTATGATGGTTTATACATAATACAGCACCAATGTCCAACATTTGTAAAAGAGCTAAGGTTAGATTTACCTTCTTCCACTTTATGCGTACTGTGCCACTCACTCAGACGTGCATGTGTGCAGTGGCGGTTTGGTTATACGTACGATGCGTTTGATTTACAAAAGCACATCTGCAAATTGATTTCATCAATTTTGTCATAAACACTGGGAACATAAGCCAACCTTTGACCTCTCCTGTGTTATTTGAATTATGTATGCTCAAGCGGCCTTTTATGCACAACGGTATGGACCATACTGCAAGGAAGTTGCAAACTAGCTATTCAGGTTGACTTTCATGGACTTGTAAAGCAGTTTCGAATGCGTTCAATGTTAACTTCAGACTTTTTTCTGTGGTGGTTACCACCTTCCGGCAACAAGCATTCTGTTTGCTTGAACTTTGTATTCCGGGTCATTAGTCCTTATAGTCATCGTGTTCTCGATTTTCGGCGCTGCACATGCTTCACAAACTTTATTTCTGTTAAAGAAAATATGTACTTTTCTGCTTAGTCGTCCATATAGTTCTAAGTCTAGGGAGCCAAGCAGGTGGTGCTGTGATAATGGGTGCGACGCGCATTCGTGAGGTTGTGGGTTCGATTACCTCGGTGGACCTTCCTGATCCATGGGTTTATTTCGAGGTTTCCTAGTCATTAGGCAAATGCTGGGAACATTAAGTGCGTCCTCCGAGTTTACTCTTTGATGTGGAAATTTTGATAACTTTGTCATCGGCCCTTACTTCTTTGAAGGCACACTGGTGAATCATATTACCATTTCATCGACCACGAATTACCTCCCTTAAACGTATCAGCAGGATGGTGCACCACCACATTTTGCAATGTGCATACGTCAACTGATAGACTCAGCATGGCCAATCCACCTATCACCAAATTTATCATCTGGCCTCCTCGTTCACCTGACTTAACACAATTGGGCTACTTTTTATGGGATACGTAAAACAGAGTCACATTTAAGACTTCAAAGAAGTAAGGGCGGATAATAAGCCCAAAATTTAGAGACCAACGATGCTGAAAAGGCACTGTTTTCATTCATTTGGGGTTTTCACGTGCCCAACAACGCATATTATCCTACTAACTTGTTTCATTTGACACTTCATTTTTTCACCGAATTCATGAGGGAGATGTTTTTAATGTAAACATCCCGTAGCAGCTCAAGAATTCATTTTAGAAAACAGAGTTTTAATAAAAGTTCCTTAATTTAGTGTGGGGAATCAGAATATACAAAAATTACCATCGTTTTATTAAAGGAGCCACAAGAACATATTTTCCATGTCACAATTTGGAAGGCTCCTTACTACTATAAGATTTGGTATTCTTGTCTATGGTCTTTTTTGTTCATTTAAGAGATATTCCCTTGTAACATTTTATATTTAGCGTATGGAATTTCAGTCGAAGTCAATAGAACCACTTTTGAGAGAATCAAAAACAAGAAAAATGTTTCCATGTAATGGGAAATTTGGAGTGAGGAACACTTTTTTCGTGTGGTATCCTTGGCAATCCCTGACGACAGCGGTGGCAACGACAACACAGCAAAGGTTCGGGGTCGGGGTGTCCCATCCCACTGGCGGTATGTGCATCAAAGGCGCTCAAGGTCAGGCTGCCGCACGCGGCAGTTTTTGAACATGCGAAAACAATCAGAGCGGCAACACAAAGGGTTTTCGAGCTTATTCGCGAAGTGTCCGGCGGCCGGAGTATTTTTATAGATTCCAGAAAAGCTGAAGTTGGAGAAATATCCCTGTTACATCCTCCTTGCTATACAAGGAGGCGGGGCGGCGGGAGTCCTTGTGTGTGTGTGCGTGTGTGTGTGCGTGTGTGTGTGTAAGGGGGGACAGAGAACGTTTTCTATTTTTATCGTTATTTTTGTTATTTTGTTATTCAAGGAGTCTCAATAGGGGTTTTTCCAGTAAGATAGCGGTATCAACTTTTTGGGTGATATAAAGTACATACTTTCACTTAGATAAAGTAGTAAAGAAAAATGCTTGCAAATGAGATAATTAGGAATGAGTTGTTAAAATTTACCTCTACTTTGGTTGTACACAAAAAGGAACTCATGCCTGATTTTGTCTATTGAATACCATAGACGACATCGTCTGTTGGTAATAAATAAGACAAATAAAATACGCTTTGCTAGAAAGCGTGCGCGTTTTGCTTCTGCATGTACTGAGTTTTAATAAGAAAGATGTTGCATATTACAACACCGTACTCTCATAAATATTCAAAGAGGTGCTCAAAATGTCTTCGGAGCATCTGTATGCAAAATTGACCGTTGAACTCCGAATTCTTTCGGACATCCTGATGGTTTTGGGGAATGTTAGCCAGCATCAAAAATCTGTGGCGTAGTTATTTAGTCAGCGAAGGTGTATAACCTTAGTTTTTTTTCCCCTTCAAGATTCAATACACAAAAACGTGGTGTGATGTCTTCATGCGGCTTCCTTTAATGATGACAAACTGTACTATCCATTTAAAAAGTGGTTGTTCCATCCAGATTATTCACAAGCAGTCGTTTTAAATTACTAGGAAGCTCTTGCTATCGGCAGAGAGAGAGAGAAAGGAGAAGAATTAAAAATCTGATGTGTTGCGCTCACATGACTTTCCCTACTCTTGTACTAACCATTCTTAAAATCTCTTATTCCTATATCTTCTTCGTGTTAGTTGAGATAAACATTTGCAGAAATTATCTTATTGCTTATTTCCTTGTAAGTGCAAGGGGAATATGAGAATACAGTAGGCTTTGAGCGGTAGTCAAATCTTTTAAAGCTTTGAAAATCAGCCTGGCCAACTTACTATGAGTAAGGTACTTTCAAATCAGTTCCTGAAAATGTTAAAAAAAATTGTAGAGCTGTGTAATCGTTTCTGCAAAAAAGATATTTCTGAATAATGCTTTTTATTTTCTTTTTTATTTAAAATGTTGAATGCTACAAATATGGATAGTGCTAGTCATGAACTGCATATCCTTGGACCAGCCTAGCCTTTAGTATTATAATTATAGTGACATAACGGGAATTTATTGCTGTTTCTATGTAAGTAATTTGATGGGTTAGAGGACGTTGAATTCCGAGAACTGTTGAATAATCAAAATGTCTTTTTAGACACTTTAATTAATATTATTTGTCTTTAATATAAAGACATAAATAAATACAAACAACAATTAAGAACTGTTTGTATGTAAAATAAACATACCACGCCCTAAGAGCAAAATTAAAATAGAATTTTAATTTTGTTTCTTGGATGAAATGCAAAATTGCTTCTTGAGCTTATTTTCTTGGGTGGAATAATGCATGTGTTTCCATCCTTGTATATGTTTTAGAAGGAAAATGGAATTAAAATGTGTACAAAGGAAAAATCTTGATATATTAGTTCACATTGCTTTCCCTAGTCGCTATCGTTTATTTCTATACCTGTTCTACACACCAAACTTAACTGGTGGTGGCGGTGATGACGTTATTTCTGTCTTGTTGCCATGGTAATTACGTCATTCATTTTATGGTACTGGTGCCAGGAATAGGATAATTTTGGACGATTTATGCCGTCATAATAAGCTGTTTTAATGCTAGGATTGCTTCAGTTTTTATTTACGATACATAGTAATACCGTTAACGTAAAGTTGATAGGAACACCACACCATAGTCGAACTCGAAGACAATATCAAGACACATTATTAAAACTGCGCAGAAAAAACTTATGCATTGAGGCATGGTATTATCTTCGGATGAAATTTCCACGCATATCATAACCTTTAACACAAATTATTGTAACAAGAATAGTACTCGTTATAGCGTATGATACTACCACTTTAGAGTGCGAAACCCTCATTGTAATAGACACTGCGCAGAACACGCACCGCACGATAGGCGGCCCGGCAGCATAAAGAACGCACTGTATTACGAAATTAAAAACAGCAAGCTAATTTTAAGATGGAAGAAATGAGAAAATTGTAATTTTGAGGACGATCTGCCAAAAAATATTACTTATTATACCAATGCAATCATTCTATATTAAATGCTTTTAAGTAACTTGTTTTATTTTAAAATTTTACAAAAACTGTCATGATTAGCCATTTATTTTAAACATTAAATACTCTCAGTTGTAAAAGTTCCTTAAACAAAATTAATAAGCGCTTTTGTTTTAATGAATCAGATTAGGTATGTTAGGTATACCTATAGGTATATGAAGAAAATTATTTTAAATAGCGGTACAATGTGTAGCAAAATTATTTATGAAAAAATTACTTGCAGTGCATGTGGTACATATGAGGCGTAACCTCTTGTTAAATACCTAAAGCATTTTTAATATACATATATTTTTGAAACAGCCTATATGTACTGCTTCCTGTCTGGCGAATATTAAAAATGATTGGCGTGTGATGTCTTCCCGACACGCATCTTTATTCCCAAGGAAAACCGCCAAAGAAGGTACGAAGTCCAAGGAAGACGTTTATTCATCTCACAATCTTGCATCCTCAATAATGTTAAGAATATTAAAACGTTTTATCTTACTCAAGGACTCTTACAACATTAGCTTTTGTAATTAACATTTCTGCTTTATGTTTTTAAGGTGTGCATACTAATAAATGATATACCTACTAATAAGTACTACTAAAATTAATTATACATTTTTCTATAGTAAACTCGTATCTATATACTATAGTTTTCCACTGAAATAAAACCAATAAGAATAAAGATGATTAAAATATAGATTTTATTTGTCGTGCCAATATCTCAAACATTTTATATTTTTGCAAAAATAAACTGATCATTTTTGAGAGATTAACACCTTTTTCCACATAAATATTTGTAAGAGGCGATGGAACTTGGTGAAAATCTTCGCTTTTTATCCTTGAAAGATGGTGTAGTTAAGTTTGATATTTATCTTAGTTTGACTTTTGGGTTAATGATCTCCCTCCCCTGCCTCTCTCTCTGTATATTTTTTGCCTTTCAAGGGACCTCAAAAAGTATATATAATAGATAAATGACAGTAAAAGTAAAAATATGTCCGTTTTTCAATTTCCGAAAATTGTATGCATTATAAGAAAAGCCAGAAAAACATTCCACAAAATCTACTGGTGGATAGAAATGTTTGGAGATTGGGAATATGAAAGATGTATACATACATAAAAAGGTGTTGATGACGAGAAATGGCAGAACCGATTATTTGCAAAATAAAGAAATAATGACAACGGAGAACACAAAGTGTCTGAGGATTGTTGAAGAAGAATCCGCCCATTTTCTGTGATTTGGACGAAGATGGGATATCAATTTTTTTCCACCATCTCCAAACTTAAAAATTATTTAACAAGTAAGTGCTCCTGGGAAATAGTATGTGTGCATCTTTGCGGGTTTTTTTCGTTTCTGGCATAGGCGCGGAAATCAGAAGCCCAACTTTGGGCATTAAGGATTATTTCTAATCTCCGCACGTCCGCCCATGAGGTGCTGTAACTCTTCGCGCTTCATTGAACTCAAGCATATTTCTATTGCCACTGACAGGGCTGGTGGAAAGGTGCATGAATAAGCTTGTATCTTCGGGACCGACAATGGAATGTACAGATTTCAGGCAGAATTTAACAGCTTTATATCGCTATCAACTTTTGTTTTTGGTCCGCAGGATTAGAAGGCTATTCATGAGGTTCCTCGGTGGCGATATTATAATTCTACCATGACAGAACTTCTGAAATATTGTAATTACAACGTTATGTTGAAGTCCGAAGTGATTGTGTAGGTATGTTTATGAGTAAGGGCATTCTGATCTGGAAGTTAATCGACAATTATAAATTTGTGGTTTGTCCCGGAGGAGGAAGTGGTAATAGTGGCATAGTGGGTTTAAATAATTGTTTAAGTTGCATTACTTTGCAAAATTTTCAAAACATGTAATCCAATTCAATTTTTGTCTGTTTTACTATTCCACTTATTTCATTCTACCCAAATATTCGACAGCAAGATTTCAAGGAAATACATGTTTTGAAACTAACTGAATCCATATAATGTGTTTTTAGAAAAACAGAAGTGGGGGATCTCTCTGTAAAAAGTATAACTAAAAGGCGAAAAGTCGGTTAAATCCCACTCTTGGTATTTAAGTTCAGTGTCCTCCAAATATGCGACACGAAAATTGTCAAACGTACATACTAAACTAGAGGTGGGTAAAAGCGGATTCGTAAACATGTTTTCCCTCTGATGAACATAGAAAAATCAAAACTTAGATCTCGCGTTTCAGATAACCATCTCTCGGCGCAACTGTATATTGCTGTTAAAGATATTACGCCAGAGTCTGAACATCTTCTCCTATGTTCGGATGATGATAATTAATATTTGTAATTCCGATTTCACATACTTTCCTGTTTGAAACAAAGCTGTGTACGTTAACTGCACCAATCCACCACTGTCAACAGTTTAAGAAGCGAAGAAATACCACTCGTACAACCAGCAAGAATGTTACACGGGTTGCATGCTCAGTGAATTCGGAGCAGACCCTGTTCTGCCCACTCCTGACCTAAACTATACTTTACATTGAAAAAAATTTAAAACGTTTGATTTTCTCTAAAACGGCTATAATGATTTTAATTAAAATAGCCCATGTTTAAGATATTTTGATGACAAAAGAAACGCACATATTGAATTTTCTGGGAATGGCCTCTACAGTTCTCATTCTGGATGATTCTGGCAAACCGTAAGAGGTAAGGCAAAATCCTACCATATAAAAAACGTAGATATAATTAATACACAGAATTTGTCAAAGAATTTTCTGGTGGAGCAAACTAATTCCGAGATATTCCTTATCATTAGATTGAATTTTCCAACATTTACATATGTCAAAGCCATCACATAGTGACCACTCTTTAAAGATCTATCTCTTCTGTACTCTTCTATTCTCATTGTAATCATAAATATGTAATAAAACCATCTCTACACACTTCATTTCGATTACTATACCTACGTAGATAGAAGAATAAGCCTTTATAATAGTTAGGGCTCGGAAGTTCATGCCCTAAAAGCACTGAAATATGCATGCAAATATGCTCTTAAAAACTCGAAACTATGCCAAGAAATATGCACTATTGAATCAAAACGATTGATGTCCCTTTGCAGTAGACAAGACGAGTTAGTATAAATAACAAATAAAGTTACGTTATTCCATAGAGGTTGAAGCAGAAGTGGTCCCGCTGCTAGTATTAACTGCTAAATTGCAGTTCGCAACCAACACTGCAGAAATTTTCAACTATAAAACATCGTCTGTTGTCCCGCAAAACACTTTTGTAACGTGAATAACTTCTCTCCACGTCACAAGATGTTATAGGGGCATATTTAAATGATGTTAACTGCTTCACAGAGAGAGTCAAGTCTCTTGGTGTGACAGATGGTTTTCTTTCGAGGATGTCTCGAATATTGCACATCTGTTTATAACCAGAATTTTTTTAAATACATAATTCACTTTCTCTTTCACTTGTTGTCCTAGGCTACGAGGTACCGAACTTAAGCCACATATTGTTTTTTCAAAGACAGTAAGTGATTCATACAAAGGAGATCCTACAGCTTCCGATGCGGTTATGGCTGTTGGTAAGAAAGAAACATGGGCAGATATGAAACTAAGATCCTCGTTTAACCCAGTGCCTGATATAATATTTTGCACAGTTTCTATTGATGAAGCATCTTTCGAGTCCAATGAATTAACAACCTCTTCGATATTTTCTATGTGCTCAGTATAATATAAAACTGCATCGACCCATGTTCCCCATCGAGTTAACACTGGTGCAGGAGGAAGTCAGACATTAGGTGCTGTTAATCTAAACGAGTTAACTCTTTTAGGAGATTTAACAAAAATTATCTTTGTATTGGACACAAATCTATCTACCAGCGGGAAAGAATCACGTATTGTCTCAGAAATGCGATGAAGGGCGTGTGCCAAACAAGTTATATGAATTAAGTTAGGAAAAATACCTTTCAGAGTTTGTCCTGATTTTACCATATAAGGACCTGCATCAGTAACGAATAAAAGTAACCGGTCGTATTTGATTCCACATGGCCATAGTAATTTCAATGAGTCCATCAAACTGGGTTACAGGTACATTGTCAGTGGCACACATTAAGAAGATAAGCTGTAATCTTTTGTTCATTATTTAAAGCACCCACGATTATATTAGCAATAGAACGGCACTCAGAATCAGGGGTTTCATCAACAGACAACCACACAAACTGATCCACTAATTCATTTTGTATATTTGACAATACGTTATTGTAACAATGTTCTACAGAAGTCTTACGCAGTGTGCTTTATTCAGGCACATGTTGTCGAGTGTACTTGGCAAGAAAGTTTTTAAATGTCGGATTAGTAATTTCGAACAAGGGAACATCAACAGATAAAAATGCTTGACACAAGCCATAGGAAAATTAAGTAACCCTACTTCCTAAACACTCTACTAGCTGTTTTTGAACAGGTTCTTTGCGAGTTTTCTGATTAAATTCTCCTTATGTTTTGTTGTGTTTATGTGCTGAACTATTTTAAATATTTTCTCACTCCCTACATTTTTCTCACACGCTCCACAAAACAGATCCCTATTATTTGTAGATATTAAATCACCCGAAAACTCTTTCTGTAAATTAATTAATCTAGCCATCGAAATTGGTTTTAGTTTCGACATTTAAAGAGCTTTTTAACATTTTATACGCCTAATTTAATTTGGTGGGAACCAGTTCACAACACTGTTACGTTTGAAGAACACGACATAACTACTGGTGGGCAGGCAAGCGTTGCTATAACCATGCGGCTCAAAACGTTGACTTGCACTTTATCTTTGCTACTTTAAACCTCTCAGATAACGCGCTGATTATTTTCTACGAACATACATATAATGAAAGGATGGAAAAAAGGGATTCACTGCATGGCAACATGACTCAGCATTAGCTCTCGCCACCTAACGAGTTGCATCATCATGTGCAATACTACCAACGTAAAAAATATTATACAGATGTAAAAAATAATAAAAAACTATAAAAATAATTAAAATATGCAATATTGAAATATTCGTGAGTTGTATCATCATGTGCAATATTACCAATATGAAAAATACTATCCAGATGGAAAACAATAATAAAAAAACCATAGAAATAATTAAAATATGTAATATAGGGACTATGATATTGAAATAATATGCATTTTTCAAATATCAAGAAAATATTCAGTTATATGCACCATAAAAGCATGTGCAAATAACTGAAAATTCCATAATTCGTGCACATAATGTAAAAGCATACGTTTTTAACCTCTCTGAAAAAACATGCAAATGCATGAACTTCCTAGCCCTAATAGCCCTTGTAGTTTTTACAAGAGTGAGCAGAGAAATTCATTTGAGTGTGCACATCAATCTATTTTTCGTTGTGGAATTTCAAAGCAGGAACACGTTCTTTAAAAATCTGATACCTATTACTTTATCTTGCAACGAAATGTGTAAATGGGAACTGAAAGTTTAGCTGGATTAAACAAGTGAATTAACTATTACAATAGTGAGCTTTTTAAGAATAGTTTCTAAAAGAGTATGGAAATGTATTTAAACTATAGATAACTATTGCTCCTAAAATACCAAATTAAATAAAAAAATTCCAGTTTATAATAAAAATCTAAACTAAACCTCCAGCACAGCAGCCCATGAAGGGCAAGGCTTACCGTCCAGCCGCTGCGTCTCCCACCTCTGCCCACTACAGAGTGGGGTGCAGTACTGGAGGGCGGGACGTGGCCAGCGCCCCCGAGTCCTCCTGGCCAGTTATGCAGTCTTCACGACCTGGTAACTCCTCAATTGGCTCCCGGGACCTAACAAGGCTGAGTGCACACCGTACCAGACCTCCCAGCGGGAGAAAACTCCCCACGCCGGTATGGGGATCGAATGTGGGCCCTCTGCACCAGATACAGGCGATCCCAGTTTATATTTCAGAAAAATAAAAAATATCTATGATTTTTTGGGAGTGATTTTCACCATTTAAATATTGATACATGTACCGCAACAAAAAAGCTCTGCATCTCCTTGGTCCTGACTTCAAAATGCTTACGTTTGCTGCTGGTTTTCTAGTCCACAGTTTTCTGCACATTGATTTTCGCACCCAGTGTACTGTAGCAAGTTATTTCTAATTGCAGGAGTCACCGCTGAACTGCAGCGCCATCAGCTAATGTGCACTTGTTTATAGACAGCGCTATTGTTCACAGTAGGAATGCACTTAGCAACAAAGCATTATGTAATGAAGAAATGACAATAAGTACTTACCCTACTAGAGCCTCGCGCAATTATCTGCTATCTCTTCCTCTGTGAGAGAAGCTGTGATTTTGTACCAGGCGGCAGTCGCAAGGAAAAAAATAAATTTATCAGTTTCTAATTTATATGCATGACCGCGAATAGACGCGTGTTGCAGACTTCAGTAGGCCATGTGAGCTCAAGTAAACACAACACGACGCGACGGCTTGACGTTTTGAGTCCTCCGAGGACAAAAACCCGTTGAAAGGCGACATGACAGCTAAATGCTTACTTAGATAAATATCTGCAATTGTAAAGTTGCCACAAGCAATTACCTACACTAAATTTATACCAGTAAACTATGAAAAAAGTTCTGAGATGTTACACAAACTTATTCCTCTATCTACTCCACGTTAATCGAGATAAACATTTACAGTAATTATTTCTAATTTTCTTTTAGGTGCAAGGGGAATATGGGAATGCAGCAGGTTTCACAAACACACGTGGACGTGTTTCTAAAAATGCTATTTTGAATTCAGGGGGTCTCAAAACATATTTTCGGTGAAATCTCGGCATTTCAGGTTGAATACAATACTTCCCCTACTTACTACACGTAGTAGAGAAAGTAAAAATGGTTGCACTCACGTGAATTTTCCTACTCACTATTCTACAAACTATTCTTATTCTTAGGCCTTAAAAGTACGTAATATAAGAGGGTAGGTTAAGTAAGTAGATGTGAATGCGGAATAATTCATTTACCTGCAGCGCAAACATAACCGAAAAAGCCATGAAATTGTACTATCTCCCGAAAAAAATTACAAAAATGTTTAAAAAACATGGAACAACTTTGATTCGTCAAAATAAATATAATAAAAAAAAATTGTTAAAATTTTCTAAAAAGGATAACATTCCAAATTATAAAAAATCTTGCATTTATTAATTAAACTGGATTGTGATGGATTTACATTGGTGAAACCAAACATTAATTGGAAACTAGAATTAAGGAACATTTTAGAGATATTAAATATAAACAAATTGTGGCAGATCATTATTGATAATGAAATAAATCCAAATGTTAAATTATTAAAACAATTAAATGGACCCATAGGTTTAATGGTTTGGTACAAGATATTAATTTTGAAAACTCGGGACCGCGTTATGAATTTTGAAATACCGCCGATTGATTCTGTTAACGAATTTGTTTTACATTCAGTGGTAGGTAATAGAGGTGCGACACAGAACGTCCGTAACAATGGCGAACCACAATAACAGTATACCTTGAGAATGTCAGTGGAGTGTGGTGAAACTTAAGTCTTTAATTAGTTATTAAACAGCTCCATATTTGTTAATATTAGTATATTTAATTTACTTCACTGTTAATTGCTTCATTTGCAGTAATTATCGATTAACTTGCAGTAAATAGTAAGCGTTAGCAAGAATAGTTTATACAATATTAAGTAGGGAAAGTCATGTAATCAGAGACATATTTTGTTCTTATTGCGCCAGCCCTGATGCTAAGAGGAAACAAGTGGCCATCGCAGCCGCGTTGAGCAACCGAGATAAGAAATAGGGAAAAAGATTCTAATTCATAATTTATAGCCTGTTTGCAATTAATATTGAGCAGTGTCTAAAAATAGCGAGAACTTCCTTATCTTACTCGTTTGCTCATTTTTAGCTTCTGCCAGTTTTAGCTTCTGCGCATTTTGTCGATATACTTCTTGAGGTGAGGAGCTTGCAGGTAACCTACAGGGTCCTGTGGTTTTGCCATTTAACCCGTGTCTATGAACAAGAGACAAACTTCTGTGGTATGGAAATCTAGCCCGAGTTGGGCTATAACGCCTGAGTTAGTCTGTGTACATGAACGGGGTGACAGGGTCCTGTGGAATCGAAATTTAACCCGAGTTAGGTTATGTCGTCTATATTAATGTGTGTGTATGAACGGATTCAAATGAACTGTTCTTGCGAATTATACTTGGGTTACCAGTTTCATCTACGCATGCGCAATAGTAACAAGATAATGTCCGTAAATATTCCGCGATGATTTTGCTATAAAAACACATGTAAAAAGTAATGTAATGTAAAGTAATGTAAAAGATAATGTCCATAAATATTCCGCGATGATTTTGCTATAAAAACACATGTAAAAAGTCTTAAAAATGCTGGGATTGCGGGTTCCAGGCTTTCTAATATTCACGTCTTTCAGAAGCCTCTAATTTAAGTATTCTCATTGCGTTTATCTCCAATTCTTACAAATTTCTTTTGGCCTAAGGTAAAGAAAATTAGTCAAAGTCTGTGACCGCAATTTTATTTTGTTTGTAGTTTTACTCAATTTGCTACCCTCGTTTTGTAATCATTCCTACTCACAGAGTAAGATCACGATTTTAATCCATGTGTTATAAATAACTCTTATATTCAGTCATCGCACAAGAAAGTTGCGACCTGAAAGAATGCCGCCTATTGGATTAAGGTAAGCCATGTATTCTTTTTTTAACTGTACCCACTTAGTAATTGTGCCATATAAGTGGGCTCAGCTCGGAATAAATGGTCATAAATATTCGTATAGCAAATCGGTTATTTAATAACCGGTGCAGAACCTCGAGACCGTTCGCTCACTTCCCTTTCTGTCTCCCTCTGTTTCAATAAAGTATGGAGTCGCACCCATTTAACCTGCATATTTGAGCAGCGCTCCTGATCAAGGAATTCCTTATGAAATCCAGCCGAGAGAAGAACATATTTAAGAAGTCTGTGTTGCACTCGCATGACCTCCACTCATTCTTGTACGAACCATTCTAATAAACGCTTAACTCTTCTATTTGCTGCATCTTAATTAAGATAAACATTCATATAATAGCTTTAAAATTCTATTCTGTTTGTATGGCCAATAGATAGAAAATCTGATGTGTTGCACTCACATGACTTATTCCACTCTTGTACTAACCATTCTTAAAAACCCTTATTCCTATATCATCTTCGTGTTAGTTGAGATAAACATTTACAGAACTTATATTATTGTTTATCTTCTTGTAGATGCAAGATCATGGGAATACAGTAGAGTTTGAGCGATAGTCAAATCCTTTAAATCTTTCAAATTCCGCTCTCTTTGCACGCTTAACATATAAAAAATGAATAACGATGTCCTATTTGACAAAAGTATAAGTTATCCAAAACCCACACAAATAACAAGGAATATCCCCGAAATGGTTCACTTTACAAAAAAAGTTATTCAGGCATAAATTGTGTGTTCTAGCAAGATCTACGTTTTTGTATAGTAAGATTTGGCCTATCTCTTACGGTTTACTAGTTATTCAAGTCATCAAGAGTAAATACGACTACATGGGCTATAGCTAAAAAATTCAAGATTTACATTTCATTTGCCATAAAAATATCTCGAACACATGACATTTTAATCAAAATCGTTTGAAGCATTTTCAAGAAAATAATGTTCGAAAAATTTTCCATGTAAAGGGTGGTTTAGGGTGGGGCTATTTTCTTCAAAATCTTCGTGTCGCATCTTTTAAAGGCATTGAACTTAAATACCAACTTTGGTTTTTAACCGACTAATCGTTTTTGAGACCTTGCGTAATTGGTAAACCGTAAGAGATAGACCAAATCTTACTATGAAAATGCAGATCTTGCTAAAATACACAATTTATGTCTAAATGATTTTATATTTTGTAAAGTGAACCATTTTGGAGATAAGCCTTGTTATTTGTGTGAGTTTTGGAGAACTTATAAAAAAATGAATAACGATGTTCCATTTGACAGAAGTATATGTTAACCGTGCCAAGAAAACGGAATTTGAAAATATTTGACTATTTCCTTAAGGAAATAAGCAATAATTTCTGCAAATGTTTCTCAACTAACACGAAGAAGATAGAGGAGTAAGAATGTAAGATTGGTTAGTACAAGAGTAGCGAAAGTTATGTGAATACAATACACCATATCTTTTAGGGTAAATCACAGAGATCTCACACTCATTTTGAGATGACGTACTCCAAAGCTGACCTACAAGGCCGAGAGGTTAATTGGTTTACTGGGAGTGCAAAATCTTATACATTTCTTTGCATATATTAAGAGTTGCTGCTTTATGTAACAAATTATATAGCTTTAAAGTTATAAGGTACACACAAAGATTAAAAATGTAACCTGCTACATTTATCTAAACAATTAGTCGACCACCGTCGAGGAATCTTCCACCGCCAAACTTTTCGATAATATCGTAACATTTTCCCCCCACAGATTTTTCAGCCTTAATTGGGAATAACTGGCGCTAAACCAGGATTACAATTCCAAATAGCAAAGGAAGTTCAAGTTCAAGTTATTTATTAGAAAAGTGTTGGCCTGGTGCCGGTACAATGGGCCCGGCTTACAGGCTATATTTAACATTTTTTTACATTTGGCTTTGTTTATATATACACTTTTTCGGTGTCTACAAAAAACCCATACGGTGACCATCTGTAGGTCACGAAGAATAGTTTTCTTTTGTCTTTTGTCTGTTTCGTCTTTGGGTTATATATACATATGTACATATTTACAAATTATATACAGACACATACACGCACGCATTCACCCACACAACACTCGTACACACATACACACACATCTTCACTGGGCACACCAGAAATATGCGTCCCAGCGCACTACACTATTTACACTATGTACACTGTCCCGCGGTGGCAGCTCCTGAATATTTTCCGAGGCGAGGGCCTCTGCCGGAACATGTATGTGGCTTAGGGACGAGGTTGCGTGGACGCGCATTAGTCGGCGAGCCAAGCCGCTTCTAGAACATTTTTATCCTAGTATGTTTGCGGTGCTTCGGCTCGCCTTTGCCGATGTTAGCGATCACGTCATTTTCGTGGTTCCTAATGCGCGTCCATGCCGCCATTGCTCTTTTGTCTATTGCCTCCGGGATGAACGGGATATGAGTTTCGAGGTGAAGAGTTTGGGTGGTGGTGAGGAGTGGAGCAGAGAGGATTTTTCTGAGGGAGAGGTTTTGGAGGGTTTGGAGTTGTTTGAGGGCAGTTTTGGAGGCATTAGCCCAGGCCACACATGCATACAGGACCACCGAGAGAATAAATGACCTATATAGTATAAGTTTTGACTTTAGTCGCAACTGTTTACTACGGAAGATGGGGGCGCACAACTTTAGCCGCTGTCTGCCTTTATTGGCGCTATTTTTTATGTGGGTGGACCAACACATTGTGCGGTCCAAGGTGACACCTAAGTATTTAACTTGCTGACGGCAGTGCAATACTTGACCACCGACCGTTAGGTCCGTTGCCAAAGTGTGACGCCGCTTAGAGAAATGAATCAGCTGGCATTTGTCGGGATTAATTTTGATTTTCCAGTCATGTTGCCATGAGAGGAAGTTGTTCACATAACGTTGCATTTCTGCAAGGCCGAAACGTGGATTTCTATGGTGGTTGTATATTGCAGTGTCGTCAGCATACATGGCGACCTTGCATCTGGCGTCCACTGGGAAATCATTGGTGAATAATATATACAGAAAAGGGGACATTATTGCCCCTTGTGGGACGCCAGCCCGCATCACTTAGCAAAGGAAAATATTTAAAATCTCAATGTCATTGTGTAATATTTCCATAGCGAGCGGAATGGCTCAGACGGTAAGGTCCGTGGCTCGCATTTGGGAGGTGCTGGGTTCTAATCTCATGGATCGACCAGACTGACTAGGTTTTTTCATACTCTCTCTTAGTCATCAAGGTCAATACCACGACTTTAAGTCTTCAAACAACAGTAAATATGAAAATACATGGTAATTGTAAATGTGCTGCCATCTATCTCAGAGATGGGGAAAAAGGTAGACTGGCGGCACCCTAATGCCATTGTTCGGCAGAGGCACGATTGCGTAAGTACGAAGTCTGAACTCCAGTCAAAACTGCCATATGCCGGCCCATTTGCAGAAGTATACATAGTTAAAGCTACGTATTAATAAATAGAGGGGAAAAAAGAAATCATTTAATAAAGAATGGGAACGTAACTTAAATTCGTCATTGGAGTTTAAATATACTACTTGAGTAAACCACCTAGTCGTTTATAAGTGCTTTATATTTTGAAATGCAGCATGAGAATAAGCATAATCTTTAATCACATAATATAAACTCTATATATCTGATTCAAAATTAAGGAAAGGCTGCAAATCATATATATTTTATATAGTTATAAATGAATGTACTTACAATGGCATAGTAAGCTCAGGAATCAGAAGTCTGTTTAGACAAGTTGTGCATGCAAAATATTTTATGCTTCAGCAATAGCTGCAGATTAATCAAATAAATTCATTAGATCAGGAATGGAATTTGTTCGTCTCAATGACTGTTGCTCCATCTATATTACAGAGATCTTTCCCACCAATGTCAAATCTGCTAAATTCATGACTCACTATTTCAAAAACTAATCAGACTGAAATGTTTACATGATGTAGATGCATGCCTTTTAAATTCAGTGATCTACTTTTATGCAATGCGTTTGTTTAATAAGGAAGTTAGGGTTACTGTCTTAATTATACCATTTTGATTAAATTTAACATAAATTAATTTTGTAAAATAACCAAAATTTAATTTAGCTGTTGGAAATACTTTCTCTAAAAGCAATTCATTTATAAAGATTCATTCGCAGTAAAAGCTGCTCAAAGCAAAAATGGAGAAAGCAAACTCGTGTCCTGTCCTGTGGCACTATGGTCCTTTGAGTGCAGCCTTGGCCTACCACCTGACGGCTGGATCCCCCACCTCTGCCCACTACAGATGTCATAGGCGTTTTTTTTTTTTTTTTTTTTTTTAAAAAAATTCAGGATGCATCAAAAACCTTCATAGTTCAACCTGGGAACCACCTCTCAACTCTGGCCTTCTCTAAGAGACAGAAAGAAGCTCGTTCCCGCTCACGCCACTGCCGTCACTGACTGGATTTACCCCAGTGCGTTCTGCAACTCTTTCAACGCATGAAGGGTTATGTACTTACCCCGATTACGGATAAACTGGGCCGCCTGGTATAATACATATATGAAATAAAACACTAACTTTCAATTAGTGCTGCACAGAAAGACTAAAAGGTTTCAGTTTCGATCATTAAAAAAATACATGCTCGTATATCAAAAGTAAATTAAACACTGCTGAAAAACAGCAGGAAGTTCAGGATAGTTTTAGAAAGAATGCAAATTTGGTTATAAAAATGTATCAACGTAACTTAGAGAATTGATAGACCTCGGAAATCATGCGTGAAATTAATTGAAGGGCGGCAGTAAACAAAAGAATAAACTAACGACGTTAATTTGAAATACATTTCCCTGTCTAAACGAGGAAGGCCAGTAACCCGTCTTCCGTTTCAGGATCGGCTTCATTAAGAGATATTTGAAAACAGATCCAATTAAGGAGATAGATTTAATTATATACGAGCAAGCATTACACGAAATCCCTCAATGTATTATTATACTGGTGCAAAGCCTCAAATGAAATTGAAATTTGCAATGCAATGAAAGGGAATATTGTATTAATGACAAACTCTTGTTTTACGCACACGTATAAACAAATCTTATGTGTCACACACACATTACTTTCTGTGCCCTCAATCATTTATTAGTGGATATACAAACTATTCACGCCAAAGCTTATTTTTCTATTGCATTCTAAAGGCAATATAGATAAAACTTTGCAGAAACAGCTTCACTTCAGAATTCGTTATAGATACTGTGACAGAAACGACAAAATTCAGTCCAGTTTTTTTTCTCAGTTTATTCTCCTCCAAAACTTTACACAACAGTCCCCTTTTAGAAATCTTAATGGTCTACAGTTCTTAGTGACATTGCAACTCACAGCTGTTTTCTTCTCGTAAACTTGACTCACTCCTTTCTGTCCTTCACTTTTGCTGTCACTCTGACTTTGACGATACAATCACTCAACACTCATTAACTACTTCATTATCTTCCTTCACGACGCGCCGGTTCTCTCACGTACACACACAACTGACACACATTACAACTCACAACTGGAGTGTAACACGGTTCTTTCTGGAATCTCTACAAGTACGCCGGTCGCCGTACACTTCTCGAATGACCTAGAAAAGCCCCTTCTTGTTCTGCCACTCTGATTGTTGTCACGTGTTCACAACAGTCACGCAAGGCAGCCTGACCTTGAGCGTCTTTGATACGTATACCACCAGTGAATGTGGCAGCCCGGCCCTGAGCTTCCTTTGTTGTGCGCCGCCGCGCTCGGCCGTCGTCAAAATAGAAATGGTGCAATGAGAGTTAAATGTTAGGAATTGGACGTTATATCCTGGATTTAAAATTCTATATTCTTTCCATGAAATCGCGAAAAGCAGCTAAGAGTCGACAGGGTAGTAAGGAACAATTCGAACCATTAATAACGAATATCTCAGAAATGGCTTATTCCACAAACATGTTCTTCGAAATGTTATTGTGTGTTTTAAATGGATATAAATGTTTAGTGGAGTACGTTTTGGTCTATAGCTTAATATTTATTAGTTATACAAGATCATACAAAATTCTTTCCGAATAAAGAAGTCTTAATAGATTATTGCTAGAAAATTCAGGTTACACATTTTATTTGGCACATGAACATCTTTGATATATGGTAGATATTTTGATCAAAATCATTAGCAATTTTGAGAAACTAAACAGAAATCGAAAAATGTTGCATTTAAAGAAAAGTTTGGGCGGGGTTTTTATTAAACATTTCTGTGTACCATCTTTGGAAGATACTGAACGTGTATGCCCATTTGGTATTTATTCAACTTTTCATTTTTACTTTCTCTACTATGTTTAGTAAAGTAGAGGAAATATTGTATTCCACCCAAAAATTCGATGTCGAGATTTCACCGAAAATATGTTTTGAGCCCCCTTGAATCCCATAAAAGCATTTTTAGAAAAAAAAAACCCTGTGTGTGTGTGCGTGCGTGTGTGTGTGTGTGTGTGTGTGTGTGTGTGTGTGTGTGTGTGTGTGTGTGTGTGTGTGTGTGTGTCCGCGCCTGTCGATTAATCTGTGGACAGCACAACTCAAAAACAAAAAGTCGGTTAAAACCGAAGTTGGTATTTAAGTTTAATATCTTTCTAGGATGGGGCACGAAGATTTTGAAGAAAATTCTTCCACCCTAAACTACCCTTTACATGGAGCATGTTTCGATTTTTTTTCTTTTTTTTTGCGTTGAGTGATGGAAAAGAACACCTCAGACGCAGAGTTATGATTTTTTAATAGAATGGCTAAATTTTTTATTGAAATATAAGAAGTTTAAAATAAAAAAAAATCCTAGCTGATACATGTAACGTTTTTCATTGAAATGAAGCTTATTTAGTTGCAAACGTGGAATAAAATTTAATCACATTATATCTCAGCAACACAGTACGAAGATTGAAAAGAACCAAACCCTTGGACTTGGTGCTTTAAAATCAGTGTGATGTTGTAATAGAATTACTCATAGGAGTAATATGTAGTAAATGGGATTTATACAGTGAAGACTAAACTATTAGATAAGTGCAAAACTTAGTTGTAGTTATTTGAAAGAAAGGAAGAAAAAAAACATATCACCTTCAGAAATAATGGGGCATAGGTGTAGAAAATTAGTAGTTCAGAAATTGTAGTTGAAAAAAGACGAGAAAGTCTAAAACCTGCAGCTTTATTTTCAATACTAATTTTAATGTATTTACATTTAACATACCTCTGATACTTATGGCAAAATGAGTGTAAGATTTGAAATATTAATATGGAAGAAAAACCTGAATTTGGAAGAAATCACAGTAATTGCTATTTCGACCCCCTTAAGCCGACGCATTCCCCTATTTCCATTGTCTCAGTTATAAATTTTCGTATTGAAAATTTCATTATAATGTCTAGTTTGATTAACATGAAAGAATGTTGTGCAAAGGTGTGTAGAGAATAATTATAATTCTGTTTAAAGTTAAGGTGCCTCAAAACTGTACTTCTAGTGTAAGAAAACGATTCTTCCTTTAATCGAGAACTGAATGTAAATGCGCTAGAACTAAAAGATTGCGAAACGGTTGAAAACTACACAAGAAAAGTCGGCTGACATGTTAAGAGTAAATAAGTGAGGTTATGTGGTGCTATGAACAAGCGATACGTAAAACTGCAACCGTGAATCAGCTCGCGTAGCACAAGGAACTCATTAATAAGCCTATCAAGAAACAAATTGTGAAGCTGTACCTGTGTAATGAGGAGATGTCGTATGGATGTGGTTACTCGATGTTCCCATGTTGGTTTCTAAATCACGATAGGCGAAAGCAAGCCACACTTACCGCTTCTCCTACTCCTCCTGCTCCTGCTTCTCCTCACGCGTGAAGATCGGAATGAAGACTTGGATCACCTCGTCAGCTGGCAGTATGCGATGCTGGTTTTTTTCTTGGTGCATGTTGCAAAGTATATAATCAGATTCAGCCTTGGCTCTTTAAGATGCAAGGCTGCAGTTGCAGTGATGAATGCGTCAACACAGGAAGCAAACACGCCAGTTCAAATGCTTTCCCACTCTATGGTAATTTATTGAACCGGAGTATTCAGAACTTGCGATCTTTGACACTTACAACTGAGCTGCCGCATTCTTCCATACCTTGCCTTATAGAGTAAGGCACAATATGAAGACAACCTTTCAGAATATGAAATATCGCATGTGTTACACTTACATGACTTTCTCTACTCATGTACTAACCATTCTTACAAACGCTTGCTCCTCTATCTTCTTCATGTTAGTGGAAATAAACATTCGCAAAAATTATCTTATTGCTGATTTTCTTATAGCTGCAAGAGGAATATGGGAATACAATAGGCTTTGAGCGACAGTCAAATCTTTTGAAGCTTGAGATTTCATCCTCTTTGCACGACCAAGAGATTAAAACGTGAATAACGATCTTCCATTTGACAAAAGTATGGCAAGACTCGTACAAATAACAAGGAATATCCCCGAAATGGTTCACTCCACAAACGAAAATACTTGCATTTGGACATAATTTGTGTTTTAACGAGATCTACATTTTTATAGCAAGATTTAGTCTATCCCTTAGGGTTTACCAGTTATGCCAAAGCCATCAAGAGTAAACAGGAGAACATGGACTATAGCCAGAAAATTCAAAATATACAATTCATTTCCATAAAAATATCTTAAACTTGGCATTTTAATAAAATTGTAAAAGCTATTTTGAAAGAGAATAAACATTTTTGAAAAATTATTTATGTGAAGGGTAGTTTGAAGAAAATTCCTCCACATTAAAGTCTTCAAGTCGCATCCTCGAAATATATTAAATTTAAATACCAACTTTGGTTTTTAACAAATTTTTCGTTTTTGAGTTATGCCGTTCAAAGAAAGACACACACACACACACACACACACACACACACACACACACACACACACACACGGACCTTTTTCTGAAACTGCTTGTTTTTTGATTCAGGGGGCCTCGAAACATATTTCCGGCCAAATCTCGACATCAAATTTTTGGATCAAATATAATACTTCTCGTACTTAGGTACTATACGTAGTAGAGAAAGTAAAAAGGCAGAAACGTCATACCAAAGCGAGCGATTAATACGCTTATGATGCCCTGTTAATATAGTCTTCAAACTTATTCGGCCTTTCCCAGCAGTCAGTTCAAATGATGCCATTATTAGTTCAGTCAGCCCCTTGTCTGAAAGGAGAGGTGACGAAGTGAGCCTTGATTGCATGCGTTTTCGACTTCGTAAACAGGTTTTATGTAAATATCGATCTGTGTATGTAGATTTCCTGTAAATACTGCATTCCAGACCATGGTCCGCTGTTCTCATGCCTTTCACGTCTAGGAAGGCTCGAGTATTGTTATCCTCTTTCTCCGTGGTGAATTGGATGTTATTTAGGCTGTTTAGATGTGTCACAAACTGATCTAAGGTGTCTTCCCCGTGACTCCATACTACAAAAGTATCATCGACATAGCGCAACCAGGTCTTCGGTTTTAGAGGTGCCTTGGCGAGTGCTGATTGCTCAAACTTTTCCACAAAGACGTTGGCGATCACCGGGCTCAAAGGATTGCCCATAGAAACACCTTCGATCTGTTCATAAAAAGTGTTGTCCCATTGGAAGTAATTGGTTGTAAGGCAATGGCGGAAAAACTTCGTGATGTCCTTGGCATGAAAGTGTCGTTTCACTTAATTAGTTTAATTAGGTGACCTTCATGACAATACAAAGTGTTATTTGTTAGAGTATGATTTAACAAACATCATAAACAAATGTATACTAACATTACACTTATAACTTACAAACTTAAGGCAACATTACATAATATTTAACTATTTAAAGGTATTCTTTCATACAAAAGAAAGCCAGTAAATTGTTCTGAGAGTTTGCAAAATGCAGTACATATAACGTTTGCAAGCCCATACGATAATCGTTGAGGACCCAAGTATTATGGAAAACTCTTTAAACTACAATGACGAATTTAATTTCCCTTCCCGTTCTTTGTTAAATTATTTCTTTTTTCTTCTATTTATTCATACGTAGCTTTAACTGTGTGTACTTCTGCAAATTGACCGGCAGTTTTAACTGGAGTCTACACAGACTTCGTACTTCGGCAAGCGTGTCTCTGCCGGATAGATGACATTAGGGTGCCGCCAGTCTACATGTTTTCATTACCTGTAGATAGATGCCAACACATTCGCTATTACCATCTACTTTCATATTTACTATTATCTGAAGACTTAATGTTGTGGTATTCACCTTAATCCGACGACGAGACGTCAGAGGATCCACCACCACAACCCGCAATAGCCTCCACCTCTAGAGACCCCTTCCCCAAGCTACCCCCCACCAAAGCCCCCATTCAAACACAGACACAGAAGAAACACACCACCCAGCCCACCATTCCCACCCCCACTCCCGCCCCAAGCACATCCAACAACGCAGCAAAAGCATCAGACAACCAGAAACCACCAAGAATAATAATCCCTGACGTCCAACACACGGTAAAGGTCCTCCGCATCCTGCGTGGCTCCCTTCCTGCCGGCACATATAAATTGCAGACGACGAGGGACTGCCTTAAGCTCTTCCTCCAACGGAAGTAGGACGCGAACCCGACAATGCAGCTCCTGAAGGACGCCGGAGTAGAAAACTACAGTTTTACTCCACGTGGGGATCAACCTCTTCGCTACGTAATCAAACGTCTTCCAGCTGACTTAGAGGAAGATTACGTGAAAGAGGACCTGGTCCTAAAAGGCTACACCGGCGTCCAAGTACGACAGATGATTTCACGTGGGAGGCCTCTGCCAAATTTTCAGGTTAGTCTTGACAGGACCACCGAAAACCAAAAACTTCTACAGGAACGAGAGGTGTGCCATATGATGGTCACCGTGGAGGTCCTGAAAACAAACCAAAACATAACGCAATGTTACAACTGCCAGCAGTTGGGGCACACTTTTAGGAACTGCAATATGACCTCCCGGTGTGTCCTTTGCGGTGACCTCCACCGCCTGGCTGATTGCCCGAAAAAGGCCAAGCAGGGCGTTGTACCCCACTGTGCTAATTGTGGGGAAACGCATCCTGCCAGCTACAGGGGGTGCGAGACGTTTCGCAACGAACGTCACCGCCGTCAACTGGCATCCATAGCCAGGAGCTCTCCCAGTGCTCAGCCAGGGCCAAAACCCATCATACACCCGGCCCTGGTTCAAACAGGTATCTCCTATGCGGGAACTACCGGAGGGCAAAACGCACCAGTGCCACCACAGAATGGTCCCCCTCCACTACCCCAACAGGCGCCCACGGGTGACCTGAGTGGGATAAAAGATATATTAAACATGTTCAGAGACCTAAATTTACCATCACTATTGATGAAGGCGCAGCCTTTCCTGGCCAAATTCAAAAGCTGCAGCAACACTTGGGAGAAAATAGAGACCATCATATGTCTCCTCTCAGCCCTTTTAGAATAAATGGCCCACGTAAGGGGAGGCACAACTTTAACTCGCGCACTACTGTGGAATGCAGATGGCATCCACAGGAAGCAACACGAACTTGAAAACTACCTACGGCGTAACAAAATTGACGTCGCATTCATCTGCGAAACAAAATTAAAGCACGAGCACACTTTTAAGCTCCAGGGGTATCAAATCTTTCGGAACGACAGAATTGGCAGACAAGGGGGAGGGACTGCTATTTTGCTTAGAAATACTATTGCTCATGCTTCTGTTACGTTGCCTGTAATGGCAGCGTTAGAGTGCACAGCACTTAAAACACGTGTAAATAGTAAAACGGTTATGCTGGTAGCACTTTATCGGCCCCCTAACTCCCCAGACTTTACACAAGACCTCGAGCAGATCCTCGCTTTAGAGGAGCACGTTATAATTGCAGGAGATTTCAATGCCCGGCACCCCTGGTGGTTTTCACGCCTGGCAAACGCGGCGGGAAATCTCCTGGTTGAATTTATAACTGATAATGATGACATTGAGGTACATCTTCCCCCAGAACCCACTTTTTGGCATCGATCAGGGCACTTTGACGCTGAGATTTTGGACATCGTACTAACAAAAAATGCGACACTGTTAAATAACTTTACTGTTTATCACAGCCTGGACTCCGACCATCTTCCTGTGCATTTCGACATACAGGGTGGCATTTCAGCCAGTGCCTCTGGCCCTCAAAGTAGAGCTGAGACCGACTGGAATAAGTTCACCACTGAAATGCACGGGATGGCGCAACCCAGACTGTCATACTATAGCGAGGCAGACATAGATGTCGCCATTGAAAACTTTACTGCCTCGCTACACACAGCCAAGAGAAATGCTACCACATACACCACAAGACCACCCGGTTTTTGCACGTACCCCGAGGTAGAGCAACTCATTGCGCGGAGACGACGCTTGACAAAACTGTGGCGATACACCCGTCAGCCTGAATATAAAGTGCTAGCAAAATGGCTACGCAACATCATTCGGCAACAAATTAAAATCAATAAAACTGAACAATGGGAAAACAAAATGCTGAGTACCACACATTCGGACTCTTCTTTGTGGAAATTACTCAAGGCTTTCAAAGTTTCCACGAGCGTCAACTCCGCAACTGAGGCGCTGCACACTCAAAGTGGCTTGCACTTCTCCGCAGAGGAGAAAGCCGAGGTCTTCGCTGACTGTCTCCAAGACAGATTCACCGAAAACCCAGTGACCAACTGTGAAATAGAACGGGAGGTCCAGACATGGGTACAAACCTGGGTGGCGCAGAAGCAAGAGCAACAACTACCCACCATAACACCGCAGGAAATTTACAAGCTCATTAGGAAATTGCCTAATGGGAAAGCTACCGGTCCAGACAAAGTGACTAATGAGGAACTTAAGCATCTCCCAAGAAAAGCTCTGGTGCAACTAACAAAGATATTTAACGCCTGTTTGCAGCAAGGCTATTTCCCCTCTACTTGGAAACGAGCTAAGGTTATCATGCTCCCAAAGCAAGGGAAAAGCACCAGACAACCGCAAAACTACCGTCCCATTAGTCTTTTGTCTACTATTGGTAAACTGCTGGAAAAATGTATCCTTTCTCGGCTTCAAAAACAAGTCTCCGCAACACATGAACTCTCAAATTCACAGTTTGGCTTTAGAAAAGGACATTCCACTGAACTACAGCTCCTCAGACTAACTGATGACGTAACAGAGCAATTTAACAATGGGGCTTCAACGTTGGCGCTATTTCTGGACGTAGAAGCTGCATTTGACCGGTGCTGGCACAATGGCCTTATTTATAAACTGCACCACAATTTCCCGGCTCTTCAAAATTATCTATACTTGCTGCACAATTTTCTAGAAAATCGGCAGTTTTACGTCCAAGTGGGCCGCTCCTCCTCACGGGAGCGAGTGATGCGGGCTGGCGTCCCACAAGGGGCAATAATGTCCCCTTTTCTGTATATATTGTTCACCAATGATTTCCCAGTGGACGCCAGATGCAAGGTCGCCATGTATGCTGACGACACTGCAATATACAACCACCATAGAAATCCGCGTTTCGGCCTTGCAGAAATGCAACGTTATGTGAACAACTTCCTCTCATGGCAACATGACTGGAAAATCAAAATTAATCCCGACAAATGCCAGCTGATTCATTTTTCTAAGCGGCGTCACACTTTGGCAACGGACCTAACGGTCGGTGGTCAAATATTGCACTGCCGTCAGCAAGTTAAATACTTAGGTGTCACCTTGGACCGCACAATGTGTTGGTCCACCCACATAAAAAATAGCGCCAATAAAGGCAGACAGCGGCTAAAGCTGTGCGCCCCCATCTTCCGTAGTAAACAGTTGCGACTAAAGTCAAAACTTATACTATATAGGTCATTTATTCTCTCGGTGGTCCTGTATGCATGTGTGGCCTGGGCTAATGCCTCCAAAACTGCCCTCAAACAACTCCAAACCCTCCAAAACCTCTCCCTCAGAAAAATCCTCTCTGCTCCACTCCTCACCACCACCCAAACTCTTCACCTCGAAACTCATATCCCGTTCATCCCGGAGGCAATAGACAAAAGAGCAATGGCGGCATGGACGCGCATTAGGAACCACGAAAATGACGTGATCGCTAACATCGGCAAAGGCGAGCCGAAGCACCGCAAGCATACTAGGATAAAAATGTTCTAGAAGCGGCTCGGCTCGCCGACTAATGCGCGTCCACGCAACCTCGTCCCTAAGCCACATACATGTTCCGGCAGAGGCCCTCGCCTCGGAAAATATTCAGGAGCTGCCACCGCGGGACAGTGTATATAGTGTCAAAACTGTAAATAGTGTAGTGCGCTGGGACGCATATTTCTGGTGTGCCCAGTGAAGATGTGTGTGTATGTGTGTACGAGTGTGTGTGTGGGTGAATGCGTGCGTGTATGTGTCTGTATATAATTTGTAAATATGTACATATGTATATATAACCCAAAGACGAAACAGACAAAAGACAAAAGAAAACTATTCTCGGTGACCTACAGATGGTCACCGTATGGGTTTTTATATAGCGAAAACTGTAAATATGAACAAAGTCAACTGTAAATCAATGTAAATATAGCCTGTAAGCCGGGCCCAATGTACCGGCACCAGGCCAATACTTTTATAATAAATAACTTGAACTTGAACTTGAACTCGCCATATTACATACCAGCGACCCCACGTGGTCCGCAGGGTCATCAGGGGTCTTGATTCTGAGACAGACCCCCAGGATATCCGTGCCGGCCTGATGGACGAACACGGAATCGAACCGCGGTCCGTGGTGCAACTCACCACAACTAAGGTGAAGGAGGGGAAACCTACCAAGGTGCCCCTACCACTATTTCTAGTGGCCATCATAAAACAAGGGGAGGGAACCCCTAAGATTGACCAGGTGACTTGCCTATATCATACGCGAGTCACGATTGAGCCTTATCACGGCAGGGAGGGGCCGGCCCAGTGCTACAAATGCCTGGGCTTTCACCACTCCAGTTTTGCCTGTGAGAGGGCTCTAAAGTGTCTCCGTTGTGCAGGCCAGCACTTGGTAAAGGAGTGCCCGGTACCAATGGATAATAAGAGGTGCGCTAACTGCGATGGTTGCCACATAGGCATCTATCGCGGGTGCCCTAAGCGACTTGCTATAATGCAAGGAAGACAGGGCAAGGCTGACGCTGAGGTTAGGCGGGGGGTCTCTTTCGCCGCGGCGATGGCGAGACACGAAAGTGCTCTCGAGCGGGCCGAGACCGCGGAAGTGACCCCTACAAGCCGGGTCGCCGCCACAGTAGCTGAGCCGGTCCCAGATAGCGCCACACCTACGGTTGCGAGCGGCGAGACAACTCCAACAACCTGCAGTGCTCCAAAGGAGCAACGTCCCCAAAAGAAGGGGAAGAAGAAGAAGTCAGTGGGTAAAACCACACCAAAACCTGCTGAGGGGCAGAATCACAACAAAAAAGTTGAGAAACTCCCCTCTCCACCAGCACCAAAAGCTCCAGCTGTGTCAGCCAACCAGCGACCAGCTGAGTCCACCAGTGCTGGCCCAGCCACTTCTGAGGCACCAGAGCCACACATCTCGCAACTATCCGTAGGTGACACATTTGCATCTGAGGACATGGCTGAGTTCATACAGTTGGCGACCTGGTTCGCAGACTTGGTTCAGCGTTCCCTCCCAGTCCTACGACGCTGCAGGGACACCATCAACAACCCCGGGATTTCCGCTGTGCAGAAGCATCTTACGGTGCTTCAAACGGCTAAGGACCTCTATTCTAACTCCACGAGCTCGTAATGGCGCATAGAACTGTGCGTTCATTTCGAGCTGCGTTCTGGAACGCAAATGGGGTTAGAGACCAGAGACCTGGCCTGCTGGAGTTCGTGGACAGTCATGGAATTGATATCCTGATGGTCTGCGAAACGCACTTGCACGCTGGTGTGCAGTTTACCCTGCCAAGTTACGCCGCTCATCGGTCTGATCGGGTCGGCCGACAGGGCGGTGGTACTGCCATTTTCATAAAGAATCATCTCACCCACACTCCTGTAACCATTCCTCCGCTACAACACCTGGAGGCAACCGCCATAAGGCTATCCTTGGGCGGGAACGATCTGGTGCTTGTGGCGGTATACGACCCGCCGGATGGTCACTTCTATGAAGCGGACATCACGGCACTCCTGAACCTACACCACAGGGTTTGCATTGCAGGCGACTTCAACGCAAAACACCCAAGCTGGCACAGCCGCACCCAGAACGTTAAGGGCCGGGGATTGTACCGTCTCATTAGAGGGGACCCCGCCCTTCACGCGCACGGGCCGAGAGGTCCAACCTACTACCCGGCACGCGGCGCCGCGGACATCATCGATTTCATGGTCACCAAAAACATACCATTTCACTTGGACCTCTCTGTGATTAACGATCTGGATTCCGACCACAACCCTGTTGTGGTGGATGCAGACGTTAATCTTACTGCCCTGGGAGTGCCGGACTGGGTGGATGAAGTCGACTGGGATGCAGCCGTCCTAGCCCTTCAAAACTCTGTGGAAGCAAATCCTCGAATAGACTCGATAGAGGCTCTCGAGGAGGCAGCCACGGGGTTTTCTACCTCCGTCCTAAATGCGGTGCGTGCTCACACGCATCGCATTCCTACCGAAACACCAAACCCGACATCTATCCCTGTCCCACTAAAACGCCTCATTCAAGCAAAGAATGCTGTCAGACGGCTATGGCAGAGATTCCGACATCCTAGGTTAGGAGTAATACACCAGAGGTTCAAATGCCTGGTGAGACGACTCCTAAGAAAACACAGGCAAGCAGCTTGGGACGAAACAATGCGTCGCGTAAACCTCCAAGAGAGGAAACCGTGGCGCATCGTCCGAGCCTTGAGGAAAGACAAATCTGCACACCAGCATCCAGTGCACAGCCCTCGGGGAAGACTTGTCTTTGAACCGAGGGAAAAAGCGGAGGCACTAGCAGACTATCTGGAAACTCAATTCCAGCCTAGGGTAGATCCTCAGAACGATGACCATACTGACCTCGTGGAACAAGCGGTAGAAGACTTCTTAGAAGTCCGACCCGCGGACCACGAGGAGTTCCACATCCCGGTAGTTACCCCTCGCGAGGTAACTAACACCATCCGGCACCTAAAACCTAGTAAAGCCCCTGGGCAAGACCGTGTAACAGCGGAAATGCTCCAGCACCTACCCCATAGAGCCGTGATGCACTTGACCCGCATTTACAACGCATGCCTCAGCATGTGCCACTTTCCAGCTGTCTGGAAACAAGCGCGTGTGGTATGCGTTTTGAAGCAGGGGAAGAATCCGGTTTTTCCATCTAGTTACCGTTCCATCAGCCTCCTACCAGTTGTCTCGAAAGTGTTCGAGAAACTGTTCCTGTCCCGCCTCGGACCTCTTCTGGAGGAAAAAGGTCTCCTACCGGAACACCAGTTTGGTTTTCGTTCTGGTCATTCCACGACTGAGCAACTACTGCGTGTAGCCGAGAAAGCTTCCCTGGCTTACCAGGAGAGGGCTAAAACGGTGGCAGTGTTGCTTGACGTGGAAAAGGCATTTTCTACCACTTGGCATGAGGGGCTTGTCTACAAGCTCATACAGCAGGAAATCCCCCCTCCATACATTTACTTGGTGGCTAGTTTCCTACAGGAACGTAGCTTCCGGGTGAAGGTGGAGGGATCATTCTCTAGAGAGAGGCCCATTGGCGCAGGAGTCCCCGAGGGCAGTGTACTGTCACCGGCGCTCTTTGCAGCTTACATGGCCGATCTCCCCACGCACCCAAACACACTCATCTGTCAGTATGCGGACGATCTTATGATGCTCGCTACTAACAAGAATCCTCGCTACAGTTACCAACAAGTACAAGCCCACCTCCGTGCCATCAGTAGATGGTCCGAGAACTGGCGTATGTCGATAAACTCGGAGAAAAGCTCTGCGATTCTCCTGGCGAATACGAAAGCAAACCGGCTCCCGCGGGACCTCGAGCTTCGGCGCCGTCGGATCCCCTGGGTCACTACGGCGAAGTATCTCGGAGTCACGCTGGACCGGCGGCTGACGTATAGACATCACGTCAGGGGCAAAGTACTGCAAGGCCATGCTGCTCTCCGGCAGCTATACCCCATATTCAGTTCCCAAACCATGCCTTTACGCCTGAAACTCCAGTTGTATCGAGCGATCATCCCGCCTCTAGTCCTGTACGGATGCGAGATCTGGGGAGTGGTGGCAAAGTCCACCTTCATCAGACTCCAGACGCTGCAGAACCGGGCATTAAGGATGATCTATGATACCGGCTGGAGATTTCCTGCCCATATCCTACATGAGCACTCCGGTATCCCGTACATTGTCGACGTGATTAAAACCCGCGCTCGCACAATGTACAACAAACTCCAGAACCATCCTAACCCTCTGGTGAATACTCTGGGTCAATACGACCAGAGAGAGCCACGCCGACTACCATCAAAGAGACTACCAAAGGACATCCTAAGCCCGGCGGTTTAACTCTGAAAATGGGAAAGGCGAAAGTACAATCTGTATTCAAAACAGAGAAAATACCTGTTTCAGTTCACCTCTCAGTGAGTGACTGACGGCCAGAACCCTAGAGGGAATTAGCGCGCCACCTGACCGGCCGGAAACGACCAACCAGAGACCGCGCAGAGCCCGCTCGCGGACCAATCCCCTCCAACCACCTCTCCTGCCCCTATAAAAACCCCTTGTACCATCAATCATTTCCCAGTGTATCATACATCCCTGTAGTAACACCATCAAAACCACCGCGCAGGTTAAGCCGTATAACGGCTAGGTACTGCGGACATGACATTCGAACGGGGCAAATAAAATTGCACCCGCTCGACTCGAACTGCCTCTGGAGCCTCGCCATATTACCATGAACGATTTGAAACTGGCTCCCTTAACCTTCTTCCGACAGTCTTCCAAGTTGTAGAAACCGTCATAGCCAATTAGCTGTTCCCAAAGTAGTACACAGTGAGCACGAATGGCGAAACTCGTATTTGTGCAGTCGGAAAGAACATATGATTTGCTAGAACGTTCTCGAAACAAGCAAAAATGAATAAAAAGCTGATTTATTTACAGGTGTGATTTGAACTTCCGATCTTTTATTATTGTTGTTTTATTGTTAAGGAAGCTGTGAATTACCAGGATTACATCAGTGTCACCGATGTGCCGGAATTTTGTCCCGCAGGAGTTATTTTACATGTCAGTAAACCTACTGACATGAGCTGTCTTTTTAAGCACACTTAAAAATCATAAGTCTGGATTTGAACCCATGACCTTGGGATCCGTAGGCCAGCGTCTAACCAACTGAGACTTCCGATCACCATGACATTCCAGCACGTTAACAAAGAGCACCACCGTAGTCCTAATCAGCGGGCTGGTGAATGCGGTATCAGCACCTACATTTTGCGGCGTCAGTAAAATGTACGGTTGCCTAGTTACTAATCCGCAGGATGAGAAGACTCACCCGGTATATGCCGAAATATAAATGCTGCAAAGATACAAGTCCCATTTCAGTAAGGCGACTTTGAAACTGTTGACATCCATCCTTTCCACTCATCTTTCGCTAGTTTTGTCCCAAAGGCACTGGTGATAAACTCGCTTCAAGTGCTGACGTCATGAGCAGGCGATTGATCGGCAGGAAAGGTCGAATAAATCTGAAGACCCATTGTAAGCTTAGGTTTCTGAGTTACAGGAGTTTACATTAGGTTTAGCTTTATAAATTCATACAGCTGGGACTGGACCCAATCAGGATAATCAGATACCCAGGTAACTCGAAAAATCATGATAAATAGTATACGTTTGTATATACTGTAATATTCATTTAGTAACGACAAGGCAATGTTTAAATTTTGTACAACACTGTACTTCTGTAGATTGTCATAGATTTCAGAACGATAAAGAAAATTGCAGTTCCTTACAACTATGTAGTCATAACTGTCGAAAAATACAAACTTGCTGGTTTAATAAAATAATTTTAGGCATGCAAATATTTTCTCTCCTTAAAGCGATCCAGGTACTGAAGTTCAGGTATTGAAGCTCTATTTTAGTATGTGGGCCATTTTATGTGGTGTAATGCATTATCAAAAAACGCCTCAAGGAGGAACAAGAACAAAAACGATACAAGAATTGATAATTCAGCTTCTCATTTAGAGTGGCAGTTTCCATTGCGCATGCTCGTAAGAGAGAGATAGCCTTGTTTGTATTCTTACGCGATTATTTTCCTATATTAGAAAACGTCCTAAAACCGCGTTACAAGACTCAGGATTAACTCTAAACAAAATTTCTAAGGTAACTACTTCTGTCTTTTTAACCTTTATCACTGTTTTTCAATTAGAACCGAGTACCCCAAAATAACAAAATAAAGTTGTACTTGCCAACTTCCTGAAATTGAAACTCGTAAAAGTTTTCTTCTGCAGCAAAGCCTAATAACTTTATGTTGACATGGCCTTTATAATGCGTAAAATGTTCAGTGGAGTAAATGTACAAATCTTTGATGTATTAGAATCACATGACTTTCTCTACTCACCTTTTCGAAATTGTTTTAGAGCACATATCCTTGGAGATACAACGGAAATAGGGAACACAGTAGCGGTGCTATGTAACTACTTTGAAATTCCGTTATCCTTGCATGGCAAATAGAAAAAGAAGAATAAAAGAAACAACCTTGTCGTTGAATTACAAGATAGAATTGAAGGTAACAAACATTACTCGAAGTGGCTTCCTTCTGCCAGAAGACTGCACTTTATGCTATCGCTTAGTCCGTCGTAATTTTCTGGTCAAACCCAGTATCCAATTTGAATACACTCTCTCAGGGTGCCAGTATCCCGTACAGGAGTCACAAACAAGATACTTTAAATGTCCCCATACATTGTGTAAAAAACACATCCGTCGGATGACGTCCAGAGGCACATCATCAATTAAATGATGCAACTCATTTCTGAGAAATTGCAGATACGTATCTATTTAGGCGCAGAAAAGAAATAGGGACTAATCAAGTGCACCCCAAACATTTAGGCAATACCTCTGTTGATGCCTCGTCAGTGAACAAGGTGCAAGAATCAGAAGGCTGTTTATACAAATTGTCGAGTGAATGTATGGTCAGTCACTTGTGTTAATGTCAGGAAAAGATAACTGTATTTGTGAAAAAGTTTTAGAAGAAAAACAAAGAAATAAAAAAGTAATTGGAGTGGACTTTTGTCGTTTTATCACACCGGTGTCAGAAGTGGGATTCGTCGAACTGCCATCTTTATTACAATATATATTAAAAAGAGTTGTGTGTGTGTGTGTGTGTGGGTGGATGGGAACTTAATCTCAAGAACCACTCTACTGTTTGATAATTCTTTCACCATTCAAAAGCCCAATTCTCTCTCACGGACATGTATCTTGTGATTTAACTTATAAATTTCTAAACGATTAGAAAGGATGTATGAAGCCCTTTTACTTGGATAGGAGCACATTGATTTATAAAAGAACAGACCTCGAAATGTGCATTTCAGGCGAAATCTCGGTATCGAGTTCTTAGGTGGAATACAATATTTTCCCTACTTATGTAAGCACGTAGTAAAAGTAAAAAGGAACGGAAAAAAACCGTCAGATTGGCTGGTAGACGGGATCTGAACATACGATCCTGCGAATGCAAACCGCAGACACCGCCTAAGCTACCTCACTCTATAATAACCTTGAGAGGAAATTGATTCTTAAGCTGCAGATAGACATGTCCATAAATCATATAAACCTATCGTTCGTATCAAAACTAATATCTTTTCCGGAATGTTCAGCTTCTTCCCTAACTATAAACAAAGGTCAAGGCCAAACTTGGATATTTGGAATTTTTTTCCGGCAACCAGTTTTTACTCAAGGACAGTTTTGTAGGCTTAGACAAGATTACCACCACAAGGCAATCTAAATACAGTAGAACGTGATCAAAAGAAAGGACATTGAAGTTTTATTGTTGTTATTATTACTATTATTATCATTATAATATTAGTACTATATAATATGATTTTCTTGAGGTGATGTAATCCTCATCAATGCAATTCTTACTAGCAGTGATACAAAAATTATAAAAACCCTAAAATACAAACCCACGGTCTGGAAGATGCGGACTATATACGAGACACCAAGTATTTAAACCAAAGCGCATTCGTTGTTTTTCAAGCAAAAACAATGTGTAATGTCAATGCGTAAGCCAATCACAAGCGTTTGCTTCTAAAACACAAGGCGAAAGCGAAAGTGTTTAAATCCACAAACCAGGTGAATTCCCTGACCAACCTCAACGCAACGTTGTCGACGTGTTACGCGTCTGAAGGAGCTGAACGTTGTATTCCTTCACGCCTTTTAAGTGATTAATTATTTCGAAACTCTGTGTGATGTCACATAATTACTACCGAAGGTATTTCAGAAAGAAGTTACTCTATACATTTCACAAGTAACGAACTGTTATCTTCGTATATTCTTGTGGAATCACGCATCCAATTTGGATAAAAAACTATTTATTCTTTCGAAATCGGCTGACCAAAGAACAAAATGCCATTTGACTTTTTTGTTTGTAATGTTTCTATGAAGAACATATGCTCACTGTTTTGTGCAAACTTCTGGTAAAGTTTCTGATTAACATAAAAACAATATGTTTATTACAGTCGTACTGTGATACAGTTAACCAGCCATGCTGCGAAACACTGATGTTGAGATATTCATGGCATGATTGATGTGCGATGTTAACTATATATCATGATATCGTACCAAGCTATCTATAAAGTGCTGATGTTGCACTATCTCCTAGATTCTGCGTTGGGAGCGCTATCTGCTGGCACCAACTGCTGCTTCACATCGGATAGCTATACATGGTCAGGTTTACCGGCTTCCTTCAGTAAAACCAGGAATATGCACTTCATTCCAATTTTGTTTCAGTAAGTGGATTCACAGGAGGCCGTGACAGCAAAGAAATCAACTTTTAAACGTCCTCCGATACACATCAATAATCTGAATCCAAAAGACGCTCACCGTACATAACGGATAAGTAGAACGAGTCTACTAAATATGCTTTCTCGTATGTTAACAATTAAACGAGTATAACAAGCGGGTTAGTAAGACATTATTAAAAATCCTCACACAGCAAACTAGTGTACACCATCAGAAGCAATGGCAGCTGCTGAGTACAGCAGTCTACCGTCTCACAACGTCGACACAACCACCATGAACAACAGTGCTACAAGAAACTCCAGCTATGCTACAGTTACTCAGACTTCTCCTAAGAAAGAAGAAGCTATCATCATTGACTCCCATGACGGACTTACCATCAGAGACTACGCTCTCGCAGTAAGTAAATTAACTGAACCAAGTAACATAAAGTTTATCTCACGGATCTCGAACTCCAGAATATGCATATACCTAACGTCATCTAAAGTAGCAGAATCACTGGTTACCAAACATCCTAAAATAAATATAAACAATGTTACTCTTCAGGTCCGTCCTCTAATTACTCCAAACAAAAGAATCGTTCTTTCAAATGTGTGTCCAGTTATACCAAACTCACTCATAGAAACTCAGCTAAATGCATATGGAATTAAACTAATGTCAAACATTACCTACTTAAGAGCTGGCATTTCAGAGCCAGGACTTTCCCATATCCTTAGTTTCAGACGTCAGTTTTATATTCCACCCAATGATGTGGAGAAATTACCTCCAAGCATACAGATCCTATATGAAGGCACTAAATATTGGATATACCTAACAGCGGATACCCCTACCTGCTTCATCTGCAAGCAGGAAGGCCACTTTGCAAAACATTGCCGTGAAGCTGACGGTATACAAGAAACTACTCCTCAGGTCTTAAACAAAGACATGTTTCCTGAATTGCCTACCGCTACCAAAAACCTCCAGGACCGTCCCCCTTCCCCTCCTAAAGGAAAAGATACTGAACAGCAGCAATCACCTAACCTCACTTCTACCCCTGAGCCCATCCTGCCATTTCAAGACGAACGCAACAATTCCCCAGAACCTATGCTAATGGAAACACAAACAAGACCTAAACGACCAATATCAAACAGCACAACTGATTCAGAGGATAATGCTTATGGAAAAGAAGCGCGGCACCTCCTCGCTTCACAGCAGGCTAAGAAGATTAAGAAAGCAAACCTTATTTCGTCAATAGCTGAATCTCTCAGACCAATTAAACATATTATCGACGCCGACACCCACAATTATGCACTAAACTTCAGCCAGTTCCAAAGCTTTATGGAAAACAGTGTTGGAGTAACAAACATTGTTCCCATAGCTTTGGAATACACTTCAGATCTAGAATCTCTAGTGAACACAATGCAAAAAGTCTATCCCTATTATACAGAGCGTAGTATAAAGACCAGAAGTAGTAAAATTCAAAAAAAGCTGCTGGAATACATTAATCAGGTCAACAATGCCTCTGAGCGAACAAAACCGATGTGTCCCGAAAACTAATCGCCATAGATATAACACCTTATCCCATAAACAAAATTAACATATGAATAACTTACTTCAATGGAATATTAATGGTTTCCATGGCAATTTCGAGTTTCTTAAACTCTTGATCAATAAACATAACCCTGCAATTATGTGCATTCAAGAAACTAACTTCAAAGGAAACTATGTTGCATCATTACGAGGTTATACTCAATATCACAAAAACCGCAAGGACTGCCTCCATGCTAGTGGCGGCGTAGTAACCTACGTTAAAGACAGCATCAAACATCAGGCAATACCGCTTACAACTGAACTTGAAGCAATTGCCACTAGAGTAAACCTTCCTACACCTATTTCCATTTGCAACATATATCTACCAAATAAAAGCCCACTTGATTTACATGCACTGCAGGAGTTAACACAACAACTTCCTAAACCATTTATTATACTGGGCGATTTTAATAGCCATAGTACTATATGGGGTTGTAAGCATACCAACGCAAGAGGTAAAATAGTGGAGCAGCTCTTGCACAACGAAAATCTCAATATGCTTAACGATACCTCACAAACTCACTTCAGTACAGCCAACGGTACTTCCAGTGCAATCGACTTAACATTAATCACTCCTGATATCCAAGATAAATTTGAATGGACAGTCGCCAAGCAATTACATGGCAGTGACCATTTCCCAATTTTATTAACTAATGCAAATAACATTCCTTTAAGTTTTAACTGTCAGCCACGATGGAATTTAAAATGCGCAAACTGGAACAAGTTCAGAGCACACGTCTCTGACAATTTATCCTATCTAACATCCCCCATGAATTTCAGTCAGTCAGATACTGACAAACTAGTAAACTCGTTTGCAGAAGTGATTTTCAATTCCGCCGAGGTCACTATTCCTAGGATATACCCTGTTTCTAGGAAGACTGTATGTTGGTGGAACGAAGAATGTAAAACAGCGATAGCATTAAAAAATAAAGCCTATTATAAATACAAAAGGCAACCTACCCCCACACACAAAATCGAGTTTCAAAAAGCCAGAGCTAAAGCACGTCAAGTAGTAAAGCACAGCAAGAAAGAGTCCTGGCTAACATTCGTGTCCACTGTAAACAGAAAAACCCCGTCACGAGTGGTATGGCAAAAAATTCGCAAAATACGGGGATCTTACGATGGAACACATAATATAGTTTTCCACAATTATACAACAAACACTACAAGTACTGACCCCCAAACCATAGCAAACATACTGGCGCATACTTTTGCAGAGGCCTCAAGAGAAGAAGCTTGCGAAAGCAAGGTGACCCACTGCTACCAACCTGACGAAAATAACCAAGAAAACTACAATGATAACATTACTTTCACAGAATTCATGGAGGCACTTGAAAAGAGTAAATGCTCCAGCCCTGGGCCGGATAACATTCCTTACATAATGTTAAAATCCTTACCGCAAGATGGACTGGTTTACTTTCACGAAATCCTTAATTATATATGGAACTCAAGAACTTTTCCTAAACAGTGGCGCACAGCAACTATAGTACCCATCCCCAAACCAAACAAAGATCTTACTTCACCTGAAAGTTTCAGACCTATAGCCCTCACCTGCTCTATGTGTAAAATACTTGAAAAAATTATAAATAACCGATTGCGTTGGAAACTAGAGAAAATGCAGTTCTTCACCGAACTTCAAAATGGTTTCCGCCAGTTTCGATCCACCACTGACCATCTTTTAATACTTGATTCTGAAATAAAAGCTGCATTTACACAGAAACAACATCTCATGGCAATAAGCCTAGATATAGAAAAAGCGTATGATAAAATTTCACGAGCTTACATACTCAAAACAATACGTAACATCGGTATCCGTGGTAATTTGTATCACTTTATTGACAACTTCCTTCAGGAATGGAAAATTAAAGTTCGCTACAAAGGAACCATGTCAAAAGAAGAACCCATTAATAGAGGTGTTCCACAGGGATCAGTAATCAGTGTCACACTATTTCTCATAGCTATCAACAGTATAGTAAGCAGTATTACACCACCTGTAAAAGGTATACTATTTGCAGATGACCTAACTATCTTTTGTAAGGGGAAAAACCCCTCTACTACTGCAACACTTCTTCAAGAAACACTGGAAAATCTGCACACTTGGACTAATCATGCTGGTCTTAACCTGTCATATCATAAATCGAAATGCATATGCTTCTCCAAATCACCATGTAAAGTCCCAAACCCCACAATCTGCGTGGATAACAAGCTAATCGACTCAGTGAAGGCTATCAAAATTTTAGGTTTAACGTTTGATGCAACTCTAAGCTGGAAACATCACATTGATGATATGAGAAATGAATGCCTCAGAAGATTAAATGTACTAAAAACCCTAAGCTGCAAAAACTGGGGTTTTGATCTCAGTACCCTCAAACGAACGTATCAAGCTCTCATTAGAAGTAAACTCGACTATGGAGCCCAGATCTACAATACAGCTAAATCTTCAGTTTTAAAGAAACTAGATACAATTCAAACAGCAGCTCTAAGAATATGCTTGGGAGCTTACAGAACCAGCCCTGTTTCTGCCTTAACAATGGAAACCGACGAACCACCATTGAACGTCCGCAGAACAGATGTGAGCCTAAAATTCGCCCTTAAAACTTTAGCAAGACCCGAATCAATGATCTACCAGTACGTCCTCCCAGAAACGTCCAACCAACGTTTACAGGCTAATTCACAAAAAGAAATGTCATTTAAATCTAAAATAAGCAAATGCATTGAAGAATATAACATAGAAGTTCCTGCCATAATGTCCAGAAAGTTTCATTGTCTACCACCTTGGAGAATACCAACTGCTCAACTAAATTTGAATATTACAGCTTACCATAAATCCCATACAGATGCATCTTGCTATAAACAGCTGTTTCAAGAAATAACAAATGCCTACCCTAACCATACATTTATCTACACTGATGGTTCCAAAACGGACAGCGACAATGGATGTGCCATAATTACCCCAGATAAGAAACTTCAGCTGAAACTCCCTAAATATTATTCCATATTCTCCTGCGAACTTTGTGCACTTAAGGAAGCTTTAACATACATCATCCAATCTAGTGAGAGTAAATTTCTTATAATTTCTGATTCATTAAGCTCTCTCCAAAGTCTCAGAGATCGTTCAACTGACCTCCAACTGCTTCAAGATATCCACAGTCTTTATTCCATTGCTCTAAATAAAAAGAAAATAGTTACTTTCATTTGGGTCCCTTCACACTGCGGCATTAAGGGCAATGAAGAAGCGGACAAAGCTGCTAAAGAAGCAAGTCGGTTAACAGACACACATGAACAGCAAGCAGTACCTTATCGTGATATTACAAAGTACTTCTCCAAACTAATAAAAACAAGATGGAAACAGGCCTGGAATCAATCGCCTCCAGAAAAACTACACATGGTAAGGAAAGGAGACACCAATTCTTCCCCTGTCTATTCTCTTAGCAGGAAAGAGCAGGTGATTATCTCACGTCTCCGCATTGGTCATACAAGGTTAACCCACTCATACCTCCTCAGCAAAGGCCAGCCACCACAATGTGAAGTCTGCAACACCCGCCTCACAGTAAAACATCTCACAGAATGTAAGCAATACGCTACACAACGACAGCTTCATCACATCACTGGAGACTTATCCACCATTCTGAACACGCCATCCAACTGCAGAAGGGTGTTATCATTTCTCAAAAGTACAGACTTACATACGAAAATATAATATGAAACATACTTGTTGTACTGATTTGATTGTATTCTCATGTTTTTGGTAAAATAATTGTACTAAATTTATTGTATACCGCTGTATTCCATAGAATAGTCGCGATATGACTTAATTGTTAAAGCGACTCTAAATAAATTAAAAAAAAAAAAAAAAAAAAAAAAATTTTTGTTTCCACTCTGCTTGCGTTATTGAGTTGAATGTACAGATTCTTTTCTGTCCCTCTCATCACCCATTTAAAGTGTAGTTAGGGGTGGGACAGTTTTCTTCAAAACCTTCAAGTCTCATATTTGAAAAATACTGAACTTGAATACCAACTTTGGTATTTATATAGCTTTTGTTTTTGAGTTATGCCATTACACACTGATCTCTTTTCTAAAAATCTGATGTGTTGCACTCGCATGACTTTCTTTACTCTTGTACTAACCATTCTTACAAACTCTTATTCCTACATCTTCGTGTTAGTTGAGATAAACATTTGTACAAGTTATCTTATTGCTTATTTTCTTGTAGGTACAAGGGGAATATTAGAATACAGTAGGCTTTGTGCGATAGTCAAATCTTCTAAAGCTTTGAGATTCCGTTCTCTTTACACACTTAACATATAAAAAATGAACAACGATGTTCCATTTCACGGAAGTTTTAAGTTTTCAGAAACTGGCACACATAACAAGGAATATCTCCGAAATGGTTAACCCTACAAGACAATTTATTGAGACATAAATTGTGTATTTTAGCAAGATCTACATTTTTGTATAGTATGATTTAGTCTATCTCTAACGGTTTACCAGTTATGCAAAAGTCGTTCAGAGTAAATACGACTACAGGGCTATAGCCAGAAAATTCAAGGTTTGTCATCATTTGTCATCAAAATATGTCAAACATGTGGCATTTTAATCAAAATCGTTTGAACCATTTTCAAGAAAATCAAAATTTTCGAAAAATGTTCCATGGAAAGGGTAGTTTAGGGTGAACATTTCCAGAAAATTCAAAGTAGAAACTGCCATGGAATCGCCTGTTTGTGTCTATACTGTCTGTCTGGTTGTGAATTCTCACGCTATAGACAAGAGCTGATTCAGTTGGGGGATAGACGTTAATTACGTAAGCGTCTCAAAATAGACAAGGATGGACATCGCTGTCCCAGACCACGAGGACGACGTATTGGGGGTTGGTGTTAGTTACAATGGATCTATGTAGGTCTAAGTGCGCGAGATTTCCCCTTCCGTAGTATCACCTATCTCCATATACATGGTCGAGAAGGTAAAAAGAAAACTGGAAACCGCATCTACAGTGAATGAGTTGCTGGTGAGTAGCATATTTACATATGTGTATAATAAAATAGCAATGTAGGCTTTATTTCAAATTAAGCAAAAAAAAAAAAAAAAAAAAAAAAAAATTCAAATATCCTTGAGTGGTTGGACACTCAATGTTTACTTCGATGATGATATAATCTTTAACTATCAAAAAACAAAAACAAGAGTTAAAACAGCGGGGAAATGATGAGGAAGCAGATAAACCGGAGAATTCCGACGCCGGAGGCATGCACTATTGCAACATAACTATGCATGAAATGTAACCTTGGAATTAATTCTCGCACGAGCCCAGCAAATGCCTAACATTATTACGCCGTTTTAGAGAAGATGAGGAAAATGGAAGAGTAAACAAAGAAACAGTGAATTTTTCAATGGAACTTTGACACTATAGCAGCATTAATGACGTAAGCTGTTAACTGCATATGTATTATGTGTACAATGCAGTTAGTGGGTGATACCTGGTTATATTACACAATTCATTCTAAAGTGTTGGTAGAAGGCGCCAAGGTAAACACTATGGAAGGGTTTTAAGGATGAGTTGTGATCATCATTTCCATTATCTGCAGTTTCAGATCATGATGCCTTGAGAAGAGGTTAGTCATCTGTTTGAAAGAAACGATGGGTGAAATGAACGGATTATGATCTTCACCTAATTTATTGTGTTATTGTTTCTCTTCTTGTGGGTTCACGGAGAATATGGGAATACACTAGGCTTTGAGTGAGAGTCAAATCTATTAAAGCTCTCAAATTCCGTTCTCTTTGCATGGTTAACATATAAAAACTGAACAGCGATGTTCCACTCGACAGAAGTATAAGTTCTCCAAAACTCACACAAATAACAAGGTGTATCTCCGAAATGCTTCACTCTAAAACATACATTTAGACATAAATTGTGTATTTCAGCAAGATCTACATTTTTTGTATAGTTAGATTTGGTCTATCTCTAACGGTTTACCAGTTATGCAAAAGTCATCCAGAGTAAATAGGACTACATGGGCTATAGCCAAAGAATTCCAAATATACATTTCATTTGTCATAAAAATATCTCAATTATATGGCATTTTAATCATTATTGTAAGAGCTATTTTCAAGAAAATAAAAATTTTTGGAAAATTTTCCATGTAAAGGGTAGTTTAGTGTGGAGGAATTTTCTTAGAAATCTTCGTGTTGCATCCTTAAAGGATATTACACTTAAATAACAACTTTGGTTTTTAACCGACTTTTCGTTTTTGAGTTATGCTGTCCACAGACTAAGAGAACACATACACGCAAACCTTTTTCTAAAAATGCTTGTTTTTATTCAGGGAGCTTCAGAACATATATTTCCGCTGTAATCTCGACATAGAAATTTTGGGTGAAATACAATACTGCCTCTACTTTACTATACATAGAAGAGAAAGTAAAACTTAGTTATACAGGCAAGAGGAGCAATTAAAATATTGAGTGGAGTTTTATGGAGCAGAAATATTAGTAGACAAAGAGGAAAACTCTTCTACCAGTTGTAGAGATTATATTAACTTATGGGTCTGAAGGTTGGGCCTTAATAGAAAGACAAAAGAATACGATACAAGCAGAGGAGCGAGAATATCAAGAGGAATGTGGAGATAAGACAGATGATGGAAATGGGGGAGTCAGTTATAGAGGGGATTGAACGTACGGCGTTACAATGGTATGGGCATGTCAACCGAATAGACAAGAGGTGGCCCAGGACATTTCTGGAATGGTCGTCGCATGGAAGGAGGAAGCAGCGAGCACCTAGGGCTTCGTGGATATTCAATGTTAAGGAGATGATGAGAGACAGACACCTACAATATGGGGGTTGGGTTGGCCGAGTAAGATGGATATTGGGAATACAGTAACTACTAACAAGTGGAGAAGCCCTCAAAAGCAAGCAAGCTACTTCCAGAGATATCTCTTGTAAAATATTTCGCTACAAGTAGTCGTTACCACAGACTTAATATAACCCATTTCTGTCAGAGATGATGTCGGGGAAGAACAGGTTCCGCTCCTTATTTAATTATATTGCCTACAATGTGGTTGCAGCATGCACAAACACAATTTTCTTTTAACGATACAAAATTACTTGCAAATTATACACTCAGTACCCAACATAAACCTACTAAATAAGGTCTGGGTAAAAAAATTGAAAAACTAATGACGTGATTTCTTATGTACCTAATATGAGAAGGATAATAGGGTGGTGTAAATAAGCAAGATACAAGGAAAATAGTTAAACCAACAGCGGGGTTACCTGAGCAATTCTTGTGGAAGGCAAGAATAAGCTTCAAGCTTTCAATACCAATACGAAAGATAAGCTTAAATGAGTTATTATATGATATTAAGGATATTAAATAGCCACGTCGGATTAGTTGAAATTCCGTCGTCATACCACTTGTCAGTCTGGGTGACTCAGTTGGTTAAACGCTGGCCTATTGATCCCAAGGTCGGTGGTTCAAATCCGGTCCAGACCGATGGTTTTTAAGTGTGCTTAAAAACAACAGCTTCATGTTAGTAGATTTACTGGCATGTAAAAGAACTTCTGCTGGACGAAATTCCGGCACACTGGCGACACTGAAGTGATCCTGGCAATTGATGGTGTCGTTAAACAGCAAAATATATATTTTTTTATTTGTTGTACAATTTTTCAAACCAATAGCTAACTGTATTTACCTTGGCCCTCAAAGACACTTGGAATCATTCTATGTTCATTCTATATAATTTTGCTTTTGTATACTGTGAACTTAAGGCAGCTTCCTCGTGAGAAGAGTAGTTAATAAATAAGTGAATAAGTACAGAAGATTCATGATCAAGTCAGATTGTGTTTTAAAAGCATACCTATGCTTGTTGGGATGAGTTGTACTGTAGATAATTTTGTACATAGGGTGGAAACCATGAAATCCTATCTTAGGATTCTCGATGACGGCTTTTCAGGGCACAAATGCAGAGCGTTTGTGTAATAAACAAGTCCAAATATCTTCTCACGAGAACAAGATTGAATCCATTCTTACTAGGAATGTTCTAGGCCATATGGATCCTGGGGATGGTCTATATCTTATAGTTCAGGTCTGGGGAAAGTATCCCTTCTTGAATACCAAAGAGGAAAACCGGAATTGAAAACCGGCTCTACCCAGTGCGTGCATGTATACGTGACAGTAGGTAAGGATGGGACTACTCTGTTCACACCTTCGGAGTACTGTTTCCCCAGACCTGTTATAATTGGTACTTTCTAGATGTTCTAAGCTATCTCTTTAAGGGTGAAACTATCGAAGAATTTAAACCATGACGTGCACTACACAACGATGCAACATGTAACATTAAAATGGAAATCAGGTCGACTGTCGGACCACGGAAGTAGTCCAAGTGTAATTATTAGACACTTTTCCCAATGTCCACCATAGCTACTTTCTCCACACAAAGAAATTGATATTGTTGATATTCTACCGTATAAAACATAAAGAGTATTCATCATAGTACTTCGCCTCATTCAAGTGTGGTTCCAATAATCTGGATAAAACCCACACCAGTCTCCTAACAACGCACCAAATGTCACTCCGACTACCCATATTTACCTACCGAAAAACTCAAACCTAAGTACTCGTAAGTCATTGTATACAACTATGTATTAAGACGTGCAATCTGGTGCAAGGATTAGTCCCGATATAATGTGCAACGACTTGTGTTGGCATGGAAAGTTATAAAGCGCTTCTACCACGGCTTACCACTGTCCCTTGCCTGATTCCAGCACGTCTGTTACAAAGGGACATTGTCAGTTTGATGTAGATAGAGCTGGGATCGATGTTTAAACAGAATACTAATCGAAAGAACTTACAAAAATGAGCAATCGTTATCTCATCAGGCCCTTTTCTTAGAGGCAACCATAGCTGGCAAAAAAAAAAAAGTAACTGCTGGCAACTTTCTCTTCACTACATGCAATCTTGTTTTAACTTATCTTGAATGTTATCTTGTATGTAGATACTCATAACATAGAGCAGACAAAGTAATTATCTCCCGTCTCAAGCAGCTGATTGTTGAGAGGAAGACAGACCTAAGTCAGCTGCTACAGCTTAAAACTTTATACTCTTTTTTCACCAGCGAGCTAGGAACCCAATGGGAGAAAAAGCTGACATACTTATTTTTGTTTTTGAGGTATTTTCACTATCAAAAATCGGAGTCCAATCTCTGACATCGACGTGTCAATGGCCTCTTGTTAGTCTTTGTCTTACTCCCCCTTTTCCTTTGCTCCTGAGCCTGTAACCATATATTAGACACATCTGTAAGGCACATTTTTAACATAATTTTTAAAATATGTAGGCATAAGGCTGACTCTCACAAGACTCCCTCACTGTACTTGACTGTTAGGCTTGGGATGCCTGTGGACATGAAGCTGTCTTCCTAGCGGAGGGGGTAATAATTTCACATGCTTTACATTCGTGAGAACTGGAGTATAGGCGCATACCTGTGGTCGCGGCAACTGTAGTGATCACAAAATAGAAGACTGCGGTTTAAGTGTCTCTTTACCCTGAGACTGCTTCATCAGGTTTCTTCTCTTCTGTGCTTTTGGGATGAAATTAAGCGGCGCGATTCAAAATCCCATGCGAGTTTGCCAGATCTCTTGAGATTACAAATCCATACATCTCCAGACAGTTTCCCTGCGTGGTATGTACTACTTCGACAACAAAAAGCTTGAAGGAACAATAATATGTTAATTATTCTTTGTATTTATGTGTTGAATTCTCTCTGGTAACTAGGAGAGCGATTGCTTTTGTTTATTTGATTTGAAAGAAGAGAAATTAAGACAATAAAAATCTTGTTTGCATTTATTTTCACAATAATTGGTGACCTCCTCTACGTGATACGTGACATTAATTAATATTGCATTCAAGCTACAGCAAAATGACAAGAAGAAAGGAATCGTGTAAGTACCAGATTAAATGAGCCTAAATGGCATTTTGGTTTGCCATCACAGAACACCTAGTGACGATGAGAGTTAGACACCCAGGAGAAACACAGAACTGTTTTTGTGATCATGCCACTGTCAGTCAGGGCGAAGTGCTTTTTGATACACAGCACAGCGAAGGGGAGGTGCTGTTTAATACTTCACATGAAATTATACCAACGGAAACAATAAATGAGAAGGTTTTGCAAGTAGCAGTCTTGAAGAAATCAGTGCACGGGACGCATGCTGACGACGACGATGGCCAAAGTGATATATATAGAAATAAGTGAAGGCTAAGTTTTTCTGCATTTAAGTTTAACCCACTGTAATCCCGTAAAACCTATTATTTAGAATCACTAATAGGAGGTTTTAAAAAAAGCAGTAAACATGTAACTGTGCACTATGAGACAGAGAGAGAGAGAGAGAGAGTCGTCTAGAACCCTCTGACGCTGCCTCATACTGTAACCAAAATCGAGCTACTCTTAGCTCAATTTGGTCAAACTAATGAGATTTCAAACAGGGAAAAGCGGTGGTACATGAAGTAGACTGACCCGAGTCAACTACTCTGAGACAGCTGTAACAAGAGAAGCCAAATATCTGCCACGCAGGATCCATCAGTGTAACCATAAGTGCCTTGAGATGCTATTTTCAGATGGATTAGCATGGCTGATCCGAACATAGGAAACAACGAGTGAACAGTACCCACACCAGACTTCCCTCCTGCAGGGATATGTCTTGTTTTTTGCTATTCGTATCTCACTTTACAGAAGTCTGATGTGTTGCACTCACATGACTTTTTCTACTCTTGTACTAACCATTCTTGCAAACTCTTATCCCTATATCTTCATCGTGTTAGTTGAGATAAATATTTGCAGAAATTATTGCTTACTTCCTTTGCTCATTTCCTGGTAGGAGCAAGGGGAATATGAGCCTATAGTAGGCTTTGAGCGATAGTCAAATATTTAAAGCTTTGAAATTCCGTTCTCTTTGCACGATTAACATATAAAAAGTTAATATCGATGTTATACTTGACAGAAGTATAAGTTCTCCAAAACTCACACCAATAGCAAGGCATATCTCCGAAATGGTTCAATCTACAAACAGATTTATTCAGACATAAATTGTGTATTTTAGCAAGATCTACATTTTAGTAAGATTTGGTTTATGTTACGGTTTACCAGTTATGCAGAAGTCATGGAGAATAAATGCGACTACAGGGGCTATAGTCAGGAAATTCAAGATATACAGTTCATTTGTTACAAAAATATCTCAAACGTATGGCATTTTAATAAAAATCGTTAGGGACATTTTCAAGAAAATCAATTTTCGAAAAATTGTCCATGCAAAGGGTAGTCTAGGGTGAAGCAATTTTCTTCAAAATGTTCGTATCGCATCCTTGAAAGACATTAACCTTAAATACCAACTTTAGTTTTTAACCTACTTTTCACAGTTATGCTGTCCACAGGCTGACAGACACATACGGATCTTTTTCTAAAAGTGCCTTTTTTGGATTCAGGGGGCCTCAAAACATATATTTCCGGTGAAATCTCGACATCGAATTTTTGGGTGGAATACAATACTTCTACTATACGTAGTAGAGAAAGTAAAAACGGTTAGTAGTTCCATTTAGCTCAATTAAATTTGTTGGGATGTTAAACAATGACATGTAATTGAGAGGCTGTCAGGTAGTTTGTCTGCATTTTTATGAATGCTAAATCAGTTCAACATTGTTCTACAAGTATTGTGATAGCATCAACGAAACTCATGTTCTGGGTTTCCTGATGGGTATTTTATGACCCACGGCGCGGCGGTACTTTATGGCCATGAGTCTCCTAATGCGAAAGCTTTCAACTTTTGAACGCACAATCTGATAGCAGTTGGCTGTCCTCCTGGGTATAAATCGCAATGTTTTTACTTGGGACCTCACATGAGATTCCTACGCCAGAAAACCATTTGAATAGTCTAACATTAAAAAGCAAGATAGTTCTTGAATTACTCAACTGTAGGGTACGCTGTAGTTGTAGGCATAACCTTACAAGGTTGACATATCAATTCCTTGATAAAATTATAACATTGATATTATACACAAGAAATAAAACCAACATGTAAGATCACACTTTAATGAAATCACATACACATTAAGTGGATTGCAATTCAGCTCGTACATACTCCTGCAGCTTTCTTACAAAATCTCGTCACCCATTTCTGCTGCAGAAATCTGAAAATTTAAAGGTATAAAACAGCATACATTATTGCAAATATTCACAAAGTTCAGTGTGTCTATTACAAGAATATATGCTTCTTTAAGAGACAAAACATAAGCTTAAGCACAAAATACGAGAGGAGTTTGCTAGATCTCATCTGGCGAAGAGAAATCTCCTTCGACAAGATAACTCACCCGAGCACGCGTCTAATATTGCCATTGCAAAGTTTGTGGAATTCGGATACGAATTGCTGTGTCATCCGCCATATTCTCCAAGCGATTTCTTCCTCTTTGAAAATCTGAAAAATTGGCTGGGACGAAACTTATATCCAATGAAGACAATATGGTAGAAACAAAAGTCATAGTTTTTGGAATGGTTAAAAATTAGACAAACGTCGAACAAGGTGTATTGAGTTAGAAACAAATTATTTGAGAAATAAGTTGGATTTTTCATGATTGTTGGCCAATTTTCACCGATGCCTCCGCTCAGGCCTGGAGGGACTATAAGCCGGCAATGCACTGCATGCGAGCACGTCATATACGTATATGTGCTACGTATTCTAGTCTCGTCAGATAAGGGTCTATTTTGTATAATGGCCGTGATCAGGCTATTGCTCAGGCATAGCCAATCGTCGAGTGAAATGTAAAATAGTCAACATTCCACAGCAGGTACAGGTACTCAGTAAGGTATATGGGGGGGGTCAGAAATTCCAGTATGTAAAATAAAGTCAATGTGGTTTACTTTAAGCTTACTGCTGCAATAAGCAACTGCTGCAACTATAATTAATACTGAAAGATATCCTCGAACTTAGGAATAATAATTTCGAAAAGTGCCTCAATTAAAAGTGCCAATTCCCCTCACATTTTCCCAAACTTTGGACTCTCAAAACAAGTGTAAGAATTATGTCTAAGAATTCTCTTTCCGATCTCTCTTCTTCAACTCTTAACTGCGATTTCTGACCCATAAGTAGGCTTCATTGGATGCTCCACAATGATGTTCTCAAATATCCTCTTGTTAATCTTCCACTACATTTCTGTTATTCAGATCCATTTATAACGCCAGTTAATTTTTCTGTGAACTTTCGATAGTAATCACTTCCATCATAACTGCTCAATCACATCTAACTGCCTTTCCTCAACAGGGAACTTGTCTAATGACTCCTTATTCATTGGCAGAATTGTAACTCAGGCTTCGTATGTTGTGCATTAATTTTAACATATGGATATTATTTATTGTAATTATTTATTATTTATTTATACAATTATTAATCTTACCAGTCGGTAATTCCTGCTTCAACTTCTATGGTCTAGAAACATACGAGATGAAACAGATAAAAGGAAATAATGGGCAGAAAATGTGTGGAAGAAAGAGAACCAACCCAGCATTCATCTATCGATCCGCGGAAACCACAAAAAAAAAAAAAAAAAAAAAAAAAAAAAAAAAAAAAAAAAAAAACAAAAAAAAACATAGTCAATGCCGTCCCACGTCATTCGAACTTTGGGCCTCCCGACTGCGAGCCTCACACGTTACCGTGAAGCCCTTTCACCACGTGACCGAGTGTAATACAGCACTGCAATTACCTTCAGATATATTTTCTCTATCCATTGTTACCTACACGTTTTCCTGTGATAAATATGTCTTCATAATAAATAGGTAAACCACATAGTTCTACTTGTTTAAGCTGTCTTACATTATTTCCATGTTTGATGTGTTAATCCTACTTGGAAAATGCATTAAGTGTGCAGGTGTGCAATATTTCTTTTTTTATGTTGCAGCACCTGCATTACTGTATTGCGCATTCAGCTGTCAGGGGAATTTTAATGGGACCAGAAGTATACGCAAGCAACTCACGTATATGCACAATTTGTATTAGAGTTACGCGACATTCTTTTGCTTCTAATGCAACCATTTAACAGAAGATGTCAACTTTCTCATGTATGTACTCGCTGCAACTGGCAAAGTATTTCTGTTGCGTTCGATATCTTCTCATGGCTTAAATAATAATAGTGATGATGATGATGGATGATGATAATAATAATAATGATTATTTTTTGTTTCCTACAATGTAAATAATGAACTTACCAGGTAGACGGCTACAATCAGTCCAAAAATTCCAATGGCACTGGCAAAAATCTCGACGATGATAACTCTGACAAACAACGAGGAATTAGCAGCATCTGCCAATGCAGTCCCAGATCCTGCAACAGCGAATATGGTGATAACATTATGATAAACATGGCACATGTCTCATTAAGATAACCAGAGTATAACTCAGAGCAAATCGTATTCCTCAAAAACAAAGCATTTGCTGGTTAAAGACAAAGAGTAGATCATTTTCATAGGCTTTACGTGCTAATTTAAAACTAATTTGTGGATTTTTTTTCCATCTCTTGCATTTGTAAATGACTCCACAGTATTTAATGGATATTTATTATATTTATAATTTCTAAAGAAGGTATTGTCATTGGAAATTATAACAATAACAAACATCTATTAAATATTGTGGACGTATTTAAAAATGCAGGAGTTGGGAATAATACGCAAATAAGTGAACACAAGAGATACAGAACAAAATTAAAATATTAACAACACTAAAGAAATGCATAAAACCAAAGTGGGTGCATGCTCGCTGTGGACTAATAGGAAAGGAGAAGGCAGATCAACTGACAAAACGAGGTAGAAAAATACTGCAGTTCACACAATATGAACTCCCATATCATTCAGAAAAAAATATAATCTATAGGAAGATTAAGGAAGAAATAATGGAACATAACAACATAGCTATTAACAAGACATGGGCTATACTGAAAATTAAAGATACAGTTCCTGATTCATCCAAACAGCAGTAGCTGTATTCTGCACAGTAACAGACATGATTGTTTAGCATCACATTTAGGCAAAATATCGATATATCCATCATCAAAGGGCGTCCTGTGCAATGATGAAAACACCATTATGACAGCAGAATATTTTCATGTGTATCCACCTCTAGGAGGATAAAATTTAACATCATCACAACTATATTGGGAAGCAAGAAGGAGAATGGAGTTCATCCAGGTTCCTGGGCCTTAGACTACTACTGCCACTGCTGCTACTACTTGCCTACTGTTATAATAGAGTTAAACTAAAAGCGAGCCACTCAAACTCGATTTGTTACACCTTCTTAGAATTATTATAATTCTTAAACATGGCACAGTTTAAAATCATTCATCATTTGGACACACAATCCTATGCACTTCCAAAATCTTTGAGACACTTTTTAAAAACTGCTGGCGAAATCGTAGCGAAGGCATCCCGCAGTGCTTGAAAAATTTCAGTGTTCTGCAGCGATAACCTTCATCTTGATAGCACCTCACGGATTATTAGTTTTCATCAAATCAGAGCTACGTGGAGGCCGTGAGATTCAGCGTCGAGGAAATTTGTCATTTAACAACTCACGAACGCTAAGGATGATGTGCTGGATCTCCGTCTTGCTGTAAGCACAACACTTCCCTCTAATTAGTACTCTATTTTCTCATTTGGGGATGGGACAAATATCTTACAACATTCACAATTAGATACAAAAATCTGTGTTGAACTAACATGACTTTCTCTTCTCTTGTACAAATCATCCTTACAAACGCTAATTTCTCCACTTCATGTTGATCACGTTTTCTTGTAGACGCAAAGAGAATATGAGAATTCAATAGGTTTCAAGCAACAGTCAAACTTTTTAAGAGCTGTTCCCTATGTGATGCCTTTCAAGTTCCGTTTTCTTTGCATGGCCAAGATATATCCAATAACTGATTCCTACTTGAGAAAACTATAATTTTTGAAAATTTGAAACAAATAACAGATGTTTCAGAAATGGTTCACTTCACAAAAAAGAACGAAATACAAATTGTGTGTTTTAACGATATCCACATTTTTGTGCGGTAAGATATTGCCTATCCCTTACGGTTTACCAGTTATGCAAAATGGTCCAGAATGTAGTGGACTTCCGAGGGCATTCCCTGAAAATTTAAGATGTACATTTCATTTGTCATGAAAAGATCCTAAACTTAATTTTAATTTAAATCGTTAGTAATTTTTAAGAAAATAAACATTTTCAAAACATGTTTCATTTAAAAGACAGTCTTGGGTGGGGGGAGATTTACTTCAAATCTTCAAGTTGTATCCTTGGAAAATGCAGTGCTTAAATAATAAATTTGATGTTTTACCAACCATTCATTTTGAATTATGCTACTCACAGCCATACACATACATACGCGCGTTTTTCTAAAATTCTTTTATTATCTCAAAACGTGTATTTCCGGCAAAATCTTGATATATAATCTTTCGGTGGAATACGTAAAATACTTCACCTGCTTATATCCAAAGTAATGAGAAGAAAAATGTACATTTTTGGATTTTTACAAATGCATTGGATTAATGACTCCATGACAACTTGCGGAGGGGGACAGTACCTCGATCCTACGGGGCAGCCTCCGGGAGGATGAATGAGATGAATGGATCCGGAGGGTGGTTGGAACGTTTCCATGACAGAGCAGGTGGCAGGGTCCCCACATTTTCCCAGTTAGAAGCACCCCGGCAGAGGCTGACTCAGCTCGGTTCCTCTCCCATCCCTTCGTGTTCCTACTCCCAAGGGGAGTGTGGAACCCGGAAACTGGCTGCCCCCCTTCCCCAGGGCTTGTATACCATCCCATTGGGATCCCGGAAACCAGTATGCTCGCCATCCAATCCGGGGAACTAGATATCCAAAGCGCATTTGTTCCCCCACCATGCTGCTGTCTGGACGCTCGCCCATGCTTCCAGTTCTGAAAGAAATCTAACAGGATGAAAGATGAAATGAAATGACTAATGTAACGGAATGAAGGGTCAGGAAATTTGGATATGGAAATCCTTCCCTGGGGAAACCACCGAAAAAAAACCCATGGATCAGGAAGGTCGGCTACGTGGGATCGAACCCACGACTTCCCGAATGTGGACCACATACGTTGTCGCCTGAGCCACCCCGCTCATTGCATTAAAATCCATTCACAAAGGGCATACTGTTCCTGACATTCCATGATCGACTTTTTTCGAATATGAAGGACAAAGGTGAGGCCGTTTCGTTCGTCCTTCTTCAGTGAGACGTCTGATGCAGATATGAACAAGCGTCTTACACATGTCGGTGTCTTCTAGCAACATTATCAACGTCAAAGGTTATGCTCAAAAATGAGTGTGCCATACATCCAGGCCCGAATTTAGGACCTCTGACGCCCCTGGGCAAAAAAACATTTGCTACCCCCCCCCCCCCCCCCCAACTTGCAACACACATATTACTTCAATTTTCACAACATAGAGAATGGTTTCACTAATTTGGATACTCAAGTATGAGTGGCAAATACCACAAGTGAGATTATTAAAATTTAAGTAGGAACATCTTAATAGAAAAACTTACACTAAAAAGGCATCAGCCCCTATTACATGTCAAAACATATACTGTTTTAAGTAACAAGGGGCTTCCTCCTTGCCCTGTCATTTGCAAACAAGGTTATGATTTGGTCATAATCCATTTTCACTGATAAGTCTGATTCAATTGCAAGAACACCAAGATAACTAAGACGATCCTTCACTTGTGATGTTCTTAAATAATTATTTATGCGTCTTAGAACAGAAGATGATTTCTCAGTTGAGTAGTTGGAAGCAGGAGTGCTCAAGTATATTTGTGGAGCTATGTTTAAGTTTGGGTAAACACTCTCTAGACAGTTACCTTATAGCTGTGTAGGAGAGTGCGTCGCATTTTCATTCTTTTCTATGTAGCTTTTGAAGAGTAAGCATTCAAGTACAAATGCTGAATCTTCAAGATCCGAACTGTAGACTTTCTGAAATCTGGATGATGCTCTTCCTGAATTTCAAGTGGACTAACCATCTTCAGATTTGTCAAAAACATAAATAGTTCACACTGAATTCCTTGTAGGAAGAAACTCTGTTGTTCAGTTCTTCAATCAATTTATCCAGAATCAAAAGAACTTGATGTTTCATGTCTATGCTTTTTTTTTTTTTTTTTTTTTTTTTTTTTTTTTTTTTTTTTGCAGCTTTCCAGTAATTTTGCCGCCCCCTAAAATGTGCCGCCCTGGGCAGTTGCCCGGTTTGCCCTTACGTAAATACGGCCCTGCATACACCGCACCACACGAAAGGGGATCTGATGTTGTGATCGAAGGAAACCCGTTCCCAAACTTTAACGTAACACATTCCTGTGGGCAGGAACGCAATCGCAACGTGTGTTGTACCATCCGTCTATCTTTTTAACAACTTTATTTTTTACTTTCTTTATGTGTAAGTAGGGGAAGTGTTGTATTCCCTCCCAAAAAATCGATACCGAGATTTCACCGGCAATACATGTTTTGAGACTCTCTGAATCCAAAAATGGCCTTTTTAGAAAAAGGTCTGTGTGTTCACGTATGTGTGTGTGTGTGTGTGTGTGTGTGTGTGTGTGTGTGTGAGCGCGCGTGCGTGTGCAAAAAGTTGGTTAAACACCAAACTTGATGCCTCGATTAATATGGAGTAGATGGTGAGACGGTATTTATACCGTGCCTAAGAGAAATATAAATGAACATTATGAAACATGACTAGTTACAGCATTTTTTATTTAGAACCACTCACAAGGCAAGTGTCAGTAGTAATAGAAGTTATTATGTAAAAGTGTACATGTAAATACTCATAAATGTTAGTGTATATATTTGTAAGTATAAGAAATCACCCACGAAGAATGCAGTTTATAGGCAAAATTTGAAAATTTCGCTTCAGGGACACCACCCGGGTTCTTTGAACCGAAGTAGTTCTGCTTGAAAGAGCGACAGTCTGTCCCTAGCCAAATGATAACCTCCATTGTTAGGCAGGATTATGCCTTTGTCAGGCAAAAGTCATAAAAGTGCCTATCAACCGTGTTCGAAAGTCTACCACTAGGGGCAGGACATGACATTTCAGCGACAAATTCTCGTCTTGTCCACCGACATGTTTGGTCAATAGCCAATCAGAAAATTAAGAAATACGAAAATTTGAAGTAATCAGCAGAACCCACTCCAATGAGAGTGAAACTCAAAATTTTGATGTGGAGGGGAACTGAATATGCCTTTCGTATTCCCGTATGGAACGGGGAGTCCCAAAATACCACACAAACAGAACAGTCATCAACTACTACGCCTGGACATTACTTAGAACACGCGCGAATCAAGTAAGTACAATAGAAATTTGATAGGCTAAATTAACATTAAGACTTATTTGGCAACATTGCGTAGAATAGGAAAATTTTACTTCAAGAATTTATTTCGGCTCGTCATAGAGTAGGCTAAATTAACATCAAGATCATTTCGGCTTTCATCCTAGTGACTTAAACTTTTGGCTTATGCGCGGCGTCTCATACAGAAACTGAAATCTCGGTAAAGCTATAAACTGCAACCTTCGTCAATTCATTTGTGTGTAATAATTGTAATATTTTAAATTCCTTTGTGCCTCGTATACAATAAAGTAACGTAATTCTATCCTACTCGAACTTGTTCTAATTGGTTGCTAGAAAGGGCGTGGAATCACTTACAAATGAAGGTTTTCAAGCTGTCTATGGCCAGGCACAGCTACTGAACAAGTAATAACGACTTAGCAATTGAACGAGAAGAAGAGGATTTTTAATGCTAAGTAATTATAAGTGTCAGGTCGGTGAGACCCGTAAACCAATGACAGATGTGGTCCTCCAGACATTCTGGGGGTTGTGAGAGAGCGATGTGACCGCCAAAACATAAAAATATGGTGCTCTCTAAAAAACGGTTACTATTACTGCTATTGCTCTCTTCAATATCACCAGTGAAAAATATTGGAGAGCAAGAGGATTAATGACTTCATTGTCAGAAATCCAGCATTAGCTAACAACAACATAAGTGTCAGGAGGATTCAGTGGCACCTATTTAAACAAATTTTTCTCAATCTCTCCGATAATACTGTAGTTAACTTGCAGTGGCACTTCTGTAAGTAATAAGTACAACAATTACTTATTTAATTACAATCATCACGCTTTATAAGTGGCTTTCCAATGTTGAGGCAATAATCCAACCATTAGCCAAAGTATATAAAGAACGTTGAAATGGAAGAGCAGGTATTTTAAGAATAATTTTCACAAGAGTGAGTAGAGAAATTCATGTGAATGCACACACCAGATTGTTAAAAAGGGGTTCTAAAGAAACTAATTTGCATCGCACAACAACCTATTCCACAACTGCCAATGAGAGATGAATAATGCATCTGACAGTTAAGGGAAAAGTCAAAAGTTAAACGAAACAGGGTCTATAGAGGCTAAGTTTAGTGAAACCTTTGAAAGGTACACGTACAGAAGGGGCTGATAAAATTCATCTAAAGACATAAACATTCGCTTTAAACTGCAAAAAGTTAAATTGAGAAAAGACCGTACTTTGAAAGAAGGAGCTCGTTGCACATTTAAAAGAAAGAGGGGCTCAGCGATTTGATGGAAACTTCTTTTTATTCTGCTGTGTGTGCGTGTGTCTGTGTTGTGTTTGATACACCTGAAATGCATTGCTTAAAATTACATTGTTGAAATTAATGTCGTTTACAATCATATAATATTAATTATTATTGGATTTTATTACCTGTTAATATAATTTTAACCTGCGATGGAAGTAAATGGTGAAGGTGAAGAAGTTATTGAGATGCCAATTGAACCTAAAAGCAAGTAAAGAAAATCTTGCGAACTATGAGAAATGCGCAGAAGAGGTTATAGTTCAAAGCCATGAAATGGATGATAGTTGTGTGTGTAAAGATAAAGTGTTTCGAAAAGATTTCAGAAGAAAGCGGGTTGAAAATATTAGAGACTTTTAACTTTTTGGAAATTGTAACGCACACAATTCTTACATTTCTGGGCTAATATCATTACTGCAAATCAAACGAAGGAAAAAAGATGCTCTTGAACTTGATATTTTGAAAAACATCATATGAAGAACAGACTTTTCTTGCAATGAGTTTATTTCATTGTGTAGAACATTACAATAATGTTTATGGTTGACAGTGCCATAATTTAGCGCTTATACGCCACTGTAAAGGACCTTATTATATCAACCTCATCTGCTATCCACCAATCAAAGGTGCACCTGTCCATAACGATATTGCTATCCACCAATCAAAGGTACAACTGCTAATAACGATACTGTTATCCACCAATCAAAAGATCCATATGTAACAACCAATAGTTTGCCGTCTGCTCACGTTTTCCATCAGCTGAAAGCGAAATTTTTGATTCTCGTATGTTCAATCGAATAATAACTAGTTTGAGTAAAAAAGAAAACTAAAATTGTCGGACATGAGTGAAAATGATATGCAATTTACACCAGCGGAAATTTCCACAGACACACGAGTCACGAATAACTTACTGCCACAAAAATCAACTAACATACATGAAAACTCCTATGCACAATCTATGGATAGGAGAAAATCAAAATGCATAACCTCGTTATCAGAAAATGTATTGCTGGTGGTTGAAGTCGCAACTATCGATTCACTTATGTACAATTGAATGATAAATACATAATTAAAATGTAGGACACCAGTGACAATAACATGCAGCATAGAATATTAAAAATATTTTATTCATAATTAGACCGACGAACGTTTAAATCAGAGAAATGGCTGGTATCTTTGCGAGAGTACGGCAGAATAGGGCACGTCAATGCACTCTTTATGTTAATAGCAATGGGCGTGCGTTCCAACATTTGCTTTGAATAGTAACGCTGTGATTAACTGTAAACAATGAGATGTTTGTGTTTTGTTTATGTGTTCTGTGTTTGTTTCTTGGATTAAGATCGTGTGCCTTACTAAGATAAATGCAATACTAATTTGCATTGTTTATTTTGCCGTAAATACTTAAAACTGGGTGGGAGGCAGTAATCTATGACATTAACTCGTCTAGCACTTAAACGAAGCACCGCAGCAAAAAACTTTCCTTAATAAAAAAGTGTTTAAAATAATGTTATCTATCAGCTCCCAAAGTTTGTCGGTCTAATTTTGGGACAACCTGCATATTTAGTATCACATACATACACACGCAAACACAGGCACTCACAAAACTTGTCATGTATGTGGTGCTGTTTTTATAATTAAATTGTGCTTCGGATTGAGCAATGAGACTTATTTCTCTCCGGGCGTGGTACTAGATGGAATGAATAAACGCTCGATGTAACTTCACTATAAATCACTTTATTAACACTTTTTTCGTCGTTACAATTGAACTATCTTTCGTCGCACCTATTTATATTTTATTGATAGTCTTTCCACCTTTCTAAAGTCTTTTCTACTCACATCCACGCGCGTTATAGAAACACGCCTTCACATCTCAAACATACAGACGCTATTAACAATTCCAGCACCACTTTACATGATGCTATCTTTGTTGTATACATCCGCGTATGTGTTCATCAAATAGTTCCCGTATTGTTAGGGAAGCGATCTTTAGCTTTTCTCCCTTCGCTTTTAATATTATATTAAATTCTTAATAATTCTTTTATTTATACATATTAAATTTAAATGTGAAACTTAACATTTGTGACGTTTTTAAACAAACTTAATCTTTTGTAACAATCAACAATAGCAACACGTTTTCGTTACTCAACTAATTCGTATCAACACCAAAAATAAATTACATTTGCAATAAATATTTACATAAATGATTTCCTTTCGGAGTCTTACAATATTCTGTCTCATATGTATGCCAGTGAGGAGAACTTGTGTACCTAATAATGGAAATGAAATTGAAACAACAATATTAAGTGGAACTAGAGAAACATAATATATCATATATGTTTGTACATAGTGATTTATTATTCATGTGATGCATTTATGAGAATAAAGAGCTCTGTGATTAAACAAATTGCTCTTTTGTTATAATTGACTAATCATGTTTAGAAACTAGAGAATATACTTATGAATATGTTTACACGAATGTGACAATACATATTATGGAAATAAAATTGTTAAAATTTTGTGTATATTCCTGTTGTATTCCTATAAATGGATTAATAAGGATAAATTAATCAATTATAGTTTTAGTTAGAGGGAAAACACACTACTTTATTTATTTGCTTACTTATTTGAAGCGTTATAATGTATCCATTCACTTATTTAATTATTTAATTAATTTATTAATTTATTTATTTATTTTTGCTTTTAGGCAGCAACAAACATTGATATTGCTTCTAGGCAGCAACAAACATTGATATTACTGTGAGTATGACGCTCTGTTTTCTTTTTTCTTATAAAGTTCTGCCTTGCTATGTATTTAATGAATAGTATTCAAGATTTAATTTGCATCCCCTGAAAATCTTCTCACACACACAAATTATATATTTCGCTACCTGGGCACTCATTAGTTTTCCCCTTAGACTTTAACCCCTTCAAACGCATGTCCTGCTCTAGCCAACAAAATATACTTGCCAGTCATTATAAGAAGTGTGTATGACAAACTGAATACACTCACTACCTCTTTCTCTTTTAGCCATTACGGCCGAAAATGTAAACATGTATTTCGTTTGGACACCATTTTTATCTCTGTTTTTGGTTAATGGTTAAGGTTATTTAGCAAAAGGAGTGGTACATACTTGTATGGTGGCCTAAAGCACACGTGACATTGTCAAGTTTTCGTATAGCGATAAATAATGTGACGTAAACGCGATGATATTATCTTAGGCGTTCTGTGTACATTAGTCTTTTACTTAGATCTTTAAGCTAATCACTTAAATAGATTGTTAGTTACGCTGAGTTTATGCAAGAACTTTGGTTTCTTTCTTTAAAAACGTTTCTCGTGTAAAACTTGTGAAATTTTCATCAGTTTCTTCTACCTTTGTACCCTTAATTTAGCAATCCTTGAAATAAGAAATGAGTAAGTAAAATACATACCCACAATTCCAACGCTGACGCCACAGAAGAGGTTAGTTAAGCCACACAACAGACCGGACCCAAACAGGATGTAACCTGATACCCAGTTTCTTTTCTTCAGTATAATATTTTTGTTGACCGCCTCTGCGCTAAATGGCTGGAACACAAGCATAAATAACGACAGTCGGTCGCTACACGTGTTAAGTGAACACAAAGGTTAATTATTTCCCAGTGATGCATTGCGGATATAAACATATCAAGACATAGTAAATCAAAATGCACATGTGTATCGGCCTTCATCTGGCTCGTAGTGTTACCTAATGCGGCTCAAACAAAACACTTCCTTCATGCTCCGATAGGGGCAGTGTGAATGAAAGGGAATGTTTCATTAGAAACAAGATGTATTGCACTCACATGACTTTCTCTACTCTTGTACAAACTACTCTTACAAACGCTTATTACTCTAAGAGGTGGAATGAGGACTGAAAACTTCAATGCCATAGCCGGGATTTGAACCACGGATCTTCCGCTTATCTCGACATCGAGCTTTTGGGTGGAACACAATACTTCCTCTACTTACTATACATAGTAGGGAAGGCAAAAGTAACGGATGAGGCATTAAACGGTTTCTGAATCGTAGAACTGAAACGGTTACTATTGAAGTATTATATCAGCTAACTTCTGATGTATCAACATATTTACGGTTTAAAATAACCGTTTCCTTAATGTGACACGAAGATTTTGAAGAAAATTCCTCCACCCTAAACTATCCTTTAATGGAATTTTTTTCGAAAAATTTGGTTTTCTTGAAAGTGGCTCTAACGATTTTGATTAAAATTTCATTTGCCATAAAAGTATCTTAAATATGATATGTATTTTAATCTTTGGCTGTAGCCCATGTAGTCCTGTTTAGTTTGGATTACTTTTGCATAACTGGTAAGCCGTAAGAGCTAGACCAAATTGTACTATACAAAAAATATAATCTTGCCAAAACACACAATTTATTTCTCATACTTTTTTTTCTAGAGTGACCCATTTCGAAGATATTCTATTTGTACGAGTTTTGGAAAACTTAAACTGTTGACATATGGAACGTTGTTATTCATTTTTTATGTTAACCGTGCGAAGAGAACGTAATTTGAAAGGTTTAAAAGATTTGACTATCGCTCAAAGCCTACTTGTATTCCCATATTCCCCTTGTACCTACAAGGAAATGCGCAATAAAATTAGTTCTGCAAATGTTTATGTCAACTAACACGAAGATATAGGAATAAGAGTTTGTAAGAGTGGTTGGTACAAGAGAAGAGAAAGTCATGTGAGTGCAACACATCAGATTTTTTCTCAGTGTTGTGAAAAATAATATAGATAACTGGTCAATGGCAGAAAGGGTAAGATATTTTTTTAGTTGAAATCGATTATTCATGTGCAGGGAAGATTTAGAAATTAATTATTGTCGCATGGCATAAAATGTATGAGTAATTTTAACATTTTTGGCAATGTCTGTGATGAATTTGTAGTGCAAAAGTAATCGGCATTGCGAGAGTTAGAGAAGCTGTGCAGGCATGGGCGTCGCGAACGGGGGGCAAGGGGGGGGGGCCGCGGCCCCCCCTTGGAAGTTGGTGAACTTAATGTGCAATCAATTACTGACTATTAAACTATTATTTTAATTAAGAACAATTGTTATTTAGCATAAATCAATACGGTTATATGCAACAAATATAAATTTTGACAATAAAATAATGAATTAATAATATATGATTGCAAATTTCCAACATGTGGCCCCCCCCTGGAAAAAAGTCTGCCGACGCTCATGTGTGCAGGTATGTCCAATTCGCTCAGGAAGGCCTCAATCAATGGCTGTGAATCTATCGGACACAAGTTTTCGCCGCATTCTACATTGTGACCTCAAGTTTCACTTTGGGCATCGAGTAGCATTGTTCACGGTTTAATGGCATTGTAAATTAGTATTCTTTTCCTTCTTCTTTACGGTTCAGACTTTTCATTGGTGTATTCCGGCTGCTGCTTCCATCTTTTGCTAGGTCTTCCCAAGTTTCTGCTTCCTCGCGATGAATAGTTGTAGGCTGCTTTTGGCATTCTGTTTTCAGTCATCCTTATTGAGTGTTGTTTCTTCTTCTTTGGTTCAACAGCCTTATTAGGCCAAGACCGCTTCAACGATCCGCCTCCATCCAACTCTATCCAGCGCTACTCTTTTGCAATGGCTTAAATTGAGTGTCTTCAGATCTCTCCACATCATTGAGCATTCTGGTGGGTGGTCTTCCAGCTTTTCTGGTTGCCTATAATGGGTCCTTTTTGCATGGATTAACCTCCATCCTATACAGATGTTGCCCTAGCCATCTCACTCTTTTGGCCTTAATTGCTTTAATTACATTTGACTCTTTATACAAATTATAAAATTCACTATTACCTATATCTAATACGCTATTTTCGTTCACAGGCCCATAGATCTTTCTTAATGCTTTCCTTTAAAAATATTTTGTTGTTTAATGACGCTGTCAATTGCCAGGATAACATTAGCGTCGCCGGTGCGTTGGAATTTTGTCCTACAGTTCTTTTACGTGCCAGTAAATCTACTGACATGGAGCTGTCGTTTTTAAGCACACTTAGAAATCATCGATCTGGGCCGGATTTGAACCCATGACCTTGGGATAATTAAAGTCAGCGTCTAACCAACTGAGCCACCCAGACCGACTTAATACTTTCCTTTTAAATACCATCAATATGTCTGTGTTCTATTTATTTAGAGTCCAACTCTATGATCCATATAATAGCACTGATCTAATCAATGATTTACACAGCGTGCATTTTGCTTTTATACTAAGGAGATGGTATTGGAGTTGTTCCTTTAACCCATAATAACATCTATTAGCCATCTTCATCCTTGAGTTGATTTCTGTGGCAATGTTGTTATTACTTGTTATAACAGTTCCAAGGTATTTAAATTGTGTAACGATTTCTAATTTATAATTATCATTACAATATAATTCCCTTGTATGTTCTTTGTTTATAAATATTTTTTGTTTTCATCGATCCTTAATCCCATCTTCTTCGCTGCTTTTTCTAACTTATTTAATAATTCTCTCACCTCTCTTTCAGATCGCCCGATTATGTCTAGGTCATCGGCATACGCTATCAGTTGGGTAGATTTAAAGAATATATTCCTCTTATGTCTATACCTGATTCTCTAATCACCTTTTTGAGAGCTATATTGAAAAGCAGACACGACAGTGCATCTCCTTGTTGGAGTTCTCTATACGTCACAAATTCGTCAGATAATTGATTCTGTATCCTTACTTTACATGTCACATTCCTAAGTGTTGCTTTTGTGAGATTTATCAGTTTACCTGAGATTTCAAACTCTCTCATGACATTAAATAGTTGCTCTCTATTAATACTATCACAGGCTGCTTAAATATATAAACAGATGGCAAGTGCCAATTTTAAACTGGTATAGTTTTTATAATATCTGTCTCACTGTGCGTATCTGATCTATAGTTGATTTGCCTGTTCTAAATCCACATTGCTACACTCCAATCCGCTTGTCTGCATATTGCTTTATTATTTTAAATAGTATTATAGAGAAAATTTTGTATAGTATATTGTCGCCCATCGCATTATTGTCGGCACTACCGCAAAGGAGCCGAAGGGAAGAGACAGAGAATGGCCGCATTGTTGGGGCGCTTGCCGAAAGAGAGAAAGGGATAGAGACTTCTGGAATTTTCTGCTTTGTATTTCACCGCAATAACTGAACTTTCCTGAAGTTTCCAGAATAGTGCCTGGGAGATATAAATAGCGGTAAAGTGTGAGAAGGGACAGTTTTTGTGTTACTAATTCGGAGCCGTGCTGTTGGTGAATCGGTAAAGACTTTCTTGCTGTTGCAACGAGTGTACAAAGTTACTGTTTACGGAAATAAAAGTGTTTCTTTATCTCGACTACATCTGTCTTCTTTACTTTACACCCACCAAAGTCACAATATTAAGTAGTGTAGTATCCCTATAGTTGAGTGTTGTTTCCAGTTTGTTCTATATTTCACTATTGTTGTATTTAGATCCTCTACGTTTAGTTGTTACCTTATTTCTGTATTATGTATTTTGTCTGTTCTATGATATCCTGCTATTGATCTTAGAAATCTCATTTCTGCAGCTTGTATCCTAGCTGAGTGTTGTGTCGCCATAGTCCATGTTTCAGATCCATAAGCTATTGTATGAATTGCCATCCTATTGCGTAATTTCATTACAGTCTTTTCTGGCTTTATTTTTCAAAGTTCTATTTAGTGTTCCTGTTATGTAATCAAACTTATTTAGTTTATTATTTATATCTATTTCCACTGTATGTGATATTTAACAGCCTAGAAAGTTAAATTTTGTAACCTATTGGTTTGCATTGTACATTCTAATCCATTCTAATCAGTATATTCAGAATATCTGGTTGTAAATTCTACTCCAGATATTCTGAGCAGATTAATTATGTCGCATGAGGCACACTTTTACCTTTCTGGTTATGCAAGTAAGCATAATTTTCGCTACTGGAGTGATGAACAACTCTGGCAATTTTTGAAAAAAATCTCTGCATATCCAAAAGTAATGGTCGGGTGTGTCGTTTGCCTTTGGAATAATGGAATTTGGAATTTCGAATAATACTTTATCGAAGGTGGTCACACTGTGGCCGTCCAATTATAGAACGGTGCAAACGAATCCTCAAAGTGTTGGAAATTGCTGACGAAATTAATTTTGATGGTGAATAAGGTTTCAGCAAGATTGCACCACAGCACACACTAATTATGGTTCAATGAATTATCTGCGAAACATGTTTCCAGGACGCATAATTCATTACTAGAGACATAACCTGGCCACGAAGATCTCCTGATCTGTCTACAGCTGGAGTTATTTCAAAAGTATGGTGTATTGTAACAAGCTTATATCATCATCCTGCTGGAAGAAACCATAGGGAATGAATTAGGGGCATCGATCCCGTTTTTTTTGGGGCGAGTCATGTAGAAATGTCATAGAAAATTCCAGGAATGTATTCGTTGCGTGGAGCCTATTTGCAAAGTATAGGTTTTAAAAAGTAATGAGACTTTAATAAACTGCATTGTACTAGCTTACGTCCAGTATATATGCTTTCTTTTAATATGTTCCGAGAGTCCCAGAACCGGTCTGTAAAAATCGTCATATCCCACTGCCACACTTGCCAAATCTTAATTTATTATTCGCATTTGAAATACCATTCTTACTTTGTAGCTTCTTGAATTTTAAACATTCTTTTTCCTTTCTAATTCTCAAAACTGGAGTACGTATGTAACTTTGTCACTTCGGATTTTTTAACACACTGAATTCCAGGGAACTGAACCTTGAAATAATGAATTTCTTGGCGACTGATTTTTACAGTACGCCTAATTGTCTTAGCTACTGTAGCGGAAATTATTTATTATTATTATTATTATTATTATTATTATTATTATTATTATTATTATTATTATTATTATTATTATTATTATTATTATTATTATTATTATTATTATTATTATTATTATTATTATTATTATTATTATTATTATTATTATTATTATTATTATTATTATTATTATTATTATTATTATTATTATTATTATTATTATTATTATTATTATTATTATTATTACTGCTGTTACTGCTTTGAGTAACGTAAGAACCGTGACTGATTCCTCCATTTGTTATTAAAGTTTCGTGAGAGTGATATCGACATTCATTATCACGAGGCCTACCCATGCTGCTTTACCCCTCACAAAAACCTGTCGCGCACTGTCGGGGAAAATAAATACTAAATATGTATGACTTGTGTGTATCACGCGCACCTGGAGTTACTAGCCAATTAGAAAACATATTACTCTTAATAACTAAAATGATTAGTCTGCAAATTAAATAAATATTGATGCAATGTTGTTCATGACAAAGTCCTAATTACCAATACCATTATCTGTAGTTATATCCCTAACATTCTATATCGTACTCTATAGAAAGTAAAATATTTCGGTATGTCGATGTCCTTTATTTCGGTTATCTACTGAAAAAAAAAAAAAAAAACGGTGAGGTTAGCAGCACTGTACAGGCTTGTAAACCAGCTTCAATATAGACAGTTTAAGTTTCAAGTATCAAGTTTCAAACCACGATATCTTGTAAGAGGTGAAAAAGCTAGACAAACAACAATCCTCAGCAGTTTAGCGAACAGAAATTCTTTAGTCAAGTAACGTGCTTGATTTGAACAATTCGCACCGTGCGTTTTTGCCTAGAGGGAAGTGACAGGAAGGTCGTCGGGTGTACTAATGATATGAGGCGCCAAAAGTCTCACCTGTAGAGTCTGAATCATTATTATCGAGACGATAAGACCATAGACGGCCACTGCCTCACAGAAGATTATGGAGATGAGATTCTTTGTCTTGATGCGCGGGGTTCTGACACTCCCACCCATGATGGTAGATCCGGATACGTAGATGCCTCTGTGAATAATAAACCATTTCAATTAGATATGTGTGGAAAAGGACAGGGCAACAATGAATGGAGCAAGCATACACAAGGTGAATGAATTCAATTCTTAAATAAGGGATAATGAATAGTTGTGTGTGTGTGTGTGTGTGTGTGTGTGTGTGTGTGTGTGTGTGTGTGTGTGTGTGTGTGCGTGCGTGCGTGCGTGCGTGTGCGTGCGTGCGTGCGTGTGGGTGCGCGCGCGTGTCTAATTAATAATGAAATCATTCTCCTTCTTTCTTCCCTATCTTTTGAAGTTTAAGTTTCAAAAGCCATAAGGGATTCACAATTGTTTAAATGTTTCATGTCTATTTCTTCTTCCTTGGAGCACAATGAACAATTTGGAGATGCCACTATTTCAATTCTGAAAATATGTTTATTCAAGTTTATCCTGTACTCAGTTGAAATGCAGCAACAGAGGATTTTCTTGGTAAATCAGGAACTATTGATGGGTCATCCAAAATTTTCTTTCATTTAGACTGTTCATTTCGAAGTGTTATCTGTTAATTACAATTTGAAGTTATTTTTCTTTCAATAATTACTTTAGTTGTAAAACAAAATTTCTCATATGAATCAATTAAACTGATTTTAGGTCCTTTCTTTGCTAAAATATCAGGCATTTCATTTCTAAAAACACCAAAGTGTGCAGGAATCCACTGTAAGACTACATTTTTATGTGGTTTCCGTATTTGTTTCTTCGTATCGTGTATTTCTTTGGTATTCATCACACTGGGCCAAGTAGTAGAACCAATAGCTTGGAGGGAAGCTTGCCACCATCAAAATTGGTTGTATATTTCCCCACTTTTTTATAAAAGGAAAAGAAATGACAAAATGCACCTGCTGTTTCTTCGTGATCCAGAAGGGAGTCATGGCGGATAATAGATCAGTAATACTGTAGCACCTCCAATACATTTGTGCTCAAAGTAAAACCTAACTTATGAAACTGTTGAACTGAATAATTTTTTGACATCCTATTTTATCTACCTTTTATTATAAAATTATGCAATTTTAGGTTTTATTATTACGTTTATGGTTAGGTAGAAGAATTTCCCAACGTCTGGTAGAGTATGAGAAAATAAGAGAATGGAGGAAAGATATATGGGAACAGAAATAGGGCAGCGAATAGAAAACTGAATACTAATAAAAATGCAAACAACTAAATGGGATGAGAGAATGAAAATATAGGGACACTTTTAGGCAAACCCAAAGAGAAATGTGTAAGAAAGGCCAAAAATCGAAAGAAGGAAGATAAGATAGAGGAGAGAGAAGGAGAACAATTGCAGAATATTGTTCAATGCGCTGCGTTTGATCGGGAGTAAAATCGATCGACAACAAGGTTTTCTCACATCTAACTGTTGATTTTAAATGTTTATGATTTGACTCATATCAATGCCCAATGTCACCCTAATAAATCCATAAGATATCCGTTGATCTTCTTCAAGCATTGCTCCACTAGTGACAATATTTTCCTCAGTAGCAGCAGGTCTTGGGTGTCCTGGACGAAATGAATCACTAAGAGAAAAACTGATATTTTTTTTTTATTTCACTGTACTAGTTCTAAATTGTTACTTTTGATGGAGCTTTGTTGCTAAATGTATTTCTAAACCGATATTAACATTCTTGAGGCACCAATGACGATTTAAACCATAGCCGGAAGTGTTCTTCAGTCAAATTCATTTTTGGATGAACACATCTTCAAACGATGATAGTTAACAAACTACACGCCAATCAATCCGCAAAAATTATAAAATAGCTGTCAGACATACATTAATTTGTGTTTAGAAATGTAGAATTGCAAATATTGTCAGTGCCACCTCGTAATCAGAAATTTTATGTGAATTCTCCTTCAAAGTTACGTATTTTCATAATTGGTTCAACTGCGAAGACTGAGTGCTACTTTACAGAACATGAGACCATGTTTTTAGTATACCAAATATACGGACACATTAGAAAACATAGTTACTCAATGATTGCAGTTTAAAAAGCAAATTTCAGTGTATTTACTCACATGGCAGCGCCTGCAACTGAGGTGGACACACAAAATCCGACTCCAAGGCTTCCCCAAAAATAAGGACTGGTCTCCACGAGGAATCTGTGGAAAAAGTGCTTTCTTTATTGCTTATCTTAGCTTCTGTGTGCACCTACGTAAAAATAATTTGTCTATATATAAAGGTGCAGCAGTTTCATTTGATACTCAAACGTCAGTGTTAACCTTCCTTCCTCGTCCTAAGCAGTTCTATCAACATGAGTTGTCAAAAGTCAATATTTGTGGAGGATAGGACATACTTGTGGCTAAAGAAGCATTCCCACCCCGGGAATCGAACCCAGGAGCCTTAGCACAGTAGGGAACTGGCTCTAATGAGCTTGATTAAAATACAATATGTTTAAGGCATTTTCTCGTACTTTGATTACATACTTGAAAACAGCACAAGATAATTCCTTTGGCTGGCCCCATAGCTCAGTCGGTAGAGCGGCTGCCTGCTGTGCTAGGGGGTTCCGGGTTCGATTCCCCGCAGGGGGATACGAATTTTTCTCCAGCCAAGATTATTTCTTAACCTCCCCAGAGTCTGGAAGTATGAATGAGAGTGCGAACTTAATGTTTTTATATATATATATATACATATTGTGACTTTGGTGGTGTGAGTGTGAAGTAAAGTAGACAGATGTAGTCGAGATAAAGAAACACTTTTATTTCCGTAAACAGTAACTTTGTACACTCGTTGCAACAACAAGAAAGTCTTTTCCGATTCTCCAACAGCACGGCTCCGAACTCGTAACACAAAGAACTAACTCCGTCGGCACAACTCTTCACATCGTCTGTCCTTTCCGTCGGCACGACTCTCAACGCTTCACATACTGACTGCTCTTCTCACACTTTACCGCTATTTATATCTCCCAGGCACTATTCTGGAAGCTTCAGGAACGTTCACTTATTGCGGCGAGATACAAAGTAGAAGACTCCAGAAGAATCTATCCTTTTCTCTCTTTCGGCAAGCGCCCCAACAATGCGGCCATTCTCTGTCTCTTTCCTTCGGCTCCTTTGCGGTAGTGCCGACAATAATGCGATGGGTGACACTGCGGTTGTCGGCAATTAGATGCGGCGGGCGCGGTGACACTGCTCCCTCCTCAGAGCTGGTCGTCCCGACCAGCACTATCACTGCGGCATCTCCCTTGCGCCCCGGCGGACTATCCCATCGAACCTCTTCTCCAGGAGGCACGATCCTAGGTATCGCTGTTGGATAGTGTCCCTTGGTCCGGGTAGGACGATGTATGCCATCCTGCTTCGAAATTCTGCAACAGTACCGCCGGTCTTGACGGTCCCTCGTCCAGTTGCCCTTCTTCCTGGTGTGTTGACGGGCCATCCTGCGCACTTGGAAACGGCTCACTAGGTACCATGTCCGCCGACCTCTCTGGCGCACCTTCGCAGCCACCTTGCTTCCGATGGGTCCGGCAACAAACCCCACCACATCCGCGCGAGACGCGTCCACCGCTGCACTCGTGTTCACTCGTGCTCGGCACGGCCTCTCCTGTATCCTGCCGTCCACGATGATGTCCGCCATTCTTCCGTTCACGGCACTATGTGTCAGGTGATTGGATGGCTCCGACGGTCCCCCCATGTCACACGCCAAGTCGGTTCTCGCGTGTTGTTCGTTTGCTTGTGCGCTTCCCTGCTGATCGTCCTCCACGTCATATCCTGGTTGGTTACGTACCCGACACACTCCTCCAGGGGATCCTCGACGACGTCCCTGAACTGCCCCTTTGTCTTCCCCGAGACGTACACTTTCGTTATCTGAAACGGGCGCAACTGTCGCCTCGGCCACTAGGTGCTCCCTCCCCGGGTCCGCGCTATTCCGTCTGCCCCTGGCATCCAGTACTTTGACGCTCTCGTCAACTCTTACTACCAGGGCGCCAAGACGTTCCCCGTCGTCCTCCACGACGTCCACATGCTGGCAGAGGTCTTCCACCTTTTCGCCGAGTTCCTCCACGTCTTCCGTCACGCCAATCAGTTCGCAGAGTTGTTCCACGACTTCCGTCATGCTAATCAGTTCGCCGAGTTGTTCCACGTCGTTTGCCGCCTTCATTTCGGCGACGAGGTTGTTGTTTGCCGTCTTCATCTTGGACATTTATGTCTTCATATCGGCGAATAATTCTTTCATCTGTGCCATCATCCTGGTTTCCGAATGTCCCTCCATCTTGGTTCTAACGTTGCAACTTCTAACGACGATGTAACGAAACTAGAAGCAATTCGACGAATCCCACTCCTGACACCAGTGTGACTTTTTGTTGGTTGGGTGTGTAGTAAAGTAGACAGATGTAGTCGAGATAAAGAAACACTTTTATTTCCGTAAACAGTAACTTTGTACACTCGTTGCAACAACAAGAAAGTCTTTTCCGATTCTCCAACAGCACGGCTCCGAACTCGTAACACAAAGAACTAACTCCGTCGGCACAACTCTTCACATCGTCTGTCCTTTCCGTCGGCACGACTCTCAACGCTTCACATACTGACTGCTCTTCTCACACTTTACCGCTATTTATATCTCCCAGGCACTATTCTGGAAGCTTCAGGAACGTTCACTTATTGCGGCGAGATACAAAGTAGAAGACTCCAGAAGAATCTATCCTTTTCTCTCTTTCGGCAAGCGCCCCAACAATGCGGCCATTCTCTGTCTCTTTCCTTCGGCTCCTTTGCGGTAGTGCCGACAATAATGCGATGGGTGACACTGCGGTTGTCGGCAATTAGATGCGGCGGGCGCGGTGACAATATGTAAACAAAGTTAACCCACTGTTAAACGAGTACCACCATGCCGACAGGTAATATGAATGTTCCACAGAAGAGGCCACCGATATGACCTTAGTAGTTAAAGGTGGGATATAAATGGAACCAAAAAAGAACATAATTAAGGAATTATCCTTTTTTGGTTTGTTTTAGAAATTCGTCTAGACATGCATTCGCTTCAACCGACTATGTTCTGTTGGTCATCAGTTCTGGAGTTGATTTAATATGGAGGGCATATGAGTGTATCACGTAAAACTGACTTATCGGCATCGTGAAAACTCTCAGAATCAGAAACTTATGTATCTCCACAATCACCAGTGTTTTCATGTGAATGAATCTAACCAAGTACAGTGACAATGAAATACTATGTCATTATGCTACATACTGTAATGGTGGCCACACACGTCTCAAAGACACTCAAGATTAAGCTACCTCACACCATTGTTTGTAAATACGAGGCCCGAAGACAATGGAGTGGTCGGAATAAAGACTGAGCGCGGCAGAGCAAAGCGTTTCCAGACTGTCTGAGAAACTTTCAGCTGCCGTCTTAATTACGAAAAGATGGATTTCGAGAAAAATCCATGCTACGTGATTCTCGGCTATATAAGCGAATGCGGTGTCAACATAAGCAACTCGTAGGAGTTAGTTTTAAGTATGTGTGTATATACAGTGTTGAGAGAATATGTGTATCGTCACAGAGAGTTTTAGACATCTAATCCTCTCGTCGGAGTTTGTTGTGTGAAGCAGTTTTAGTGAGTGTATCGTCGAAGCCAGTTGTTAGTGAGACAGAGTAGTGTGTTAAAGTTATGATCGGACCGAACAGCTGTGAGATGCAAGGTCACGACAATTTGTAGATTGTGTTAACGATAAAAAAGAGAATCAGGTTTAGTGATTCAGTTTTAGGGAAAGAAGAAAAGGAAAGAAGACCAGTCTATAAGTGGTAATACTATAAATAGGTACGTTTTTATATCTGGAACAAGCAAAGTGTTTTACGTTGTCCAATTAACACAATATTTACTATTTATGCAGCATAACATATAACGACAGTAACAAAAAAATCACCAGTTTACCAATTTATTCATTGTTCTCAATTCCTAAAATTACAAGTCCTAATTGGTTCCGTTTCATATACCTACATGCAAGTTAATAATAAAACTTTGCAGAAAGAGATAATCTGGTGTCATATATTTTCATAAATAAATTAAGGATTTCCAAAGATAATTTTATATTTTTGAAAGAAAAATTATAATAAAACTTTCACTTACCTCACAGGATGAAATGGGCGACCGCATATCATGCCTTGTAGGGCTACAAAAATACAGCCAGAAAATTACTTTCATCACTATGAACATATAAACAAGCCAGTGAATGTTAAAATCAGAAATGTATGTAATAATAATAATAATAATAATAATAATAATAATAATAATAATAATAATAATAATAATAATAATAATAATAATAGTAATAATAATAAATGATGATAATTTTTATTAAGGAATATTCCACAATACAATGGGTTTCCTTCATCCCAAAGCTATCTTCTGCCTCCATAAGTCCTTGTCCATAGGTTCTTCCTCCTTTAACTCTCTTCTCTTCATATTCCTTTACACCTCATGTGAGTGTAAATGTTTCTAAATATATTTTTCGGTGTTACGTTGCTGTCTGATATTGCCTTTTGCTGGGCATTTTAGGGACATAAACATGCAGTCTGCATTTGTCATGCTTGGTGGTCTTGTTTTGTTTTAAGGGGAGAAGGTACCTTCTATCTCCGCCATGTTAAAATTGACATTTTCAGTGTACCTTTTCTGAAGAACTCTGAATAATACAGCAATGATTTTTCTATCACATATACTTACACTATTGGGCAATAAAACATTTTTGTAAGTATATAGCATTAAAAATGTAACTGTAATAACTTTTTAAAATAATAATACTTTTTTGGCACACTTGAAAAGAACGAAAAATTATCAGCTTCCTTGATAATAACATCTAAGTGCTGAAAAAATGTTAGTTTATAGATATGTGTCAGGAAAACAGTCTGTCAAAATTTCATTGCTCTAGGATAAGTAGTTTCAAAGAAAAGATACATAAGGCTTACAAAAACAAAAGTTACGGGAAAATGAGTTTAAAGTTTTACAGTGCTCACAGTCTGTTAAAACATTCCTGCCCCATACTCAGTGTTGTCATGATCTTCTGTGCCTTCCCTTCTTTCTAGCACTTTTATAGATGTCTTCTGCCTCAATGTCAGCCTTGGTAACATGATATTGGTCCATTTCTGTAAAAAAGTTTAACATATTCCTCCCCGGAGTAATACCTAGTTGTTTTCATAGCCATTTTCTGTAGCTTTACTAGTGCGAAATTGATTTCATTATTTATATTTGCCTTTTTCTTCCTACCAGGCCCTCCAGACCTTTTTCTGAACAGTTTAGCAGAAGATCTAGCCATTTTTCACATTCAATAACAAAACACACGTTTAGAACCATAGGATGGCAAACAAAAACAAGTGAAAGAGCGAGAACAAGCAAGTTTGCCAATAGCTAGAAGTATAAAATGCATAAGAAACTATCCCTAAACATAGAATATATATCTGAGAAAGTTCTAAGAGGAGCCAGAGAGTGAAAAGGGGGCCTGACATGCTCTGCAGCATGTGATTTAAACCCACTTTTAGGCTCTTTAAATAAGTTTCTGGTACAAAACAAATTCATATTCATATAAAACACACTTCAAACTATGAAAATAAGTAAAAAAACAAAAAATGATATTTTCACCATTTTTAAGGTACCTTCTCCCCTTAAACGAATCGTATCCTGAAATCAGTTTAGTTCCACATTGCTTTTTACCCATGATTTCCCCGGAAAAGCAAGCTTGGAAAACAGTAACATACGAGTATATTAGTTATCTCATGACCATTTGTAGGTCGAATACACCTTTTAACGAAACTTCCAGTTTATCTCCTTGCTCATTGGTGGGTTGTTTGAACAACTTTAATGCCTGGACCAGCCCGCCCCTCGTACACACACGTACACGGACATTTTTCTGTTAGATTCAGGGGACCTAAATACATGTGGGTTTTTTTTTTTTTTTTTTTTTTTTTTTTTTTTTTTTTTTTTACGGTGGAATTTCAATATCAAATTTTTGGGTGGAATGCAACACGCAGTAGGTAAAATACGAGAAAATATCCATAATATACAGGCTCGACGGAGCGAACTGTGCGTCTTAACCCATTATAACCATTCGGAATTATAGAAAACTCATGCTGGAAATTACAAGACGCCAACTTGTTAGGATATCAGCATTCTAAACATTTACTGTGGCTAGACCAAGCTTTTGCCTCAAACAACTCATGTATTTGGGGTATTGTTTAAACTAAAAGCTGATTAAAGCAAAACGCTTACAGTATAGTAAATTGAATCATTACCAGAGACTAGTGAAATAACCTAAAACATACCACAAAAGAAACTTTACATTTCCAAAAGCAGCATTATTAATCTCTTTTATATTTTGAGGTAAAAATAGTTATTTGCCAGGTAAGCACATAACCTTTCTTTAGACAATAAAATTTATGCACGTGCTTCCAGGAAAAAATAACTTCTTTATCTTACTATGTTTATAATCTTATTTAAATGTAGAAACAATTTCAACAACAGTCGTAGTAGGCACTAATGCACACACTACTTACCTATAATTGCAACAAGTATTAATATGATGGTGATTGGGGCAATTACAAGTTTTCTTAATAAACCCATCGTTTGTACAATTGAACTTCTGTGAACAAATACTACACTAATTCTTTCTCTTTTAACGTAACTTCAGAAGTAAACAAATATCCACACTACTCAGTGCTGTTCGGTTGACCGTTACAACAATCTTGCTGTTTAGGTTATGCTAGCGCAGGGAATACGAAATACAGGTTACCAACATAGTAGAAATCAAGCGAATGTTTGAAAAAAGCGGTCAGTGAAATAAGCGGTCAAAAGAAATGTTGCCAAATAAGCGGCAAAAATATGCAGGGTAGTTAAACTGCGGACCGATTGATGCCTCTACTATTGTTATTAATATATATTATCTATTTTGTATGTACAAGGTAGCAGAGATGTTCGCCGTAATTGGAATTAAGACAGTAGTATGATTAAGACTACTTGCTAGTGTGTTATTTTTGCTTGTTCTTGTTCTTCGGAGTAGCTCTAGCGGTTTTCACTAAAAATCAGGGCTATTGTTAGATCAGTGCCCTGTGGAATTTACAACCTTTGGTGTTCTTAGGGCCGATAACACTGTATTAGAGCTTAGCTGTACGTTTGAAGTAGTTATTTTGTTTGTTTGTTGATGCTGTTAGGCACAGTATTACGTGTGGGGAAAAAAAGTTTACTTTCTCTACTACGTATATATATCTCTCTCTCTCTCTCTGTATGTGTGTGTGTGTGTGTGTGTGTGTGTGTGTGTGTGTGTGTGTGTGTGTGTGTGTGTGTCTGTGAACACCATAACTCAAAAACGAAAAGTCAGTTAAAAACCGAAGTTGGTATTTAACTTTGTCTTTCAAGGATGCGACACGAAGATTTTGAAGAAAATAGCCCCACCCTAAACTACCCTTTATATGGAAAATTTTTCGGAAATTTTGAATTTCTTGAAAATGGCTCTAACAAATTTGATTAAAATGACATATATTTAAGATATTCTTATGACAAATGAAATGTATTGTATTCTCTCAAGCTTCCACGGCCATCGTTTAAAATATCTTGACGTAGCAATGCAGAAGGACTGCCGCAATGCAGAGACTGCCCAGCCTATCAGGGCTCACCATTTACCCACTTTTCATCTATTTGCCAGTATATAAGTTGACTAGCTGCTACATAGCGGCACAGTTTGCCTGTGATAACGACCACGACAAGATGGTCGAAACGTCGGCATTTTATAATTTGACGCGGCAACAACCGGATAGCCAAGATATTTTAAATGAAATGTATATTTTGAATTTTCTGGCTATAGCCTATATAGTCCTGTTTACTCTGGATGACTTTTGAATAACTCGTAAACCATAAGAGATAGACAAAATCTTACTTTACAAAAATTGTAGATCTCGCTAAAACACTCAATTTATTTCTGAATAAATGTTTCTGTAGTGTGAACAATTTTGGAGATATTCCTTGTTACTTGTGTGAGTTTCGCAAAACTTTGATGTTGTATTTCATGAAAATGTTTGTTCACTTTTTATATGTTAAGCGTGTAAAGAGAACGAGATATCAAAGCTTTAAAAGATTTGACTATCGTTAAAAGCGATATAATATTCTCCTTGCACCTACAAGGAAATAAGAAATAACATAATTTCTGTAAATGTGTATCCCATGTAACACGAAGAAGACAAAGGAATACAAGTTTGTAAGAATGGTTAGCACAAGAGTAGAGAATGTCATGTGAGTGCAACACATCAGACTTTTAAATACTAGTATCACCATCGATATTAAATTTGCTATAGGTTTATAATAATTGCACAAAAATTGCTCAAGAACTGACCAGAATGAAGAAAAGGAGCTTGAAGAGGAAGATTGAGGATCAAGAACCATTGGAACAAGTAGATTATGGCACATAAATGTATTAAATTTTGGTGAGTTAGCTAAAAAGTAACATTAAGTTTAAAATTGACAGCTTTGGGTACACTTTCTTCAGAAACTATTAAAGTTAGAGGACTGAAATTTTATATGATGTTACAAGCCATTTAGTTTAACAAAGTGAGTGGAAGGATAATTTTTATCTGCAATATATTGAATCAAAATAAATTAGGCATTTTAATTGGAATAATATTTTTTTGTACACACAATTTTTTAGAGCTTATATTTCACTGAATATAAAGTTAATCGGCTCATATTGTTCATCATTACTTTGTCTTCTAAAAGATGGAAAATGTGTAAACAAAATTGTGGCTGTATGTGTTGCTATCAACATGGGTTTTCAGACCTAACTTAAAAAGCCTGTTGACAGAAATTAAGTGATATTACAAATTTTGTACTATCAACATGTCAAAAAACATTTATTGGATTAGATGGTATAATTGTCATTATCTTATGGCAAAGCTAACCCCCCTGAATTCAGATTTTGACATGTATATAGTTTGGCACACATATCACTGTCCATCACCCTCCGCCGGGTTTGAACCCGCGATCCGGGGAAATAGACTCTTCTTAATTCTGCTTTCTGCTTTTCTCTTTACCGAGATGGCACCACACTAAAGTGTGGGGTTCGCATTTGGGAGGACGTGGGATCGATTCCCGTGGCCCACCATGGGTTTTTTCGGGGTTTCCCCTGGTCGCTAGGCGAATAGCGGGAAGGATAATTACATTCCTCGAATTTCCTACCTTTCATTTTGTTTCATTAATGATTTTACTCATTCATCATCCCTTTGGTTCTTTCAGGGTCGCAAGTGTCAGCGAAAGCGTTAGGTGCAGCATGGCAGGGATGACGTGCACAGCTCTTTCCGACCCGATGGGGGGGGGGGGGGGGAGGGCTTCTGGTGTTGCACTCCGCGCCGAGGTCCGCCTGAGATGGCCCCATAAGACCTTAAGTCTTCGATGTGTCGTGGATCATAGGTACAATAAACCTGGCTTCAGTGCCGTACCCCCTCCGTATTGGGATATATTTGTTGCTTCTATGATTAATTAACGTCAATTAACCGGATAATTTATATAAAATGATGAATGAACGAAACTGTTGAAATGATGCTCAAATGGGTTGGGTTTTGTAGAGCTTAGAGTTACATCATACTGGTCTTCTAAACGTAAAGGAAAACCCCGGAAAAGTACTTTCCATGGTGCAGCATGGCAGGGATGACGTGCACAGCTCTTTCCGACCCGATGGGGGGGGGGGGAGGGCTTCTGGTGTTGCACTCCGCGCCGAGGTCCGCCTGAGATGGCCCCATAAGACCTTAAGTCTTCGATGTGTCGTGGATCATAGGTACAATAAACCTGGCTTCAGTGCCGTACCCCCTCCGTATTGGGATATATTTGTTGCTTCTATGATTAATTAACGTCAATTAACCGGATAATTTATATAAAATGATGAATGAACGAAACTGTTGAAATGATGCTCAAATGGGTTGGGTTTTGTAGAGCTTAGAGTTACATCATACTGGTCTTCTAAACGTAAAGGAAAACCCCGGAAAAGTACTTTCCAGGTAACTCACACTAACATTAGAATTCGGGACCCCTTAGGTGTACGGACTGATACATTTATGTATGCTAAAAAAACAATACGATTTAACCTACTAACAAAATAAAATACAACAAATATAATTAAATCTAATAATATTTCCTCCTTATCTCGGCTACTGGATGGCAGTAGCTGTTCCAACTGGAAACCAGCTAGAATTCATATACGTTAGCTACTAGAAATCAGCAGCTATTCCCTTAGCCTACTAGAAAAAATAAGTATTTATTTACAATACCCTTACGTTCAGTTTTACAATATTTTTCCTACATTGTGTGAGTTACCTATTTTATTCTTTGGCCCACCATACATTTTAACTACCCCTTAAGCGTAAGACACTAGAGTCGGGCATACGAAGGGCTTCGTAGTTGACACTTTTACATGGCCCTAGTTACCTACCTATTTACAAATCCGGCCCAGATGGTTTTTAAGTGTGCTTAAAAATGACAGCTCCATGTCAGTAGATTTAGTGGCATGTAAAACAACTGTGGGACCTAATTCCGGCACACCGGCGACGCTAATGTGGTCCTAGCAATTGACAGCGTCGTTAAAGAACAACATTTAACTTAATTTTTACCTATTTACAACTTGGTGCAAAATAAAACTGCCCTTGTTTGCAGTCTACCGTTTCCAATAACAATAACAACAATAATAGCAATAATATTAACAATATTAACTAACCCCACAGCATAGCAGCCCTTTGCTGGCCTAGGCCTACCACCCGGCCACTGTGTCACCCACATTTGCCCACCACAGGCATTGTGAATGGGGTGCAGTAGTGGAGGTGGGACGTGGTAGGCGGCCCGGTGCCCTCCTGTCTGTTACTTTGCATACTACCGTCATGTAATCGCGTCGTTCTGGATGGCTCCGTTGGTTAGATGATAGCGTACTGATCCCGAGGTCGTGGGTTCAAACCTGGCCCAGACCGATTGTTTCTAGGTGTGCTTAAAAACAACTCCATGTCAGTAGAGTTACTGGAGTTGACAGCATTGTTAAACAACATAATTTAATTTTGTAATGTAATTGCAATTACAACTTGGAATCACACAGGATTCAGCAAACTCCAAGCTTAATACCCAAAGCAATGGGTAAAGAATAAATTCACTTTTACATCGGTAAATGTTTTACGCCAAAGAAAAGTACTAGCCACCTTTGTAACAGCAAAGTCGTGATTGCGTAGTTAGGTTAGAATGCAAATAGAGACGATTAATGTAAGAATCGTGAAGCGACAGAATTGTGTACTAGAAAGACTAGCGGACAACACGATTCATGAACGCATTGTGCAAGTGCAGACAGCTTCCTTTTAGCTTCTTTGTGTTGTGTTTAATGTGGCTATTTATGAAAAGAAGACGGAATTTCAAACCACTCAAACAACAAATGGCCTAGAGCAGGGGTCGGAAAATCTGCAGCGCCTGATGATATGACGTAATACCACTGTAAGTGGCAAAATAATACTTTGCTATGCTTCATCCTCCCTTCTTCAAACAACACGCGTTCAAAAGTACACAGCAGCGGTGTAAACCGCATCGATACGACATGCCTGTTTCGAAGCCACAAAAACGCAAAGGAACCTTCTTACATATTTGTGTAGGTATGTTAGCAAAGGCTTGTAACACAAAAGGTTAATTGCGAATTGAGGTTGTGAATTACAAAATAAGGCTGGTTTGCGTTATTTAGACAAATAGATATGGCAACATTTTCATCTTCAGTAATATGCTATTAGCGCTGTGTTTAGCCCAACTTATATGTGTGCGAGCAATTTTTTCTCTAAAATGAAATTTATAAAATCTAAATGCAGCTCGCGGTTGACAGAGAGAACCCTACATGCTCTGTTGACGCCATGAATTAACGTTAAATATTTGCGAAACTGTAAAGCTCTAGATAAAGTGAAAAATAAGTTGAAAAATCTAGACTGCTGCTCTCACATGGCTTTCTCTACTCGTGTACTAACTATTTTTACAAACTCGTATTCCTATATGTTCTTCGTATTAGTTGAGACAAGATATTTCTGCAAATGTTTATCTTCTTGTAGGAGAATATCTACAAGGAATATCTCCGAAATAGTGCACTCTTCAAAAACATTTATTTGGACATAAATTGTTTTAGCAAGATTTACATATTTTGTATAGTCGATTTTGTCTATCTCTTAGGATATACGAGTTATTCAAAGTCATCCAGAGTAAACAGGACTACACAGGCTATAGCCGGTAAATTCAAAATATACATTTCATTTGTCATAAAATGCTTTAAACATGTCGTTTTAATCAGAATCGTTAGAGCCATTAGAAAATCAAAATATTCGAAAAATTTTCCAAAATCGTCGTGTCGTGTCGTGGGAAGACATTAAACTTAAATACCAACTTTGATTTTTAACCGACTTTTCGTTTTTGAGTTATGCTGTCCACAGACTGAAAGACAGAAGCGCGCACACCCACATTCTAAAAATGCTTTTTTGGATTCAGGGGATCTCAAAACATACATTTCCGTAGAAATCTCGACATTGAATTTTTGGGTGGAATACAATACTTCCTCTACTAACTAGTAGAGAAGGTAAAAGTTAACCAGCCTTCTCACTATGTATTAAACAAATGTATTTAAAATCAAACGTGCTTTTGAGAAATTTTTACTCCGCCACTGCGGCTTCCGAAATTCTCTTGTTCGCACCGTGCATTACATATGTGCACGTCGGATTGTATTCAGTGACGTCACCATTCCTGTAATTGGAATGAACAGGCTTAATGAATATTGTGGCTATAGGTTTTTAACTTAATTGGCCCGCATTTAAGACCTCGCACGCACCAATTCTGTGCGTATACCAATCTAGTGCCAGGATTAGTTAAGTTAAATTACTACTGCTCTTAAAGTTATCACTAGTTTTTCCTGAAATTTTTATGAATTACTCTATAAATCATGCTAATTATTTCAGGTAGTTATTTGTACTGATACCGTGTGTGGCTAAGTCTGTAACAATTATTTAATTCAGCAGAAAAATAATATTTGCTCTTAAAACATGTGAATTCATACACCTTTTTCTCAGAAAGTATGAGATCCACAAAGCTGAAATTTTCAGTACATCTATACAACATAGTTGAACAATGTTTTCCTTGCTATGAATATTTCCCTCCCAGTCATTTAGAAGAAGTTGCAATCAACTAGGAAGTTAGCCAACTTGACGTTTCTAAATATAATGTAGCCATTCTCTATACTAAAATAACAGTTATGTTAATGTTGTAAACACAATTACATCTATTTTTATTAAACCATTATAAGTGCATATGCAAATAATGTAATTTACCAAGGACAGTACTTCAGTGTGGAATAGTTATTTTGTTACCTTGTTTATTATTGTTTGTTACGCTTGTGTTTCTGGCAAAAAATTGCATGCAGTTGTGTCTGCACATAGTGGGAAATTTAAATCTATGAAAGTGTGGAAATGAATAACATGGTGAAACTGAAGGAGATAAATATTTCGGGTTTACTCTTACAAAAGAAGCTGTTCTCTGTACTTATTGTGTGTGACTGAGAAAAACGGCATCTGGACAAATAATGGTTGTAGTGATATTGGTCATTTAAAACAAAAAAATCGCAAGACATGAGAGCTCAGTTGCCCAAATGAAATACAAATTAAATTTGTGTGGTGTGTGTCATAGAGAGCAAGAGAGTAAAGACGGAGAGGATCTAATATACTGCACACCCATTACGACACAAGTCACGAGCCGCCACTGCCGGCCACAGTCCTCTAGTATACTCAGTATACTCATGCATAGTAACATTGAACGAGAGGTTGGCAATGCAGATTTACACTCCGAGGCAAAAGTTTGTTATTCTGTGGAGGCAAAGCAACACAATACCTGCTGCTTGTTTACGTTTAAACACGTGTTGGTTGAAGGAGGAAGGGTTGAAATTGCGACATGTTGCTTTGCTGCTGACAGTGGTGTTACATCATATTCATCAGATGGTAAAGTTTTGCCGATCCCTGTTTTAGACATTTGAGTCATCTAGTGTGAAAACCGGTCAAGTCACAAAAGGTTTTTTTCAGTATTCGTTAAAAACTTCTGCAGACAAACTAATGAAAGTTAGTAGTATTTTTGTTTCACTTTCATTAGGCTCCATAAGATGGATTCATGTTGTATTAATATGGAAAACCACATATTTTTGTCAAAATTTTAAGTTTCAACTTGGCCAGTTTTGTTTCAAACAGACATTTTTCAAGTTCTAAATCTTTCAAATAAGAAATACTTTATTTCAATCGGTACCTAACATAAAAAAAGCATAATTTATTCATTAATTATAAAAAAATGGACTATAATATTAAAATAGAACAAATTTTAGTAAGAACATAAAAAAATTAAAGGAACAAAACATGCACAGTATTTGTTTCCTTTCACTTTAAGCTTTAATAAGGGGAGATTTGGCATGAAAAATAATAGGAATTCTGCATTAAAACCTATTAAAACAACAGCACCTTGACAGATATAATTTTACACACCTCAGTCTTACTTTACATTAGATACCAATATCTGGCATACTCTTGGTATATGTGAATAATATGGCCTTAAGGAGAATGCTTTCGCACCAATTAAAAAGGTAATTTGTACCAACATAATATCTGTAATATCTGCAGCTAAAGTAACAAATTACTTTTAACTTGTGCATATCCATTTAGAGCTGATGGTTTGTTGAGCCGGCAATAATAAGGTTTTAAAGCGAAAATGCCAAAGTGGGATATTATTGTAGTAATAATTTCATCATTTCTTGGCCGGTTTTGAATGCACTTCCTGCATGAGTTGGCCCATTCTGTTGCAGAACTCTAAATTCAATGACATGTAATGTTGTCTGGGCCAGATTTGATGCATATTAATTTATCAACAGAAAGAGTACTTGTCCTACTTTCAGTTTATAATAAAAACTCACTTTTCAAAATTTTGAGACTTGGCTGGGTTTGATGTTAGATGACTCATTAAAACTCTACTTACCTGCACACAATGCTGTGTTTCTGATGGGTCTTCCTTCTCATTTGTATGCAGTTGAAATTTAATTCCTCGGAATTTACTATTTAGGCTTTTATTTTTATTTTTCTTTATCATAATGAATGATTTAATATTAATTGGGAATTCAAGGTTATATAGGATATCTATATAACATCCAGAGATTTTAATGTGTTCCAAAAAGTCTATATCTGACCACATTCTCCTATAATGAGATAAGAATGTATTCATACAGAACAATATCAACTACTTAAAACATAAAATTTAAATTCATTTAAAATAGGACTCCATTTCTTTATGGTTAAACATTATTAGTTTTGAAAGTTGGAACTTAAAACACTTGGTAAAGGCTAACAGTTCTTCTTTCTTTAAGTTATAAATGAAGATAAATAAGTCACCAAAGGTGTAAGCTAAGCAGTTTTGTAATGCTTAATTCCTTAGGCACCTTTCCTTCGATGCAGATTTTTAAATAATTTCCCTCCAATTTACTGCTTTAAAGTTCCTTTAATTACACAGATTTTTTCAATTTTTTCATCTTACTCATTGACTTGGAGGAGAATGAATATCCTTGGTGAATGTATTTGATTAAAATTGAAAGTTTTATATACAAGGCTCTTAAAATGTATTACAAAGTGCAAATTTCACCTCACGTATTAATACATGTTTCCATAAAAGTATATAGTTTTAATCATTGTATTGCAGTTTACTTCTTACAGTGATTTTCTTATAAAGTTTTGTTTATGTAGAATAGAAGCACAATTCATAAATGAGCACAGTATTTCTGTTTTAACATGGCAGTGGTTGCTACGAGAAAAGTTACAACGTTTACACCACAATACGTATAATATAGCCCTATGTCTTTTGACATTTTCACCACATGAGAAGTTATAATCTTAGTCTATCCAGATAATATGGTAATACTAACAAATTCAGGAAAAAAATTTACAATATAATTTAAAATGTATGGAATGAAGAACTAAAGAAAGTAAACATGAAAATTAGTTCCAGTAAAACTAAGTCTATGGTAATTAGTGGAGAACCCAAGACACAAAATAAAATGAGGAGAGGAGGTAATCAAACAAGTAACAAATTTTAAACATTTGGGATCTCTATTTAGCAATGACGGAAGAATAGATGAAGATGTAAATAATAGAATTGTAGCAACTAGAAGATTGTGCCATGCTTTAAATAAGAATTTCATTAGCAAGAAAGAGATCTCAAACAGTAGACAAAGCAACTTTATGTACAAACATTAATTTATGGGTGCACATATAAGTTGATTAGTAAACTATAAGCAAATAAAATGAGATAGTTGAGAAGAGTGGAAGGTACAACTTAACAAGATAGAACTAGAAATCAGAAAGAACAAATTAAAAAATTCAACTTTTACAACAACAAATAGAAAATAAGTAATTCAGATGGTTTGCCATGTTCAATGCATGGGTATAGAGAGGATCCCAAAACAGACTTGGTAAGCTAGTGGAGGGAAGGAGATCAAGGGGAAGGCCTAGATGTTCCTGAGAAGATTAGATTGAAGGGATTTTGAAGGGAAAAGGACTGGATGTGGAGTAAAGAAGCTTGCAAGTGATCGTGTGAAAGATCTGCATTCACGCTTATCTTTCTGCTTCTAGAGAAACCTCATATTCAGTTGGGCACTATGTTAGTAAAATACTTACATTAGTGCAGCACCTTTATAACCCAAGCATGTGATGTAGAAACCCCATAAACTAAATAAATGTGATTCAAGTTTATAAACTCAGGCTAGAGGCAAACTGGGTTTATAGCATTAATCATTCTTCAGATATCACTGTTTTAAAAAGGTTTGTCAGTAAAATACTTGTAGCATAACTATGGTTAGGTTAAACTTAGTGTCATTTTGTAACACAAATATCTCACTCCTCACTTGTCTGTTTTCAATTGCAGAACATGTCTCACTATTCGTTGCTTCCATTATACGTTCAACATTAACTCTTAGTAATTCTTATTTCAATGTGTATGCAGTGTTTACAGTGAACAACCCACCCCAGTGCCGCCTTGTCCACTACGAATCCCACATGCCATTGCCTGGGATCGAACCTGGGCTGCTTTGGTGAGAAGTGAATGGTCTAACTCTAACCACTCAGCTATGGTGTGACCTTTGGGATATTTTTTCACCCATGTGTTGAACATGGCCAAACCATCTTAATTGCTTGTTTTCTATTTGTTGTTGTAAAGCATAGATGGGAAGAACCAGCACATTGTGTCACTTCCCCTATATTGTACTTTTAACCCCTTCCACTGCCTCACAGCAGTTATCTACCCAACTACGCCTCTCGCTATTGTGTGTCTACCTCACAGAACAAATCAGTCCTACAAATTGTGTCAGTAAGTAGAGAGAGTAAATACTCAATTTCACTGCTGTCACCCCTCTTCCCCATGCCTGTTGTAAAGGTTGAATTTTAAATTTCTTCTTATTGTCTGATTTATAATTCTGCCTTGTTTAATTTTACCTTCCACTCTTTTCAAGTATCTCATTTCATTTGTTTGTAGTTTGCTAATCAACTTAGAAGTTGAATGCCAAGATTAATGTTGCTACATAAGTTGTTTTCTATTCTGTTAATTTAGTCTTCTTTGAGATATCTTTCTTGCTGATGAAGTTCTTATTTAAAGCAGATACAATCTTCCAGTTGCTACAATTCCATTGTTCTTATCATCATCTATTCTTCCATCGTTGCTAAATATATATCCCAAATATTTAGTGGTTCGATTACCCCCTTTCCTCATTTTATTTTTAAGTTCTCTGCTTCTTACCATAGACTTGATTTTACTGGAACTAATTTTCATTCTTATTTTCTTTGGTTCTTTATTCCATACATTTATTTTAAAATTCATTATTTGGTATTTGCTTTTGTGGATCAAAAATTTTCTCACATGTTTTATTTGCTTTATATTAAGACTTTGTTTCTAGAAACATTAAGCAAACCTGTTTTATCTATTTGTTTGTAATAGATATTATGATGAACTAGGTGATTTGAAATTGGTTTTTCTTGTTATACTTCATTACAATATTGCAGTTGATTTTGAAGAAGTCTGGTTTTGAGAATTGATTCCTTTGTTGATATTTTGTATTAGCTCTGGAGAGTTATGATAATACTGTGCTTTGATATTCTTCTACTAACATGGATTAGTCCTTTAGACCTGTTCAGGGGCTAACCAAACTGATCTCTTCACCTCATTTGGGGTCGCCCTATGTCCCTTCGCCCTAACGGTTTGTAAAATAGTGCTTACCTTGCAATCTAGATGGTTCCATCCTCTTAATGTGATCATTCCATTTGCTCTAATATCTTTTGATTTGTTCCTCTAGTTCTTCTCTTATATCTACATTCCAGAATCAAGATTTTCTAGTAACAACCAATAGGGACCTTAAAAAGCTCATTTGAGATGTCTCCAGTCTTAATTTTTCCTTAGTTTTAATTACCATGTCTCGCATGTATATTTTAAGGAGGGTTGGAAATTATTCTATATAATCTTAATTTAAGATCCTTCCTCTTATTCCTGCTGAATTGTCCTTTTATACACCCATTGATTTTATTATATGCTTTGATATTTTCTTCCATTTCTACCTTTCTATCAATTGCTGATCTATTTGATCACAAATATTTAAAGGTAGACATCAGCTCATTGCCCTCCCATTATGATTTTTGCCCAAAATTGTTCTTTTCCTATCATAGCCATTACTTTTTCCTCCCAACATTTACTTATTATATTCTTTTATTATCTCATTCAAATTAAACACTGATTTCTGTATATCTTCCTCATTCTCTGTCAATAACAACTGTTCGTCTATAAATACAACTGTATCAAGATTATATTATTTAATGTGATTCCTTTTAGTTTACATTTGGTTTTCCATTCTTCCATTATTTTATTCAGACATAAATCAAATAAAATGGGTGACACACCATAGCCTTGACTCAATTCCATATAATTTGAAGTTCTTGTTTTCCATATTTACTTCCTCTATTACTTACCTACAATAAACAGGGGAAATATTGTATTCAACCCGGAACTTATGTGTGAGTGTATGTTTGTGAACATTCTAAAACTCAAAATGTCAGTTAAACACCAAACTTGTATTTGCATATATTCAGCATCTTTCAAGGATTCAACATGAAGATTTTAAAGAAAATATATCTACCCTTTATATTTCCTTTTATTTAGATTTGCTCAAAAATGGCTCTAATGGTTGACATGGTTGACATGGTTTTATGGTTGAAAATAAATAAATAATAATAATAATAATAATAATAATAATTATTATTATTATTTTTATTAAAATACCATCCACATACAGGGTTCTTCATTTAAAACCTAATGAAGCACACAGCATTTCACCTCTCCCACAACCAGCTGCCATTGTGCACGCAGCTAGTCAGTACTGGACCTTTCAAAATCCACATTGCATTCAGGAAATCCTTCATTATAATCGGAGAGTTGGAGTTTGGTGTTCTGTTAGTGCTAGATGCATAATAGGTCCAATATTCTATGAACAGACTATAAATGCAGAGAGGTACCAAAATGACATTTTGGCCCCATTTTATCATGAACTGGCAGAAAAAGAGAAACCATATGGGTGGTTAGAACAAGATTCTGCTACTGCCCATATAGGAGAGGAGTCCATGAATAAAATTAGGGAAGTGTTCAAAGATATAGTGACTAGTGCTGGTGTATGGCCCTCTCCCTTGCCTGATCTAACAGTGTCGGAGTTTTACTTGTGGGTAACCTGAAAGACAAGGTTTACGAGACCAATCCTCATACATTGGAAGAGCTAAAACAAAATATTAGAAATGAAATCGGAAACATTACAATGGCCCAACTTAGTTGTGTGAATCGGAATGTGTTCTCCAATATAATGCTTGTTTAGTCAAGGGTATATGATATTTCCAGCATCTTGTATAAGGTAAGAGTGTTGTACATGCTTTACATGCAGAGTTTATATAGGGTGGAAGTGAAATGATCCACCAGACTTTAACAGCAAATTCCTTATGTTGTGAATAACAAGAAAGTCTAATGCCAAAATGTTGAAAAGTTTATAGTTTTCTAGAAAAATATATTTTTATTAAAAAAATTTATCACCAGGCTGAATTATTATTGATTGAAGGTTCTTGGTTTATGGGCATATTCATAGAAAATTGAATAAGTGACAAATTTTTCCTTTGGCGTATTTCAATAGATTCAACGGTTTTTGCATAAATTAAATTTAAAGGAACCCACAGTTAATTGCCTTTTTGTTGCAATAGTGTGGTATCCCATTGTGTTGTGTATGCAGAGTGGGCCTGGTTCAATGGTGTGTCAACTGGGTGTTCACTCCAAATTGGAGGTGCATGTAATCGTCAGATTTCTATGGGCTAAATGGCTCAGTTGCATGGTCATTCATCATAAAACCACTGCTGTATATTGTGAGTGTGCATTTTCTTGCTGCAACACCTCACACAGCCTGTCAGATGTCAGAATTGCTGCAGCGATTCAAGTGGGAGGTATGACAACATCCTCCATACAGTCCAGACTTAGCACCATGCATGATTCCAAAATGATGAGGAGGTGAAGCCAGCTGTATCCAGGTGGTTGCATAACACTGTAGGTGATCTCTATGCACACAGAATCGAAAAGTTGGTTGCCCGATCCAATAAATGTTTACAGTCTCTTGGAGACTATGTGGAAAGGTGAACTTACAATGTACATTGCCATAGCCGTGTTGCCTATGTGTGTGTGGTTTAATAAAAGGCCATCACTTGGAAGTGTAACATACTTTTTGATTTGCCCTTGTAGAAGATTCTGGCTCTGGTAGATCAGACATCTGCCATCTTGTTGGCCTATGTCCACAGTTTCCTGTACCATATAATTTAGTAGATGCTCTGATTCTGTAGGTAGGAGAGGGCTGTGGATTTGGTTGTCTGTGTCGGTAGGCATTCCCATATGGCGTGCTTAAGTGTTTTCTTAGCTCCACATCTGCAGGAATCTTGGTCACTGAATACAAATTGATAGAGGTACAAAGCATCTGAATCATGTCCTGTCAGGTAGTGGATCAGTCCATGTGCTGGTTGCAGGTGCTTCATTTTAAGAGGTCCATAATGATCTAGCTGTCTTTCCTTACAACCAACTGATACTATCAGTGAGAGGATAGGAATAATATATATCTATAAGCACAGCTAACTGGAATAGCATGTCAAGGAGAAATTGTATTCTCTGTATAGTCAAAAATAAATATAGAAATAGCAGTATTTATTTTTGTCCAGAATGTGTCATGAATAACTGTGTCAATTAAGAGGTTCTACTTTGTTTTTGTTGTGATTTAGTATTATTGAACACTGCAACATATCAGATTTTTATTACTACATACACTCACATCTTTCTCTATTCTTGTACTAACCATTCTTACAAACTCTTATTCCTATATCTTCTTCGTGTTAGTTTAGATAAACATTAAAAAAAAAAAAAAAAAAATTCAGACATAAATTGCATGTTGTAGCAAGACCTATATTTTTTGTATAGTAAGATTTTTTCTATCTCTTACGGTTTATGAGCTATTCATAAGTCATCCAGAGTAAGCAGGGCTACATAGCCTATAGCCAGAAAATTCAAAATATACATTTCATTTGTCATACAAATATCTTAAACATATGGCATTTTAATTAAAATCATTAGTGCCATTTTCAAGAAAATCAAAATTTTTGAAAATTGTTCCCTGTAAAGGGTAGTTTAGGGTGAGGCTATTTTCTTCAAAATCTTTGTGTTGCATCCTGAAATACATTGAACTTAAATATCAACTTTGGTTTTTAACCAACTTCTTGTTTTTGAGTTATGCTGTCCATGGACTGACAGACACATGCACGTGCGTGTGCGCGCGCACGCACACACACACACACACACACACACACACACACAAGGACCTTGTTCTAAAAATGCTTTTTTTGGATTCAGGGGGTCTCAAAACATCCATTTCCAGTGAAATCTCAACATAAAATGTTTGGGTAGAATAAAATACTTCCTCTATTTACCAGTAGAGAAAGTAAAAAGGGACTGTTCTTGTAGAAAGTATTTTATTTCTATTTTATGTTTTTTAACAAACTATGAAATGATGAATGGAACTTCTAAATAAACAAAAATGACTGTTAGGTACTTAAAATAATAATAATAAAAAAAAGAGTCCATATACACTCAGACCCTTCCACAAAAGTTAAAGTAATGTGACAAATTCAGTTAATTTTAATGTCATTTTGTTTCCTCCAAAATTGAATCATAATTCACAATTCATGACCTTGTAACTCACAGCTGTTCTGTTGCATCATAAACTTGATACTGTTCAGCTGTTCACAGGTCACTCTTTCAATTAAGTAACTAACTGCTGGGTCCATACTGACTGCTTATATAGTCTCTCAACTACAGGCAACCTTTCTGGAAGTCAAGGTTTCTTGGTTTCTGGCATAAACAAGTTCTTGCACATTGAAAGCTTTTATAAAATGCATGCAATATCATTTGTTCTGAGCCAACATTGTAGTGTGTTGTGTAGCAATGGGCTTGCCAAGGCAGTGTTGTGAGGGGGCTGACATTTGATATTTCCCTCTAACATAGCCACCAAGTAATATGTACTATAGGAATATTCAACTATTTGTACAAATTCTTATTCTTCTATTACTTCTTGTCCATATAGATAACTAAATTATTTATTTTTTTATTGTGTTTTAGGTATAAGCAGAATACAATAAGCTAAAGTAAGTCAAACCTTTTTAAAGCTGGTTGCTACATATGGCTTTTTAATTCTATTCTCTTTACATGAACTCAAAAGGAAAGAAAGGGGAGTGGGGAAACTCTGTGTTACTTTCACATGCCTTTCTCTACCCATTCTCTGACAAAATATGCTCACAGAAAAGCTTATTCTTCTATCTACTTCATAGTAAAGTGTAGGGTAGAAGACATAGAAAGGCAAGAGATATGGGGAAGTTTAGAAAACAAGAAATCATTACAATTCTACAAGCAAATAAAAAGAGGATGGGGGCGAGAACCATATGTGGATTATTGTAACGGACAGGAAAAAGAAGGACTAGCGTGGATGAGAACAGGAGCAATATTTTTAAGAGGGACAAGAAGCGGTAAAATAGGAATATGTGAAATGTGCGGTGAGAAAGAAAGTATAGAACATTATTTGACAGAATGTAAGGAATTAGCATTATGGAGGAAAAAGGTTTGGGAGAAAAAATGGGAAAAAATAGAGGGGAAAATGGTAGCCATAAAAATGTTAACAGTGAAAGAGGAAAGGAAGGCTAGAAGTATAGGTGAGTTTTTGAAGAAAGTAAGAGAAAAATGGGCAAGAAAAGTAAAGAGTGTAAATGAAGAAGGCAGAGTGGGGGAGAGGGACAATTAATTAATATAAGATGGAATAGATTGATCAGAGCTACCTGGGAGGCAAATGGCCGGGGTGCCATGCAAACCAAGGTAGCAATAATGTTATGTAAAATTTGTATGTAGTTTAGGTTAGAGTAGGATAATTGTAAAAGTTATGTAAAAGAATTGGTACAAATAAATTCATTCACTCACTCGCTCATCTACTTCATACTAATTAAGATGAACAGAAATGTTACAGTCTGTCCACCAGCTCATGGTCCCTGGCAATAAAGGGTCAGGGACCATGCAATGAGTCCATACACTGGTAAATAATTCTAGGTGCACAGCAATATCTGAAGCTGGACTCATGCTTCTATAGCATTTACATTGTGTGCAAGAAGTACGAGCCCAGCTTCAGATATCACTATGTATGGAGAATTATTTACTGATGTACTGACTTATTACATTCCTGCCAGGGACCATGAGCAAGTGGATAAACAGTACATATGTATTTCCTTGTAGGTACAGGAGGAATAAGGGAATGCAGTAGGCTTAAGTGATAGTCAAACAATTTAAGAAGTAGCTTTGAAATCCTGTTCCTGTGAAAGAAATGAATAGCAATTTTGCAGTTGAAAAAGCATAAAGTATTTGACAATCCAAACAATCCAAAGGATATCTCAGAAAAAGTTAATGTCACATGAAATGTTATTTGACATAAACTGTGTGATTTAACAAGATCTACATTTTTCTTTTTGTGTAGTAAGATTTTGTCTATCAATTTACAAGTTATGAGAGATTCACTCATAATGAAGAGGACCCAGAATATTTAAGATACACACTTCATTTGCCTTGTAAATATCTCAAACATATGATATTTGAATCAGAATGATTACAAATATTTTAAGAAAATGAAAAATAACAAACATTTTTCAGTATAAAAGGTAGTTTTGGGGTGGAGCAATTTTCTTGAAAATCTTTGTGTACCATCTTTGAATATCTTAATACCAAGCTTACATTTAAGCAACTTTTCATTTTTGAATTACATGTTCACAGTCACATGGACACACACATACCAACCTTTTTCCAATAATGCGGGAGTCTCAAAATGTGTATTTCTATTGAAATCTGGTTATCAAATTTTTGGGTGAAATACAGTATCTACTTCCTCTACTTATATGTAAGCGGACAAGAAAGTAAAAATGCTTTTTTGCTGGATTCAGGGGCTTCAAAAATGTAAATACAAATCCATTGAAATCTTGATATTGAATATTTGTGTGGAAAATAATAGCTTCTCTACCTATTATTTACATGATACAGAATTTAAAAATCTGATGTGTTGCACTCATATGACTTTCTCTATTCTTGCACTAACTATTCTTACTAACTTTTATTCATCTATCTTCATGTTAGTCGAGATAAACATTTGTAGAAATTATGTTATTGATAATTTTCTTGTAAGTGTAAGAGGATTATGGGAATCCAGTAGACTTTGAGCAATAGTCAAATCTTTTAAAGCTGGTCGCTATGTAAAGGCTTTGCAATTCCATTCTCTTTGCGTGGCCAAGAGATCAAAAAGTGAATAACAAGCTTTCATGTGAGAAAAGTTTAAGTGTTGCAAAACTCACACAAATAATAAGGAACATCTCCAAAATGGTTCTCTTCACAAATAAATGTGTTTAAACATAGCTTGTGGGTTTTAACAAGATCTACATTTTTGTATAAGATTTGTTCTATCTCTTACTGTTAACCAGTTATGCAAAAGCTACTAAGACTAAACAGGACTACATAGGCTATAGCCAGAAAATTCAAAATATATGTCAGATTTGTCATAAAAATATCATAAACATCAAAATCGTTAGTCATTTTTGAGAAAATTAAAATTTTTGAAAAAATTTTCCATGTGAAGGGTAGTTTAGGGTAGTTCAGGTTGGGGAAATTTTCTTCAAAATCTTTGTGTTACATCCTTGAAAGATATTAAACTTAAATATAAACTTTGGCTTTTAACCAATTTTTGTTTTTGAGTTATGCTGTTCACAGAGAGACACACACAGTAACACACATATGGATCTTTTTCCTAAAAATGCTTCTTTTGGATTCAGGGAGCCTCAAAATATATATTTTTGATGAAATCTCTGCATCAAATTTCAAATTTCAATACTTCCCCTACTTACTATACATAGTAGAGGAAGTAAAAATGCTTTTTTTCTCGATTCAGTTCCTAAAAATATAAATACAAATCCATTGAAATCTTGATGAATATTTTGGTATAAAGCAATAGCTTCTGTACCTGTTATTTTGGTGGTAGAGAAATTAAAAATGTGTGCAAATATGTTTTATTTTGAAGGTTGTTTCTTTGTCCTTTTTCTGTGGTTGTTTGGTGGCACAAAATAATACCAATATTATACAATGATTGCGATACTCTTAAATATTTTTGTAATATTACATTACATTTTTTAGCCTTTTGTCATATCTATGGAGGAATTTATAAATTAAATCCCCAAGAATTTTTGTATCAAATTTTCTGGAGTTATTTGTAGATATCCTACAATTCAAAATTGTGGTATGCAATTTAATGGATATTGTATTAGATATATTATTTAGTATCTCATATTTAGGTACATAGACATTTAGTTTAGATATATTTCATTCTTGTGGTTAAATCATTTTCACATTTCCTGACAATTATCATTCTTTTTTATGTTAGAATAATTAAACATACACATAATATTCTAACCAATAAAATGAAACAGACACATTGAGCAATGGAAGAAAGTAAATAACTGGTAACTCTTCTATCATAAAAATGCAAATATGTCAATTCTTGTAAATCAGTCAACAATATTATTTAACTTCTATTTACATATCAACTATAATCAACTATGAAACTAGAGTATATAATCTAACAAATATCTTTCTTTTCCCAGGCTTAACAAGGAATGTAACATTATCACTGTCTTTTAAAAATATCTTCAGCTCAGCTGGTGCTTCTTACATATTTGTTTTGATTTCTGGCACATCCTATACACTGTATGCACACGCACATAAAACAGAAACAAATTAAAAAAGGACTTGTGTGTAAAGTTTTACAAACTATGTGGTACAAAATTTGCATTTAGAAGCGGTTCTATAAGAAACAAGGATTATTCCTCCATTTTCTCCTTGTGTTGTTGAATGAAAAGATCACTTTGAGATTCACAACATTCACATCTCATTGCTGAAAACACAGGTATATGCTGGTAGAGGTTTTAAATTCATATTCATATCATTTCATTTACTGCAAATTTAAACCAGTAATACACCTGCTAGCAAAATGCAGCATTTTATTTTACTAAATTTCTACAACAGAAACAAAGATTTGTTAGTATGTTGGATATAGAGTGGTGCATATTCAAGTTAATATCAGCATTGCCAACTTATGTTTGTGTTATTTCGGATAGACTTAGATGTGTAAAATATAGCATAGGATGAGAAGAAAGAAACAAAGCACATTAGAACAGGTTAACAGAATACAGATAGCACTTTTAGGGGTGAAAGAAAATGTATACACATGGTAAGATGGAAATGTGTTTACATGTGTTGTAGAGATTAAATAAATTAAAACTAACAGCAAACTTTGTTGACTTAACTTCTCAACACAAGAGTAGTGCTAAAAGGTTTTAATAACATTTTAATTGTATACACTATGTACACTTAACCACGTAAATCCAACTTGTGTTTTAAATGTAAACATACCTTAGCAAATTCAGCTATATTGATTCCAAAAATGAGACATAGCCTCATAATGCATATGATTTTAATATGAAGGTGGAGGTTACTGCAATGTGATGCACTATGATTATAATAAACCCTTCAAATGGTAATTATTATTTATTTATGCCAACAAACTTACTCCTGGTGTTTTAAACACACAAGACGTGTGTGAGTAATGTTTCAAAGGTAGAATCAAAAGTGAAAAATTCAATGCCACAGATGGGATTTGAACCACAGACCTTCCATTTCATGCACGGCTGCTCTAACCACTGACCTACAGTGACAACTTGCCAGTATGACAATAAATTCTTCAACCGATTCATATTTTTCCTGATAGATCACAAGGAAATCTCACATCAGAGATAAATACTCCAAGGGCGACTTACAATCTAAGTACTTAATGTCCCAGGATTAAGGAATGTTTAGATGGTAATTATTATTTATCTATGCCAGAAAACTTACTGCTGGTGTCTTTAAACATACAAAGGTAATTCAAATATAAACTGTAATTGTTGCATATCACGGGGGAAGCAGTTCAGAGCGGGGCAGTAGAGTGCAGGGGTTGAAGGTTGGTGTGTTAGGGAGGGGGAACTAGCTTTGTTAGCTGCTTCACTAGGTTCTGGCGTCAGTACAGCCATGAGTGAGCAAGAGGTTCCTTCGTCTGTTGCACAATGCATTATTATCAAGTTTTTAACGAATGAAGGGGTTAAATCTTCGGAGATTTTAACTCATTTAAGGGCACAGTTTGGGGACACTACACAGAATCGAGAGTTTACTTGGGCCAGACAATTTAAGGGTGGCCGAGAATTTGTAGAAAACGAAAGTCATGCTCGACACCCAAGGTCAAATCTCACAGATGACAACATCCGTTCGAGACCTCCACTGTTGAAGAAATCACATCAGAAGTTGGTTGATTTTCTTCATGATCAACGTACAGTGACTGCAGCTTACTATTGTCAATTGTTAAGGTCTGTAAAAGCTGCCTACTGAAGCAAAAGACGTCGTATGCCCATCAGAGATATCATCCTTCTCCAAAACAATGCAATACCTCACACCGCCAATTTGACAATGGACACAATGGTGGCCATGCACTGGGAAACCCTTGAACACCCTCCCTATAGTCCAGACTTGTCTCCTCCAAACTATTTTTTGTTTGCACCCATGAAAGAATCGCATGGAGGGAAACATTTCGAAAGTGACGATGACGTCGATGAGCATGTGTGCAATTGGTTGGCGACGCGCCCTCAAACTTTTTTTGAAAAAGGAATGTTCAAGCTTCGAAAACGTTGGTGGAAATGTGTACAGTGTGAAGGAAGCTATATAGAGAAATGTTGATGTAGTCACTTGTGTATATATTTAATCAATAAATATTTTTAACAAAATTACTGTTTAGATTTGAATCACCCTCGTAGAAGCCATGTGTGGGCAATTATGGTTATTTAATCCTGGGATATAAAGTACTTACAATTGTAAGTCGCCTTTGGGGTATTTATCTCTGATTTGAGATTCCCTTTGTGGTCTAGCAGGAAAAAATATGAAACAGTTGGAGAATTCAATGTCATTCAGGCAAGTTGTCACAGTAGCTCAGAGGTTAGAGCAGCCACGTGTGAAGGGGAAGGCCTGTGGTTGAAATCCTGGCTGTGTCATTGAAATGTAGAATTGGAACTGAATAATTCAAACCCTTCAAAATTTATACCAACTAAAAGGGGAACACTATAGAATATAGATGGGGAAAACTGACACATTGTGTCACTTTCCCTACATCATAGTTTTAACCCCATCCGCTGCCTCACAGCAGCTAGCTACAAGACCATGCCTTCCGCTATTGTCTGTTTACATCAGAGAACCAGTCAGTCCTTCTAATTGTGTCAGTAAGTGGAGAGAGTAAATACTCAATTGCATTACTGTCACCCCTCTTCCCCATACCTACTATAGATTATTCAGTGCAGAAAAAAAGGAAAGAAAAGTAACATTTATTGTCTCTGTTTTACTAAGCGAGGTGATGCAGGCAGTAGCATGTTTGACTCACATTCAGATCATGATTAGATTCCCATGGCTGACCTTCCTCACCCATGAGTCTTTTGTCATAAACTTTCCCAGGTCTTTAGGCAAATGAAGGGAAGATTAATTATATCCTCTAAATTTCTTGCCCCTCTATTTCACCTCACTTCTCATTTCACTTCATCTTTCATATGCTTGATTGCGTCAAAGTTCCAATTGTTGGTGGGAGCCTTGGCAAGCACGGAAAGGAAAAAGGATGTTCTCTGTGAACTCCTATGCCAGAATGGATGTGGTCTATGACTCCTGGTAGGGGAACTGGTTGTACCAGTTACCACTGGGGAGATTCAGCCTGAAAAAACATTAGGACCATGTCCTCTGCTCTATCATGATGCCAGATGTCATCCACTTCATCTCTCTCTTCTGGGGCATCCCATTAGGAGCTCAAGTACAAAAGAACTACTAAATGTGGTGGTGTTAAGTCCCCACCAACCTGCACCTATCATACATCATACATCCATGTCTTAAAAGGTCAAACTTCATGATACCTTTGCCTGAATAGGTACATACAAATTTATTTGTTTTAAATGGCAGTGAGTAGCTTCAGTCCTACACACACTCATTCATTACAAGCATACATGTAGATCTAAGCATTCCCAATCATAACAAATTATGCTAAACATGTATAACATAATGCTCTTGCACGACCTTCATGGTTAGTATGACATATTTATATTCAAATCAAATTTTCAGCATAGTTTCAACATACAGAAGGTGTGTAAAACTGAGAAAAGAGAAACACTTAATGATGATGCTGAGAAAGAATGAATAGGTGTTCAGGTTTTATTCCTTTTTTATCCTTCAGAGTTCTAAGAACATTTATTTAAAGAAAATGAAATGAAACAATGAAATTAAAAAAAAATAGATATTACAACAACACTGTTTTCAAACTTCTATGAAAGGAAGATAATTACAACCTATGTTGGCATGCAATGTTATTTTATGTGCATCACTTTATTCACACATTTTATTGAAATTAGCTACTATATAGATTCAGAGAGATGGACAGTTTAGTCTGTAATCTTGCCTGCTCATAGCATCAAGTACAGCGAGACCCAAAAACATCAGAACTGCTATGCACTGTTTTTCCACTGTGCACACAGAAACACGATAACACAGCTGCTGTACATACGGACATGCACTTGACTTGTTTTTCTTTGTTCTGAAAGTGAAGTATTGAGCTGATGTGTACAGCATTTGTTTTCTGCTGCACAGCGTGTATTTATTTAGGATTCGTATGTGTTAACTCAGTCAGCTTGGCAAGTGAAAGTGCAGTTTGCAGAAAGATTTCCAGGTGATCTGTGACTTTTATTTCTGGGGTAACTTAGAGCATAAAGTGTACAAGACAAAGTGACACACCCTGTAAGAATTAAAACAAAATATCTGCCAGGAAATTGCCAGCATTTCTCACTGTGAACTACGGCGAGTGATGGATAGTTTCCTGAAGAGGTGCCAAAAATGTATGGACAATCATAGTGGCCAGTTTCAGCATGTTCTTTAATAACATTGGTAAGTTAAGCCTTTAAAATTAGTTTTAGAAATGATGTATGGTTTCATCTGCGCTGTACTATGACAGTGGCAGTTGGCGACGAGTGCCAAGCACATAGACAGGCAAAACACAGCGCAGCTGGTTTGGAGTCTCTTGGATCACCCTTTAGTATAATTATTATTATAAACATTTGCATTGTATTTCAAGAGTTCATTAGTTTCTAACAGAGAATTTAAATGCAGAATAATCATTATTTCTGTCCTCTTGCAGACATATATAGATATTATTCTTTCAACTATTCTTTATTTTCTCTGATTACACCAGATATGGTCTTAGGCACATAAAGTCACACAAACACACTTACAGAAACTCTTTTTACTATACAGTCAGATTTAAAATTATTCAAAGTTACTCCACCTCTTAGCAACATGGATGCAAGATGCAGGATGCTTCCCACATGGAAGCTCAGCGATTATGTAATCTGTGTCAGCATCACAATATTCTGTTAGTCCTGAATAAAGTCTTAACATTTTTTCAAGGGAAATAACCTTGTATTTCAATTGTTCTTTCACATAAGCTTTTGCAGGATAAGATTGGGAAGCTGAACCCGCAAATTAAAAAATTAATTCCATGACAGGATCACAAACAATGGATCTTCAGGTGTATATGTCAGTGCATAAACACTGTTACCAAGATAAGATTGCAAAAGAAATACCTGCATAATCCCCTCTTCCACCCCTTCTCTCAAAGTTTTTCACCCCTACTGTAACAGTTTTATCAGCTAAAGAAAATTTATTTTTAAACATATCCATATTGATATAATGTGAAAGAGTGGTCTGGCAATACACACATAATGTGTATATAGTATGCACCTCTGGTTATTGATATTTCCCAATGTCTACTATGCCTGCTCTATCATAAATTATCAAGCTGTCAAGAGTCCAAAGCAGAAGTTATGTCCATCATTGGGGTTAGAAGTTTGATGTGTTGTGGTTAAAACAGTGAGGTTATAATTTTATAACTATAATGTGAATTAAAGTATTTCTGAACAATAAATCTTAGTTGTAGGACTATTATTGGCATTGCTAAAGAAAGCAGTATTTCATGATTCTGTAATCACACATAGAAACCAGCAATTTCAAAATCAAATTGTTATTATACACACATATATCACATTATTTAAATTATTTCAAACCTCTATCAGCACCACTTTGAAAATACAACACACTAACAAATGCTTCTTTCTGGGCAATCACCCTGCAAACCAAAGGTTCCTTTTCTGTTTAATTTATAAATATGAAACCATATAAATTTGAGCTTTTTGAAGTGTAAAAGTTGATATCCCAAAAATTTGTAAATTGACAGGACAAGGAAATAAGGATTTGAAACAAGAACATGTAGGCTGAAGCAACAAGTATAGGTAACCTGCCGTACTATCAAATAGTTTCACTTAAACTTCAGTCCCATAACTATTACATTGAAGTAACTTGATGGAAAGTTTCCCACAGTGAAGCTGCTGCAGTTATAAGAAATTAATAATTTATCAAATATTTTGCTTAGACTGTGGTAAGACATTTGGAAATAAGGAACATATTTGGAATGTTAAATTCAAATAATTATGAAAATTGATAATACTAAACATTCTAGCTGCATTTACCACCATGGAACACATCTTTTAGCATTGCTTTGACTGTTTATCTATGTGTAGGTAGAAAAAAATTATTATTAACTGTGCAAACAATGAGGCTGAAATGTTATATACAGAAATTGAAGACGCTTTGTCAATAAATCTCAGATTTTCTTGAAACTGGTATAAAATTATGTTGATAAAATTATGTGAAAATTATGTGAAAAATTTGTATTCAGTCAAACCAACACTAGGTGGAGTTGACATTTTTATTTAGAGTTAAGATACATTTAAAACTTAGCTGAAGTCGATACAAACTTATAAAAGAAGTTATCAGGAAATTAAAAATTTCGTTGAAGTCAGTTTGAAATTATATGTAGTTTATATGTATATTATACTGAACTTTTTTAATCATTCCCAAAAATATTTATAATAATAAATTATAACTCTGTTGCAAGAAATTAATGCACCAAAATTAGACACTTATGATTCTGTTGGCCATATCATCAAATGGATGCAAAATTATTAAAGTATGATTTGTGGAAGCATTTGAGTCGACCTGTAGATGCTTTTAGTTTCATTTAACTTAGTTTTTATCTGGGTGTGTTTTGAAGACCATTATCTTCATTATAAATGGTTGTCGACTGGCATTTGAAGAGGAATAACCGCAACAGATTCTTCCTCTTCAAGTGCCAGTCGAGAAACTGTTGATAATAATGGTCTCTGAAACACGTCCAGATAAAAGGTAAGTTAAGTGCAACTAAAAGTGTTTATAGGTTCACTCAAATCATTTGAAAAGTTTCACTGTTTATATCACTTTGAACATATTAAGTGGAATTATTAAAGTATGTTCTGAATCCAGGGAGCTTTCCATGTCATAAAAATATGCATAATGCAAAAACAGGAAAAGATAATGGGGTTTGATATCCGATTAGCAAATTCATTATTGCACTGGATGCCTCCAAATGTATGCAAGAAGTAGCAATGGGGTTTTCCAATTTGTCACATTGCAGCTAGAGAGGTGGTTAAGGTCCTCAAAATATGCCCTGTATTTTCAGTGCGATAATTGATTCTAGCATTTCACATTTAAAATCCATTATTGATACCTCTACTTAACTCAGCTCTATTCAAAATGTGGGCTATCAACTTCTACATTCAAATTGCTCAATTAATATTGCAGTTTTTATGCTAGGAGCACATTGTATCATTGGACATATTAAAAACTTAATTGCTAGTGAGCCTTTGGAGTTCAGCACACAGTTTTATGTTAGTCACCACATTATTCCTATGTACAGTTTCAAGAGTCTATCTTGTAATTGGTGCTTTGTTTTTCATAAATTCTCACATTTCCTTATACTATTTGCTTTTTGAAAATAAAATAAAAATGTTCATGGATTAATACACTTTCTAAACAAGTCCACACTCATTCATTGAAAATTGGTCAGATTCTTTGTTATATCTATAGGAGTTCTTGTATGTATTGGCCTGCTGGCAGTTCTTGAATAGTCACCAGTTCTGTACTAGGTTTTCTATTTACCATTTAACTAAATATTTTCCCACAGCATTGCACTCTGGAAGTAAATGTTTATTTCTCGACCACAGGTTTAGAATTTTTATAAATACAGTTACTTAATTGCATGGTTTTCTCAAGGTGGCCTGAATTTGTATCTGTGAACTAAACTAATAACTGCTGTTTGGAGGTGTAATTTACCATGAAATGTATTATTCCTTGCATTAAGTTGGTCCTTGAGAGCTTTGCTGTACATCACACATTAAACTTCACCATGCTTCCTTTTACAATTACACAATAACATACTTTGTGCCTTTTGTGTCCCATTGACACAGTGATATTAAAAGTGTAACTAATCATTAATAAACTACGTATATACAAGTTCAAAAGAAAAGACATTTTAGGATGGCAGATACAAATATTTCCCACCATTACTCATTGAAGTTATATTACAACTGAGGAGTTGGGTGGAAGAATGACTTAAACTGGATTAAATTGCTTTTCCATTTCTTTGATTGCTTTGTTAGATGTTAGACTTCTAGGTAAATTAATTAATAACATGAAGTTCAAAGGAACTGTAGTAAAATGCAGGAGAATGCAGAGACAAAGACGCTGTGCAGAAGCAATGCTTATGACATATTGATCAATTAGCTAATACCCATTCATTGCAATGCTTGTATCCACTTTCTGTCCATGTTTGTGTTCTGTTACTATTAAATTTATCAGATGTTTGAATGTTGAAAAATCTGAAACCTTCTGAATGTTTTACTTCATGGCATCATTCAAGGGAAACAGGGTGGTTACTATTTCCCCTTCCTAATTACTCTTTGCTGATGACATGATAGATATGACGGTAAGGAAAAATGCTGGGAGCATTTTGATTGGAATACGTAATGGGAAAAGTTGACACCCGACACTAACATTCTTATTTTGTGAAACTCAAAGGAGTACTGCATTAGCCAATACCAGTCACCTTTACCCTGCATGCCACCCACCGAGCCAATGCGAGTGGAGGAGGAAAAAGAGGAGAATGACCCATGTGGTCACTTTTTGGCACCTCTGCTTTATTTGATTGAGGATGTTTTGCACCATACATCCCTTTATTTGATAAGAAATTAAAGACAAGGGAAAAGAGTTCTGGTACACAAGAACCTCGTTTATCTACCCCTCATTAATATGGATTTTAGGTTTATACCAATTAATTTTGCAAACTTTTTCACCCAGAAACTATGTGTGTTGTTTGTGGTGGTACATATGAGTGTATGTTATAATGTTGGCACTGCAGGTATCACAGAGATCACCGTCAGTTGTACGCTTTAAGCTAATAATACCACAGTCAGTGTTGCAGAACAACTGAGGTTGTAAGAGGTAGAACTGGAACTTAAAAATTCAATGCCACACTGGGATTTGAACCACAGACCTTCCGCTTGCCGGGCGGACGCTCTAACCACTGAGCTATTGTGACAAACTGCCAGAATGGCATTAAATTCTCAAGCCAGTTCGTATTTCTCCTGGTAAACCACAAAGGCAGTCTCACATCAGAAACAATTACCCCAATGGTGACTTACTATTGTAAGTACTTTATATCCCAGGATTAAATAACCTTCACATGGTAATTATTATTTATTTACAAATAAATAATAACTGAGATTGTGTTTCATGTATTTTTATGACAGTCCTGATAGCGATTGCAGATGTCTCATTCAGACAGCTTTTAGAAGTCCTTTCTCTCTGCTTTTGCAGCAATCCAAGTGTCACTATCATACACCAAAGTTTGTACTCATTTACTTTCAGAAAATAAATTCTGAGGAGTTCGATTTTCTACTAAGGTACGTTGTGAACCGAATCTCTGTCTACAACACTCAGTGCATTAATAAAAGATGGAGTAATGTTTGAGAAAAGTGACCCCAGGTTGCAAAGGCTGCAAAACTGGCCTGGAGGGATCAGGGTGCTGACCACGTGGCACCCTCCAGTACTGCACCCCACCCATGACACCTGTATGGGCAGAGGTGTGGGACGTAGCAGCCGGGTGGTAAGCCTTGGCCTATGCAGGACTGTTGTGTTAGGGGTTAATGTATTGTTTGAGAAAATAAAAAATAACAAACTTTCCATATAAAAGTTTCATTGACCTACATCAAGGTTTGTATTCACTTATCATAATAGTTTGTTTCTTGATTACTTATCTGGATTTTCATTAATATAAATTTTTTTCAGTTCCATCTGATCTAGATAATTGAGGTTCATGAATATTCAGAAATGTGTAATTTCCTCATTCAGCCCAAATTCTTTCACTACATCAGAATTTTATCAACTGTGTATGCTTGTACTTCTGATGCATTTACCATTTGAAATATGTGATAAAATAACGTTTGGAACTTTGCTCAAGCCTGAACTAGCAAATAAGAGACATGGAATTTCTATATAAATATATTGATGAAAAGTATGTTCCATTGTACTAGCTATTCTTGAATGACAGCATGGCAAAAATAGTGTTTAATGCCTGCTTTTACTACATGCAGCACCACAGGGGTGACACTGATGATACGTGGAATGAAGTTGGAGTACCAGTGGAATGAGATGGTAGGGGAAACCAGAAAACTCAGAGCAAACTGACCCTACACCTCTTCGTCCACCACAAATCCCACATACAATCACCTGGGATCAAACCTGGGCCATTTTGGTGGTAGGAAAATGGTCTAATCACTCGGCCACAGCGTGGTATCAATGATGAGGAGGTATGTATCTAAGTAGTATAGGTACTACCAAAGAACGTGCATTAATTTAGTTTAGTAATAAGGTTCTAGTAGTTCAAATTTATCATAATAGATCCAGAATAATCCTGTAATTCCTTAGCTTTATTTTCTCTGTTCAAGAACCTAAGCACAATAAATTGTTTTATCTTAACGTCATTTTCTTATTTAAACAACTCATTGAGAAGATCTTATTTTGTTTTTGTTGTTTTAAGTCAATCCTAATTATAACAAGCACAAGCTAGTCTCCAGAGGAAAAAATAAAAAATTTGAAATACACCTATAGACAGAGGAATAGTTTAATACATACGTATTATTAAATATTTAGTTCTATTTTCACTGTGGATTAATTTTGGGTAGATCCAATTAATGCAATATCCTGCAAGAACTCATGTTGTGTATATTATATCAGAATTTCAATGGAAGAAGCATAAACAAATTCCAAAATGATTTTTCTCACTATGTTTTAATGGTTAAGATCTGTTCTTCTACTCAGCTCCTGAATAATTCACTTTACATATAGCAAGCAGTAATTTACCCATTACCTCAGTCTGCTCTCTTAAGCATCATGCAGTCATGCATGTGGATGTGACACAGTTTCCATGAACAATAGCTTCTTTCCTTTCATTTATTTGATTACTGGTTATTCTTAAGTCAGTGTTGCATTAATTATTCTTGTTTAAGCACTTTGTTTTTGTATAAAAATAGCTTTGCAAATGCTCTCTTTTGTATTGCAATGTTTGTGTGACTAAACTCTTGGGTAGATGAGGTTAATACTCAGTTGTTTCTGCAAAAGTACAATATAAGAAGATACAATGTGAATCCTTTAGAACCATAAAATTGGTTGCATGTTCTCTTGAGACAATAAACAACTTTAATAGATATCATGTTGCTACTTTAAAATATGAAGTTTTATGCCTAAAATATTTTTAATTGATGCTCAAGAATAAATCTATAGGATAGACCTGTCTTTGTTGTGCAGAAATAAATTGACAAATAAACTTTCAGTAGGTACACTCATGCAGAAATGTCACCAAGAGTAGGTATAAAAAGTAATAGACACGATAATTTTGGGTAACTAACTGTGGAATAGCCCATTCCCCATACCTCACAAATATGTATTTCCTACCTGAGAAAATGGAAATTTATGGAATTATTTATGAAACCTGTCTATTTTTGTGAAACCAATATATTCTTTGTCTCTCTGAGCTGCTTATAACTACTGTTCTGTTACTTTTTTGTATCACTCAGACAATGATTTCACAATCTATTGAGCATGGAATAACAATGTACTGAAAATTGTAGAGTAGAAAGGTACCTACTAAAGGACCTACCAAAATAAGCATTTGAGTAAATGGCAACAAGGAGTCACAGGATCTTTTTTACTGGACTACATGCATCAACATTAGTCATGTTAGTCTGTGGTTATGAAACCTCTTTGTATCCTTACATCACAAACAGGTACCACTTTTTGCATTAAAGTGAGTTCTCTTATTCTTCGAACACTTATCACACACCACACACCAACTTTTGGATCACATGAGGCATTTCATGCAATAGATCAGCTTTTTCTGAAGCCTAATACTGACTGTGTTCATATTAATTTGTCAAGGTAGTTTGTTTACAACTTTCGGCAATCATACTAACCTGGCACCAATTTTATCTAGTATATCTTCTGTTAAAACTGACCTAGAATGTTTCTAGTCTAACACCAAGCTCAAAGCTTCAAATTTATTAGATAATAATCAGGTGAAAAGAATCTCACTATGACTTTAAAATTGGAGTGCAGTGTGTGATAAGTGCTAGAAAAATAATAAGACACATTTTATTTTCTGAAATAATGAGAGATATGCTGCTTGTTTGTGAGGTAAGCTTTTGGTACAGCTCTACCAGTACCATTTTCCTGGTGACTCTTGATTCCCTCATGCAGTGGAGAGAGCCTGTGAAGGAGTTACCATATGTTTCAATAGTGCTATATAAGTTGAATAAGGAGAACTAACTTGTAGGAGGGAATTAGGTCTATTTACGTTTTGAAGTGATCTGAAGCAGGGGTGATATTAATGTGTACATATTTTATTTCAATCAGAAAATCATCTGTGGAGCAATTACTAGTGTAATCCAGGAAGTAACGATCATTGGCAAATCTCACTGTATAGGTCACTGTTAGGTTTCTATCCGAATTTGAATGGTTTCTTTAGCATCTTTTCTCAGTGTTGTGCATTCTGCGATTGTTCAAAATTACTGTATGATATATAACTAGTTGAGAAGTATTGAAGTTTTGAATACTTGGAAGTTGAAATTGGCAGAATGTCACAGTCAACTAAAGGAAGTGTATGATGATATAACAATGAACAAAAGAAATTTGAGAAGGTGGTGTTAAATGTTCAGCAATGGACAAACAAATGTGCTTGGTGAAACTCTACCCAGTTGTCTGTCACTCAACACAGATAATCTGAAGAATCACCTGAGCAACAAGTGAGACAGGTAATCCTAGATGAGTTACAGATTTCTTTCCCAAAAATTTCCCTTTCTTTGGTTGGTGGAATTGTGTCCAAAACTCCAGACTTACTGGACTGGTGGTAGCCAACATATATGTGTATCCTAGAGCTTGTGAACAGGTATCATAAATTCTTAAATGATAGGACAGATTGATTATGCAGAGGAGTACAATAACGTTTAATTTTGTAAGCAACATGTTCCTTTTTAATGAAATATTTTCTTTGAATATATTAAAGCTGAACAGTACTTACTTCCTAAAATACCCTTGTATGTCACTCTGACCCAGATGCAGTTTTGGAGAGGGTTGAAGACACCAATATGAAAAAATAGGGTAGACCATTAAGAATGAGACCTTAAACTCTATTCACTCACTCACCCCATTAAGAACGAACGCTTTTAACTGTTGAATAAAATACCTCGTTTTCATGAAATGTAACATATGTCAACATCAATACAAAAGATACATGTTGCCATTATGTACAAAAACATTACATATGAAAAATTACATCTGGCATATGTCCCTCATGATTTGCTCTGCATGTTGTAACTCTCAATGAAATTTGTTAATACCTTCAGACAAATCTACTCCTCGACTTGGACAATGACATTTTGAGTCTCTTCCTCCAATTATGATGTTATTCAGGGATTATTTTTATAAACTTGTGATTTTATATGTTTTCAAAGGAAAAATGATATGGGGTGTTAGGTTACATGACCTTGTTGGCCAGTTCTGATTGCCGTTTTTCCATTGTAAATGATTCGTTGATTTCAGATGTTGCGTTAACTGAATTTCGTAAGCATGAATATGAATATCCTTTATGAGAATTTGCTGAAGGGAGCATTTTGCAATACCCAACTGTTGTGAGTGATGACAAATTTACTTTTGTGGACTCATGGAAACACTATCACACACAATAATTGCAAAGTTCTCATCAGACTGGCTGGAATGAGAGTGTACTGGAGTCTCAAATGTTATCATTAGTCCTATTAACCTATTAGGCACATTATGACAACCGAGAGCCATAGGAAACTTTCACACAGTTCCTGTGTAACATTCATCAGATATGTAATGTGTTTTCACAATATATATTTGCAAAGCATTCCATTATAATTAAGTGTAAGAAACACTGGTTATAAAAGACGCAATCAAAATGTTCCAATAGCACTAATAAAATAGTGGCACACTAATTATAAAGGGTGGACCATTAAGAATGCCATTTTTTATCTATCTGTTGTAATGATTTTCCATAACAAAATGTGTTGATCTGTGCCTATCCAATAAAGGGTTTTGTATTTCAGCCCAAAACACTTTAACCTCTATTTGAAACAAGCTCTGGTGATTTGAACCTTTAACAAAGTTGTAATGTTGTGATCCAAATTTTAAGGAGTATCTGGTTTGTAACAAATCAGATTAGAGGAAGGTTTAGTCATTGGCTTGACTTTATTCAGCTTTTTTCTGACTTTACAGTAATATTGCTCTACTTAGATTCACATTGGATCCCCCTATCAGGAAATTTTGTTTTGAGACCTACCAGATATATTGCTGCAGCAAAACATCACTGAAATCACACTATTTTATGGCAGTATGGTAATTTACCAAATTGGGAAGTATTGTCTTCAAGAATAATTCAGTAAGAAAAAAAGCTTTGTTACACTTTGTAATTTGGTGTGGTTTATAATAACTACACTGAACAGAATGTAATAAACCCATGCTATGTGCCTTTCAATATTGCTTGTCCATTATGTCTTACTAGTGACAAGAATCATGCTTACTTATTATTACTTCTGATGTTACAACAACAGGGTATAAACTCTTATTTAAAAAATGTCCCTATTGTTGTCTACCCAAAAATTGCAAGAACTTCTGGTAGACATATAATGTATCTACACACAAATATTATATTCCGTCTAATTGGTACATATTAACATCATAATGCCTTCATGACAATATGTTCTGAAATACAAAATGAATAATTTTTCAAATTTATACTATATTGTTTATGTTAAAGTGGTTCATTTTCATGAGCGTCGGCAGACTTTTTTCCAGGGGAGGGCCACATGTTGGAAGTTTGCAATCAGATATTATTAATTCATTATTTTATTGTTAAAATGTATATTTGTTGCAGATAACCGTATTGATTTATGCTAAATAACAACTGTTCTTAATTAAAATAATAGTTTAATAGTCAGTAATTGATTGCACATTAAGTTCACCAACTTCCAAGGGGGGGCCGCGGCCCCCCCTTGCCCCCCGTTCGCGACGCCCATGTTCATTTTACAAATGGAATAGCATTTTAGAGAGATGTATGCTCTTAAAATAAACTAACAAATTGAGTATGTAAAACAGAAAATGATGTTGCACTTTATTTTGAAGTTATTCATGTCTAAGGTGGACTTAAAAGAATTGTTAGCAGTATAACTTAGGCTTAAAAATGAAGTATATTAAAATTTATCTATTGTAATCTGATCCTGAAAAACAAAAAGCAAATTTAATGGTGAAAACACATTTTTTAAATAATCATAATTTATTTATGATGACAAACTTGCTGCTGGTGTTTTAAACACATAAGCCATGTGTGGGCAATGTTTGAAAGGTAAAATCTGAACTGAAAAATTAATTGCTGTAGCACTGAATTTTTTCAGTTCTGATTCTACCTTTTAACCAATAACTTATTTTTGCCTACATAGTGTGATACACTGGTTGGAAGGGATATAAATATCATGCTTTAAATGATACAAAGATCTCATTTATATACTGAAAAAGCCTATGAGGCTTTTTTGTAATATACTTCATAGATTTGTAGACAAATGTTGGAAAAGTATCTGGTGCTGCCTGCTTTAACACATACGTGAGTGAGGGAATTTGTGTATCAAGTCTATTTGGGCCAAGGATAACTGACACAGCAGAGTGTTTTGTGATTCTGGATTACATGGATGATATGAAGTTTGTAGTGTGTTTGCAGCTAAGTTATTATTGTTTAATACAAGAGGTTGATACTGAAATTATTTATTCAGAAAATTGATTATTTAAAAAGAATTAAAAATAATAATTAGAACAATAATCTTCAATAAAAAATGTGAATAGAGAGGATGAACATAAAAAGGTTAGTGTTGCGAATTTAAAAAGTTGAGTAGAGTTGTAGCAGTTTAGTTCAGAGCAGCCCATACTTTTGGCTGGTCAGTCAAAGAATGCACATCATAATTCTTTGGCGTGGAATACAGAAACCAATTCACACAAATAGTGAAGCATATTTCAGCTCTGTAAATATGAGCACGGTTTTATTTGACTGGAAAATTGCTTTATAATATACATTGTATGCTGGTTGACAATCTCTCAGTGCAAATAATAAAAATATTGGAAACATTTATTAAAAAATGATATCACTATAATTAGTTTTCATCCTTTCTAAACAAAACCCATTCACACTCTGGGAGAGGAATGCTCGACTGATGGCGCGGGATGTACAACAAATGACTTTGAGACATTGCTAGGTGGCATGAGGCATTGTTGCTTCAAACTGTCTTATCAACATGTGACTTACAAAATGTTAATTTGGCTTCAAAATTGTTGCATTGACGACTGGCAAATATGGCTTCAAGATAAAACTGAAACTCTTGGTTTAAGTTGAAATTAAATAATAGAAAAACCAAACAGGTGCTTCACATGCCTGAACAAAACCCTCATGTATATAAAGATGAATAAAACCAACTAATAGCAAAATGAATATTTTATCAAATAATTGATAAAATCATAAAAATAAAGTATTTTTATTAAAACATCTAACTAACCTATCTAATTTTGATTTAAAAAGTAATACCAAACAAACGCTGATGTGATGTATGGTACCAGTTATTCCCTGGATGTAAGTGATATCCCAACTATCTGTACAAAATGCTAGCATAGGTCTTCAATGCCTGGTTGCAAGCATCTATGACTACCAACATTTACAATTAACAAAACCAGGCACTTAATGGAGGAAAGTGAAAATGTGAAAATGTAAAATAGCAACTGCTCTATCACATACTTTAACAATATTTGCCTCATTTTCTCTGCATTTGAATAAGGTACCATGAAATGTGCTCAAACTATTTTTCTTTTGTCTTAAGTTAAATGATCAAAAACTAACTTGGTACCATAATTCTTCAATCATACCTTCACATAGAATCACTTTCTAAGACAATATTTTTACCCCTTCCTCCTAGTGTATCTTACATAGTTCTTCTTTATTACACAACACATTACACAGTTGACAAACAACCTTTTTGGTTCTTTCTTAGCCTGCAATCAAATGCACCGACGCTATGTATCGTATCAGCCATGTGCCCTTACTTTATCTGATGTCTAAGTCAAAAACTTATAAGGATACCTTCAATAGGAACCAGGTGCTCAATTCCATGGTATAAAGGATAGAATTTCTGCTTGAAGGACTCAAGTTCAAGTGTTGGTTGGGACGAATACTTGGATTGTGTTTCTTCTAGTGTATTTTACCTCTTCTGATAAAATAAATGTTGGGTAACCATAAGCACTTTTGATTCTGGCTTCATTTGAGAAATAAATATCACATATCATATTTATCTCTTCATTTTGCCCCTGTAGACATGAGGGAAAAAAATAAGGGATTAGGGTATCATAAAATCCTGCAGTATTTGTGCCTATGTCATTGTACTTTGGAAATGGCAATATTCCCTTTTATTAGTGGTGTAAATCTCTGACACATTCTCATAATAACTGGTTTATATCCTGTGTTAGATAAAGTTTTATATCTAACAGTTAGTACATTGAAAATGTAAAGGAAGGTTTACAAAACCTGGTTTATGATTAATTTTCAATAACTTACACCATATACAAAATATAAGTAAGCCTGGTCTCTAGATATTTATATATATTTATTGATGTATATTGCTTCACTGTTAATAGCTCCAGTTTTTTATCGAAAGTTTTATATCTCAACCAGTTTCATTGGAAATACGTATTTTGAAATAAATTTGACTTTTTATTTATGGACGCTGTTTAACTGCTATGGCTCTTGATACCTCATTATATTGGACATGAAAGATCACCTAATTTTGCTTAGCAGCCTCTTTATCAGACACCATATGTTAGGTGCTGTAAATCTATGATAAGGGACCACCAGCTTTACTTCCATTCCGAAGAAAGTGATACTAAGGATTTTTACAACTGACAAAAGTCCATATTCTTCTGGGTATGAACCCTCAACCTTAGGAAACACAGACTATAGTACCTCTAGACTGTGGAGAATGACGTGTACATATTTTGAGCTCTTCTAAACTCCTAAAAAGCATTTTTAGAAAAGGGGTGTGTGTGTGTAGGGGGGATGGGCATGTGCGTGTATATAAAGGCAGCATAACTGAAAACCAAAAAGCTGGATAAGTTTAAATTTTCATGCTAGAGCCAAGCAGCAAGGGATTCCAGGAAAATATTCCGAAGAAAGTTCCCACCACCCCAAGTAACCCTTTATTTAGAAAAAATTCTCTCTCTCTCTTTCATTTTTTTAAAAATAAGGTTCTTAGAAGGTATTTAAAAGAACAGCAGAATTTATATATTATAATTTCAGTAAATAGTCTGTGAAAATCTCATAATTTATTGATTTAGTTTTGTGCAATTTTGTATAACTGGGAAACCATGAGACAGACTACTCTAGAAAAAAATATTGGATCTTGTTAAAATATGCAGTTTGTCAAAGAAAAGCTTCTGTGGCAATAAACATTCCAAAAATATTTGCTGTTGTTTGCTTGAAACATCCAATAGATATTTTAAGAGTGCATTTTTGTTGTGATAAGTCACCATTGCTGAAAAGCTACATGACAGACTTCATATCAGAAAAATGAATTATGTGGAGGGGAGAAAAGGGTAGTTAATTGTAAAAGAACATAGCCCTGATAACTTTAGTAAAATAATATAATTACCAAGTCAAATCTTGGATGACAGTTTCCTTAGATCTTTGTTTTTAAAATAAAGTTCCTGTGTAAAGATTAAAATTTAGTTATGCTGTAAAGGGTAGAAAGAAGCATATACAGCTTTATGTAAGAAGGATCAATTTAGACATGGTGGCATTATACTTAGCAATTAATTAGTAACGTCAAATCTGTCTGTACCAAATTTGGATGGACATGAAGTATTTTTTAAATTGTTCATCTGTTCAACTTTTGTTATAGGTACATTGATAACATAAAGTACCTCTATGTTATTGGTTTCTTACTGTTTTGCTTTTGTTTGCTTTTATGCATTAGGAAGTAAACCATTCATAACTAAAAATTCTTGTTTCTTGTTTATTTCTGTGAAGGAATGTAATCTTCCTGTGTACATATGTTTGAAGAAATCATTAACTAAGATATGAAGGGTTTGGCAGGATATAATGGTAAGAGACATGAAGATTTTTCTGGATATAAATAAATTATTTTCTGAAATCTGTTATAATTATTTGTGATGAGGAACATATTTTCACAAAATGTGATTTTTAAGAGCATTATTAAACAGAAAGATTTTAATTATATTACCTAACTCAAATAATGATTATAAAGAAACATTACTATTTATTTTATCATACTACCTGGTAAAGCGACCAGGTGTTTTAACCTCAGTTGTTGGAGCACTGTGTTAGCTTCTTATCTGTTTACAAAAACAGCAAATACTAGTAACTTGGTGTATAAACAGTAATGCAACACATATGGATGATCTCGTATGCCAGTCAACTAATGACAGATTGCTATCCTGAAGACTTGATTGGATCAGAACAGAGTGTACATACACTGTCTAGCTGTGTATGTGTAATAAACTCACATAAGCAACTCAGCATTTTACTTTTTTCTGATATGCCTCATGGGTTTTACACATAGTATATTATTTTGCTTAAGGTGCTTTACTTTTTCTAGCACCAGGTAAAGGAATTGCTATATTCTGCTGAAAATTTTGAATTAAAGATTTCACTGGAAATACATGTTTTGAGGTTCCCTGAATCCTAAAATTCATTTTTAAGAAAAAGTTGTGTGTGTATGAGGACAGCAAAAATCAAAAACAAAAATTGAGAAAAATAGCAAAATTGATATTGTCCAAGGATGTTATTCAAAGTATCCAAGAAAATTCCCCATCCCACTACCTCTACACAGAGCATTTTTCATTATTTTTAATTGCAGTACTCAAATGAGGCTTTAATGATTTTGATTAAAATTTCACATGTTTAATATATTTACAAAACTAATAGATATAATGAAACTCCTAGGATAGGAGTAGGCTTCATTCAAAATTAATTTGGTATATCTTTGTGCAACCAGTAAACGATAAGAGATAAGCAAAATACAAAAAATGTAGACCTATTTAAGATGGATATTTTGTGACTGTCCATTTGGAATATAGTTGTTGTTATTGCTCTGAATTTTGCAATACTTTTGCCATTTTTTGAATGGATCACTATTCAGTTGTTTGTCATTGTCGTGGAAAGAGTCTTGATTTCAACATCAGCATATAAAGATCTAACACTTCATTTCCCATACCTTTGTTGTACAAAGAGTGTTAAAGAAAATCTTTGGCAGATTTTATACCATTTTCCGGGGTCTTTTGAGGCATGAGCTTCATTGCTAACCTGGGCACTCTTGAAGTTTTCCACTTAGATTTTCACCCCTTCAAAGGTGTGTCCTGTACAAGTCAATTAGGCATCGCTACCAATCATGATAAGAGGTCTGTATGACAAACTGAATGCACTCACTCTACCTCTTTCTCTTTCTCTTTTAGCCAATACGATTGAGAGGGTAAACATATACCTATTTCGTTTCTATGCCATTTTGTAAACTTTTGGTTATTGGCATAACTATTTACTACAAGAAGTGGCACACCTTTGCATTGTGGCCTAAAAGAACCAATGAAATGGCCATGCCTTCATATAATGATAAATAATGTGACATAGACACGAGGTGTAGAGACTTTCTTTGATGTTCTTTGTGTCTGCAATGAAATGTACAAATTTTTATCTCAATTAACATGAAATAAATAAAAAAGTAAGCTTTTGTAACAATATTTTATATGAGAGAGGTAAGAATAAATAATAATGGCTATGGACAAAAAGAATAATTTTTATTAATTTTTCAAGTTTAATGTTTTTTTAAGTGGGTAGGTCATATGAGCTTGAAAAAGAATGAAATAGCTAAAATGACTTCATATCAGCCAGGGACAACAGCACTTAGAATTACCCAACATTCATCTTTTGTGGATAGGAGGAAACCCCAAAAGATCTTATCCAGATAATGCTGGGATTACAATGAACTTTACTTAACATGACTTAATGCTACAGGATGTAACATAAAAGTCTCACACACTGTATTAAATGACACTATTTAGGGTTGACTTAATGTGACAGATCAAATTGCGTAAGCTATCACAGTGAGTGTCATAAAATACAAAATGATTATCCAGGCTTGTGGGCCATGGAAGGGGGTTTTCTGCTAGACCACAGCCACAAACCTGGATAATCATTTTGTATTTTAATGTGACATTACTTAAGAGTTTGGCAATACCATATGTTTCTTTCGTGTTACATCAAGTTTGTATGTCACATGACTAATATGTACCAATTGGTGAGAAGCAGTGCCATGTAGTAATAAATGGTGCTTCTCTACGTAACTATTTCTTCAATACTGTTTCTCTGTTTCTTTTGTTTTGCTCCTAAAGAAGGTTATGGTGGTCTCCATACTGTGTTCACCATTTAAAAATGTTTCTTACTCCACATCTTTGTATTCTCTTTCTTTCCAGTTTTGGAAAACATAACCTCTGATTACAGAAGGAGAGCAGCTACAAATATCCTTCATGTCTTCCGAGTAAAAGAATAACCAATCAGTATCATTCCCATTATGTTAAGTGCATCCTAACAAGCCTTCTAGTTTAGTGACATTTCTCACTTTAGATCCTGTTCTGTTCCATTAAGACACACTAAATAATGTTCACTGTAATCCTGGCGTAACTCACCCCAACTTTTAACTCGAGACTTCAAATATGAGGCAAATGTGCTACTCCACGCCATGAAGATGGACAATAAATTTTTATCACCTACACAAAATGTCAGTCAATTCATTTCTATTTCATTACATCTGAAATTTTCATTTTGATATGAGACTTTTGTACCAGTAAAGACACAATGAAGACAGCCATATCAAGCTAGGTTAGTATATCATTAAATTTGCGTGCTTGATTGGAATCCTGTTCAAGAATTATTTTCAAAACAATCCTGGAATGAAAGATGAACTACTGTTCTTCCTCATTTAGTTTGGGTATTTTCTTCCAGAGCACTAACTCAATTTCAATAGGAATGTTGCTTAACATTATTTACTGCCAAGTCCTTCAAAATAAGTACAAATTTAAGTGTCATAAAAATTCAACACTTCAAGTCATATTTGGTTATCCAAATTTCATTATTTGCAGTATATCTTATTACTATATACTCTTGTGCCAGTGTAATTTATTTGAGCAGCGCTTACAACTATTAAAATCATTCAATCCAAAGTTAAACAAAGTAGTGAAAGCAACTTCATCTTTGCTGAACCTGTATGTATTAGATTTTTATAAAAGGATGACATGATTCAGAAGAGTGAAATGTCACAGTGTAGATATCTGTAGATCTACAAACACAAATGCAGTTCGTGCTGATCAGTTAAAATGTGTTTGCCTTCTTGGCCCTTAGCTGTCAGTTCAAGGGTGACAGGCATTATTGGATGGGTCCCATAACTAGTACGTTGTGCAGTATTGCTGGACTCGGAGACAGAGTTCCTGCTATTTCTGCAAATGTTCATACATTTAACACATTTGAGGAACTTCCAATAGTTGAAGACAGCCTAACAGTATGCTGGAATAAAAATCAGCCGTGAAGCAGTGGCGATGTTGTTTTTGCTCCCAAGTGTGGCAATACCACTGCCAAGGCGACATTGCTACTGGGGCGGGCAGCGGACAACTGTAGTGGTGGCAAGTTCACTGAACTGCTTATCTATAGGAATACGGTCATCATATAATGTTGGTGCTTGAAGGATTATACCAGCTGTTCCCACGAGAACAGCAAGCGTGAAGATCCACAAGAAGAGACGATCTAGCACCATAGCAACATACTTCCAGTCCTCTTTCACCTACATAAACAAAATAAATCACAGTTAATTAATTAAACTGACTTCAAATGGTATACAGTGAAGCAAAACAATGATAGAGTAACTCTGTGTGCAAATTAACACTAACTTTTACTCACATAGTACCTACACAAAACGAATTTAGTAATATGAACTGTTTGGGACCATCTCTCAATTTCTTATCATCTTACAGGATCTATCAGGGGGTGAGGCATAACTGGTGACCAACGATAGTTGCAATGCAGGGCAGTAGGTATGGCACTGTAATAAGGACAAGCAAAGACGGTGCTGGGGGGAGGGGGGGGGGGGTAAGATACACCTGGCCTCATAGAAAAGCAACATTTTAATTTTGCTTTAGATTTATCTCCAAATTCTTAATGCCTATTATGGAAAAGTTTGCAAATGGTGCTTGAAATAAGCAGCATTTAATGGGTTAAACGATTTTCTGTTCTAAGAAAAGCTTCAAATTTATGCTTAAAACAGCTGTAAAATGTAGGTACTTGCATAAGTGCAAGTAACACAATTTATTTCAGTGTGGTGCCGTTTTTATAAAAGATATATAGCACATATCAGCGTGAATATAGCAGCAGGAATAATGTTTTTACTAAAAGGTGGAAAGTTTGTTATAGTAGACGCTACTCTTATTTTCAGGGTCGATGGTTGTAGAATGGAATGCACAAATCAACGTTCCTTTTTCACAACATATTTATTCGTTCATCTACACTTTCAGCACCATACCAATTAGTTAACAACTTTCAAAATTCGATAGAATCTACACTGGTTAAAAGTTTGGGTGTAATTTACATGTTCACACGTTATCAGCAATTATACATCCTTTCACTTTGAGCTCACAGACGCTAATGATAAAAGAGTCCGAGCGTCCCTAGGATGCAACACCGCCATTCTTATGTATTCATCCGTGCAACAGTTCTCATTGGTTGAACTCAAAGTGACGAGAAGACATTGGATCTTGAATATTGAAAAAAAATAAGTCCCTGATACACCCAAATTAAAAGAATTAGAAATTTACACACTCTTACAAAAATATTTACATAAACAATTTTCTATTAGTCAATATTCTGTCTCATATGCCCCTTGTTTTGTTTTTCAAGTTGTCACCTTATTTACAATCTTGAAACACAATACAATACTTCTCCCTACTTCTATGATTCAATCACTTTGTACAATTTTTTTTTTTTTTTTTTTTTCCAGTCTTCTTCACTGTTTGTTTTTGTCCTTCGTTTTGACATGATACAGCATGTCTTTATAAATTTCACATATTCGATTACTACACAATGCAGTCAGTTATTATACAATGCATATCCAGTTATTGTACAACACATTTAGTTATTACACAACATGTCCAATTATTATACAATATATATTCAGTCATTGTACAATATACCCAGTTATCATATCACATATGTTGTTATTATACAATACACCTTCAGTCATTATACAATACATATTCAGTTATTGTACAACACATTTGATTACTACACAACATGTCCAATTATTACACAATACATATTCAGTTATTGTACAATATATCCTGCTATCATAACACATATGTGTTCTGTTATTATGCAATACATATTCAGTTATTACACAATACACATTCAGTTTTGGCATAAAGCATTTAGTTATTACTCAACATATTCAGTTATTACACAATATATCCAGTTATCATACAATACATATTCAGTTATTGTACAACACATATTCAGTTCTTATACAACACATAGTTATTGTACATTTGACATTGACACAAATATAATTTAAGTGTTTCATGTGGTTTTTTTTTTTTTTTGACTTGTATTCATTCCTATGAGGAGAGAAAAACAGGATACAAATTTTGAGCTAATGATTATGATCATGTTTATGGCAATATTTTATTCAGTTCTTTGCCTTCTTTGTCTTATAAGCTTATTATGTATAGGCAGGTTGTTGAGTCGGTTCTTAAACTCTGATGTTACTTATGATACTAATTTTCTTAATTGGGTTATTATTCATTGTTGTTTGGTTCAACATTTCTTCGAGCTTAGCATTGGCTATATTCATCTCAATTCATGGGCATTGTTTTTCTGGTTATGGTTTTCCTCACTTCACTAATTGTCATTTCTTTGTCTCTTATTTTTATAAGAGAAAACTTCTATACTTACAATTATTCTGTAATTGTATTATTTTTCCTCTCAATTTACCCTCGACATCTTTGTGTCGAAATATTATATCTTTTTCATCATAATTGATTCATTTTTATTTTTGTCCCTGACATCCTTATGTCAAAAACATATTATCTTTCGTCGCTATAATTCATTTATTTAATGACAATCAGTGTCCTCGTCTGTTTTTGTTGACAATGCTCTTTGTGGTCGATATAGCCAATGACTATGTTGATTTTCTTCCTTGTTGTAATTCCTAATCTGAACATAATTTTCTATAAGTAACCCATTTAAAATTGTTATCTTCTTTCATCTCTACTACTCCTGCCTTACACATTCGTTGACAAAGACTATTTGGTCCTTTCTTTGTATGGCTTCAATTTATTTTTATGGTATCTTCCTACCAACTTGCCATTTGTATTCTGTAGCTCATACGTGTGGTCACCCAGCTGTTTTGTTATGACCAGTGGTTCCATCTCTCTCTTCGTATAGCCATCATGGTGTCGATGTCAATTGTAAGTTGCTGAGATTTTGTTGTTTGTCATCCACTCGGTTGGGACGAACTTAGTTGTTATAATTTCCCTGAGTGTTGGTGGTGGTTGTCGTTTCTGTATTCTGTGCAATACCTGCCCTATTTGGCACGTTTTCATCTACTTCCTGCTGTCTTGTGTTGTTAGTGTACCATTGGTCTCTGCCCCTTTGGCGTGAACCTCTGTCGTATGACGGTCTGTGGTTGTTCAAGTGTTCCCTACTGAATCGTATGTGATTCACTTGATGGGTATGGTCTCCTGGTCTTCCACGATCATATGTATACGTTCTATATCTTGATTCACCATTCGGCATTGTGTCGTGGTACCGCTGTCTTGTGTTCTCCATCCTCTCGCCATGATTATGTGGTTGTGGGAAATGGTGTGCCCCTCTCCCCCTTTCATGGGTACTCCTAGTATTTCTATGTTCTCCCTCACTCTGGTTGTTCGTAGCCGTGTTCCGGTTTAGGATGGGTGAGTTTGGGTGACCGTTCCTATGTCTATGCTCATTAGGCCGACCATTTTGTGTTTCGAAGGCTGTCAGCAGTTCTATCATATCTGCAAAATCTACTGGCCTCGCAACAATTAACCCTGTTCTCACTGTGTCTGGGAAATGTCTTGTTATGCTGGTAATTAGTTCTGCCTCCGACAAGTTGGGGTCTAATAGCTTTCCTTTGTTGGCTACTTTCATAAAATAATCGACTAACGACAACCCTTTGGTTGGATCGTACCTACCTGTCGCTAGCTCTACCCTAGTTTGGTTTTGTTTAGCTGGGCCCCAATACCTTGATAGGAATAAATTTCTGAATGAGCTATACGACTCATGACCAGCTAGTGTTAACCTGAGCCATTCTAATGCCTTGTTTTTTAAGCTTTTCTTAACTATCATCATCCTAAGCTCGTTTGGTATCCTTTTCACTTTAAAATATTCTTCCATCTCTTTAACAAAGAGTTTTGGATCGTCTCCCTTCTCCTCGTCAAATGTAGGTGGTGTGATTTCATGTAATATGCTGTTGGTGTAACATGTGTTATGTGTTGTGTCATTGTTTGGTTGTGAACCTCTTTCTCTGTATGGTGAGTCAACATTTTGTACATTATTCAAATAACTCTCATCTTGTACATTACTTACATCTAAATCATCTTGTCTTTGTAATGCCTTCACAACATCATTTACATTAGCCAAACTTTCTTTCCCTTTTTTCATTTCTTCACAAATTGATTTTAAATCATTCTTTATTTCTAAGTGGCTTTGTTTCATATCATTTATAGCATCCTGTTGTGAAAGCATCACATCATTCATTGTCTTAATTTTAGGAATTACAATTTGTTCTACATTTTCATTAATAATGTCTTTCTTTACTACCTCAATCTCTTTCCTTAATTCCTCAGTTATTTCCGCTTTTACATTTGTTATCTTACAGTCTACACTTGTATTACATTCTGTTATTTCATCCCTACATCTAGCAATTTCTCCTTCTAACACAATTTTATTCTCTCTCATCTCTGATTCTATCTTTCCCATCCTATCTCCTACAATTTCTATCCTAGCTTCTAAGGCTTCCTTTGTTTCATTTAAGTTTTTATGTACTAATTTTAAATTAGTTTCCATTACTTTCATATTTTCTTTACACTCCTGTCTTCCTAATTCTATTTTCTGTTCTAGGTTCTGTCTACCTAATTCCATTTGCTGTTCTAAGTTCTGTCTACCTAATTCCATTTTCTGTTCTAAGTCTTTTCTCACTTCCTCCATTTTCTGACCTATCTCTTTTTTATTATTTTCCAAGTCCTCTCTCACTCCCTCTATTTTTTCACCTAAACTTTGTTCTATGTCATGTTTTAATTCTGCCTTATTCTGTTCCATGTCCTGTTTTAATTCTGCATTATTTTGTTCCATTTTCTGACCTATTTCTACCTTATTTTGTTCCAGTTTCTGACCTATTTCCTTCATATTCTGTTCTAGTCTTTCAAACATCATCATCATTAACCTTTGGTCTTTGCTTATTTCCGCCTGTTCCTCACTCTCTAATTCTATCTGATAACTAGGCCTATCTGCCCCTTCCCCCACTCCTGTTTCTATCTCTTTTCGCGACATTTTAATTCCTTTATCCAATTCACTTAATGTTGAAAGTCCCGCTACTTTGCCACTTCTGAGTAGCATTAACCAATGGAAATAAAATGTATGTAAAAACAAAAAGTTTTGATCCTACTTTCTTTTCTGTTGGTTCTTCGTCCAGTTATTTACGTCTCCTGGGTAGTCGGCTTCGCTAGATGATCTCCGGTGTTTTTCCCACGTTGATTCTCCATGTATCGATGTTTTGTTGATATCAGACGATGGTCTAATGGCGTCTTTCTCCTGCGCGATGGGATGGCGTCCTTTTGATGTTAACACTTCGTAATTTTGCATTCCATTCTAAATTCGCGCTCCACGTTGGGCAAGCCATTTTGGTGCCGTTTTTATAAAAATAAGTCTTTACACATCAGCAGGAAAATATTCTTTACGTAGCATACCGGAGATAATGTTCTTACTGAATGTTGTAATAGTTTGATATCGGACGCGGTTTTAATCTACAGGGTTGATGGTCACTGAATGGAATGCACAAATCAACGTTCCTTTTTCACAACATATTTATTCGTTCATCTACACTTTCAGCACCATACCAATTAGTTAACAACTTTCAAAATTCGATAGAATCTACACTGGTTAAAAGTTTGGGTGTAATTTACATGTTCACACGTTATCAGCAATTATACATCCTTTCACTTTGAGCTCACAGACGCTAATGATAAAAGAGTCCGAGCGTCCCTAGGATGCAACACCGCCATTCTTATGTATTCATCCGCGCAACAGTTCTCATTGGTTGAACTCAAAGTGACGAGAAGACATTGGATCTTGAATATTGAAAAAAAATAAGTCCCTGATACACCCAAATTAAAAGAATTAGAAATTTACACACTCTTACAAAAATATTTACATAAACAATTTTCTATTAGTCAATATTCTGTCTCAAGTGAAAGGAAACAGATCCCTTTTGGTTACATTTCTGTAAGAAAAAGAAGAATAAAAATAAAAATGTTGCCAATGGCTGCAGATAAATTACCTACGTAATTATGTAAGTGCAAATATGTATTAATATCAAATCAACAAAAATTACAAAAATGTGTAAAGCTTTACAGTAAACATAATGCAGTGTTACATTGAAAAATATAAAAACATTTAATCCTTCTACAAATTCTCTTTGTATTTATATTGGAGTTAACATTAGTATCAAAATAACTTTAAACATGTTTGTCTATTATGTTATATTTTAATACAGAGTTGAGAAACCATTGAGAATGAAGACGCTGGTCTTTGAAACACGTTCGGATACAAATAAGTGTAAGTGAAGCTATAAGTGTCTATGGGTCAACTCATATACTTCCAAAACATTTGAAAAGTCTCTCTGTCTATATTACATTGTATATATAAAGTGGAAAATAATTGTTACTTTATGCTACAGTTATTTATAGTATGTTAGGTTCCAAAATATACAGTTACAAACCAACTAGTGGGAAAAGCAAAATATAATATGATATTATTTTAATATACTTTTGCATTAATAGGCATTTATATTCCTAATTCCATAAACTAAGCAAATTACTGCCACTATAATATTAATTAATGATAAATTCTCTAGCTGAAGCCAAGCTAAATGTTATAATATTGGGTTTGGTCACGTCATGGGGAACATTAATAAATCAACAACTGTAATCACACACATAGACTTATTTATATTTAAAGCATATACTAAATTCATATCAATACTATTTGGAGTAACAAACTGTAAGAGAACATAGCTAAATTTGTATTAGTTTATAGTTAAAGCTAATGAATTAGCTAGCCTAAAATATTTCAGTTAATATTGCAGTGAATATTCAAGTAACAATTACTCCATTTTGCTGCATGTACAATACACCAGGTGAATCAGTGGAATTTAGTTAGGTTTAATTTAAGTGGCAGAGTCCACTACCCTTGGAGATATGTGTCAACAGAGCATAAAATATTAAAATTGGGTTTTCTTTATAATACACTGCATAGTTTTGCACTCAATGTCTTCATGTTTTAGAGGGGCGCACTGAAGTTCACTATTCCCTTCCTCAAAGAAGGCACAAACCACATGTTTATAGTTTTTATATTACGAGGTGCATCCAGAAAGTAAGTCCCGATCGCATCCAGAGATAGCACCACCAGACGGATAGGAATGCGTGTGTGCAGGAGAAGAGAGGAAGTATATGGTAACATTGCAGTAAAGTTTCAGTTTTGTGACGTCAGTAGTTACTGCTCTGTGCTAGGAGAAAATGGCTTCTCAAATATTGTCTCCCGCCAAATGCGAGGTTCGTGCAGCCATCCGATTTTTGCATGCTCAAAAGCAATCTCCAGCAGAAATCCATCATCAATTGTGTCACATGTATGGACAGGGCATTATGTGTGACAGTATGGTAAGACAATGGTGCAGGCAAATCACGGAAGGAAGAACCAAGATTCAGAACGAAGACCGTAATAGCTGAGTGTCCCTGGTGACGCCAGAGGCATTACACTTGTGCAAGGCAATGCAAGACTCCATACAGCCAACGCCACATGAAATGTGTTGAATAAGTTTGGATGGGAGGTCTTCGAACATCCACCCTACAGACCTGATCTTGCTCCAAGTGACTTTCATCTCTTCCGTCTCATGAAGCGTTTTCTGCCAGGAAAACATTTTCACAGTAACGCCGAGGTGCAGAATGAAGTGACTTCATGGCTGTGGACATTGGCGGCAGAATCCTATGAGTTGGGCATACAATTAATGGTGTACCATTACAATAAATGCCTCAACAATGATGGTGACTATGTTGAAATGCAGCCAGTGAGTCTATCTAATTACTCCAATAAATATTTCTTACTTAGTGATGTTCTTGTTCTCTTTATCGGTCATCGGGACTTACTTTCTGGATGCACCTCGTACATGAGGTATAATTTTGAAATGTGCCTTTATAATAGCCAAGTCCCACACAATGTTTCATTTTTAAAGTGTCCTGTGAACATTGAATTAACAAAGCATCATTTGGATTTAGACTAAAACAATTTTAACTGCAATGAAATTGTTACCATAAAAGAGAGCAGTGTTTATTTATGTGCTCGAGCGGGTAAGAATTGGTTCCAGGAGTAGAGGATGTTCCAGGAGTTTTTCCGTATGAGCATGTACTTGGCCAGAGGCTTTTACAAATACCTTCTTTGTAGTAGCAATGAAGGTATTTACTTCAGAAACTGTTTCTGTATGACTACTGCTACCCTTTGAAGTCCATACACAATGAATGTAACACGGATTAAATGGGGATTAAATATTTTCAGAGATGAAGCAGGTCACAGCATGTGGGCTGCAGTATCTGAAAGTAAAAGCTGTAATTTATGTACCTTACCTCCTTTGGACATAATATTCTTAAACCATCATTCACAAAGTGAACAATGGTGGAATTATTAGTTTTCTCTAAGAACCTAGAAGTAATCAAACATAGCTTTCCTGGCTCATCTTTATTGAGTTTACCTACTAGAAAATATGCCATGTGACATCTACCACCCCCATATCTCTGTATATTTTACAATTGGATGCTTAGCTGCTTAAGATGAAATGTTCTAATAAAGAAAACTGCTTGGAGTATGAATTGATGAAACCCTAATGTAGAAAACATACAATGATAAATCAATGAAAAATTAAAGTTCAGTTTGTTTTTATATTGCTGTACTCAGTATTATATTTCTCTGCTTCCTATTTCACCTGACTGTTGACTTTATTAGGAATCTCAAAGTTATCATACTTCTTTATACATTTTAATAAAGACTGTCTCCCAAGCATCCAATTATTTAGCATTTATGGTGGTTTTTGAGGGTTTAATTTCTTCATGTATTTTGTGGCTAGTTTTGCAGAAACTATATCAACACCTGTACAAAATTGTTCCAGCTTCTGCCAGGGAATATACTTTTAACTTTGTTCTGGATTTTCAAACCAGTCAATAGCAACTGATAATGTAGATGGGGTGCAACGAAAACATATCCCTGCATTGATTAATTGTTAAGTGACACCCATGAGTATAAAGTTAATCACTTTAAATTTTTGAAATTGGTCTCATTGTATTAAGCTCTTTCTGTATTGATTTTAAATAAATAATATTTTGCAAAAGCTACAAGTTGTCATTCACATACCTAGGATGGACTGATTCACCTGGTATATGGACTGAGTAATATGAGTATAGCACATAAACTGCTTGCTTTGCATGGGGGAAATTAAATTACTTACACATCCATCATCAGTGAATTCCATATCCAACTTTTAAATCATCATTTTGGAATGGTAAAAACATGAAACACAATAGTTTTTTAAATTAATATAGATGAAAATTGAATGAATGCACAGATTTTACATGATGTTTGATAACCAGGCGAACAAAAAATGTTCTATGAAAATTTAGCTAGATGAACAACTAAGGATATAATTGAAAACTATTGAGTAAATTATTTATTAATGAGATATGGCCACAGAGTAGTAATAAAAGATGAATGTTATTATTAATGAGACAACCCAATGTTGGGCATGCAGTGACACTGCCAGTCCTTATACCAACAAAGTGTATAGTAGGCAACCTCAAATAAAGGAAAAATGGGCAGCAGGCAGGGTCAGCATGTTCAGTGCCAGTAAGCAGGTACAAGGTTGTTATGGTCGCTTCTTCGAGTGCAGTGTGGTGGATGTGTGTGTAATGTTGGCTTATGAATTATAAGCATTAAATTTAGCATTGAATTTATTGAGTACTAAAGCATTTAGCCTTGGGCTGCCCTTGAACTTGGGCCCTAGCTCTTTTGTCATTAGAGAGAGCCTCTAAGATTTCGTACATATTTGAGAGGTAAAATCGGAACTGAAAAATTCAATGCCACTGCTGGAATTTGAACCTCAGGCTCTCCACTTACCAGGTGGGTGCTCTAACCATTAAGCTACTGTGATAACCTGCCAGAATGACATTGAATTCTCCAACCAACTTGTATTTCTCCTGATAAACCACAAAGGCAGTCTCTCTTCAGAGACAATTACTCCAATGGAAATTTACTATCATGAGTACTTTATGTCCTCTCAAACATTGCTCACACACGGCTTGTGTGCTGAAAAAGATCAACAGTAAGTTTGTTGGTATAAATAAATAACTTCTTACATATGTTTACATTTTGATGTGTGCTGTTGTTTATCACTTTTGCTAATGTTTGTAACATTCTTCACTTTACTCTTAGTACTTTTATCCTTTGCACCACTTTTCTCACCTACTCTCTTTATGTCTTCCTTTTCACTGAAATTCTTTATTATTTTTAAATCAATTAATTCACTTTAACTTGTTTACTTTCACATTTAATTCTTTCCTAAATTTTCTAGCTATTTGCTTATAAAACTCTCCACTACAATGATTCACTTTCTTCTTAGTCTTATATTCACTTCCACTTCATTTCCACACTTAACCTTCACTTTTATGTGAATTATAGGAACAGCAACTTCATCTGTCCCATCATTCCCATACACTTTTCTCTCAGTTTGGGAAGAGCAGTATCTGTTTATAGACATAGGTGGTGCAGCAAATACATATTTAGAATGTGGCAAAGTTGTTCATAGAGTTAAAAAATATAGGTTACAATGACATTACACTAGTCACAGAGGTGAATACAATGGTTATAAAGGAGTGGAACATGAAACTCAAAAGAAACTCAAAAATAACTATGGCAGAAACAAAATTTAATGGCAGTGATCCTGACCATCCTGACCATTCCTCTTTTTCTGTTAAATTTTTGGGTGGAAATAAATTTTGTGGATGCAAATAGTATTTAACCAATTTTACAGCATGATTTCACAACACCATGCTTCTGACTGGATGTTATGCCATTAAATTTTGTGTCAGCCAAACTGAAAATGAATTTGAATTAGGATTTATTGATCTGCAATATGAATGGGAAATGAAGTCTTATCAAAACAAGCTTGACTGATTAAGAGGTAGAACTGGAACTTAAAAATTCAATGCCACAACTGGGATCTGAACCTTCCCAGTTGTGGCATTGAATTTTTAAGTTCCAGTTCTACCTCTTAAACTTTGCCCACACACGGCTTGTGTGTTTATTTAGCGGAAGGTCTGTGGTTCAGATCCCAGTTGTGGCATTGAATTTTTAAGTTCCAGTTCTACCTCTTAAACTTTGCCCACACACGGCTTGTGTGTTTAAAAACACCAACAGTAAGTTTGTTGGCATAAATAAATAATAAGCTTGACTGATTTTTACTTGAAATTTCCTCAGTCCAATAAACCTGATCACGGAAGCCAGTTAGCTTACAACAATTTAAAATGTAATCTTGGGCTTTGTACAAAGACAATTACTCAAAATATTGCAAAGATAATTAGAGGGAAAAGGGTACACAAAGGTTGGTACTTGAATAATGATTAATACAATTGTAAACATTGAATGTAATATCATCGTAAGTATGATTTAACTAAATCATAGATGGCAGAAGAACTATGAAATGGGATTTTCATTTGCTCTAGTAAGCACTCAGTTGAATGCAATATGAAATATTTCTATTTCACCTTGTTTACCTAGCCAATACTGTCAGTTTAAAGTGAAGCCTTCTGAATGTAAATCATACAACCACCACTGCGTTTCCTTCCACCTCTGTTGACCTTCCATTCTGTTGTATGGGCAATGGGGTAAAGAGTAAGATGCCACAGTGCATTACGTTGAGACTGCATGGTGTAAGGGTTGGATGACATTTAGGTTCCAAGAATCAGAATTAATATTAAAAACATGTAAATTAGGATATTTATAACTAAATCACTTATCTACAAATATAATCGTAAACATACGAACAAATAAACAAACATTAATTTTTATATATTAAATTGTATGTTGCTTTAGTACATGGCAGACAATGAACTGTAGAAACATAAGAGTGAAATCCATAGATTTGCAGTTTGACTTTGCGATAAAAAAGGAACAATTCTTCTGCATGAATCAAGAAAGGTTTGTTATCAGAGCTTGTAGTGCAAGACACACTTACCTTTGTGGAGTCTTCAAGCATTTTTGTATGCTCTGCTATGAAACGAACGCAGAAGCAGGATTTGTGCACTTCTGGAGGACATGCAGAGTGGGAAAAGGCAGGATTTCTTAGTACAGGGCTCTTGTTGTTGTCTGAGAGCTCGTCTGACTCTGACTGAGTAACAGCCGGTGGTCCATGGATCTGGCAACTTCCACTTAGAGGTCCACCATCAGCCAGACTGCAAATTTGTTGCTTTGTAAAATCATGTGCATAATAGTAATTAACATAAAGTGAATAAGTTTTCAATTAATTGAACATTACATATTTTAAATCAGTCAAGACATAAAAAAGTTGAACAGAACCTTCCAATCTTTCATCAGTGTTATTCATATATGTAGACAAATTAGTGCTTAAAACAAATTCTGAATCTTCAATAATTTGTGAGTTTTATCTTTTATTGCCAGTCTAAGGTTTTAATGAGAGGTGGCACATTTCTGGATTCATAATAAGAACAAGCATAATTGTTCATACAGAATGGAAATTACTGTTTCGGCCATACGTTAACCAGGGATTCTACATGATGAGTGTAACAAATATGTACAATAAAATTATTGTCAATAAATAACTTTTTCACTATAAAAAAATTGTCAAATATTTGCAGCCGTCTAGCTTCTTGGCGAATGGATATAAACGGTTTATTATTTCACTAGCTGCCGCGCAAACGTTGTGTGAACACACAGAATGTACCAAAAACACCAACAACGCCTGGTATGTTGTGCGCGACGGCAAACTGATCGGTTTTCAAACAGGAACTCCTGTCCGGAAATCCACGGTTTGGGCACTGTAGCGCATCAAAACGTGCGATGGATGTACGTTCACATTTCGTCAATAAACTCAAATTCGCGCTACATTACAAACGGGCTTCGAACTGTGTACCTCCCATGTCATTGCAGAGCCTATATCAGCGGCGGTGAAGCTTATGCACATGAACCAATACGTGCGGTTGTCTTTGGAGATTTTCAATCGCTCCGTGGACTTGAGCCATAAGATCCTCCGCTGACGTTACAGAAGTGCCATAGAAGTCCACACAAAATAATCGAGAGGTGTCAGATCTGGCGACTGTGCTGGCCATGGAACTGGTCCACCTCTTACAATCCTTCGATTTCGATATGCGACGTTGAGGTGATTCCACACTGTTACATCAAAGTGTGCTGGACCTCAAGTCGGCTATTTCTTCAGCTGTTTATAGTGTATGTGTCGCACTGCGGTTAAAAAACGTTACTGTACTGGAAACTACACAAGTAACGCAGTACGATGCACACCAAGGACTCTATGGAGGAATTTAGCGCATGCGCAGGAATGCTACTATGCTCAGGTGGTTCATCCCAGTACACAGATGGCTAAAGGGTTACATGCCTTCCATATTAAGATACCAAAACGAAAGTCAACAAATTGTCACAACTGTTCGTTCGCAAACTTCAACGTTCTACAGCGTCCAAACCGTACATTTCCGGACAGGGGTTGCTTCTTGAAAACCAATCAATTTGCCATGCGGCATAACTTACTAAGTGTCGTCGGTATTTTTTGGGACACCCAATATATTATAAACTTATTAAATTATTTAGGTTTAAAATTTCATCATCTATCATGATGACTGCAAAATTGGTTTTGCTTACTTCATTTTTTATTTCAGTGATAATAATGTGTGACACGGCCTCTAGGTATATATCATTTTGTGTATCACTGGACACTCCCGAGAAGATGGTTGAATTTTCTAAATGATGACGAAATATGTCATTTTTTTTTTTCAAATACTACAATAAGTTCTTTATAATTTCCCTCGTCATATCCACGAAATGCGAGCTCTTGCTTGGCCAAATAGCACACAGCTTAATTTAAATTCCGTATTATATGTATTTCTGTTGTATTTTACCGTTCCATTGTGTTTCTGTATGCTCTCTTTATAAGCTTCGCTAAGAACAAATTCAATGCGACTTAACTAAATCTGCAATAGCTCTTAGGTGTGCAGAAGGTACCTCATGCCTACGTTTCAATGTCCTAAAGCTACCCTATCTCCGTTCCATGAAATTTTCTCGGAGGAAAACAAAAGACACAGCCAGCAATAAAGCTTGTTTGTTTTTAAGCATCGACACAATCAACTAAGCTCCCCATGCCAACAATGCTTGAACCGGTTTAGAAATTTTCTTGATTATTTGACCAAACTTTTGAGAGTAGGAGTAGGTATACCTTGTTTAGCGATGTCTTGTTTATGGTTAAAACTTCTCGCAGAAAACGGCACTGTGAACAAGGCTCCAATTGCACAATTACATTCTCGAACTGCAAAAGAACTTTACGGATTCATAATTTTGCCCTTATATCTTATCACGTCACATTCATGTTCACTTTCAAAACAGCACTCGAGGTAAGCTATTAGACAATTACTAAAGGGCTTCCTTTCAGGTACACATTCCACAGAGAAAGTAACGGGAGCATCCATTCCCAATATTGAGACAATAGAAGGCCGGGGGTATTTGGCGCGCTTTCTTTCGTCTAGCAAAAGTTCGCGTGTCCAAAACTAAGAATGGCTACAGTAAGGCAAAGAGAATCCATTCTACTAAGACATTTCCCGATTTCCCCTCTCACCCCCTCAGCCCTCTCTATAGCAATACGGTCTCGTGCCTGATGTGACCACTGAAATTATGTGGAAGCGGAACAAGACCGGTGCAGTGGCGAACTATCACTGTATGGTGACGAGAATTAAACCTTACAAACTGTCATTTGTCGGAGTTATTTGACACTCTAACATGATTCCATGGTGTTTTCAGTGAGTGGATACATGCACGCCTCGCCACTGGTACCTATACTGTACCCTGTACATGTATTTGTGTTATTGTATTCCATTATCACATTACTACGGTGGGAGATAAACGAGAAAATAGACTTAGGGTGGAACCTTGGATCATAGTACTAAATATTGCAATTGGGTATTTACCTTGGCAACTAAGGGAAACAATGAAAAATACCCCAGTCTTATTGATCGGCCCATGGGATTTGAACCCCCGCTCGGTAAATATTTTCACTAATCGTTGAATCAGAACAAGAAAGAAGTAGAAACTGAATGAGACATGGTACAGGATTTTCACGAAACAATTGATGGTAATAATATTTTTCTATAAACTCTGGCTTTCGCACTAATTAATAAAATATAATGTAATAGAAAACACAAGTGAGGTAAACATTGATGGTTTCTGTTTTTAGTGTAGGTATCTGTTAGTTCAAAACATTAACTCAGTAGCTAATATCATTACATTAACTGAAAGTACACAAACTCCTTCAGATACTGTACTCACACAAAGTGAAATATATCACCACTGCTAAATACCCATAAAAGGTGTCATGGTTTATTAAAGTTAACTTTTATAAATAATTGTGTCCCCTTTTGCACTTATTGGAGTTTATATGAATAAGAGTCAAGAAATGATCAGTTTAGACATTATAAAACCCTGCAGAAAAAAGGAGAGAAAATTTAATGAAATAATTTATCCTTGGTGCCTAAATTCCTTTAGTTTGTTAAAAAGCAAATGTAAAATATTTCATAATGTAATTATGTTCTGTAATAAGTATAACCTGTTAAAAACCTTATAGTAACTATGTATTTCATTTGAATAGCTCTCTTTAATTACTATGTTATATCAATGGCTTTGGCTTGAGAAGCAACTCATAGTGTTATACTTGAACTGAAGGCTTTTTACATTGGTTTCATTGACATCAAGTTTATGAATTTTCATCTTTGAACCTATACACAATAACCACAACTTTCATACTTTTTGGAAGCTAGGGAATGATAAGCTGAGAATTGAACTCAGTACCTTGGTGTTAAGAAGTACAACCACTGATCACTCTGCCATAGTGGCAGTATCTTACACTTTACTGAAATCAAAAGTTATAGTTTAACATATTTTTAATTTCTCCCGAACTTTGCAATTTTCTGAAAATAAAATGAAGTACCTTCATAATACTTTGATATTTTACAAGATATGAATTTTACAGCTAGAGAAGTAATATTTCTAGGATGAAATGGTCGCGCCTTTATACTTTCATTTATTTTCAGGACTATTCTGTAAATTATTCATATAAAATCTTGTTTTCCTATATACTGATAGCTTTATAATAACCACTTACTCGTACAAACAATTTCAATATCTGTTTTTAATAGATATACAAGGGCATAGAAGAGGTTGGGGGACAGTGAACTGTTTAAAGGGCTAATATTACGAGTTTACTGCTTTAATTGCCAAGAAATTCAAATGAGTAAAAGTGTACATTTGAAAAATAGTTAATGTGACAACAAAAATTATACGCCAGAAAGGTCATATCTTAATTAGTTATACAGCTTTCCTGTATGAAGATTTTATTATTTTAATGAACATGTCATTTTTGAGAAAATCAAAATTAAAACATACTTTTTCATACAAAATGTTGTTTTAAGTCAGGAACTGTTTTAAACTCTTTAACTTGCAATTTGCAAGATATTGTTAAATTTGGTATTTACCACCCTTCACATTTTTAAGTTATGTTCATTCTCTTCTCCTGTCTTTCTCTCTTTCTCCTCCTCTTGCTGTTCCTCTCTCTCCCTCTATGTTGCTCCCTCTCTCCTTCTCCCTCTCACACTTTTCCTCTTTCTCTCTTTCCCCACCTCTCTTTCCCTTCTCTAATTCTCCCTATATCTTACTCCCTCTCTCGTTCTCTCTCTACCTTTCCCCCTTCCTCTTTCTCCCTCTCTCGTTCTATCTTACTCCCTCTCTCTTTCTCCCTCTCTCCTTCTCCTCTACCTTCCTGCCTCTATTTTCCCCTTCCCTTTTCTCCCTCTCTCGTTCTCTCTATTTTTCTCCCTCTCTCTCACTCTCTCCTTCTCCTCTACCTTTCTCCCTCTATTTTTCCCCTCTCTTACTCCCTCTCTCGTTCTCTTTCTTTCTTCATCCCTCTTTCTCTCTTTTTCTCATTCTCGCTTTCTTTCCATGTTTTCCTTCTTTCTCCCTCTCTCTGACTCCCTCCCTCTTCCCCCCAAAACATACGGATATATACGTTTTTCTGTGGATTAGAGGGCTCTTGTAAGACATCTTGATACAATCTTGTTCTGGATTAACCTCTGGAAGAACGAAAACGATGAAGTAATTCTAGTGATAAGTTGAATGGTTTCCTAGATCCCATCACAAACTCTTTCTTGAAACATTTGAAAGTGCTAACATAACTAGCAACAAAGCGTTTACCTCGCAGGGGAAAGGTCATCTTTGGTAGGTGAGCGCTGTCTTGATGTACGACCACTGCCAAGGCACGATGTGCCAGTGCCCGTAGCAGTCATTTTGAGATCATCGTCACTTTGCTGTATTGCTGAGGGTTGATAAGGGTAATAACAGGGTGCTACCTCCTTACCCCTTACTGTCCTCATCAGCACACGTCCAGAACTATACCTGCAAACAAAACAACACACGCACAAAATCACACTAGTGCAGATATATTGGTGTAGGATGAATCCTTTCTGTGTTATGGAGGGAGTTTAAAAGGGGGGAAAAAAACCTTGGATAGCTTCAGTAGGTAAGGAATACTTCACAAGAATTTCTTGGAACCTACGTAATTAGCCGCTGCTTCCCCACCTCCACCTTCAATCGGAGCGTGCATTAGCTAGTGCCTGTGACGTGCAACATCACAGGAGATAGCCGGTATCCAATAACGGATACAAACAGGCGATTCCATGGCAGTTTGTAAGTCATACCTTGAATTTTCTTGGAAATGTTCTCAGAAGGCCTCTTCATTCTGGATAATTTTTGCATAAGTGGTAAACAGTAAGAGACAGACAAAAGCTTACTAAATACGAAACGTGGATCTCGTTAAAACACACAGTTTTTTTTTTGTCAAATACTTTGTTTTTCATTGAGTGAACCATTTCCAAGATATTCTTTATTATTTGTTTGAATTTTCCAGTACTTATACTTTTCTCAAGTAGGAATACGTTATTAGTTTTTTATCGTTTGGCCTTGCAAAAAATTAAACCCCCAGCGCAACAGCCCATGAAGGGTCAATGCTTGCCGCCCGGCTGCTGCGTCCTTCACCTCTGCCCAGTATACGCCACATGAGTGTGTGCAGTACTGGAGGATGGGACGTGGTCAGCGCCCTCCCGGTCTTAGCCTTGCATAGAGAACGGAATTTCAAAGGGCTCGCATAGCCACCAGCTCTTAAAACATTTGACTATCGTTTAAAGTCTACTGTATTTCCCTTGTGTCTACAAGAAAATTAGCAATAAGATAATTTCTGAAAATGCTTATATCGATTAAAATGTATCAGATAGACAAATAAGCATTTGAAAGAATGGTGTGTATAAGAGTGAATATAGCTCTACACATATTTGCGAACAGTTTCTCCAAATTGAACTATATTAAAAGTTTGCATCACAATAGATTACACGACGATCACTTGGTGTATCTTTTAAGGTTATGCAGTTCGACTTAAAAGTGTTTATCTATTAAATAACGGATAAAATACTTTTTATGTTTTTTTATCTAAAATAGCATGACACCATTAACCAGAGTGAGGACTGGAAATCTCGGCGTTATCTGTGTGAGCTAGAGGTAGAGTATGGACGGAGGGGATTCCACACTGAGGCAACAGTTTTAGACTATTGTATGTCAGATTCCCGGAGAAAGGAATGAACTGAGAGCACTCTATGGACGTGTTGGAATTTGGGCGAGTAGCACGAGGGTCCCTAACGTGTGCTGGGGATTATTCACCTCGACATAAGGTTACACCAAGCAGCTACCATCCTCATGGGTTTCGACAGCGGTCCACTCCAGCTGGCCAGGCGACTACAATGCCACCCAGCTGTCGAGAACTGTAGTTACATTCACAAAGTCCCCATACAGCACCGCCAAACTCGCCCATCGCCAACACTGAAAGAGCGGATTGAAATAAAGGTGAAATGAAATAGAGGAATCCAATTATTTTTCTCAGCATTTGTCGGGAAAACTCGTGTCAGGAATATCGACCGCGGGAATCGAACCCACGACATGCCGAATGCGAGTCTCACAGGTTACCACGGAGCCATCTCGCTCAATTTCTCTGGGTGAACCCATAGGGATGGTGTTGCTGGACGAAGATAGGTAGCCTTAGTTGCGCTGTTGCCTTCCTGTACCTTCTGTTTCATTTCTATTGAACAACTGGTTAAACTTGGAATGTTGAAATATCATGGCAACTGGAGAAATCACAAAACATGAGATTCGCCAACAAAGGAGATTTGAAATAGGTATCTTTCGAATACAAGTCCACTATGGCGTCAGTCTCTCTGATTGTCTCTCACTACATAGGTACTAAAATACAGAACAACAATGAGTGAGTGAGGAGTGAGTAGGGTTTAAGGGCACAGATCATTAGGGCCAAAGAACACCAATGAGCTCTATGTGGTATTAATGCAAATACATACCTGCTTGTTTCAAACTGGTATTGTGGACGTCGCATGACTAAAAGGCGTGGCAGGATGTGAATGAACACTCTTTTGACCCAAGGCGCCATCTTATGGGTCTGCGGTGACCGGAAGTGAACGTTGAGTACCACAACAGTCACGCATATACTGAAACAAATGAAAGTAGTTTATTGCTCATATACTCATCCATTATACCAGGCGATTCAAGTCACTCTATGAACTGATGACAAACTTCCCATACATTAGCCCAGCGATGTCCAACCTTGTCTCTTTGGAGACGCTTGCGTAATTAGCTCCTATTCACCACCTCCTCTTTCAGTCGGAGGGTGAATCAGCTTACTGCCTGTGGCTTGTAGACTCAACCGGTCAGTCATTATCCAGCGACGGACACAAACATGCGATTCCATGGCAGTTTTAAGTCATACCTTGCATTTTCTGGGAATGCCCTCAGGAGACCTCTTGCTTTTGGATGATTTTGGCATAAATGATAAACAGTAAGAGACTGACATAACTTACTAAATACAAAATGTGGATCTCGTTAAAACACACAATTTATGTCAAATATTTCGTCTTTCTTTTGAGTGAACCATTTCCGAGATATTTATTTTTATTCGTTTGAATGTGACAATACTGAATTTTTCTCAAATAGGAATATGTTACTCGTTTTTTATCTCTTGGCCTTGCAAAGAGAACAGAAGTTTAAAGACATCGTATAGAAACCAGTTCTGTAAACATTTCATTATCACTTAAAGCCTACTGCATTCCGTTGAACCTACAAGAAAATTAGCAATAACATAATTTCTGAAAATGCTTATGTCGATTAAAATGTTGTAGATAGAGAAATAAACATTTGCAAGAACAGTGTGTATAAGAGTGAGTATAGCTCTACATATATTTGCGAACAGAGTTTCTCCAAATTGAACTATATTAAAAGTGTATATCGAAATAGGTTCGATTTTGTCGCCAAATATTGATAAACTTCTAAAACATATGCAGCACCAAACAAGTCACTAATAAACAGATGTTTATCGCATAAGATTTGAAAGAGCTTTCGTAAATCAAACATAACCTACATGTAACTAACCCGCCCTGCAACACAATACACGTCTAGGGGTTTAAAGAGTGGCAAAGTCCGCGTGTATTGGAAGGGGGTAACTTCAATACCTCTTTCGCAAACATTGGACATGATTGCGCTAGCCAGACATCGAACTCTGGATCCCTGGATTTGAACGCTAGCACACTAACCACCAGATCACAGGGGCATTATTAACATACCACAAAAGCACGAACATACTCTGGAATTCCTTTATGGTGATAAAAAACTAACGAATACACTGATTGATAAATTCTGGGAGGCAAAACAAGACGGTCTTATGTATATCTTGCCCGCACCCAAACCGATGGCTTATTTGTGTTGTCTTTCCCCGTGGCAGACACAAAATTTAATGGTGGCTGATAGCTGAACACTTCTTGAACAGATCTTATCTGTTGTGCAAATAACTTTTTGTGGGCTCAAATCATCTGCCATTAAATGTTGTGTCTGCTATAGTTCAAACAACTTGTTCTCTCTGAGTTGTAGGAGTTCTTCAATCAAATGTTTATTGGATACTATTATTTTGGGGACTGAATTCCCTATAAGATTGTACTGTCTGATTTCCAATGCATCACTGTGAGTTGGACAAGTGGATACTTCTGTCCTTGTATGTCCCGCATTTGCAGAAATTCTAGGTGCCAAATGTGATAAGCAAACTCCTTCAGTGCACGTTCGGTAGAATAGGATAAAAAGAAGCTATCTAGAGTTAGGTGTGTCTTACTCCACAAGATAGGTACAAAAAGAAGAAAGGGGGGGGGGGGGGAGTTAGCTTTTGCTATCTAATTTTAAAAGATGTGATTACAATCCCATTCCTAAAATATTCAATAATGTGACATGATACTTTTATTTAACTTTCCTGTCACTTTATTTCCATTCTAGAACTGAATCCTCTTTTTTATCGTCAACACGATCTACAGTTCGTCGCGAGCTTGCAACTCACAGCCATTCTGTCCTTTCGTAACCTTGACACACATTTCACTGTCTTTAAGTTCTACTCTGTCTCACAAACTGCTTCTGGCAATACACTCACATTCATTCAAACAAGCTTAACTAAAAACTGCTTCACACTACAAGCAACTCCGATGCGACGATTAAATGTCTACAACTGTCTCTGACGATACTCTCCCTCAACATTGACTATACACACACATACACACACTTAAAACTAACTGCTAACAGCTATTTTAAAACTCAGCGACTCCTCTCAATACTGCATCCGTTTATATAGCCAAGAATGACGTAGCACGCATTTTTTCGAAATACGCCTTTTCATAAACAAGCACGGCACGTGACACACACACTCGCAGACACACATTCACACACATACCTTTTTTAAAAAAAGATTTTTTTCGGATTCAGGGGGGCTCAAAATATGTATTTCCGTTGAAATCTCGACATCGAAATTTTGGGTGGAATACAATACTTCCTCTACTTATTATACGTAGTAGAGAAAGCAAAAATGGCTCCTTTTATTCAGGGAACCTCACAACGTGTATAAACTTTTTGGGTGGAATGTAATACTTCTCTACCTACTATACACATGGTATAAAAATAACAAAAAAGCTAAAATTCTCTGACGCCTAGTTTTATCCGGTGCTCCTTTTTATTTCTCTCCCGACAGTAGCGCTAACGGAGATCGAACACAGGCCCAGGACTTATGGTATACGACACTGCCAACTGAGCCACGGTAAGAGCTTTATCGCCTGTAATCAATATGGCCAACACAGCTTCACACGGAGACACACTGGTACCAACTTGACCTCGATGATGCCGTTCCGACTCCGCGTTATTATCCCCGTGTAAGAAGAAAAGGGAATAAAAGAAAACTGGGAGCTTCTATCATTAATCTTTGTGGATTAGTCAGGTCCTTGGTCTCTACTCCTCTTTCGTCGGCTGGCTCGCTCGCGGTGAAAATGCACTGCTCTGGCGGTGAAGAGAAATCATCCATCAGAAAAATTTCATCATCAATCACAGCTGCGTGAAGAAGCATTAGGCGTATTTGATTGCGTCCGCTCACAAACGATGATATGAACTAATACTGTTGAGCTTTCCCGCTGACACATGAGAAATTCCATTAAGAATCTACAAAAATAAAGTAAAAGCAAAAGTTCGAATCGATTGGATGACAGACGTACGTAATCTAATGACATATTCACTTCTATACTCCAATACTGCTGAAAGGCTTTGAAAACTGTTTGTTTTTAAAGTGCATGAGGGCGGAACTGATAGAAATGTAAGGTACTGAAACAAGGGGATGGGGTGGCCTCACTTCTGTTTAATATAGTCCTAGAATATATAATTAGGAAATTAAATGTAGATAGAGGAAGTACATTGATATACCAGGTGGCCACCAGAGCCGGCCCCACCGTAAGTAGATAGCCTTTCGTGCGTTAAAAGGGTTGCAGAAGTTCACGGCTGACAAGAGGCCAGTGGCGTTGCTGCTTCTTGGCGGGACGTGAGGCGAGAGGCAATTGAACGAGCGTGTATACTTCGTGATAATAGACAATAACAACCGGGAAAGTCCTTTCTACTTACAGGATCTTTATTTTCCAGGGAATGAACTCACTCATTGTCTAACATTTGAATTAGAGATTGTAAAGAGCAAGCATGACGGCACGTAATGTTTCATTGGCATTTCTTCATTTCTTATTAATCTTATTGCTGTATTTGTTTATTACGTATTATCAGTTATTGTTATTAGTATCAGATTCTTATTAATTTTATTATAATTTACTCTTGTTAGTTTATTATTATTATTATTATTATTATTATTATTATTATTATTATTATTATTATTATTATTATTATTATTATTATTATTATTATTATTATTATTATTATTACAACAAAAGATTTCATAAGAGCATAGTTATTTAAAATTTTCCTCATTCGAATGGTTTCCGTTGAAAATATTTTGCATAAATACGTGTACTGTATTTAAGTAACCCAGTTAGCTATTATTAGGTTTTATCCAAAAATACGCCTTATTAAGTCCTAGTAAAAAATTAGTTCCATTTAGCCTCTATAAAATAGAATTATATCAGAACACTTAAATGAACGGAAATTCAGAGAGTAAGAGGCCAAGAATAAAATAGATCAGAATCTAAGAATCCGGGGCTTGGTCACTATCTTCGTCACCGGTTTCCGCCCCAATATCTTCCACTATACTTCTTTCAATTCTTTGTCCCATATTTCGCCACTTGCTGTTATCTTGTCAAGACGTTGTGTGTAAGTTTTCCTAGGAACCCCAAATGATGCTCTTTCCTCATGCTTTTATTCTTCGTGCACAGTTATGCGAACACAACTGTGTGAGACGCTTGGGGCTGCAGCAAATCTTTCTTGCAATTTGTGGAATTTTTTAAAATCGTTTTATTTGAAAAGCTCCGTAGAGTAGCTATACAGAATGGAAGGGAAGTCATTACATTCCTTCTAATATGTGCTACATAGAAGCATTACAAACAAAAAAGTCTTATGGCGTTTTGTTCTTTGATCAGCCGATTTCGAAAAATAAATGTTTTTTATTCCAAATTGGATGCGTAATTCCGCAAGAATGTACGAAGATAACAGTTTGTTACTTGTAAGATGCGTAGAGTAACTTAGTTATGACATAGCTTCGGTAGTAATTATGGGACATCACACAGGGTTTTGAAATAATCACTTAAAAGACGTGAAGGAATACTTCGAACAGCTCTTTCCTACGTGAGGTAAGTCGCAACGTTGCTTTGAGGATGGTCAGGGACTTGACCTGGTTTCCGGATGTAAACAGGTCGAGCACTTTCACTTTTGTCTGGATGTTTTGGCAGTTAACGGTTGTGATTGGCCCACGTTCGTACAGTAAACAGAGAAGGTGACGCGTGGTAGCAGTAGTGTTTGTTTATGTACTGAACTACCAAAAGTGACGCACACACAATCGGCAGTGTTGCCAGCTGGTTTTCGACAAAACGATCTCCCTATAAAATGGTATTAGTGGTAACAGTAATAGTAGTAATAGTAATAGTAGCAATAGTAATAATAATGTAATAATATAATACGAGGACGACGATAATAATACTAATGATAATGAAGATGCTAATAATGATGATGAAGCTTGGACCACGACGAAAGCATGATTAACACATTCTGAAAAAAAAGTATTTATGACCCTATAAATGGGAATGGAATATGGAGAATGAGATACAACAATGAAATATATGACTTTTTCAAAGGACCAGAACTGTCCATTGTGGCCAAGTTAAAAAGACTACAGTCCATTGTGGCCAAGTTAAAAAGACTACAGTCCATTGTGGCCAAGTTAAAAAGACTACAGTGGGCAGAGCATATAAAAAGAATGGTTAAAGAACACATACCTAAACATCTGTTGTGTTGCATTACTTTTTCTACTCTTGTACTAACCATTCTTACAAACTCTTATTCCCATATCTTCTTCGTGTTATTTAAGATAAACATTTGTACAAATTATCTTATTGCTTATTTCCTTGTAGGTGAAGGCTATAATTATGAAAGCCTTGAAATTTCGTTCTCTTTGCAGGCCAAGAGATAAACAACTGAATAAAGGAATAAGTATTGCAAAACCCCATAACTATTGTGTTTTAACGCGATCTACATTTCTGTGTAGTAAGATTTGGTCTATCTTACGGTTTAGCAGTTATGCAAAAGTCATCAAGAGTAAACAAGACTACATGGGCGTTAGCCAGAAAATTGAAAATATATATTTCATTTGCCATAAAATACCTTAAATTGCATTTTAATCTAAATCGTTAGAGACATTCTTGAGAAAATCAAAAATTTGGAAAATTTTTCCATGTAATGTGTAGTTTAGGGTGGAGGAATTTTCTTCAAAATCTTCATGTCGCATCATTGGAAAATATTAAACTTAAATACCAACTTTGGTTGTAAACCGACCTGTCGTTTTTGAGTTATGCTGTTTACAGTTAAACACAAGAGCGCGCGCACTCACGCACGCACACACACGCACGTACGTATGCACGCACGCACGCACGCAGACTTCTTACTATACGTAGTAGAGAAAGTAAAAGTGAGTGAAGGTGATTTTTACGCTTTATCAGGAAAAAAATTTAAAGCAGTCAAAGATGCAATTTTTATTTATTTATGTGTTCGAAATTCAAGGAGTGGTATTTGTGTAATGAAGCAGATGTAAATGAAAACAATAATTCTAATACTAGAGAAAATGTGCCTCCAATAAGTACTGTATACCATAATGGTTGTAATACTACAATTACTATGCTATTCTGTAGTTTCCAACAAAATTTAAGTATGGTTTTGTAAAATCACTTTCTTTGCATTATTTTAAATACTTTTTTTTTAAATGAATTATTATAGAAGCATGAAACGCACACCAAAGTAGTTGTTCTTTCCTTCTAATTGTATGGTAAATATTTCAAGCATTTCTATTACATATTGCTTTGAGAATTGTCAGTTTTGTTAAGTGATGTAAAATTTATATATGTATGTTCAAAATATGCTGATCCCGTAAAGGCAACATTGATTCATGTAAGGGATAGTTTAGGGCCTAAGTACTAATTATTGGGAACAGGCAGATTTTTAACTTTCTTAAAATGTATACGTTTAAAATTTGCCTCTCACTAATGAGTCTAAAAAACCTCACCCCACGGCGCAACAGCCCTATCCGAGCCAAGGCCTACCGCCCAGCCACTGCATCTCCCACCTCTGTCCACTGCAGGTGTCATGAGAGGGTTGCAGTACTGGACGGTGGTACGTGGTCAGCGCTCCGATCGCTCCCGGCTGGTATCAATGCCTCCTAAATAACAAAGCCTTAGCTAAGCTTTCCTCGGTATGTGACGTCATAGACAAGCGACGATTGTCCACAGAACAGGAGCCATTGTGGTAATTTGTACTGTATCTGGTGTTTTTGTTTAGTTGCGTTAAGAATAGTGTGTGAAAAGCAAATAAAAGTGCATGTGAACTGTTGTTTATAGAATCCCATAATGGTTCTGAAATGCTGTGTCCCTAATTGTAGAGGGAATTACGATACTAAGAACTAGGTGCATGTCTAAGTTCCCAAAAAGTGAAGTTCTGAGAACGAAATGGTTAAGAGCTATCAAGAGAGACCATTTAGAGCCCAGTAAGAATTCAGTGGTGAGTATTATATTAATTCTAGTATTACATTTTAACATAATCAATATTTTTAAATAATCTTTAGTTACATTTACACAGAAATCAGAACTGCTTAGATAAGATAAGGTTAGATAAGGAATGCTTTCGGTCTTACAATTCGTTTGAAACGATCACAAACGATCTTGTATGTTTATGTAGTGCCGTACTCAAAATAACATCATGCCTCGGTTATGCATTGATGATTTTGCCGGACTAGACAATTAGAACTGGTTTTCATTAATGCTTATAATGAGTGAAAAACTTAAGCATTAAAGTTTACTGATGCGAAATCAGCAGACAGGACATTTAACGGTATAAAACATGTCCGGAGTACAATTTTGTAATACATAACATAATCATATGACCATTATTATTAACTTCTGGCAGCAGAAAATGCACGCAATATAGGTTAGGTAAGTCTGTGTTTACTCAGGTTAGCTGACTTTAATCATGAAAAAGACTGCATTTATGCACTTTTCTGCTGCTAGCTATGCTCTTACTGGTTCCTGAACATACATATATGCAATATAGTAAGAATATTCATGTCAAATTTTTTGGGAATTGGTACCTTTAGTCAAGCTTTGAATCCATCAGTAATAATTAATATAAGCTGGTTATTTTGCAGTGCCAGAAAATGAGTCTAAACTGTTACTTCAGTACTGATTACACTAGAAAATGTAAAACATTCACATTCATTTGCATGAAAGATTGTAGCATAACCAACCTAACCATAGAATATAATGCTATAGTCAATAAATGGAGTACAAAGAAGCAGCATTCTTAGAAAACTGTGTGCTTAAGAACTTACAGCAAACTAAACAGTATGAATAACTCACAACCACATACCACCAACTAAAACATACTTCCATTGTGACTATTTCACCATGGTTTTTAATGTCATGCATAATGAAACAGAAATTTGCAAGGTACTACTGTTGTAGAATATATATATATATCCTTGAAAAATAATTTTCCTATTACTTGACATGAGATTAAAACTTTACATGTTATATGGGAAGTAATTACTTAAGAATTACTAATTTCTTTTTTTAAAGTGTTATGCTACATTGAATTTTGATACATACATACCTAGCTTCAAGCAGTTGGGAGGTACATACAAGTGCTACATCTAATGAAGATTTAATGCAAATAGTGACAATCACATTATATTTTGTCATAGTTCTTAATATTCTTAAAAGTTTCCAGTCTGTATTCTTTTTACACTTCTTGTTGAAAATAACTCTACATTAGTGCCTTGTGGGTTTATTTATTATGTATTTTTTCACTATAAAAGTTTTAAAGAATTCTTTGAAAACCTCATGGTGTGGATCAGTTTGTACACTGAAAATGCAGTAAAATAGTTTTTGTGAAAATAAGTTTTAAACATTTAGTCAGTTTGTTTTTTAAAATTTTTCAAATTTGCTTAGCTCAAAACTGCCCTGCTGAATACATTGGACCCTCTGCAGCCCTCTTCTTCTGTTCTTCTGAAAGCTTTACCAGTTTAAGTCTACTGCTAGTGGTTTTAGCACCCTTCTGTCATAACACTGCATATTCTGTATGTCTCTCAAAACACTTTTCTTCTTTGTCCAGAAGTCCTTTTATGCATGTTTATTGTCAGTGTAAACAGTAAATAAATTATACGTTAGGAACTTATAAGAATTTTAAAATTTAGACTTGCACATTGAAATTGATTTATTCAACATTTAAAGGTCAGCAAAATACATTGCTGTGACCATTGTCATATTGTTGCTGGTAATGTAAAATTTCAATTTTATTCAAATGTTCATAATTGAGGCAAATATTACCAACAAAGTTTTATGTAAACGTTTTTTCTTTCAAACCAAGGATCATAGAAACTTGATGTAGTGTACTGCACAAAATTCAGTCTTATGGAAAAAAAAATTAACACATTTAGTGAGTTAAATTGCATTAAATAGAACCATGCACACAGACACACAATCATATGACCCATTGTTATAGTAACGAGAAAAATTAAAATGGAATATGATAGTTTAAACATTGAGCTTTCTAAAACAAGAAATAAAAAGAGAAAAACCACAGAAGTGACATTTCCATATTGTCGGTCAATTTTCACATGTGTATTGCCTTAATAAATATTTTGATAGCTGAATAGAAATGTGATGTGTACTCTCCGCTAACCCCCAATGACACAGGTTCGAGTCTCAGCATTGTAAATAACCCGATTATGCATTGGCCACACTGCGCTCACTCATTCCTACATTCTGTCCCGTGAACTTCCTCCTAAATGTACTCTGTGTGATTCTACTCTTACCGTTCAGCATCTGCTCACTGTTTGCCCAAGATACACTCACCAGCGACTTCAGTATGGAGTTCCTGAGAACCTTCAGCTAGCTTTGGGTGATCAACAATATCACAAGAAAATCATCAAGTTCATCAAAGCATGCAAAGTTAATATTTAAATTCATTGTAAACTTCATGATATGTTTCCTCCTTCTTTTTTCCTCAATGTTTAGTCGCGATATGACTTTTATGTTGAAGCGACTTCAAATAATAAATAAATTAAAAAAAAAGAAGAAATTTATAGCTTGCCTAATATTAGAACTGATTGTCAGTATCTTACCTGTTTCATTTAAATTCTTTGCTTTTAATATGTAAGATTAATTTATATGTAACAAATTAGGAACTGTAAACTATCCAGAGGAAATGGAAAAATATTGTTTGGTTGGTATCAGTTTTTCCCAAGCTGGTGGATAAAAATTGCCTCCCAATCTCAAACTCATTAAAAGAACATGGATTTGCTTTCTTATGCTAAATTCATCACTAAGCAGTGTTTAGATTGCTTTATTTTACACTGCAGTCAAGTAAAAGAGTTCACATACTTGTTTTCACTTCTTCAAGAAGCATGACATGTTTGTTCAGTAAATACCTATTCCTTTTTGATGAAAACTTACTTATTTCTTAAAAATAGTGATATGTACTAAAATTGATGAAAAACAGAATATTGGGTTTTAATTTGAACGTTGGTTGCAAGTCAAAATGTTTCATTTCATTGTATAGAGGCATTGCTTGGCCTAAGCGTTCATTGTGTTTTTCTCTTTGTCTCATTCACATTAAATGAATTAAATAATTGCCGAAAAGAAAATGCATTCTTACATAACACTGAGGTTAGCTGATCCCTCCTATTCAGAAAGTATTTACAGTTATATTAAATCAGGTACATATTACCATTGTTGAGCATTTGTCTTACTGCACTCTGAATGTGACTCCCTCAGTCTGCTTCTACATTAATTTTACCTAATGATCGCTTAGAACAATATTTTCAGCAGAATACAGCTGATCACAAAAATAATGCTTCTAGTAATTAATATACATAGGTGCTTGAGTGGTAATGCAACTTATTGGTGTTGTGCAGGTCTGTCATTTGCATTTTATGGAAACAGATATTCTGTGGGAATCAAAAGCTGTAGATTCCAAAACTGGAAAGACTGACCGTACCACTCATAAAGCCCCAGTTAGTTAAAAATGCAGTACCATGCAAGCTTCCAAACTACCCAGCATACTTGAGCAAAACTTCCACATCCCATGAGCATCTCCATCAGAAAAGAAATAAAAAGAAGAAGCAAGAATATATAAACTTAAGCTTTCACGGCCGGTGTCTTGACTATTAGAAATGTTTAGTTCTTTCGGGCTTGTGGGCCGTGGTCTAGAAGGTATTGTAGATACCAATGTTTCGCCAAGTACTGCGCTTGGCATCATCAGGGTAACACGATCGCTGACCTAACGAGGCTGAGAGCACTCCAGACCAGACCTCCCAGCGGAAAAAAACTCATGCCGGTACCGGGAATCGAACGCGGGTCCCCTGCGCCAAAGGCAGGCGCTACGGGGGCGATCCACTAATTAATCACGCAACATATTTATTTTACCTGTTTTTAAATGGTTAGTTTTTAAATGTACACAGCGCTTTTATGCATTTCCAGTGCGAGAAAAAGCAAATAGTGTAATTTGGAAGCGTTATAATATGGTCAAATTATGCAGATTGCATATAAAAGTCCAGGAATCATGTATGCAGCGTAGTGAACGGAATAACATTATTATTGGAAGCGGGAATTTGACTGTGTAATGAAATTTCCGTTCCGTCATGTAGCAACGAGCTTCACTGAAAACATTGTAATTGTAAGGGCTGCCCTTTTAATGCCCATTTTTTCGTTAGTAAGTTTTTATTTTTATACCTATATAAATTTCTAGTGCTAATTTAGTGGATGCATATGGATACGTATTGCGGCAAATAAAGGAACTGAAGGTTTTGCACATATTATTTTCATTTCAGTTGGCAATAGCTATTTAGGATACACATGTTAAAACTGCAGTTTTATTTTGTGAACAGAAATGTTTACGGAACGAGGCTGGAAGGAGAGTGTAGTAATTCAACAAGCAAAATAAAAGCCATTTTTACTTTCTCTACTGTAAATAGAAGGAAGTATTATATTCCACCCAAAAATTCGATGTCGAGATTTCACCGGTGGTATATGTTTTGAGACTCACTGTATAAAAAACAAAGCATTTTTAGAAAAAGGTCCGCACTGGCGCGTTTGTGTGTGAGTGTGTGTGTCTGTTTATCAGTCTGCCAGTCTGTGGACAGCATAATTCAAAAGCGAAAAGACGGTTAAAAGCCAAAGTTGGCATTTAAGTTTAATGTCTTTCAAAGATGCGACACAAAGATTTTGAAGAAAATGGCCCCACCCTAAACTACCCTTTACCTGGAAAATGTTTTGAAAACTTTATTTTCTTGAAGATGGCACTAACGATTTTGATTAAAATGTCATATGTTTAAGATATTTGTATGAAAAATGAGATGTATATTTTAAATTTTCTGGTAAATTACTTCCTGACATCATAATGAATGTAATTAATTTATTTTTGTAAGGAAACCTTCCACTACTTAAAGATAGATGGGAGTAAAACTTCTGTGCATTCTGACAAGTATAGAAGATAAAAATGCACGTATGATATATAATTAAATTAAAATAATACATTTTTTAAAAAATATTTTTGAAGAAAAGCAGTGAGATTTAACAAAGCTTTCTGTAGATATTTACCAAGTAGAAAGAGCAAATGTCCTCAGAAAAATCATGGCTCTGTGACCAACATTATTCATAGCATACTGAAGTAAATATGACCTTAATTTTTGTCAATTTCTTATGTCCCCCATCATACCTCAGACCCCTCTGGACTGGCGATGAGACGGTCTATGAGGTATATTAACACAGTGTATTGCACTTCATGAAATTAATGTTAAGTTATTTGGGTTAAGAAACATGATGAGAATTTTGAAGTCTCTTCGGAATAAGGCATTAGACAGCAATGCTATTTCTGCTAATGGTTGAAGAGTTAAAATTGCTTTGGTTGCACCAGTATAAACTGGCACTGTGTGGAAACCCAAAGCGCTGTTAAGAACTCCACAAGGGAAGGATGTTATAACAAAACTTGCTTATCATCTTGTGAATTGGCTTCAAAGAACCAAGGTACTGTAAAATGAAAGAGCTTTAGGATTTCTGACAACACCCTTGAGAACAACCCTTCTCTTCCCCGCTGAGGAAAAACGAATTTTCTCGATGCGATTTCTTTCTTTTTTATTGTTCAAGGAGTGGAGAAGGAAGGCTCGACCACAGTATGAAATTCCTTTTAGATGCGTTCGCTACTTGAGTTCTTTTATTAGCTCGGCCAATTTATCACGCATCAAACGACTTAAAACTAGTAAGCCTAAAAATATTTCGTTTTACCCCCTCCGATTGATGTGCTGGAGTGTGAAATCAAGGTACACACAAATGAGTTTTATTATGACCATACTACGAAGTTCCATGAAGTTCATGATGACATGACATTCGCAATCGGAGATCCCGGGTTCAAACCTACTTTCTTGCTTTTCCGCGGTCGGTAGGGAAATGTAGGGTGGTTTCTCTTCTACCGCGGCTTTCTTGTCCACTTTCTTCATCTGCTTTAAGGTTGGACCTGGCCACGATGTTCGAAGTGTTGCGGCTGCACGGTAGAAGTGCACTTTGTGAAGGTTTCTCCCTGCCATAAGTTGGACTGCTCACGGACCCTTCTGAACCCTTAAGGAAACTCCCGGGCGTCAGGGTGCATTCAATCTGAAACATCAGGGACCCCATCCACACTTACGTACGTCGTCTCCCGGATCTGATCGCCCTGCGGGTCCCTCACTCATCCCCCACGGATCGTATTCGAGATACAAATGGTTACATTGTGTACATGCGGTGCTCTGCCACGGTTTTGAGGACCTCTCCGTGTAATGTACCTATTAGCAAAAGGTGCCTTATGAGGTGAGCTAAATAAAAATTTGCTTTATTTATGCAGGGAAATAAAGAAAGTATACATAAGAAAGGGGTATAAAGATATATGTAATGAATATGAGAGGGAAGAATTAGCTTGGATGAGATAAAAGATATAAGAAATGGAAGAAAATAAATTTGGGAACACAACACGAGATATAGTAAGGATAAAATGTTGAACGGAAATTTCGAACAATGTTTTTCGGTAGAGGTAAAAGAAAAATGGACAAGAAAATAGAGAACTAGAGAGAAAGAAATAAGGAGAGAAAACAGAGGGCGGATGTAAGTGGATGTAGCGCTTGGGGTGCTCAAAACAAATTTGAACATTAGGATACATTTGTGTAGAATTAAAAATGTAACATAAGTATAATAGTAATAATAACAATAATAATAAACAATATTATATAAATTATAAATTAATAATTGTTGGTGAACGAGAGTAGTTAAATATTGTGACGTTGGCCGCGGTGCACAACTAGTCAGGACCAGGCCACCACACCGCATACTAGGCGCGGCGCATATTAAAGACGCTCAAGGTAAGGCTGCCCCACGTGAGCAAACCCTTGAGAATAATCAGAGCGGCAGAACCAGAAAGGGTTTTCCAGATTATTTGAAAAGTGTCCGGCAGCCAGCGTATTTGCAGAAGTTCGAGAAAGGACCGTGTTACATCATCCCCGCTATATAAGGAGGCGAGCCAGTTTAGTTCAGCTTTTAGTTTGAATGTGTGTGTGTGTGTGTGTGTGCGTGAAAGAGCCGGTGCGTCTTGGAGGAAGATAGCGAAGCAGTTGATCAATGGTGTTTGTTTAGTGAAAGTCAGCTGTTTGAGAGATAGTGAAAGTGAAGAAAGGCAGAAAGGAGTGAGTCAAGGTTACTAGAAGAAAACAGTTTTTGGTGTAATATCACGAAGTGTGTTAGCATTAGTAAAAGAGAACTATGTTGCTGCATTTTCAGTTTTGGAAGAAAATAAAGAGAGAGCAATGGTTGGCCTGGACTTTCATCGGTTTGTCAGACTTGTGTCAGGAGTGGAGTTGTTGAATTGTCAAATTGTTACAATGCTATACTTTTTTCCTACATAACCGAGTTTGGTTGTTTGCATGTTGAAAGTTGGAACTTATATACGCTGTCCCCTTCTTGGGACACACGACAAATTTAGGATTAAAAAATAGAAAATGGGACCGAGATGGGTTTCACCGCATAAACCAGCCCAATAAAAAGCTTTCAACAATTCAAGCTTTTACTATTCGTTTCCACATTTTACTTTCTCAGCAGCAAAGTTCATTTTTCTGCATCAAGAATGTTTCAGTGGTATTTGTGTTTTGTTTTCTGGTATGGCAATTTACATATCCCGTTTCTGCGAAGAACACGAAGAGATGACGCAGAGAACCTTCTACTAGACAATTCATCTTTATAAAATCTAGCTGCGTCTCACTTCTGTAAGATAATTTCTTAGAATAAAGTTTCGTAATTCAAATTTTTACACCGCGCGCTGACCTAGTTTCTTTCACATCGGTGTAAAGTGCAACCCTGTTATCTACTGGAATTCCAAATTAAAGCCGTGTGACGTAAGGGGAAATTACAGGCCTATCCCACCAATATTATGTCTGCTTGTGATATTCGTGCACCATTACCTCAGAAACCATTAAAGATATAAAACTAAAGCTTTTACAGGCTTTGTATGTACGAATTCTTAGTTCAGTGACCTTCTATATCTACAATAAGTTTGTAAAAGGAAGTCTTAACACATTTTTACTTTCTCTACTGCGTATAGTAAGTAGGGGAAGTATTCGACCCAAAATTTCGATGTAAAAATTTCACCGGAAATATATGTTTTGAGGCCCCCCTGAATAAAAAAGAAAAGAATTTTTAGAAAAAGGTGTGTGTGTGTGTGTGTGTGTGTGTGTGTGTGTGTGTGTGTGTGTGTGTGTGTGTGTGTGTGTGTGTGTGTGTATCTGGCTGTGAATAGCATAACCTAAAAACGAAAAGTCTGTTAAAAACCAAAGTTAGTATTTAAGATGTATATCTTTTAAGGGTGCGAAACAAACTTTCGCAGAAAATTCCTATACCCTAAGCTACACTTTACATGAAAAATTATTCGAAAATTGTTGTGGACTTCATTTCCGAGATATTTCTAGTTGTTGATAAGAATTGTCCAATACTTATATTTTTCTCAAATATCAAGTTCACATTGTTTTGCCTCCTGGTCATACAAAGAGAGTGGTATTTCAAAGCCAACCCATAGCGAGCTGCTCTTAAAATAGTTGACTATCGCTTAAGCCTTCTGAATTCTGCTATTCCCATTGTACCTATAAGTAAATGTAGTAAAAGCGTTTCTACAAATGCTTATCTCCATTAATATGAAAATAGAAAAATGCTGTTTTTTAAAAATAGTTTGTTGAAAAATACATAAAGTGCTGTGAATGTAACACATCAAGTTTCTCTATAAAGTGGAGCGGAATTCATCGTACGCAATGATAATCCAGGAGGTAGCTTATTTAAAATATTGTCACGCCCGGGGCGACCGACAGCAAAGGTTCTCAAGGTTAGGCTGCCTCACTCGACTGTTTGTGTATACCTAACTACAATGAGCTCGGCGCATAACCAAGGATTGCTTGAACCTTCGAGGGTCATCCGGCAGCCAGCGTGTTTGTGGAATTCGTAAAAGATCTATGTTACGTCATTCTAGCTCTATAAGGAGGCGAGGAAAGAGCAGAGCAGGGAGTGGCAGATATGAGTCAGTCAGTGTGTCAGCGAGTGGGAGGCAGTTGTGTGCGCTACTGTCGTCTTGAAAGATACGTCGCGTCGAAATGAAGTTTTAACGAGTTTTGAGTGATTTTATCGTTAGAGTTATTGTATGACAGACAATGCGAAGAAAGGCAGTGAAAGGAGTGAGTCAAGGTTAGAGAAGAAAACAGTTGTGAGCTGTAATATCAGGAAAGATTGTGTTAACATCAGGAAAGAGAACTGTGTGTTTGTACGAAAGTTTAGAAGAAAAATAAAGTGATTTTGTCATTTTGCCATAATGTATATAAATCATAAGCATTTTATCCAAAATGATAAAATGCATATGAAATTAAAAACAATACTCCAAGTAACAACATACGCCAAAGCTAAAGACTTTTTAATTCAAAAGCTATATACGTACATATATACTCATTTCAATCATTATGCATAAAGTGGTATAATCCAGCAGGTTGTTAGGTTATGAAATACATTTGACATCGTTTGGGAAATTGTAAATACTGTGTACAGTGAATTTAAACATTGTTCAGTATTGCATTCCTACAAAACGAACGCGCCTGACATTTTGCACGTGCTTCTTTTGGGCGTAACTGTAGCGTATAAAGCAATTTTCGCCTGCGTTTCTTTAAGAAAATGGAAGGCAGAGTTAATGACTTGCAACATTAATCATTTCCATGCCAAATACCCACGCGATTGATCGCGCCAAGGCCTGTAAATAACTTTAATGGAGAAGTTTATCTTCTGTTTTGCGTAGACTTGATCCGCTCTCGAGTGCCAAGTAATTTATATGCAGTTCACGGCGACTTCCATCTCTTTTCTTTGCGCCGCTTTGTTGATAATCCTGTTACCCGCCGAGATTCAAGGTAACGTGCGCCTTCAACTCCCATACGTGAGATTTATCCTGACAACAAACTCTGCCAGCTTTCATAAAAACAAGCTTGCAACAGATAGACAAGATCTCCTCTGCATCAAATGATAGGGGAAAAATTCAAATTTCAGATAAGTGCATGCGATCAATTTGTTCTTTCCAATACTTTCTCTAATCTTCAAGGAGAAAAAACAGCTCATAGCATTACTTTTTACTTTCTCTACTGCCTATAGCAAGTAAGGGAAGTATTGTATTATACCCAAAAATTGGATGTCGAGATTTTGCCGCAAATATATGTTTTGAAGCTCCCTCGATAGGTACTGTTGATTTCCCGAAACTCCAACTTTTCATACTTCAGGTGCACTTTTTTCTAAAGCTATTAAAGTTATTGGTATTAAAGTTTTTCTGCATGTTGGTTACTATAGCTTTTTGTATGAATATGGGTTATTATATGAAAATATTAAAATCTTAAAAATTTGATCACATGTTTAGAGCACAATACCTTTTTGTACAGTATACAAAGAATATGGGATCTTTATTTAGTTATCCATATAAAGTTATACCTTGTGTTAGTTAAGAAAAAATATCCTGTGCCATAGGATCCTTCAAGGAAAAGTGTATCAGTGTATTGATGGTATAATTCTCAAGTAATAGGACTATACTCGCTCTAACTTCAGTGTATTGTAATGATTAGTTGTTGCCAAACTTCTTTTTATAATTATTGGAATAATTTAGTCTCGTCGAAGTAAAATGGTTTGCCAATATCCTTAACTGACAGCCAAATCTTCTAGAAGACGCTCCGTTATCCAGCATATTGAACAGAATAGCTGACTGGCTGCCCTTTTGTTTCAAAATGTTAATGAATCCGTACGTCAAATGACAATAACTTCTACAGGAATAGATTATAGGTTGGAGAGAAAAGGGGAAAAAAGAGTTTCGAAACTTGAGCTCCATTGCATAATAAAATATACCCTCAGATTATGAAATACCTTTCAACATACCGAAATTATAGATTCAGAAGTCAAATCATTACCGATAAAGAATTGATGAAAACAAGCAAACAGAATCAATTTAAAACTCAGACCAATAACAAGGCATATCTTCGAATGATTAGAGAACTAGTACTTCTGTCAAATATAACATCGTTATCCATTTTTACTTTCTCTACTGGTAAGTAGGGGAGGTATTGTATTCCACCCAAAAATTCGATGTCGAGATTTCACCGGAAATATATGTTTTGAGGCCCCCTGAATCCAAAAAAAACAGTTTTAGAAAAAGGTCCATGTGTGTGTCTGTGTGTCAGTCTGTCAGTCTGTGGACAGCATAACTCAAAAACGAAAAGTCGGTTAAAAACCAAAGTTGGTATTTAAGTTTAATGTCGCTCAAGGATGTGACACGAAGATTTTCAAGAAAATAGCCCCACCCTAAACTACCCTTTACATGGAAAATTTTTCGAAAATTTTTATTTTATTGAAAATGGCTCTAACGATTTTGATTAAAATGCCATATATTTGAGATATTTTAATGAAAAATGAAATGTATATCTTGAATTTTCTGGCTATAGCCCCTGTAGTCTATTTACTCTGGACGACTTTTGCATAACTCGTAAACCGTTAGAAATAGACCAAATCATACTATACAAAAAATGTAGATCTTGGTAAAATACACAATTTATGTCTCAATAAATTTTCTTGTAGGGTGAACCATTTCGGAGATATTCCTTGTTATATGTGTGAGTTTCGGAAAACTTAGAACTTTAGCGAAATGCAACAATGTTGTTCATTCTTTTATATGTTAATCGTGCAAAGAGAACGGAATCTCAAAGGTCAAAAAGATTTGACTGTCGCACAAAGCCTTCTGTATTCTAATATTCCCCTTGTACCTACAAGGACATAAGCAGTAAGATAACTTGTACGAATGTTTATCTTAACTAACACGGAAATATAGGACTAAGAGTTTGTTAGAATGGTTAGTACAAGAGTAGAGAAAGTCATGTGAGTGTAACACATATTTTTTACGTTAGTTGTACAAAGTGAACGGAATCTCAAAGCTTTAAAAGATTTGACTATCGCTCAAAGCCTACTGTATTCTAATAAGGAAGGAAATGTACCTACAAGGAAATAAGCAATAAGATAATTTCTGCAAATGTTTATCTCAACTAACACGAAGAAGATATAGGAATAAGAGTTTGTAAGAATGGTTACTAAAAGAGTAGAGAAAGTCATGTGAGTGCAACACATCAGATCATTTTTTGTTATACCTGCAAGCGGAACAGCCTGTATTAATGAATTGATACATCTTTTATTATATAGTAAGTTAATGAAAAATATATAATTCAATAAAAGCTAAGAAGAAAAGCTTGCGTGTGACGACGGAACCTTCCTTCAATAAAATGAAACAAAAACAGCAAGAAGATAAATTAGCTCGAGGCGTGACGTAAATCCAGCCATCTTAATGTTTTGTTTCATACATTTCCTGACAGTCTGAAAAAAAGCATGAAGCTGATTTATAATAAAGGATCCTAAGCTTCACAGAAAGCATTAGACTGACGTCATCTAACAGAACAAAAACTCGCATTATTCCAAGTTAAGGCGCTCGAAACGAAGTAATTTGGAGGTACCGAAGTGTAACTCCAATGAGGATTCTTGTGTAGATATGAATTATTAATTACAGAAAAAGTATATTTGTTTGATTAAATTCTCAGCAGGCTCCAGGATTTTGGGGTTGATTCAAATATCGAAGTGAGTATATGAAACAATTTTGCCACTTGAAGGCATTTGGACCCAGCGAGGTGGATACGGTAACATATTGTAACAAAACGGCACAATCCAAAGTCCAGTATCATATCACTTCATTGTCCTCTAAATTTTACTACAAATGTAGTTGTTAACACAGTTTATGGTCTTGTCTGCTATTAAAATTCACATTTGTTCTTCTGATAATCTCTCTGTCTTTCAATGTCTGTCTCCACTTTCTCTATCTCTTATTTCTTGACTATTACGACACAATCACTCGACGACACATGCGTATTCACTGACAGGCTGGCCAACTCACTCTCGTAACTAAACGCTAACTCTACACGATTTACAAACTAAATTCACGACGACAATTCCAACTAGACTCAACTAAACTGCTGACTGCTCGCGCTGTCTGTGCTCCTATTTATACTGGAGCCATTGTCACGTGACCTTTCGAGATCTTTCCATGCACATGTGCACAGTAACTCAGCGAGAATCAAGGGGAAGCTTCTCGGTCCCTTTTGTTGTTATCGTGTCGTCTTGGCCACGCACACACCCACATCCGCTCCAGACAGCCCAGCCTTCCCTCTCGTCCGTATATTGTTGTACGACCAATGTCACACTGTATGTATATATTTACTGCAAATGGTGGTAGTTAAATGTGCAATTAGTATTACAAAAATAATTGCATAAACAATAGTAACACAACGAACAATGATATTATGAATAAAACAGTTCGATCTACGAAAGAGGTTATTATAGCTACCTTGCATAAGGTTTTGTAATATAATAGCTGCCTTTTTAAATCATTAATTACTCTACCAACTTACGTTCATGAATTACGTGTCCTCTCAGTATAATCAATAAATTTACCACTAGTATTCATAGTTAGTTTATAAAAATTCAAACATACATGTAAGTAATATTTATAATAATTCATCCAACATTTTCTCTATTTAAATTATTCCTAAATTTCTTCGTGTAATGCGACTCGAATTCGGAGCTCGCGGGTTTAAATTCGCACTTTTCCTCGATTGCTAGGCTAATGCTGGGTTGATTGATTTGATCTGTCAATTTTACCGTGGAACAATCTCCTCGGTTGGCTCGAGACATTGGCTTGTTACTCCTGCAAAAAGATGGGTAAAAGACCTCATTTGCTTGTAAATATCTCATTTACTGTGAAGAACTTGTCTGCCCTATCGTGTGACTATCTTCTGTCCTCAAGCGCTATTTACACTTGCATACAAAATGTGCCATTTAATGTCAGTTACCGCGGTTTTGCAGCACAGGCATTAAGGTCGTAGAAAAACACTTGAGAAATTCATAAAACACGTTCTATGAGACGGAAGTAATGTTTGAAGCTAAGGATTAGCTCGGCCCCAACGACTTTTATATGAAGAGAATGAAGAAAAGGCCACCATGGGGCTTATTTCTTTTTGAATGTTTTAGTAGATGTCCTGAAAACTCCAAATGTTTATTTGAATATGATGACTAGCAGGAATTGTGAAAAAGTAACTTAACTGTTCTTTGAAACAGTTACATTTATATAACGTTATCTGCATAGGCCTATATTACATATCACAGAAATGTGGTCACATGTATATGATAAAATATTTTACAGTGTAATATAACATCTTTGATCACATCTAGCTGTGACGTACTTCTGTGATAAAAGTTATATTCATTATCACACATTTGTGACTGATTAGAACTGAAAATGGCAGACGGCCTCTACCCTAACCTTCAAATGCAGAGGTCCCAGGTTTGATTCCCGCCTGGAAGGTAGGATTATTTCCCATTCCCCTAAAGCATGAAAGTACAAATATGTATGTGTATGTGAATCTAATCTAATAACCAAACTTTATTCCAAAGGTAAAAGTAAAGGTGACATAAATAGAACACCAAAAAAGTTTAAAAATAAATAATTTGGCAGCCAGGCATACCAATCAGTACCTACTTCCAAACTTCTCAATTCGTATTATAAGTCACGTAAAATGCTATATAATTAAAACCATAAAGATTATAAAATCAGAAACAAAGGACTAAAAATATGTAAAAATATGAAAAATCATACCAGAAGCCATTAGTGAAGTACATGAAGGATATACAGCGAATGATGTCAGGAAGAAATTAAATGGGTTTCCTGTAGGACAAATATACCACACGTCTGGGGAAAACCAAATTCCACGAGGGCTGGAAAGGAGGAATATTAATTACAACGAAGAAAAAATAAGAGACTCGTTTCCTGAGAGAACATTAAAGTACTGTGACGCCGGTCGCGGCGCACAGCAAAGCACCGTCGGAGCCAAGCTGCCTCACTCCACAGGAGGTACGTGCATCAAGGACGCTCAAGGTCAGGCTACCTCACGCAACTGTTTGTGAACAAATAATGAGTGTGACACATCAAAGGGGTTTTCAAGATTATTCGAGAAGTGTCCGGTGGCCGGCGTATTTGTAGAGATTCTAGAAAGGTGAAGTTCGAGAAAGGTCCATGTTGCGTCATATAAGAAGGGCAAGGTCACAAGAGTTTGGAATCAGTCAGGTAGTTTTCAATTTTAGTGTGCTGTGTGTGTCAGCTGCGTGTGTACGATAGCGTCGAAGGGAAGATAGCGAAGTAGTTAATGAGTGTCGAGTGCTCGTATCCTCCAGTTAACTGTTTGAGAGACAGAGAAACTGAAGAAAGAGAATGGAGTGAGTCAATGTTACGAGAAGTAAACAGCACTGTTAAATAGTTATTTAGGATTTGAAATTAGGAAGTGTCTTATATCCACGTCCCACGAGAAGAACAAGGGGTTTCAATGCGGAACAAATTATTAAAATCACATCAAATGTATTTTATATTATTCTATGTACATACATAATTATATACACCCAAAATTAGACCGAAAAACTTTGGGAGCTAATAGATAACACTTTTTGCTAAGTAAAGCTGTTTGCTGCCATGCTTCGTTTAATCGTTAGACCAGTTAATGTCATAGATTACTGCCTCCCACCCAGCTGAAGTATTTACGGAAAAATCAACAATGGAAATTAGTACTGCACTTATCTTAGTAAGGCACACAGTCTTAATCCAAGCAACAAACACAGAACGCATAAACAAAACACAAGCATCTCATTGTTTACAGTTAATTACAGCTTTACTATTCAAAGTAAATGTTGGAACGCACGCCCATTGCGATTAACAGGAAGAGTGCATCGGCGTACCCTATTCTGCCGTACTCTCGCAGACACCAGCCATTTCTCTGGTTTAAAAGTTTGTTGGCCTAATTTTGATATACATATTTTCTTACCTTTATTTTATTGATATGGATTTTTACTTTGGTATATATTTGAATAATTGCTTTATGGTGAATTTCACTGGTAGGAAGGTAAGATTCAACAGTCGGAGGTTTTCAAAAAGAAACAGGAGAGAAGGGATGTAAACAGAGCGTGTTCATTCAAATGAGGCAATTGTCAAGAGTATTCCATATGCTAATGAAGTTCCGGATATCCACAGTGGAGTAGCTCGCTGGTTCTATAGCAAAGTACGGTGATGTGAAGTATTAATGAATATTGATCATGTGGGTGCGATTCAGAGCGGAAATCACTTTCCGCTAGCGTTGGTATGCGTAGCTTTTTATTTTATGGCAACAAGCTGCATATATTGAGTACACTTTCCCCAAAACTATTGGAATGTTTTTGTGATGGAGCACTTTATAACTGGCTTCCTTGTTAGTGAAACATTTTTTCATATAATGGGATAAGTTTTTGTCCACCCTCGACACAGACATTTGCCTATGGACAGTTTAAACAGACAAAGCAAATATGTGCACTGGTGTACCTTTTAATGACGAAATAATATGTAATAATCGGTAAATTTTTCACAGTATGGGCATTTGAGAATTAATTATTCTAAAAACCCTATGGTAAACGCATACATATATACTTATTATCACTTCACACATGTTTCTCATAAAATCCTGTGATGAAATGACAAAATCCAGTCCGGTTACTTTTCTATCACTTCTAAACTTTTGAGCAAATATTTTTCTTTTTGTCGTTAATACAGTTTACAGTATTTCGTGGTATCACAACTCACAACTACCGTATTTACTTCTCGTAACCTCGACTCACTTCTTTCAGTGTCTTTCTTTCCTTAATCTCTCGTACCCTAACTCCGACGAAACAATCACTCGTTCATGCTTCTTCACGACGACTATATAACTGACACACTGACAGGCTCAAAGCAACTCCTACTCTGCTGTTTCCTTGCCTCCTTATATAGCCCTCATAACCTCACACGGACCTTACACGAACTCCTTCAATCACGCCGGCGATGACGTAGCCAGATTTCCTCGAGGCCTCTGGGGAAGACTGCTTTTGGTTCTGCGGCTCTGATTGTTGTTAGTCACGTACACACAAACAGTCGCGCGAGGCAGCCTGATATCAAGGTATGTGGTGTGAAGTAGCTTAGCCCCGCCTGCCCTTTGTATGACCAACACCCCCTCCCCCCCCCCCCCCAAAAAAAAAAGGAACGAAAACCCATTTTACAGTTGAAAAAGTACAACGCATTTGTAAGTTTAAACTAACAACAAGCAATATCTTGGAAATGGTTGACTCCACAAAAAGTGTATTTCACATAAGCTGTGGATTTTAACCTAGTCTATATTTTTGGTCAGTAAAATTTGACTGCGATTTACCAATTATATAAAAGTCATTCAGAATAAAGTTGACTTCACAGGCATTCCAAGAGAATTCAAGCTACACATTTTATTTATCATCCAAGTATCCTAAACATACGCTATGTTAATAAAATTTGTTAAAGCTATGTTTTGAGAAATTGAAAAATAACGAAAATTGTCCATGTAAAGGATAGTTTGGGATGGGGAATTTTAATGAAGTTAAATACCATGTTTGAAATACAGCCGACAAATTTCGTTTTTTGAGTTATGCTGTTCACAGACACACGGACACACGTGAACGCACATTTCTCTCTTAACTCTTTTAGGATTCAGGGCGCCTCAAAACGTTCTTACAGTAATATCCTAGTACCTAATTTTTGGGTACCATGTGATAATTCCTACAGATAGCAACATCGAAAATAAAAATCTGACTACCGCTTTTCCTATTACCTAATAGGATTAGTCTAAATGTGTAATGAGGGTTTGTTTCGACTAACAAGTGGTATATAGAAATGTAAGCTTTGATGAAAATAGTTTTTTTTGGAATAATAGGCAGAAAAAAAGGCAGAGAATGCAACACACGATTTTGATTTTGTCAAAATGGCTGACGATTTTTGCTAAAATACTATAGGACGTTTAAAATATTTGCATGAATAGTGAAATATGTAAGGGTTTATGTGAAATACAGAAAGTTGTATGACCGGTCAGATTATTTTGGACAGCCATGTAGCATATATGTAAATTTTGAAATATTTCCTGCGAACTCTTTCATCGGTGTGAATAATATCACCATATTACAAGCAACTTCTTGTCGGTGGGGTGGGTCTACATCTTGTCACTAAAGAGTATGACGGGGTCAAGATATATCTCCATATGGAGTTCCAGTTGGCAATACGAGGCTGAGTGCACCCCGGATAAGCATAGATATGTGAAATTGTTCCTCTAAAACACACACACATTAATGTCAAGCATTGAATTCAAGAATACTTCAAAACTAAGAAATTAAAAGAAAAACATATCAATTACTTCTTCAGTGGCGCAAAAAAAAAAAAAACCCTGATGTTGCACTCAGATGACTTACTTCCCTTACTTTTGCTCAAACTATTCTTACAAACACTATTTTTGTATCTACTTGGCGGTAATCGAACAACTAATTGTTTTATTGCATATTTCCATGTTAGTAGAAGGGGAATAGAGCAATGCAATAGGCTTAAGTACAGTAAACTCTTTTAAGAGATGGTCACTGTTTGATGGTTCAAAAAACTCCGTTCTTTTGCATAGACAGGAGCGAAAAAGAGAATGAATAGCGATTTCCTATTTTAAAAAATATAAATACTTGAAAGTTGAAACGAATAATAAGGAATATTTTCGAAATGGTTAACTGAAAAATCTGATGTGTTATACTCACATGACTTTCTCTACTCTTGAACTAACCATTCTTACAAACTCTTATTGTTATATCTTCATGTAAATTCAGACAAACATTTATACAAATTATCTTACTGCTTACTTTCTTGTAGGTGCAAGGGAAATATTAGAATACAGCAGGCTTTGAGCGATAGTCAAATGTTTTAAAACTTTGAGATCCCATTCTCTTTGCACGCTTAACATATAAATAAATGAATAACGATATTCCATTTCACGAAAGTTTTACGAAACTGACACAAATAACAAGAAATATCTCCGAAATGGTTCACTGCAAAAAAAAAAAAAAAAAAAAAAAAAAAAAAAATATATATATATATATATATATTTAGACATAAATTGTGTATTTTAGCGAGACCTATTTTTATAGTAAGATTTTGTCTATCTCTACGGTTTACGAGTTATTCAAAAGTCATCCAGAGTAAACAGGACTACATAGGCTAGAGCCAGAAAATTCAAAATATACATTTCATTTGTCATACAAATATCTTAAGCATATGACATTTTAATGAAAATCGTTAGAGCCATTTTCAATAACTCAAAAATTTGGTAAACTTTTCCATATAAAGGGTAATTTAGGGTGGGGCTATTTTCTTCAAAATCTTCGTGTCGCATCCTTGAAAGACATTAAACTTAAATATCAACTTTGGTTTTTAACCGACTTTTCGTTTTTGAGTTATGCTGTCCACAGACTGACAGACACACACACGGACCTTTTTGTAAAAATCTGACGTGTTGCACTCACATTAATTTGTCTACTCTTGTACTAACCGTTATTAAATACTCTTATTCTTCTATGTTCTTCGTGTTAGTTGAGATAAACATTTGTACAAATTATCTTATTGATCGTTTTCTTGCACGTGCAATGGGAATACGGGAATGCAGTAGACTTTGAGCGATAGTCAAATTTTTTAAAACTCATTTTTCGTTCTCTTTGCACGCCTAGCGTATAAAAATGAATAGCGATGTTCCATTTGACAGAAGTATAAATTCTCCAGAAGTTATACAAATAGTAAGGAATATCTCCGAAATGGTTCACTCTACAAAAAAATTATTTGTACATAAATTGTGTTGCTTAGCGAGATCTTTTTTTGTTTCGTAAGATTTTGTCTTTCTCTACGGTTTACGAGTTATTCAAAAGTCACCCAGAGTAAACAGGACTACACAGGCCATAGTGTAAAGAGAAAGTGAGAGCAGAGGAAAGATTTCTTCTCCGAACGCTCACTCCGGATATTTTGATTCATATGGTTGACACACCTGGAGCTCGTGTGTATTTCATAAACTAAAGGAGCGAGAAATTCATGTGGTCGGAGTGTAGCGAGTAGGGGGGGGGGGGGGGGGGGAGGGAGACAACGCGACAGCCGGGTCGAAGGTAGACCTCGGGTAAGAGCCGTGGCGAGGGTAGATTTCGTGCAATGGGCCAGCAGTAGTAGCGTATGTCTGCAAGAATGCCTCGAGTAGGATATGTCGATGTGAGGATGACAAAGTCATGTTATACTCATAAGTAGTTCGACTGGATGTGGATGACAAATTCTTGTCATGTCCAGAGTTATTATCGTCAGAAGTAGTGATAAGATGTATGCGTATCTGAATGGAACTTCCATATAAGTTTGCGGAGCTGGCTACAGAGGAATGGGTGTGCAATTGGGTTCCATGGTATTCGCCAGTTTTGGATGCTTGGAGGAAATGCATGTAGTTGCATTTTTCGTATGGACAGGAGGCCCCACCACCAAGAAGGAGGTCTCTTGCATCTCACCCAGGCCAGTAATACTTCGGAATTCTTGTAATTCTGTGCAGCTACCGTATGTTACGATCTTGCTACAATAAAATCACAGGTCAGTGGAACTTTGCACTTTGTCATTTGACTTTATTGCGACATTTGTCATAGTGACAAACTTCGTCAGTGGAACACATTGTATAATTTATAACACTGTCTAGTTCACAACATTTGTTTTATTTATATGTTTATCTGAGCTATAACTTTGTCTTCAGTTACTCAGAGGGAGGAAAGACTGATTTAATTACAGTGGATTGTTCAGTGAATAATTAACTTTCGAGAAGTTACGTGAAGTGAGGGTAGTGTAGTGGCAACTGTAAATCATGGTCTTTTTATGATTGTATTTATTCATGCCTTTTCGTAATTGTCTTTTTATATTACAGTATATGTTATCTGTGATATATTTCTCTTCTTATTTCCTGGTAACCTTGATAATGTATTCCCTCAGAACACGTGGCTTCGTGACCAGCATATCTGGGAACATTTTGTACGGGTTCACTTTTCTTAATGGTTTATGAGGACTAGCGGGTAGAAACATAGTGCCAAATTGTGACTATTAAGAGAGGAGAATTATCCCGGTGCAACAGCCAGAAAATTCAAGATATTCAAGACATTTGCCATCAACACGCGCGCACACACGCACGCACACATACACACGGACCTTTTTCTAAAAATCTGATGTGTTGCCCTCACATCACTTTCTCTATTGTTGTACTAACCATTCTTATTCCCATATCTTCTTTGTGTTAGTTGAGATAAAAATGTATACACATTATCTTATTGTTTATTTCCTTGTAGGTGTTAGAGGAATATTAGAATACAGTAGGTTTTGAACGATAGTCAAATATTTTAAAGCTTTGAGATCCCCGTTCTCTGCGTACGCTTAACATATAAAAAAATGAACTATATTCCATTTCACGAAAGTTTTAGATTTTCCGAAACTGGCATAAATAACAAGGATTATCTCCGAAATAGTTCACTCTACAAAAACATTTACTCAGACATAAATTGTGTGTTTTAGTGAGGGCTACATTTTTTTAGTAAGATTTTGTGTATATCTAACGGTTTACGAGTTATTCAATCCAGAGTAAACAGGAATACGTAGGCTATAGCCAGAAAATTGAAAATATGCATGTAATTTGTCATACAAATATCTTAAACTTATGGCATTTTAATTGAAATCCCCACACACACACACACACACACACACACACACACACACACACACACACACACACACACACACACACACACACACACACACACACACACACACACACACACACACACACACACACACACACACACACACACACACACACACACACACACACACACACACACACACACACACACACACACACACACACACACACACACACACACACACACACACACACACACACACACACACACACACACACACACACACACACACACACACACACACACACACACACACACACACACACACACACACACACACACACACACACACACACACACACACACACACACACACACACACACACACACACACACACACACACACACACACACACACACACACACACACACACACACACACACACACACACACACACACACACACACACACACACACACACACACACACACACACACACACACACACACACACACACACACACACACACACACACACACACACACACACACACACACACACACACACACACACACACACACACACACACACACACACACACACACACACACACACACACACACACACACACACACACACACACACACACACACACACACACACACACACACACACACACACACACACACACACACACACACACACACACACACACACACACACACACACACACACACACACACACACACACACACACACACACACACACACACACACACACACACACTGTTTTTTTTTGATTCAGGGGATCTCAAAACATATATTTCCGGTGAAACCTCGACATTGAATTTTTGGGTGGAATACAATACTTCCTCTACTTAGCAGTAGCAAAAGTAAAAAATTTTGGAAAAAGCTTATGTGAAATAAACTGTGCTTTAGCGAGTTTGACATTGTTGTTACAGTGGATTTTGTCTATCTCTTACGGTTTACGAATTATGCAATATTTAATTATGGATTTAATTATGGAGACTTCTGAGGACTTTACAGAGAATTCAAGACCCACATTTAACTTTCTATGAAAATAACTTAAACATATGGTATTTTATTAAACTCGTTAGCAGCGTTTTTGTAAAAGTCAAACGTTTCGAAAAATGCTCCTTGTATAGCGAATCTTATTGTAGAACTTCGCGTCACATTCTTAGAAGAAGCCGAGCTTTATATTTAAGTTTGGTATTTAAAGAAGTTTTAGTTTTGAGTTATGCTGCTCACAGACATTCACTCAGACACACACACAGACTTTCTTATGTTATTCTATTTTTTGTTGGATTCAGAGAGTCTCGATACATCTACTTCCGGTGAAATCTCGCTATCGAACTTTAGTATGGAGTACAATACTTCCCTTACTTACAAACTGAAACAAAGTAAAGGAGAGGAGATTTATTGAAGGTTACAGAACTCTACTCGGACGCTTTGTTGCACTAGAAAAGAGGACGTGTCTGGGAAACAGAGAACATATGGTCACCCTAGAGAACAGGGAAAAATAGCGCAGTTTGGCTAATGCAGGCTGTTTGTGTAAGAGCAACACTAATGGGCTGAGAGGAGGCTATGGTGGGACATGCACTCACCTGATGGAGACGAGGATCATGGCGAAGATGAGGTACTTGCCCAGCAGCGGTACCACCAGAGATGTGGGAGGGATGATCTCCACCACCAGCAGGAAGAACACATGGAGAGAGATGAGAATGGAAATAGACAGCGTCACCTGAAACCAATTTCAATCTAATTAACTCAAATGTTTGACTTTCCTTACATTTACCACCCACACCTAGTTAAAACTGATCAAGATACTTTAATTGCAAATTTGCACACTTCATTGTTGGTATAGGGATGCAGTAGGCTAAAACAACAGTATTATTTTACTTTCTCTGTTACGAACACACACGCACAGACACACACTGTCTCTCTCTCTCTCTCTCTCTCTCTCTCTCTCTCTCTCTCGTACTGTTTTTAAAGATGCTTTACTTGGGTTCAGGGAGCTCAAAACATGTGCGGCAAATGGCCTTGTTGTCGAGGGCCCTTAAACCCCACTCAATCACTCACTCACATTTACATTGAAGTGTTGACATCGAAGTTTTGGATGGAATACGTTTCTTTTACTTCGTAACTACAGATACTAGCAGAGAAACTTAAACTTATGAGTATTTTGATCTTCAAACCAATAACAAAGATACTCAATGGTACAAAAATGTTTATTTGTTATGAATTTTACAATTTAATGAGCTCTACTTCTTTCAGTAAGATTTTGTCTATCTCTTACTGTTCACCAAGAGACACTTTCCTTTGTAAGCGTTCATAAGAAAATGTAAAATCTGGAGGCTTTGGGAATATGATAGTCTTATGTCACGGGAAAATAACGCTTCGAAAAGGGATATAGTGTATCCGAAATCCGCATGAGAAAAGTAAAGCTTGATATATCCAGTTTATCTGTAAATCCAGAGCGCTATAAGTAATTGCAAATCAGAACAAAGAGAATAAAAAGGTCAATGATATATCAAGATTAAGCCTGGTCATTGTGCATACCTAATAATAATCGCTATTGTCTGCAGATAAGAGTTTTCATGCAAATATCGACTGAGTTAGAAACGGGAACAACAAGCAGCAAAAAGGCAAGGAACTGAGATCCTGCCTTAGAAACAGAGGTTGAAGAAAAGCATCTTACCACATGCAACATACTAAATTATTACGGCACGAAAGAACATACAACGAGCATACAAAAAAAAGTCACTGGTTAGTTTACAATTATACAAAAGATATTGAGAATGAGGATGATCCCATAAGATATTTCCAGAAAATTCGAGATTCTGTTTGATTCAATTAAACAGTAGTTTATGTGTGTGTGTGGGGGGGGGGGGATTCCTTTGAAAATATTAGTTTCGTATTCTTGGAAGATGGAACTTAAATTGGTGAGATGTATAGCACTAGCAGTGTTTCAGTCTCAATGACATCTCAGGCATGTGTCTTCCGGTTAAGTCAAAGCATCACACTAAAGGAGTTCATGTAGTGAGAGCGCGGGGGGTGGGGGAGATGTTTGGATAGGAATCTCAGTTATTCAATTGAGATGCACATGAGCCACACTGCTGAGGCCGGTGGCCATACAAGTGTGAGCTTTATGAATCTTTTGGAGACAGAATAAGCCTTAGATTAACAAGAATATGAGGACAGTTAAGCGGAGACTTCGTTTAATTACATTACCATATACAGGATGTTAATGGAATACACCGAAATAACGTGAGAGATTGTAGATATGAATAAGTTATTTGAAATAGCCAATGTACGATTCACGGCTAAACATGACTCACAGGTGCTAAACCTATTTGTATCTGATACGGATAAGTCAGTGCTAAAGCAAACCCGACTGAAAAATTAGCTTAGAATGTTCTTAAAATTGCTGCTCGAGTATAGAAATGTCGAGTTTTAGAAGCTCGTTATCAGCGTTCTCAAGATTTAATGCCACAAAAATCTTTCAAATCTCGAACTAATCATTTGAAAATGCCACATTGGACGAAGATGGGCTGCCTTCTTGCGTTAAGTAGCCTAATATGAAGACATTTAATTAGCTGCTCTTGTAGCTTCATTCGTAAAAGGTTATGGGTTCGTTTCCTGTCATGCAGTTTTTCTTTTCCTTTATTTTTTATTCCATACGCATAAGAGCATTAACATCTGAAATACGATACGGTACGACAATCGTTCTTTCGCCACTGTAATGAAAATTTATCATCATTTCGAGTAGTTCTTATAAAATATCGTAAAGAATGCTTTTATGTTTTTATACTTCATTCTTTAAACCAATCCCCTTTTTAAAGTGCAAGTATGCATTAAGCACGAATCAACATTTTGTTTAGCAAGAATTGTAATTAATTGTACTGAAATTTTGAAATAAAGGTGTATAAATTGAAGCAGAGTTTAAAGTCTAGACCAAAATAGTATTACGAGTGCTCTACTCAAAAGAAAGAAAAGACAGAAAGTACAAAACGTGAAAACGGTGACCTTATTCACGAATGCTAATGTCATAAACATTGCGCCAAAGAAATACGCTCTAAAAGGCGCTTCGTTTTCGTGTGTTGCGCTCTCGTACTTTAAATTTCAACGTTGCGGCTGTAAGTTTCTAAACGAACAGGTCATAAGTCTATCTTAAACTAGTTCTTTAGAACGTCTATCCTCTGAGATGGAATATGTGTTGTCCTTTTCATTTGTTTTCAAGGAATGTTTCAATAAACACGTGTAATCCTGCTATCTGATAGTTTCAAAAGTACTGATTCACTATTCAACTTTTACAATGAGTACATAAAATTGATACAATTTTAAATTTAAACATTTATTTTATTGTTCATTGAACATTAAGAAAAAAGCCTGTTTGTGCCTTAACTGACTTCATAAAAGATTGAAGGTTGAAAATTACTAAACAAGAAATACATTTGAACTACTCCTCACTGGATCCCAACATGTTCCAACCAACGTCACAAATTTAGAAACGACATGCAAAATTTGTACAATAAATGTAGAATAATCCTCAATACTTGTAAATCAAAAACAAATTTGTTTCTCTATAAACACAAGTACCTAGGCAACAGAGTTTCGCTCGGGGTTATATTTCTCTTTTTTGTTAAATCATGTTTTTTAGGAGAACGTATAGGAAATTGTATGAATTATTTGTTGAAGTACTAGACGAGAAAGAAGTGTGATTATGTCTTGTAAAACAAGAATGGGTAGAGAAAACAGTGTGAATGTAATACACTGTTTTATTTTAATAACAAATAATTGTATGAATTGTATGTAGAAGGGCGAGTAGAGAAGGATATATGAATGTGTTTCGTAAAAAGTGCGTAGAGAAAAACATGTGGAGGTAGTACATATATTGTACAGTAAAATGGATGGTATAGAAACTATCTTCCTGAAAAAATCAATATTAGTGCCGAGTTTCGCAGTGATTGCTCAAGTGGTTTTCGAGATTAACGGCTACATATTATGTAGAAAAATACATTTTTTGTGTATATATGATATAAATTGTTTGTAGAAGAGTGAATGGAGAAAGAGATGTGAATCTAATAGCATTTGTATTTCAAACATACAGAAAATTATTTGACTTATTTTAGAAGAGGGAATAAAATAATTGTTTTGTGTGTGTAAAATAGCATTTTCAGGACAATTTTTTGTAGAAGAGTGAGTAGAAAAACAGATGTGAATGTGTTACCTAAAAGTGGGTAGAGAAAACAGTGTGAATGTATACATAGCATTTAGATTTTAAAAATTTAGGAAATTGTATAAGTTATTTTTATGAGATGGAATAAAAATGTTTTATTTTTTTTGTGTGTGCGGAAAATCGCGTTTTTTTTCAGGGAAGACACCTATATAGTTAAACTTAAAAAGCAAAGTCTTGTGTGAATGCAAAATTTGCTCCAAATCGTTAGAGCCGTTTTGAAGATACGTGGAACATATACAAGAACTGTTCCTTCAAAGATATAATATCTACGCTTCGAAAAATGTAGGATCAGCCCCTATGGCGACATCGACTACAATAAAATAGTTTGGCTTGACGCTTGATTCTGAGCTCACCCGGAATTGGCATGTAACCGACATATTGACTAAATGTCGAAACACAATTCATCAATTGAAACATAACTGAAAGTAAGATCACCACTTGTACTACAATATAAGCGCCTTATATATACATCAGTGATTCGTCTAATTTGACAATACGGTTGCTCAATCTGGGGATCTGCTTCTGCCAAACTAAAACGATTCAGACCGTACAAAATGGATGCCTACGCCTGACGACCATGGTACGTGCGCAGCGTAGTTCTGCATGACAACTTAGGACTTCCAGAGGTACCAACGCTTCTCCGCATGAATTACATACGACTTCAGAGAACATTCGACAATCATCAAAATCCTCTGATTCAGCAAATAATGGACAACGAAAACGAAGTTCCGATAAAGTGGATGATCTGGTTGGGTTACGCATTGGCCACTGCAATTTTACGCATGGTTACCCTTTTAAATGGGACCCTGCGCCTCTTCGTCTGCTGCGCACAACCTTTTGTCGGCCCGCCACGTGTTGCTAGAGTGCGTCTTCCTAGCGCACCTTCAAGATTTTCTGCAACTACCTGTCAATCTTGCAGAGGTCCTGGTGGACGATAAACAAGCTTTGGAAAGAGCTTGGGATTTTTATGGAAGACAAACATGAACCTGAGGATTTAAACCTTAGATATCGAAATTTTATACTTTTTCAATCTTTTTACTTTCTCTACTACGTATTCCATCCAAAAATTCGATGTAGAGATTTCACTGGAAATATATATTTTGAGGCCCCCTATATCTAGAAAAACGTCCGTGTGTGTCTGTCTGCCTGTGGACAGCATAACTCAAAAACGAGCAGTCGGTTGAAATCCAAATTTGGTATTTAATTTTAATGTCTTTCAAGGATGAGACACGAAGATTTTGAAGAAAATTGCTTCATCCTAAACTACCCTTTACATGGAAACTTTTTCGAAAATGTTGATTTTTTTTTTTTTGAAAATGGCTCTAACGTTTTGGATTAAAATGACATGTTTAGGATATTTTTGTGACACATGAAATTTATATTTTGTATTTTCTGGCTATAGCCTTCGTAGTTCTGTATACTCTGACTTTTTAATAACTCCTATATCGTAAGAGACAGACCAAATCTTACTTATCAAAATATGTAGAATCTTGCGAAAACACACAAGTTGTGTCCAAATAAATTGTTTTGTAGAGTGAACCATTTCGGAGATATTCCTTGTTACTTGTGTGAATTTTTGAAAACAAACTTTCGTCTAATGGAACATCGTTATTCATTTTTATATGTTAGCCGTGCAAAGAGAACGAAATATGAAAGCTTTAAAACATTTGACGATCACTCAAAGACTACTGTATTGCCACAACAAAATAACAATAAGGTAACTTCTGCAAATGTTTATCTCGACTGACATGAAGATATAGCAATAAGAGTTTGTAAGAATAGTTGGTACAAGAGTAGAGAAAGTCATGTGAGTGCAAGTCATCAGGTTTTTATAACTGTGTTTCAATTCTGGCTTTTGCCTGTTTGTTTGGTATATTTATGTATATTTATTTTACTTTTGCTAGTACTTTTATTTTATTTTGAAATTTATCTGTGGTTACCCGTCGTGTAAGGGCGGTGATCACCAAATAGTTGAGCGATTATAAGTTGAGCACAACCTCAGGCTTATTGTTGGGTAAGTACCTGATCGCGATCATTTATTTGTTAACTAAATTGTATCCACAACTACTGTATTTAAATGTACAAAAAGTTGCTGTATGAAAAAAAAATCGCTTATCATTGAAAGTCCAACGCCCTCAGCAATATTCAGGGGATAATCGTTGTTTCTGTCTCGTTATCATTAAGTGATCAATAAATAGGCGAATGCATGAATGCAAATTGCAACGAGAATACATTGAGGTTGACCCCAATACCACGAAAACGGTAAGAGGATTACGCTCGAAGAGATTATTAGTTTGTAAACGCGATCAAATTACGGATCCACAATACCAGATACCATAAAAATCTGACTATCGACCGAATTATTGCAGGCAATCTAAATGGCGAGCCAACAGCCTATATTGCAGCGTGTGGCTATGGCATTTTAAAGACAGTCCATTAAGAGCACTATGTAGGTATCTGATTTCCCTATCTTCACCAAAATTCAACGTTTCTGTAGCTTAACCATTTAAATTAATGTTGAGAATTTCAAGTGGCTTCATGCAACAGTTTCGAGAAAAAAGAACATTTGTGTTGAAAAAAGTTGTTTTGAGAAAACAGCGTTTAAACTTTAACATGCTCTTAATGTGCTTAAGTCCATGTCCTGGATCATCAAGATTATCCTTGTGCTCTATAGTCCTTTTAATCTCTCTTATGATCTCTTCAATATTGATTTTACTGTCAAGATTTGCCTTTTTCATATGAATGTTGTGTAGTACATAAAATGCATTCTACATCTGGGTGTATTACCAAACTTCTTCAAAATAATAAGTCTAGCACTATTCGCTTCATTAAAAGTTAAAAGTGCATCATAACACCTATAGTCAGGGACTCAGCACCCACAAATACCGTTTTTGGTACCCAAAATAGCAAATAATTTCCCCAAGTCCTGCAGATTTCAAAGTTTAAATTAGAAAATCGTCTGAAAATATATTTTAGTGAGAGGGGAATGGCAGCAGAGGTTGATGTGGCAGCAGTGAACATTTAAATGGTATCAGTAATTCGCTATTTTCTCGGTTAAATGAGTAAGAAAGAAATTCTTGAGGAGAAAAAGGAGAACAATGGGGAACGCGGTTAGAGGCTGTGTCATATGCATAATATTTCAGTGAAGTGGAAACTGTTTTATACTCCCTAAATGCAGTAGAAGCAGTCAGTATTACGACAGCACAATGATATTTTGCTAAAAGCGGCACCCAAGAAAAGTTACAGTGCATCCATAATTATTTCTCCAAAATACCTAAACTTGTAAAGCACTTGGAAGCTCAAAATAATTCCTTGGTACATTCACGTTCTCTGATCGATGAAATTTCAGTTATACTGTCGTCAGAAACGCACAAAAACAGCGTTTAACAAACTCAATCTGGTGCTAAAGAAATATTCCGGTTACAAAATACTGTGTCAGATTTCTAAAACGCCTTCTGGCGAAGAAACACACATTGAAGAGCAATTCACCGAAGCACTGTGCTGCTTTTCTCATGCATTTATGACGTCATGCCACGTCGAAAGAACATTTTCACTATACTAATCATTTTTCACTGATAGACACACGAGGTTTACACAGAAAAATCTCAGGATGTATTGTAACAAAACGTGCAAAATAGAAAAGTAAACGGATTTCATAACACTTTATTTTCCTCTAAATTTTGCTGCAAATGCATAAATTCCTTCTCGTTAACACAAGCGTCTTCTCTGCTATTACAATTCATAATAAAATTGTTCTTCTGAATAATCTTTCTCAGTGTTTCAAAGCATTTCTTCAGTTTTACTGTCTCTTATATCTTTACTATTAGGACACAATTACTCGACGACACACTGACTCGCTGATCGATTTACACTCGTAACTAAAACTAACCGTACACGGCGATTCAACTCTAACACACACACAAAAACTGACACCAAAACGAACTGAATTGATCACTGTCTGTCCTATTTATACTGGGTCCTACGTGACGTAACTTCCTTCTAGTTCTTTCCATGCGGACGGCTGCAATGACTCAGCAAAGAAGTAGCCAGAAGTTTCTGGTGTTATCGCTGTTCGCTCACATACACACAGTGGCTAGTTGCCCTGTAGCCTCGCACGTCATTTATGTTTTGTCGCCATTGTTACGGCCAGACACACACATAGCCGCTCGCCGTATCCAAGGTCACTCGACCTCCTCTTGTCCTTATATTGTTGAACGACCCAATGTTACAGTATTATAATAGCCTTGAATAAAGTGAGAGTTCTGTGAAATGATTTATCATATTTGCGTCTATTCGGTTTTACTTAATTTGGTGCTTATTTTCATCAATTTTATACTTATTTTACCATTTTATTGTGCTTAGAAATGCCGGGTTAGTTATCAAAACACCTGCACTGATACCTCAGTAGCCTGTATGTACAAACACACTCGTATGGATACACATTTTACTAAATGTGTAATTTTCTGTGTTCATTAGGTCTCTAAACGTATAATTCTAATGAAATCTCAATATCCAACTTCTGGGTGGTATATAGTACTACACCTACCTGTTGTCAAGTGTAGAAAAAGTAAAATTATGCTGAAATGAAATTGCGAAAAAGCATTTAAGATCATAGTGTATTTTCTTTAATATTATAGAACAAAAACAGTATTCAGCTTCTAACAAAAACACAAATTGCTGGCGTAAAAAGTTCCAGACATAATTTCTGTTAACGCTTTATGGACGAGATCCTCAAATTTGTAACGCTTGGAAACATAGAAAGGATACCACAGCTGACGGAAACTGCATAATAATTACCCATCTGTCTGGGGAAAAAGAAGAGGAGAAATTGCTTTCTACATGATGTGAAAAATCTAGTTTCGTTAATACTCGTACGTATATGTAGCGCTAGTTATGTTAAAATGTTTACAGCATAAAATTATGTTAAACAGTAATTATAAATGCATATTTCACAACAAAATTCAAGCTGTACTTGTAAAAACTTTGGACTTCATTCTCGCGGAATATGTTGCAAAGTTGAGACGAATAATTTATTGAATATGTATGAAAATAAATAATAAGGGGTAGAGAAAGTCATGTAGATGTTGCGTTCAGATCCACGCCCCTTATAAATTTAAGAGGCTTTAAAATGCTTATTTTTGGCTAATCTGGTCTTTGTTTTTTGATAGACTGCAATGCTTGTGTTTGATATGTAGATAAAATGACCAAACGAAAATCGATTAGATATATAAAGAGCTTAATTGTTGGGATTTACAATAGATAGGTGGCGTTAAGGGATTGTGAAAATGAATAGCTTGGTGTTGTGTATAATGGCAGGCATATGGCGATAGTGAAACGTTAATATTTGTTGGGACAGAAACTGATTTGCCACTTGTGTTGATGGTTGATGGCTATGATTATCACAGTCCAGCGTAAAGCGAGCAATGAAAGAGATGCAAACGCATTTGGGTGCAAAGAATCGCTTCAATAAAACGTTTGAAAAGCGGCAATTCAGGCTTTTGTAACCTGCATTCGGTTCTGCCTATTGCAATTCAGAGGGGTGTAAATGAACAGTTTACAGGTTTCCGTTGTTTCCAATCAGCAGAGCATGATGCAGCAATCAGCGTTTGTAATTGTGCGGTTTTGTGCTCGCAACGTGCTGACTCAATGGCTTTTCGATTTCAACTCTGCAAGTTCAACCCTTCAAGCGTCCATAAGAAGTTGAAACGCTGCGGTTCGGTGGTAACGACTGCGGCCGCTTTCGCACCAAAATCTCAGGTCTGGGATGAGAAAAAAACAGACGGCTTTCGCTCGTCGCCACCGGAGCTTTTATCCAACAGACTGCTGATAAGAAAATTTCTTCCACTATCAAGAGCGGAAAAAAATAAAGTAGGGAACGAAGCATAAAATCCATATTATTCGAAAAAAGGTTTATACGCGTATCGGCTGTTCCCTAAACAGGGCGAATTCTTTTCGGCCAGGGCTTGAAGGAGAGGGAAGGGCCTTGGCTACCCTAACTTTCCCACTACGTCAGGTAAGGCACGCGTAGATCGTGCCCCCCCCCCCTTTGTTCCCCTTAGGGGGCGATTGGAAACATGCCACATGCATTTCCCTTGCCCGCTAGTCCTCCTTAACAGTAGCCCCACCTTTTCTCCTAATTCTTTTTGCCCTCTATTTCTCAACGAATTACCAGCTCAGAATGAAAGCAAAAATCGGATAAAGTTGGGTTACGTCGCTCGTTTGAAGGTCACCTATCACTTCCACACCCCGCATTTTACCTGCTGGTGCCATTGTCTACTCCCCCTCTGCTTATTCACTGCGATATGCACAACTCTTGACGTTGTTGGATACTGGAGCCCGTAATAGGGATACTGTCGCCCTGCAACAGGTGTAACAGTACGTTTACGAAAATAGTCTTCTGCGCATCCTGCAAATTAGGAAGCTTTCCTTGCGCCAGCTCTACATGTTAAAACGTTAACATTTTCCATAAACAATGTTTACAACTGTAGATTTCAGTTATTAACAGTCGAAACAGACTCCAAATAATATAACAATTTAAATAAACTCAAGACTAGAAATAAACTCGCATGATTATAACAATACTACATACTAAATAAAGAAAGACAAATACATTATACTACATCCAACGTTAGATCCGCACCTTGTATCCCTCCGCGATAACCTGATGTTATCACCTGCGACTAATACAAAACAAACACCACGTGGACTCATACCTTGTATTTATGTTGCAACAGAACGATATTTACTCAGGAATTTTAGAAATATCGCGTTACATTTAAATAGTCTTTACCAGGGTTATCGTACATTTTGAAACCTCACAGATAATCGCCGATATTTCAGGTACTATATTTTATGGTGTGCTTTGGTTTCGGCGTATTGCGAGTTCGTTGTTGATGGTTTGTGTTTACATCAAGTGCGGATCTAATGGTGGAGCGATTATAGGTTAAAATTGAACTGTTACAATAAAACTGCAACTCGAGTAAATACCGTTTGTAGCCCCGCGTAGCTAAGGACATTGAGAAAGTCTTACATAGCGAACTCGCAAAATGCAACGGACAAGTCCGGTCAAGGAAACTTTTGCGGCATACCCTTTAGAGATATTCAATTTCGGCATTTACCCTATACCAGAACTAATCCCGAGGTTCGGGCACACACATTGGAGCCAAATTACCAATTGTCTGTCTAGAGAATGGGAAGTAGTCAAGCCGGAAGACCTGACCATAGCGCAACCGCCGGCGAGAAAAAAGAATATAATAAAAATACAGTGACCTCTCTTACGGACCAGCTGTGAACTGGTCTGAACTGATTCTGTGAACTGAACAGAATCAGCATAAAAGTATTGATTAATAATTTCCAAATTAGCAGCTTTAATACACAAACTATGTAGAAGAGATAGAGTATGTGTGGTGGGGATTCCAAAGTACATCAATAAATGTTGGTGGATTTCATCTACGTATCTCATATGATTGAATAAAACATTATTACATTTCTCTCTCCCTCCTTCTCCCCATCAGAGCAAATTTGACATAGCTGAATTTCATTATTCTGTATGTTACAATAAAATTATTTTCCTCCAGCTCTATTGTTTACTGCGGTACTAAGGAAAATTATGTTAAAAACTAGTGGCGAGCGTATCTAAAGTTAGTTTAGTTGCTGTATGTAGTGGCAATGTCACACGAGCAATAAAATCGCTTTGCGCCCACGCAAGAACCTGTCTCGAAATTACTTTTTTTTTTAGAGGGATTCAAGTTTCGGGAGCGGAATTCCGGCATAGGAGCTGTTGTCCGGTTGGAATGTAAAGAGGACATTCCTAAGGGACGGGGATGCAGGGGAAAAATATTTGGCACAAATGCAGTTAAGGGATCAGCGCTACAAGGAGGGTGTCGGGAATATATGCTGCTTCTGAAAACAAGTCATAGAAGTTCTTGAAATACTGTCTAAAAATACCGGGGAGTTTTTAAAAGTAAGGTCCACTTTGTAGTGCAATAAAAGGAACTATTCTTGTTGATTCATTTCCAGTTCAGTTTAGCCTTTTCGTTCTCTCTTTTCAAAGGAAGTATTTCAGTTATATTAAGAAAGCTCGATTATATTATCCATAAATCAAAACACAATTCTGTTTAGCGCCCTAAATCTTACATTTCTAAAACGTCATAAGCACATGCCTGGTTCCACTCTAGCTATACAGGACGTTAAGGGTATAAGTTCAGATATTTTGATAATTGGTTCTTGATATGTATTCACTTCGATATGTTCGTCGATTTTTCTCTTCGTCTAACAGTTTTCCCACAAATCAATCACATAGTTTATCTTATGTTTTGTTACATGGTCATAACTGCTTCGCGAAATGAACAATGCTTGCCAGATAGACTGTTAGTTTTGCTTCACACCTCAATGCTTGTCCTACTGGCCTAGGTGATGTGGAGTCATTGGCCTTGCAGTAACCATTCGAACTGAGTCCAATACAACATTTATTATTGCGATCTCAGTCCACACTACGTCACGCTTTCTGATCTATACCTACTTGAGGTACCAACCAACCTGAAAATATAATTTTACTTATTAGAAGAAATATAAGTCCCATAATGAAGCAAATATTCATGTAATATTATTTATTACCCTACTCTAAATTATCTGGGGAATGTCCTGGAGCTTAAGCTTCATCCTAATGGCCAAGCCGCAAAAGCTTTGCAAAAGCAAAAGTAAAACCAGAAACACTAGACAGATGCATCCTGTCAAAACAGTATATACAGTATAAGCACGGACAAGAACCCAGCAACAAAGGATTCTACAGAGAAAGATGGAAAGGAAAGTAGTAAAATATCAATAAGAGACAGGATAAGAAATCCAGAAGCACGCAAGTGAAGGACGCCACGAGAGCAGCACAAGTGGCGAAGTTAAGATGGGCAGGTCATACAGTAAGGCTCAACAACAATCGCTGGACAAATATAGTAACGATGTGGCTCTCAAGAGAAGAGAGGGGCCTTGAAGATGGAGAAGGAGATGGGCGGACGGAACAAATAGGAACGCTGGATCAGGACGAGTAACCGCAACGCCTGGAAGGTCCACGAGTATTTGCTCAGCAACTAAGACAATCAGCGTGATGGGCGAGTGCCAAGAAAGATAGGACATATTCTGAGTATGAGACTGACAGTGAATAAAAAAAGTAATAAATATCTACAAAGTGAGAACTATAGTCCCTCCGAGCTTAAATTGGGTACGCACATAAACATTACATTGTATCACTCCGCCAACACTCGTTCATTACCTCTCTAGGCAACTCCAGCAGTAGGATTGTTTAGGACTTTTAGGGACCTCTCTGAATCCTGCAATCTATAACATCCTGTGTGTCCGTCACTGTATCCCCTCCTCCTCCTTGGGAGTTTTAGCCACGATATATTTATGTAGGTTGGAGAGTGTGAGATATTTCCAAAGTTGCAGGTACAAGCTATATAACCAATGCCCTTAGCAGCTGTAATTGCATTCTTAATCCAGTATTGCTTCACAAGGAAGAGCAATTGGTTTTAATGTTAACGGTATTTTCACAGAAACTAGAGCTGAATATCGAAAACAGCTACCAATCATAAAAGCCAATAATGAGGAACAAAGCACAAACATTCAAGCAACTTGCGAAAGGGAATCAAAGCATCCAAATATCCTACTTAAGCTGAGGTTAAACTCCGGACATTGAATGAATTTCCAGCCGAATAAATGAACAAAGAAATGTTTTAATCATATATAAATCACTATGTGCAAAGCAATCACGAAATTCTCATGTCTTCATCCATGGAATGAATGTTCCGTATCGGCCACCCAATGAAACACTAATAGTACAGTTTTCTTATTAAAAGTTCTGTATTATCCGACATTCTTCCAGGAAAAAAAAGCACACACAAAGGACATTTATTATTGGGTTACAAGGGCCAGGGCTGATGTAACGGCTCCAAAAATTGAATTGCTAAATCACAGAAGAAGCTGTTAGACGAAGATGCAGGTATAGAAACGAAAATTACAGATGAAAACCGAAAACACCATTCTATCCTTAGTGCAAGTAATCCTGGAAGTGAGAACGCATATCTGCATGAAATCGAACGCTGGATGAAGGATAATGGTCATTGTGAAATAACTGATAGGGAAATTTCGATGTCAACGAAATCGGAGATCAAGATCAAGCTTCTACTGATGAGTCTCATATAATTTCACATAACGATGGAGTTAAACCTCTAGTAACTTCAATTTATTACATGATGCTGCTGCTGCAAATATCGTGCAAGAAGACCGTCATATAACGGGACTACTGGTATTGTTGAATGGTAAGTTTAGCAATCTTGTAAAGAACTATTGGGGAAATAAATAATAATTACAATAAAAATTCCATATGTTAAAGTCAATGCATAATGTAAGAAGCACAAGTTTCAATTTTGTCGGGGAATAGCGAGTCATCAGCAAGAAAATATATGTGTTGAGAACAATCAGTTGGTTTCAAGTCAGTGTAGCTAAGGAAATTAGACGTTCCAGCAAAATCAAGCAAAATGAAATTCATTAGTTGCGGTACCTGAAATTCAGAACGTACTTACAGTGATCACAAAGGGGTGTGGAATTCACGTGTATGGCAGTTCTAAAAATTAGAACATTAACAAAATTCTTAGAATTTAACAAGTCAGAGTGAACATTGTGTTGAAGATGCCAATAAGAAATTAAGATCTGTCAACGTATAATGAGGGAACCTTGATGGGGTAACAAGACGTAAGCGGGGTTTATGTTGACCAAACAGCGTGTGCTTCTAAAATTTGTGTATTTTTTTTTTCGTGAGTTATAGGAGTGTTTTACTGTTGTCATTTATAAACCTCCATTAAATTTATCAGCCAACTTACTGTCTATTCTCGTTTAAACTCGCGCTGTTGTGTGCGCGTGATTAACGAAAGAGGCTTTTTCCAGTACTTTCGAGAAAGGCCTCGTCACGTCATCGCCGGCGTGTGTGTGGAAGTGGAGAAAGGCCCCTGGAGGAGGCAAGCCAGCAGCAGTTAGAGTTTCAGTTACAGACATGAGCCGGTCAGTGAGTGCGAGGCAGCTGTGCGTGTGTTTGTCGTCATGATAGATCCTCCGTCGTTGTAAAGAAGGTCTTACGAACGTCGAGCGACTGCATCGTCGGAGTTAGTATATAAGAGATAGAGAAAGCGAAGAAAGACACTGAAAGGACTAAGGCAAGGTTAAGAGAAGTAACAGTTGTAAATTGTCGTAGCACGAGGGTCTAAAGACTATGTTAACGATGAGGGGAAAAAACTGTGTATTTGTAATAAAATTTTAGAAGAGAAAGTGATGGAAGAGTTACTGGACGGATTTTGTCATTTGGTCACAATGTTTTAGCCTATATTTTTGTTTCTCCGATGTTCTGCCAGCCTGTTTGTGTCAGATAAGCGGAACTACACTGTTATATTATAAAGTTCCACCCTTTGCTGACCATATCCATAGCATAAATCATATCAACCTGTGGATCCTATATTGAGTTTGGGCAGCTTAAGAGAGATAATCTAATCTAAAATATAGATTACGTCAAATATCATTATTATACAAACCTACAAAAATACACGAAGAAGTATTAGGTCAAAACGGGAAATTTCTCCTAAACCACGAAGAGTTGGTGATAATTATTTGCGTTCTCCAATTTATCTTCATGCCATACTGCTGAGTGTTATCGTTCATGTCCCATTAGCATATTCCTTAGGATATTTTTCTTTTGTTATCGGATATAAACACATTACTGCATGACTTGGTAAACTTGGTAGAAATGCTTTTTGTGTAGTGTGTGGTCGACGGAGCTTTAGCACTTCTCTCCCTTAAGGCGGTAGCAAAGTTTGTTGCCTAAGAAAGCAGCTGCAAGCGAGAATTAAAACAACATTATACACTCTGATAAGGTCTTTCGCACTGTCTCCACAGCACCTCCTCAATTTGATGACCCACAATTGTGGACTGCGTCTTTACCAGTGTGCAATACTTTTGATGCCGTCTCCAATTATTGAATCTCCTTCCGGCTGCCACAGTGGTGAACTATGGGATCTTTTTCTTAGGGTATGCCTGAGAGGGTGTGAGAATAGACAGCACCAATTAAGTTGGTTGATAAATTAATGGAGACTAATGGAAATTAATTGTCCTTCCAGACTAGCCGGGCCCTAATGGCCTAGGACCGGGCCCTTAAAGCCTAGACACTCACTCACTGTCGGTCTGGGTGGCTCAGTTGGTTAGACGCTGGCCTACTGATCCCAAGGTCGCGGGTTCAAACCCGGTCCAGACCGATGGTTTTTAAGTGTGCTTAAAAACGACAGCTCCATGTCAGTAGATTTACTGGTATGTAAAAGAACTCCTGTGGGACGAAATTCCGGCACAGCAGCGAGGCTGATGTCATCCTGGCAATTGACAGCGTTGTTAAACAACAAAATATTATTAGTACTCATTCACCCACTTACTCCACAGTAGTCATGTGTAGGACAAGGTTGGAAAGCGGTAGAATGAGACTGAAAAATTCAATGCTATAGGCGGGATTTGAATCACGGATCTTCCGGTATCCAGAAAAAGGCCCGTGTGTGTCTGCGAACAGAGTAACTCAAAAACGAAAAGTCGGTTAAAAACCAAAGTTGGTGTTTAAGTTGGATATCTTTCAAGGATGAGACACGAAGATTTTGAAGAAAATTCCTCCATCCTAAACAAGTTTGTTATTGACTTTTTCATCTGTGGCCTTGCAAGGAGAACGGAATTTCAAAGTTTTAAAAGATTAAATCGCTCAAAGCTTACTGTATTCCCATATTCCCCTTGCATCTACAAGGAAATAAGCATAATATAATTTATGGAAATGTCTATCTCGACTAACATGAAGAAGACAGGGGAATAAGAGTTTGTAAGAATACTTAGTAAAGAGTAGAGAAAATCATATGAGTGCATTGAATAAGATTTTTTGATCTTACCAGTCAACAATTCCTGTAATAAAAAGCGCTGCATGTATCTTAATGGTATTCACTTCAAATATCTTGAAGTATTTGTCTTCACCAAGGGGTAGGCACAACAAAATAGAAGGGCTGGTTGCAGTGCGACTATATATAGACACATTCTGCTAGACTCCGAACGTTAGAAATTAATATTTTGGCCGTCAGCATGAGACATTTGCATAGATATTGGGTGACTTGCAGGGAATCTTCACTTTGTGTGTGCGAGAATTGATTAGAGTGGTTTCTCGCCTTGACCCCGCAAAGCCTTAATAATCCTCACGCCTTGGGCCGAGCGACGGGCAGAGCGGCTCTGAGGAATTCACTTGCCGCCGCCACCGCCTCAACACTGTAGCACGCTTATCAGCAAGAGAAGCTTTTACTTCTAATTGGAGCTTCCGAAAAAGCTTTCTGGAATTTTCTCTTGTCAGCAGAGATTTGTTTCCAAGTCATCAGCATAGTGCGAGCGCACTAAAGGAATCAGTATTTTCTCTCAGCTGTAGAGAAAAGCGACGCCTGCTAGAAGAAGCACAATACAGTTGGATATGTTCAAAACCATTTTATTCTGTACAAGATTATCTGAATGACAAATTATCCTGTTAATGCTTATAACCAGGCCCGAATTTAGGACCTCTGACGCCCCTGGGCAAAAAAACATTTGCTACCCTCCAACTTGCAATACATATATTACTTAAATTTTCACAACATAGAGAATGGTTTCACTAGTTTGGATACTTAAGTATGAGTGGCAAACACCATAAGTGAAGTTATTAAAGTTTAAGTAGGAACATCTTAATAGAAAGAACTTACACTAAAGAGGCATCAGCCCATATTAGATGTCAAAACATATACTGTTTAAATAACAAGAGGCTTCTTCCTTGCCCTGTCATTTGCAAACAAGTTTATGAGTTCGTTATAGTCCATTTTCACTGGTAAGTCAGATTCAATTGCAAGAACACCAAGATAACTAAGACGATCCTTCACTTGTGATGTTCTTAAATACTTATTTATGCGTCTTAGAGCAGAAAATGACTTCTCAGTTGAGCAGTTGGAAGCAGGAGTGCTCAAGTATATTTGTAGAGCTATGTTTTAAGTTTGGGTAAACACTCTCTAGACAGTTACCTTACAGCTGTGTAGGAGAGTGCGTCGCATTTTCATTCTTTTCTATGTAGCTTTTGAAGTGTAAGCATTCAAGTACAAATGCTGAATCTTCAAGATCCGAACTGTAGACTTTCTGAAGTCTAGATGATGCTTCCTGAATTTCAAGTGGATTAAGCATCTTCAGATTTGTCAAAAAATGGTTCAATGAATTCCTTGTAGGAAGAAACTCTGTTGTTCAGTTCTTCAATCAATTTATCCAGAATCAAAAGGAACATGATGTTTCATGTCTATACTTTTCTTTTGGTGCAGCTTTCCAGTAATTTTGCCGCCCCCTAAAATGTGCCGCCCTGGGCAGTTGCCCGGTTTGCCCTTACGTAAATACGGCCCTGCTTATAACCCTATCGGGCCTTAAAGTGTGTACAGATGCCAACATTACGCCGCAGCACAACTTTCAGCGTGAGTAAAATGGTGAAGCGCGATTGGAAATAGTTCCTTACTACATTGCATATATTATTGCTTATTTGATACTTTCAAGTAATGAATGGGGTGAATAAATACCATAATTGAACTTACAAAACATTTAAACATGGGCATAAATATTTTACTTCCATTTATTTTCACGTGGTACTCGGTAATTCTCCAATTGCAGTGAAGTGATGCTCTGATACTTGTATAACTAGGAATGCACGTGCAGTCAGTGTGGCGGAATGTTCAGTTTCTGAGACTAGTTAAGGAAACATAAACGCAGAAAGTCTCTAAGAAGTGGTGAAGACTATTCAAGGTTATGGCACCCTGGCTGTGAAAGACGTAATCAAATTGACGTCTGAAGCAACTGGAATTTCAAATGTTAGAACGGAAATGGAACAAACAGGAACAGTAAAAGTTCCTAAAGAGAAAAGGGAAGGGCCATTTAGTGTTTTAGGCAAAGTGGATGGCTGTTAAACGTGTTATTCACTTTAAATGCATCGTTTCTTTTTAAATAACGGGCCTCTTATAATAGATAGCGAACAGTGATCCTGATCTTCCAAACCACTTTCCGAAACACATTGAGTTTAAGTGTACAAAAAGAAAGAAAATTAATGCGATATTTGATGGGGAAACTATTATGATGTGGGGACGTTATCTTAGTCTAATTACTCAGGTTAACGTAAGTTTTTACTCACAAAATTACATTTCATAACTTTTCTTAACCAATATATTTAATTAGTTAATGTAGTTTATTTAATAAATATGAGCCGAGTGGGATTCTAACCTCACACTGCTACTGACGGTTGCGATAAGTCGGATGTAAACATCCGTGCGCATGTGCTTGTTGGCGGAGTGATACAATCGCAATGTTTATGTGCGTACCCACTTAAGCTCGGAAGGATTATAGGTAGATTCGTAAGTAGTTTTTTAGCTCATTCTATTATGTCTAAGATTATCTGAATGACAAATTATCCTGCTAATACTTATATAGCCTTGTAAGTAACCTCTAGCTTCTTTACTAACAACTCACTGTTAATTACTTATGATGCCTGTGTGAAAGCTACCTAAATGTATATGTACAGAACAAACTGACAAAAGATGGAGATAATTCTAATTTTTGACAATGAGGATGGACTGCAAATGGGTATATACCTACTTATCAACATTTGTAAGGCTTCTAGTATGGTAATTTCCAAAACGAAAACAAAGACAATCGCTTTTAAAGGTAGATACTAAAAAAGGAACAAAAACTGTGATAGATGAAATACCAGTAGAACAAGCAAAGCATTTCCAATACTTTGGCTGCGATTGGACACATGAGAAAGATCATGATATAAACAAAAAACTACAAAAAGCTAGCAATTTGTGGAACAATACATAGGACATTAAAAGATGTGGCTACAAAGGGAACAAAATTGAGATTTTATTCAGTTATGGCTCTACCGGTAATATTATATGGAACCGAGGCATGGACACTCACAGCAAAACATAAAAGTAACATTCAAGCAACAGGAATGAAATTTTTACAAACAATGAAGGGATGTACGGACAGGAACATATGCACAATGTACAAATAAAGAGAGGAATTGGGAGTTACAGCGTTATGTCAGCTAATAGAAGACTGCAAGGGAAAAATGGCTAGGCCATCTTCCACGAATGCACAATAGACGAATACTTAAACAAGCTGTAAATTATAAGCATAGGGAATCTGTAACAATTGAAAAACCAAAGAAACCCAAACCACGAGGGAATAAGAAGAAATAAAAAACTACAATTATAATGACATAAATGTATACACTTATGATATAAATGGTTACCAATACATTTATTTTATTGTTAAATGACAATATAGTAAGAACATAAAAAAATCTGATGTGTTGCACTCACATGACTTTATTTACTCTTGTACTAACCATTCTTACAAACTATTATTACTATATCTTCTTCGTGTTAGTTGAGATAAAAATTTGTACAAATTATCTTATTATTTCCTTATAGGTGCAAGGGGAATATTAGAATACAGTAGGCTTTGAGCGATAGTGAAATATTTTAAAACTTTGAGATCCCGTTCTCTTTGCACGCTTAACATATAAAAAAATGAACTACGATGTTCCATTTCACGAAAGTTCTAAGTTTTCCGAAACTGGCACAAATAACAAGCGATATCTCCGAAATGGTTCACTCTACAAAACAATTTATTCAGACATAAATTGTGTGTTTTAGCAAGACCTACATTTTTGTATAGTAAGAATTTGTTTATCTCTTAAGGTTCACGAGTTATTCAAAAGTCACCCAGAGTAAACAGTACTACATAGCCTATAGCCAGAAAATTCAAAATATACCCTTCATTTGTCATACAAGTATCTTAAACATATGACAAAATCATTAGAGCCATTTTCAAGAAAATAAAATTTTTCGAAAAATTTTCCATGTAAAGGGTAGTTTAGGGTGGGGCTATTTTCTTCAAAATCTTCGTGTCGCATCCTTAAGACATTAAACTTAAATACCAACTTTGGTTTTTAACCGATGTTTCGTTTTTTTAGTTATGCTGTCCACAGACACACAAACACATATACACGGACCTTTTTCTAAAACTGCTTTTTTCGTATTCAGGGGGTCTCAAAACATATATTTCAGGTGAAATCTTGACTTCGAATTTTTGGGTGGAATACAATACTTCTACTATACGTAGTAGAGAAAGTAAAACTGTTATGGTATTCTAAAACTTCAACTAAACAACTTCGTTGTTGGTGGCAACACTATGCGTTAGTGGGTTAACTTTAAAATGCATATTCTTTTATTGTGATCAAATTTAGTTTTTCAATTTTTCACAATTTTTAGATAGATTCTACAGATGCATTGCCTTAAAAATGGAGAAAAGAAATGTGCATTTTGTAGGTATGGAGGGACAGTGATTTCTTGAGGAGATATATTGAATTCGCAGGGGTAGAGAGGGCGGGATAGCACAAGGTAAAGGGGAGAGGGCAATAAAAGCGACACACACACTCGTCTCACCTTTTCTCCGCTATCAGAAGGCAAGTAGAAAGTGAGCACGGTGAGGAAAGAGATGCCCATGCAGGGGATGATGATGTTGACGGTGTAAAACAGCGTCTTCCGTCGCATCGTGATGTTAAACGTGATGTCGAGGTAGGGCTCGTCGCAGCACGTGTAGAATTTCTCGTTCCTACAACAAAACCACCCACAGTGCTCAGTGCTGCTAAACAAACATCTGCTAACAGGCTGCTTCAAAACAAAGTCTACACTTTAAGGGGAGAATAAACGCAAAAGTTAGGTAAAATAATTTTTTGTGTAACTAATGTATAATCTGATTGTGACAAGAGTATATGTTGTAAGATTGCCACAATGAAAACATTATACACGTATTACATATGCGATTTTAGCAGTAAAATATGCAAACATAATTAATAAATTTGCTATAGCTTCGCCACCCTTACTATAAACTGCAATGTAAACAACAGCATATGTTTGAGTAACACTTCATTGGTTGAACGAACCGCACAACTTCCATGCCAGCAGGCGCGTATGAAAATATAGTCCGTTAATTAACATGCAAAATAACATTAAATTTAAAATAACTACAAGAAGTATTTGCAAAAATAGTTTCAAATCTTATAGTAACAAGAAATTGAATGTATTAATATGAAAATTCATTGTTATTACTAACATCCATACGAAATGCACGCGGAGGAATATAATTTTGCACTTTATTTACATAACAGTTTAAAGTGATGCCGGGAAAAGTATAAATGTAAAATTATAACGTATCGGAGATCACAGATATGTGGCGTAATATGGTTGCTAAGCATATGTTGTTTCATTTGTTTAAACGCTTATAGAGGAAAATGGTAGGTTATGATCAAAATTTTGAAAATATAGATTTTATTCCGCTTGAGATAGTGAACTAAGCCAAGAGCGCTGAGAGTTTATTAATTTCATAAAAGTCAAATAAATACATATTCAAGATAGATTACAGTGTTTATTCAAAATCATTTCTTTTCCAGATAATATGAAACAAAGTATATTATGCAGCTAATTTTTGAGTTTTTAGTCATGGGTGATATTAACTGTTAGCGTTCTCAGCGTAATAATTACAGGATAATTTAAAAGGGATGGTGCAAAACATAGCTAATTTTTTCTGAGATACAGAAACAAAAGTGACACAAAATAATAGAACATCTTTTAAATTTGTATGGATATGAGCCCCAGTGACATGGCAGATGTACCCCACTTCTTCCCAGATGCGAGCCGAAATCTCTTCGGTTATCAGTTCCACTGCAGAAGAGATGCGTCACGAACATTTTCAGGTTCTGTGGTAATGGGTGAACATACATCATGTCCTTGACGGACTCTCACAAAAACAAGTCGCTGGCTGTTAGATCAGGTGATCTTGGAGGCCAAGTCAGCATTGCCAGATAGGGATTCCCAGTACGGTCGATCCAACATCCTAGTCAAGAGTCATTCTGATGTTTGAGAACATCATGATAGTAATGAGGAGGGACACCATCTTGTTGAAAAATTGCATCAGGAAGACCTTCTAATTAAAACATTAACTATTCTGTTAACATGTTCAGGTGTACCTGGCCTGTGACAGTATGCTTGCCAAAAATAGTGACTTTTGCATAACCTGTAACTAATGTGACGTCGGGTTTGGTGCACAACAAAGAACGGACGAGGTCAAGCTACTTGACACCACATGCCATGCTGGTGAGCGGGCAAAGGCGTTCAGGGTCGGGATGCCTCACGTGACTGCTGTATGGACGTGACTGTCAACAATTGAAGTGACAGAAGCAAAAGGGGTTTCGAGAACATTGGCGACACTTCTACCTGCATCATGATGCTTGACTAGCATAGTATACCATCATAATAAAACTGTATATTTTGTATCAATTCAACGAGCAATGTTTTTGGTTGTTTAGAATATGGATGTGTTAGACGACTGCAGTTTTATTTCATTGGGCCATGACCTGACTAGGGGAATTATGTCACTGGAGTTCGCGCCTTAGCCTGTCTTTTTCATGATCATAAAGATCCGTGTGACGTCATTGTGTGAGGAGGCCAAAAAAAGTGGAGTGAGCGAATTCACAGTTAGAGCTATGGACTTGAGTCAGTGTGAGACAGCTGTGCGTGTGTGTCGTCGTTAAAGGTACGTCGGTGCGTCGTAAGAAGAGTTAACGAGCATCGAGTGATCGTATCGACGTAGTTAGTGTGAGAGGGAGAAAGCGAAGAAAGACATTAAAAGGACTGAGCAAGGTTACGAGAAGCAAAATAAGTGTCAGTTTTGACAGCCCGAGAGACTGTAGACTGTTTAACGATCAAAGGAAAACTGTTTTGATGTTCCATCACTGTATGCCACTTTCGTTTCCGTATGTTTCAGTAAGCAATAAATGAGCTTTAGCTTTACAGCATCACTTTTGATTTACTCTGTATATTGGCCGTGAAAAAAATAATTTTACTCAGATGCCTCTTTATGAGGCTTGAGATTCTTTTATTAGGCCTTTTTAGTCTAGCGCAAGCATGTTGTTATACATTTTTAGACCAACTGCTACTGTGTTTCACTTAATATTTGAGATAAAGGTAAGAGAGTTAGTTGCTGGAACTTACCTGACCGCTGGCACCTCGAGAATGTCCCACTCGACGGACATGTAGAACTCTGAGAGGTCGACGCCGACCTCGACGACGTTGGACCCTGCCTTCTCGTCCATGTGCCTGAGGTCCACCTGAAGAAGCAGCGTGGTCCAATGAGAAGCCTGCACATCTGCTCCGCCATGTTTCCTCGGAGAGACGTCGCTACTATATACTGGAGTAGGCCTAGAGGGTTTACTCTAAAGCAAGGCTAACCCCCCTCCCACCCTTGGTCACCTATTCTCGCCTTCTATCGTTCAAAATGAGTACTAATATTGCCATTGATGGTTTTCAGTCACTAACATGGCAGAGGTGACTGAAACTTTGGAGGAATATTAACATTCTTCTTTAATTTTTTACCTATATTTTGTTTAGTATCTTGTTGGCTCTTTATTATATTTTTCATCTCTGAAGTCCTACAACTACCATGGAGGTATTGTTAAACTCGCCACTTCTTTTTCTTTGGCTTGAGACAGACCAGTAGTGGCATTTGCAGGCTTAAGTTTAATGGCACAAAGAATTTGGATACTAAGTGCTATGAGCATCTGAATTTTCCAAGAGACGTTAATTTAGATTGCATATTAGATAAAATTATACTTAATAGATTAGATAAAGTTAAGTTCACTATAAAATATCTTGAACGCAGTGAATGGTACCAAAGGATTGTTAATAGGATACAACGTGGACCTATTTGGTACACCGAAGAATCCAAAGCCAATCGAGGAAAGAGGAGTGTACGGCTGTGGAAGGGTGAATTTGGACAGCATGCTACTGTTTTTCAAGCAGAAGTGTTTGCCATACTGCAGCAGCCCTCAGGGCTCTTGAGGTTAATGAAGAAAAGCCAAGACTTGTCTTGCAATGCCGTAGATCCCTGACAATTTAGTTACACGTGTGGCAATGAAAAGGCGGATGTTTTGGCAAAGGAAAGGTCAGGTAATCAATTTGTAGGTCCTGAACCTCGACCCGCACTGTCCTATGCTTATGCCCGTGAGGTCATCTGCAAATGGACATTAAAACCACAAAGAGTACCGGGAGTTAGTTAAGGGATACCGACACTGAAATTCCACAATTAAGGACTTCAAAAGAAGCAGAACCTATAGATAGACCGGCTCAAACTCAGCTGGACTTTGGGAAGGGTAACAGGACATTGTCAGTTAAAAGGGTATTCACTACACAAGATATATATGTTCATAGAGAACGCATGTGTCCTTGGATAGTAACTGGGAAGAGAAGCAATCGACCAAGGTGGTCACAGTACGTAGGGAAATCTTTCCCGCCTAAAAGTTCAGTCTTAACCTTTCAGTTCTATCCTGAGTCTTTGATGTTTGTTTCCATAAGCTTTTGAGATTCAGTTCATTTACACCCTGCAAATGGCTTTACGGTTTCCTTCTCTACTGCTCACCGTAGCTTTATTGTTTTTTATTGACATTTGGGATCTTGGAAGCCCGCATAGCAAGTCGGCTTTGCCCTTTGTATTTCGGAAAAGGCTCAAGAAACTCCATATATATATTGGTCGGAATAAGGATCTTAACCCCCATTCCTCTGAAACTCAAGGCTACGTTTGCAGAGCTATCTTACCCGTAGTATACTATGAAACTGGGTTTTTGATTACAAAGGCAAGCAAAGGGAAACCTTCCAGGACATTGTCTGTTCGTGTGAACAAGTGCCCGTCAAAAAAGACACCGATTTATGAGGATACAAATCGAATAGTTATTGGGAATTTCTTTCACCTCAATCTTCCTTTAAATTAAAGAATGTTTACTACTTATTCTCCAAATACAACGAAACAAGAAATTTAATGAGAAATTAAAACAAAATGAAATTACTAATAACTCTGACCATGAATTCGGCCACTGTGATCAAAATAAAAAATTGTACTTTTCGGTTCAAAATAGCATCACTCGTGACCACTATTAGTGTTTTTGATCTGAACTGTGGTATGCTTACAGAAACATCCAAATGTTTTAAAGACACTAATGTTTCGTAGACTAAGCGGCTCTTTGTATATCCTCTGTTTTGAGAATATTTAAAGTTTAACGCTTGCAGTTTCCTGAGAAGTCTAGCAAAACTCAATAAAAACAATGCGATCGATGGGTTCGAATTCCGACTCTTAAAAGTTCGAGAAATTTCCATGTTACACCATCCTTGCTATATAAGGAGGCGAGGCGACTGGCAGGAGTCAAGTCAGTTTTTAGTTTGGCGTGTGTGTTTGTGTGTGTTAACTACATGTGTACAGTCGAAAGGAAGATGACGAAGCAGTTAATGAGGGTTGAGTGATTGTATTATCAAAGTCGGCTGTTTGATAATCAGAGAAAGTGAATATCGATAGAAAAGATATAGTCAAGGCTACAAGAAGAAAACAGTTGCGAGTTGTAATGTCACGGAAGACTGTAGACTGTGTTAACGTCGGTAAAAAAGAACTATTTTCTTCCAGACTTTTTCCACAAATAAACAACATTTGGACTGGACTTTTGTCGTTTTTGTGAGAATATTATGTCAATGCGTCAAAAAAGACATGCCTTCATCTTTGAAACCGCACTCCTGGAAATCTAGGAACGCTGACAATATCATGTCTCAAAGTATTATCTTTTATGAATATGACTAGTAATGTTTGAGAAAATAAAAACATTTTTTTTGCAAATTTAGAAGTGGAGGAGATTTGCCGAAAATCTTATGACTTCGGATGCTATCAAGTTTGGAATCTAAAGCCGCGATTATGTATTTGCATGAAGTGCAATAGGCTAATAGACAGCTTTATCCAATTCAGCTTGCCATTTTCAGCGAGAAGATGACGTGATTATGTGATTGCTGTTTCTAGCTAGTATTGCAAATTCACCGTGCGGTTAAGTAATTAAATTGGATTCAATTTCTATTTAAAGCGCTATTTTGCAATGTGCAGTACGGATGTTTTGCGTGATGCATAACCTGCAGGCTTAATGTGAGCAAATTGCAGCTGTTTTGCTAATCGCTTTCAGTAATAATGCGCCAGACAGCGCCACTGGTGTTTTGTGTATTATCCTACAGTTAATTATGAGTTTTGTTACTTATCTTTGTACTTAACCAAGACTTGTAATTTTCAGTATGTTTTGCACTTTAATTTGAGGAAACTATTGGATATAAAATAGTTCAACACTTTTTGCTGCAATATTAGCATCTGAACAAATGATTTTCTTAACGAAAAACACCATTAATTACTTCCTGTTCCCCACTCCTTGATCCAGTGCGCCGAACTGAGGTGCGTGAGGCAAAAGCTCAAAAATGCCCTTTTTTGTACAGCACCTTTTACGACTATTTTCCCATATAATTACTATAGTAATGTATTCCACTTCTGTAGCTAAAATTTTACTTTATGAAGTTAACATTTGATCAAAGCTGTTTTAAATATACATTCTGGCTTCCCTCAGATATTACCCGCAAAAAGGTGTAATGAACATTCAATTTCTTCTGTATGTTCTCAAGAAAATTTGGGTTATTCCTATTGCTCTTTTATTTGAATCATAATGGTACATAATTTGTTCCACATGTACTCAATTCCACAGTTTCGTATAGAATTTTCATTACGTCAATCACATTTGGTATATAAGCGACACACAGGTATATTACAATAAAAGATAGCCTTTTACACGCCGTGCGACCATATGCGGTCCACTAGACCGATATCTAAAATGAGAGTGTTGCATAGTTCTGTCTGTGACTGGTTTGTGGTTGGTACTTCGTTTAAATTTAGTTGACTACACATGGTAGTGCACATCCCTTAACGACCAGATTCCAAAAAGTTGTTCTTTCCCTGCTAATGACACAAACACACTACAGAGGGTCCTGTCAACAACTCTAAGTGAAAGAATCTGCTATTGCCAAATTGTGCATTCTGCACCCAGAAAATTATGGTGTAGCAGAACCTGCAGCTCTGCTTGCGTTGTTAAGCATACAGTTGTTTCTCTTTCTTCCATTCCACGCAGTCTCCTTTTACACCCCTCTAATGATTTAATCTATCACTCTCTCTATTTCACTCTCATTGTTTCCCTCTTTCTCTTCCTCTTGCAACCCATTTTCTTCCTTTGTTTTACTCTCTCTCTCATATTCTCTCTTTCCCTTTCTATCCTTCTTCCTTATAAATCTAAATGAGCATAATGTTTGACATTAGTGTTTACCACAGGAAATTATTAATGAAAAATATACTTGACTCACAATCAGTAAGCCAAAGGAAAGAACAATGGACATTTGGTGTTGGAAATCGTTACAAAACGGCTTCTGCAAATAAATCAGAATTGAACCGGAAGATATTGAAATATTTGCGTAATTAAATCTGAGAAATTCATTGGGAACGTACAGAAAAATGAAAATGTGTTGAGTAGGAAAAATTAGCTTGATATATATGGTATGTATTTATGGGCTAGAAGAAGTGTCATGAAATAAAAAGGTCTAAGCATAGGGAGTGATTTAGGGAAACCCCTTTTGTGTAACCAGAAGGATAACAATTGACACACAGTTTTGAAATACGAGGAATCTAAGATTTTCAAAGAGGTTACCAAAGAACGGTGGTAAAATTTACCAAAAGCAATTCAAAGGAAAATGTTTATTATTGTAAAATATGGAACAAACTTTAGGGCGATAGGCAATATTTTGGGAAAAGGAAGAGCTAAAACGCTGAGGAAAATTAGCAAGCAAGGGGAGAGAGCTATATTAATCTAAAACCGGTGTCCCACGGTCCAACGTTTTGTATGCAATGGAATTGCACACATAAGAAACAGTGTCTGTCACACTGATTCATTTTGGTCCAATACAATCACGTAGCAAGTGTGAGAAATGAAGATTGCTGAACTAAACATTAATTTAGCGACTGTTATATTAAGTATAGGTTTGGGATGTATTTCCACGAGTCTCCGATATATTAGACGTAAAAGACGTTGGTGGACACGTCATGGTTACAAACAAAAGAACACGGCGGGCCGACGTATATTGGGTCTACTACAAAACAAATTGAGGTTAGAGGAACCGGAAAATTATCGCAATTTTCTACGAATTGGCTAAGATTTATTTCTCGATCTTTTACATCGTGTGGAAGGCAACATGACTCACCAGGACACAAATATGATGAGACAAACTATTACAGCGCGAAAAAGATAGGGAACAATAAGTTTTAATCTTAGTATGCATGGACATGTGATTTGAACTCGCTTCATAACATAACATTTAAACACACTGTTAACTGGATTTCTTGTTATTTATGAAATACAGCTATGTAATGACCACCTCAGTTAATGGTCAGGAATAATCTTTAATGAATCTTCCAGAAAAAAATATTAAACGTTTTATTAAAATACCCATCATATTAAATGAGTCACGAGTCGTACATACAAAACAGCTGACTACATGTTGCCTGCGCAGTCCGCCATATTGTTACGTTACAGACGCTGATTGGCTATTTTCAACTTGTTGGATGAACAATTTAGATGCAACTCAATCACATTGTATAGAAACAGGTTGGATATAAACGATAGGATAGAAATTGTATGGAACAAAATTGTATCCAAGTCTCGATGTGTCACGATGCACTATTATTGTATACCTACAATGCTTTGGATTAAAAAGTTGGACCGTGGGACATCGGCATAAGGTATAAACAGGATCCAATAAATTGGAAGCTGCAGGCTTGAGTCTGTTGCGTTCTAGGGTACACAGTGACCCATTGGAATGATAAGAAAGGTACAGGAACTTGAATAACTTGTGTCCAGGTTTAGGCTTGTAGCACTGTTCCATTTCATTGCACACTATCACTCCCCAATCTTTCACAAACTTGGACGAACATACTGTTTTAAATGTGTGCATTGTGTTAATAACAGTCACGATACTAAAAGAGAAAGTTGACTTGTTTCCTGTTACAAAGTAATGAAGAATGACTCGGAGGGCACGCACCTCGAGCAAAGCTTCCGTAGAGAAAGAAATCTCACAGTCACGAGAAATGACATGAAGGGTAGTGATAAATTTCGTGTTCGGCTGGTGAGAAAGGTTAAAGATAAGAGGAATATTCGCCCAGGGCGTAGGGAGATAACGAATGAAGTTTCTCCCGTATGACACGAAAAACAAATTATCATGTCTTTGAAATGGAAATCATTTCCCACAGATTTTTATGCTTCAAACTCATTTATGCTTTAGTCTCGCTAGTAAAACTTGCCCCAAAGTCGCGTTTCTGCAATTTCCGCTTTCAAAAAACTGCATTTGGCGCACGTACCGACTTCAAAACACAAGCATGCGTTGTGTAAACTAGAACAATTCGGAATCGTCGCCAAACGTTCAGTGTTTACGGTGTTTTGTTTCTGGAGTAGAGTCTGTGGAATAATTGATAACAATGTGACTTCTCTTAATTATGTTCATCAATTTTAGGTGGGTTAGGCTGTTAGAAAAATGAAGGAAGATACTGTTACGAATGTGATGTGATCAAGCATATACTTGAGATGTACCCTAAGTGGTACAATGAACTGTGGTCAAAACTTAAACAGAAAATAGCAATGGCCAAAGAAGCTCTAGATTGAAAAATAAAATTGATCATTTGCCTTTGAAGCAAACACAAAGGAACAAACTAGTTAAAGAGGATGCTGAATTGTGAAAACTGTCACAATGGCATATTTATTCTGCACTCATATTAATTGGAATTTAAGGACTTTTTGTGAATTTTATTGCTGGTTCCCATACCGTGCAATTTTGCCAAAATATGCACCGAGTCTTCATCCCCACCACGGAATTTATAGAATTGAAATTCGCCTCAGACTTCAACGTGGCTATGGAGATGTCAACGACTGAATGCCTTGTTACAGAGGAAAAATCTGTTGATGAAATTCACCTCAGACTTCAACGTGCCTCGCCCTCTAACTATTCCAAGGAATGCAACAAGAAAAGAGCTGATGAGTTCATTAGGGAAGACCGAAGTGTCACTGACGATAAAATCACTGCAAATTTTTCAGTAGAATAGTGCAGAGCAAAAAATTATTCAAATCTTAGGTTATCCAAAGCTTTGGGTCCACGTTGGTTCCCGCACTTTGTGACCAAAGACCACAAACTGCCCAAAACCCTCTCAGAAACTTCAAAATAAAGGTGACAACTTTTTTATGAGTACCGTGAGAAGTAATGAGAGTTGCTTTCATCATTACAACCCCATAAGGCTCCAGAGTTGTTAGTTGGAACAGGGTTTCATTACAAGGATATTTTCAAACTTGCAGAACTATGGAAAGAATATGTGCAAAGAAATGGAGATTGTGTTGAAAAGTGACATAAAGGTCTGTGGCTTAAAATGGTGTACTTGGTTGGTCTAAATCTAAAGGTTAAAATTTTTAAAAATTATTGCCCATGACCCTCGTTATGACCCTCGTATCCGTCAGGGATACGCATGAGAGTAGGCAATACGTATTCATTTAACTACCATCGTCAGCTGAGAGTTATTTTCTGTCATATTCAACATTACTCTTAAACAGGATAAATGTTTAACATTTTATAATTCCTGCCCATTTTCATCTTTGTCATATACATAGTCATCTTTGAAAACCATGTTTGTTTTCTTAAGTTTAATTTAAATGAAGTCAATATTGTCTACTCTAAGTTATATATAATTTATTAAAAATATTTTTTTCACAACGAATACAAATAGAGTGCAGAATTTCATAGTTTTCCCCATCTAGCAAACACCTAGAACTAATTAAGCAAGTACCATCCCAAGTAAATTCTTTGTCAAGAATGACCTCAGAGCCACGAGCTTGGTAATCTGTAGCTGCATGTGAAACAAGAAACATGCAAAAACTGTGCAACGCAAAGCATGTGTATTTTCATTCTGTCATGTTCCAAATTCCACCATTTTTTGCTAGAAAAATCTCATCTGTCAGGAAGTATATTGTTCTGCAAATACCACAGGAATTGCACCACAGAATAAAGCAAAAAATAACGCCTATTTGCTCGTGGAGAGCCGGGCTTGCCGAAATTAGTGTCAACAAAACGGGGAAAAGAAAACTAAAGCCCACTACACAAAACATTAATTTTTTTTCTGGCGTGTGATGCGGGTCCGAAATTTGTTTGGCTCTCTGCACGTTTCAAGTTTCCACAGATATCCATAAATTCAGAGGATTGAAAAATGGAACATGGAAGCGAAATGGAGAAATTGTTATTGGGATATTTAGAAATGAATTAAATATAAAACTGAGTTGAAATTTTTAAAGAGACATATCTTCCGAATATTGCTTATCCTTTATAATTATGTACTCGATATCTTTGAATATTTTCACTTTCTCTACTATGTATAGTAAGCAGCGGAAGTATTGTATTCGACTAAAAAGTTTGATGTTGAGATTTCAGCGGAAATATATGTTTTGAGACCCCTTAAAAATTTAGAAGAAGGTTCGTGTGTGTGCATGTGTCTGTGTGCCTGTGAACAGTATAACTCAAAAGCAAAAGGCCGGTTAAAAACCAAAGTTGGTACTTAAGTTTGAATGCTTTCTAAGGATGCAACACGAAGATTTTGAAGGAAATTCTTCCACCCTAAAGTACCTCTTACATGAAAAATGTTTCGAAAAGTTTGATTTTCTCAAAAATGGCTCTAACAATTTTGATTAAAACGGCACATGTTAAAGCTATTTTTATGGCAAATGAAATGTATATTTTGAATTTTCTGGTAGAGCCCACGTGGTCCTATTTACTCCTGATTAGTCCTGCATAACTGGTAAACCGTAAGAGATAGACCAAATCTTACTATGCAAAAATGTAGATCTCGTTCAAACACACACACACACACACACACACACACACACACACACACACACACACACACGCACACACACACACATACACACACACACACGCATACATGAATTTTTTGTAGAATGAACCATTTTGAAGCTATTCCTTGTTATTTGTGCGAGTTTTACAATAGTTACACTTTCCTAAAACGGAAGGTCGTTATTCACATTTTTATCTTTTGGCCACGCAAAGAGAACGGAATTTCAAAGGCTTCATATAGCGACCAGCTTTGAAATTTTTGACTCTCGCTCAAAGCCTACTTATTCTGATATTCCCTGTTATATGTTATTGATGCTGTGGAGTGGATCTTCCACTAAAACGGGCAATATCACAATACTTAGCTTACAATATGGTTAAGTAAAGAAGATGCAATTGATATGAATTCTACTGGGTGATCAGCATAGAGCAGAACAGTTTGATGACTCTCAGGGAAGCGCGAAGCTTCAGTGCTAATCAAACTCTTGCGAACGTAGCCCGTGTTTGTTAGTTGACGCACTACAGCGCGAGTTAAAGTGAAATGACTGAGTTCGACTTTCTGTTTCCCAAAGGCTATCAGTTTATTATTTATACATCCATACAGAAGCTATCAGTGCCATTAGGAGATTACTTTAAGAGAACTTCCTTGAAATTCAAGTTCCAGGTCGAACTACAATTCATAAATTTGTAAATAAATGATGTGAAACAGGAGGTCTTCTTGATAAAAATATAAACCACGTACAGTACTTAAAGAAACTTTAGGAATCATAGGACGCTCTGGAAAGGTCACCCACAAAATTACTTCGACCTCTTTCCCAGCAAATGGAAAGTTCCTATGGCTCTGTTCAAACGGCAACAGTTACTCAAGTTATAGCCCTATAAAACTACTGCATTGTAAGAACCTAAACCAGCAATAAGGATGTAATCTTGTGATTGGGTTTTGAATCAGGTATATGACGGTCAGATGTACACTAACCTAATTTTCTTTTCTATCCAAATGGGTGTATTAATACACAAAACGATCGTTATTGGGTGCTGAAAAGCCTAATTATCTTCACCAGGAAACTCTACAAGATTAAAAAATATGTTGTGTTGCACTCACATGACTTTCTCTACTCTTGTACTAACCATTCTTACAAACTCTTATTCCTATATCTTCTTTCTTGTTAGTTGAGATAAACATTTGTACAAATTATCTTACTGCTCGTTTGTTTTTGCCCGTGCAATGGGAATATGGAAATACAGTAGGCTTTGAGCGATAGTCAAATTTTTTAAAGCTTTAAAATTCCGTTCTCCTTGCACGGTTAACATAAAAATTTTAATAACGATGTTCCATTTAACAGAAGCATAAGTTTTCCAAAACTCACAGAAATAATCAGGAATATCTCCGAAATGGTTCACTCTACAAACATATTTATTTGGACATAAATTGTGTGTTTTAGCAAGATCTACATTTTTGTATAATAAGATTTTGTCTATCTCTTACGGTTCAGGAATTATTCAAAAGTCATTCAGCAAAGTCATGGCCTCGAATGTGAAATAACTGTACAGTTTGGGTATAGAATGAATGTATACCGAATTAGATGGAACATTTTACATAGTTCCTGGTTACTATTACTTCAATGCGTGTGGTTGGACATAACGGTAATTATTTTGCTTATTATTTTTATTAGTATTAGTAGTTTATTTACTTTAACATACATTCATGTGTTAGTTTTAAAATGAGTCGCTTTTTTCTTAGCACACACTACAGTTTTAATACCTTGGTTATTGGCATATTTTGAACCTATACTCTTGTTGTTTTGCTTATTTTCCTATGTCGTTTTGTCCATAAATTTCCTTAAGGTTTTATATCCGCTTAATTTTTCAACTTCATTGTCTTAATTTTTAAAACTCCTGAACTGATATTTTTTCGGTAAGAGCTATTTTTTACCAAATTCTTGTTTCCTCAGGTTCTAATATGTATTGTACAATTTTCTCTTCCTCCAAATAAACGACATATATTTGTGTTTTACCGTTGCTTCATCTTAACCCATGTACACGTAATCAAGGACAGGCTTGTGCTACTCTACCATGAAAATCTTTTCAAAGAGACACACATTTCCCTAACCTGGGCGCTCATCAAGTTTTCCCCTTATATTTCAACCCCTTCAAGGCGTGTCCTTCTCTAACCGATACAATCATGATAAGAGGCGTGTATGTCAAACTGAATGCACTCACTCCTCTCTTTCTCTATTAGTCAATACGGTCAAAAAAGTAAATATTAACGTGAAGGAGTGGCCCCATGCGGAATATTCCACCCGAATATTGCGCAGTGTTATAACTTGTCTAACAAATCATATTTGCTCACTATTTGATACATTATCACTTATACAATCGCGGAAACCCAATACAATTATATCAACTTCATAAGAATGAACTCTTGAGTGTCTTGGGAAACAGATAATAACAGTTGAGCGGAAGTTGAGTTTTAAATAAGTCCTTAGAGATTTTATCCTGAAAATGAAATTGATATTTCCTTGCTACGAGCACGTAAGAACGACAACATTTCTTTCTACCGTGGTAGACAACCTCTTATCTTCCGTCCAGCAGGAAATTAAAATAGCAACGCGCTGCAACTTTCAAATTACTTTTTCATAAGATAAAAAATGACGCTGCGAAATAGAATTTGGAGTATAGAGCTTTGTTATACATTTATCTGATGCGAACTCTAACCTGCGAAGGCGAAATGATTACAGAGGTTCCTTATTCAAAGTTCTCTTCCTAAATTTAATGGGTATTCCTTAAATAACAGGACACAGCACCACTAGAAATGTTGCGTTTTTGTTTGAAGACTAACTGTTGTTGGTCTCGTACAACTTTGCCTTTTATAATGTATGTATTTATATCGCGTTCCTTGCACATTTTTGCGTCCTCTACTAAGTATATGCATTGTGTAGGGGAAGTAATGTACTCTAAATTTGACACCAAGATTTTACCGGAAATACATGTTTTGAGAATGGGTACCTCAATCCAAGAAGAGTTTTTAGAAACGGACCTCTGTGTGTGTGGTGTGTGGTGTGTGGTGTGTGTGTGTGTGTGTGTGTGTGTGTGTGTGTGTGTGTGTGTGTGTGTGTGTGTGTGTGTGTGTGTGTGTGTGTGTGTGAGAACAGCATGACTCAAAAAAACTTTTTCTAAAAATGTGATTTGTTGCACTCACATGACTTTCTCCGCTCTTGCACAAACCATTTTTATCAACTCTTATTCTCTTATCTTCTTCACGAAGTCGAGATAAATATTTGTAGAAGTTATCTTAATTACTAATTTTCTTTTAGGTGCAAGGGAGATATGGGAATACAGTAGGCTTTGAGTGTTAAATGTTTTAAAGCTTTCAAATTCCTTTCTCCTTGCACGTCTAATATAAAAAAACTGAATAACGATCTTCCATTTGTGGAAAGTATTATAAAACTCACAACTCAAGACAGATAACAAGGAATATCCCCGAAATGGTTCACCCCCCCCAAAAAAAAAAAAAAAAAAAAAATTAGACATAAATTGTGTTTTAAGAAGATCTACAGTAAGATCTGAACTGTCTCTTACGGTTTACCAGTTATGCAAAAGTCATCCAGAATAAGGACTAAGTGGGCTATAGCCAAAAAATTCAAAATACACATTTAATTTACCATAAAAGTATCTTAAACATATGGCATTTCAATCAAAATCGTTAGAACCATTTTTGGGCTTTGCAATTCTTAAGCTTTCCTCAAATGGAAGGTCGTTATTCACTCTTTTATCACTTGGTCGTACAAAAAGAATGGAATTCCAACACCTTCATATAGCGGCCAGCTTTGAAATATTTGACTATTGCACAAAGGCTACTGTATTTCTATATTCCCCTTGCACTTACAAGAAAATTAGGTAGTAATAATGATTTCTGCAAATATGTATCTCGACTGACATGAAGATAGAGGAGCAAGGGTTTGTAATAATAGTACAAGAGTAGAGAAGATCATGTGTGTAATACATCAGATTTCTGTTAGATTAAGTTAAATATTTAAATGTAAGAATACAAGAGGGTGATTTTATGTTAGTGATACGAGTCAGGTGGAGTCTCTTCTAGTGGATGGAGGGGGCGAGACATTGAGTCCAAGGACAGGGTAATGAACCATGAGAAGAATCATTTCCAAAGCGTGGACTAGCAAATTCTAACCAGAACCAGCTTGCCTCTCATTGGGAGAAGTTTAGCGGCGAATTATTTCGCTTCCTTAATCGGTGTTTTTCAAGATGACTTAAGTTTAGTTAAGAAGTTCTCTTTGTCTGGCGGAGCCGCTCACCGCAGTAATTAGGTTAACCTCCAACAACATAGTGATGCATTTTAATGGCGCTTCGCGCTACCAAGATGTTCCTAGAACAAATAAAAGAGGTAGGGAGAAGGAAATTTGAGCGTATGGAAATATAATGGTACCAAAAACTCATCTGCGTGCTACTGACAGTGCGTTTCTGCCTGTTGGTGCCTTCTGCTTCATCTCTGGGGTGTTATTTTTATGGATTGCTCTTTAGAACAAACTGCTTTTACTTCAAAATGCTCTTCAACAACAAACTAAATCTGCTTCAATTATGAAAGTTCTCAAGATTGGCATTTAAAGTTTGACTGACTTTAAATACGTCATACTTCTTGGAGTCCCAAGTTATAAATGAAATACTGTAGAGTTATAAAACAACATACTTGCAAAGGTCTCAACCTTTAGCTAAAATATGCCATTGCGTGGAGAATAGTTGCCACTTCACAGATAATAAAACATTCTACGCCCAACTATTCTTACAAACTCATATTCCCCTATCTTCTTCACGTTAGTTGAGGAAAACACTGGCAGAAATTATATTTCTAATTTTCTTGTAGGTGCAAAGGGAATATGGGAATATGGTAAGCTTTGAAATTCCTCTTGCACATAAAAAGTAAACAACGACCTTCCATTTGAGAAGCGTTTAACTATTGGAAAACTTAGGCACATAAAAAGGAATATTTTTGAAAGGGTTCACTCCAAAAAATGCCTTTGGACATAACGTGTGTTTTAACGAGACCTTGTTTGGTAAGATTTGGTCTATTTCTTAAGGTTTACCAATTATGCAAAAGTTATCAAGAGTAAACAGGTCTACATGGGCTATAGCCAAAAGATTCAAAATGTATGTTTCATATACCATAAGAATATCTTAGACATTTTAATCAAAATCATTAGAGCTATTTTTGAGAAAGTTAAAATTTTGGACTATTTATTTTTGAGTTATGGTGTTCATAGACACACACACACACACACACACACACACACACACACACACACACACACACACACACGGACCTTGCTCTCAAAAAGAGCTTTTGGATTCAGGGACCTCAAAACATATATTTCCGGTGAAACCTCAAGATCAAGTGTTTGGGTCAAATTCAGTACTTCCCAGTACAGAAAGTAAAAACTGCTATTGTGATGATGATGATGATTATTATTATTATTATTATTATTATTATTATTATTATTATTATTATTATTATTATTGCATAATTACTAGTATTGATATTTATAAAGAAAATATACATTAACTTGATTTTGTTTCGTAACCTCTAACAAAGAGTAACTTGCATTACCCACAGCAAAGTGATATGCAAGGAGTACCTTGCTTCCGCAAAACGAAATTATATCGATAGTGTAAATATCGATCATCAGCAAACACTCCATGCCATCTGTTGGGGTTCCAAAAACTACTTACAAAGGTGCCTCCTGCTTTTCAATTTCTACGTGTTGTTTGAAAATTATATCACTAAATGTTTCACTAAGTTGTCTTTAATGAAAATATAGAAATTAATGCATTGCTAACAATTAAAGGCGGAAGAAAGGCTTTCGTTGCTTTTATGGAATACATAGGTAAATAAAACAAAAGGTCATTTCCTTGTTAATATTCATAATATGGGATACCATTTTGTAACCACTTTATTGTTTTTGTAACTTAACTAACGTAGAACATGTAATAATAAGAGCCAATGCACGAGAGCTTTTGGTACACTACGGTGAAGACTGAATTGGTGCCATAATGGCTTCATTCCGTCATGTTCCCGCTGTTCTGGAGAGGGAGCTGTACACGAAGCGATTTCTGCATATCGATTGTTTGTTGACGGTTTCGCATCAAATCATGTAAGTTGTGCTGGATGTTGGAATCGCTCCAACCCTTCCCCACTACGTCATCACAACAGTCAGCGATTTTGGACCACATTTCCTTTCCTGTGAATGTTTTTCACGAGAAAAAACCAACTGTCTCTTTGAGCACATGTGGAACAAAATATATACAAGGTGTGCTACATTTCTGTTATCTACAGATAACTTCTTACTATATTTGCTGGTGAAGGCGTTAAATATATTACAGTTGCTTACACGAGGTGGCCTCATCCCAACCATTACTAAGCCAATAAAGTTAAAAACACAAACAGAAACAACACAACGAAATCAGCTGAATTCTCATTATCTACCGCTTTTGTCTGCCTTAGTTATCATAAGTAATGCCAGGAGTGACTCGATTTACCTAGAGAATTGATGCTTGAATCCAATATTCAGTTAGTGTAGGGACTGAGAAAGCACAGTCTAATCTATCCCTTTTTCTTTAAAAGTTTTTTTGTAAGAGGTGCCAGAAAACTTTTCCTATCACTATCACGAGTTGCATTGATTATGACTGTTTCACGAATCAAAGAAAGATATATCGCATGAAATGTTATGTAAATCTAGTTACTACCTTCTAAAACAAAAATAAAGAAGGCACACATCACTTAATAGAAGGCATTTTTAATTTCATTCAATACAAAACTTATCTAAGTGATTCCAAACATATTTCCTGTTGTACTTTGTGTTCTGGGGTTCCCTCTTCTGACTATTTCATTTCTTCCAGCATTATATACTTAATCAAAGTGAGAGTCAGCCATTTTTGACATTTAAACCCAACCACGGGACATTTCAGCTAGAGTCCCTAACCTTATCTCAACATAAGAAAGGCAGAGGAGGTGATAAATCAAATCTGATAAATTTTTCGAGAATGAAGACTGTCATTGGTTGAATTTTGAAATTCTTATGCACATGTTTGGTCCATTTCAAGTAAGTCACAGTGCTGATTTTGGGGGAGGGGAGTTGTTGGTGTTGAGTATAGGATATTTATATTAAATGCATATTCATACCTCCAGCTGAGATCGAACCCAGAACCTCTAGATTTGGAAGTTAGCATGTTAACCACAGTCGTGCTAAATTTTCTCAATTTACTTGTTGGAAAGGGTAGTGCGGGAGATTTTTCTTTTCAGATGAGTTTTCTGGAAACACTAGATTAGATTTTTAAATGTGTTACGCAGATAGCTACCCGAATAACATAAAAATAAAGGAGAGCCACTTCTTTGCTGACAAAAATGATTTTGAGAGAGAACATTTGTAAATGTTAGCAAAATATTAAAGTTATCAAAATATTATGAAATATGGACCCTTTTTGTGCGCATTGAATTGTACACACTACAAAATGTGAAATACTTGGTCCCATAATGATGGCAAGCTTGATTTAGAACCGTTATGCCAATTTGTAACCGGCGGTGTCAGTTTTGAATTTTCCCCCTTCTCAGTGTGTTTGGGGGTCGGAGTTTACGGCGACAAAGCTAAGAGACTGGAACTAAACCGAAAATTAAAAACTGACAGTTTTAAGTATTTTAAGTGTATAATGGAGGAAAACACGTGCAATAATTTCACCAAAATGTGAACCAAAAAAGCGACATTAAAGAGCAAAGTAAGGGCCGTTACATATTTACAAAATTGTTTTCAGTAAAGTTCTTTATTTTCTTTTTTTTACAGAACTTATTATAATTATAAGTCTTAGTTAAACCATAGAAAATGTAAAACATACTTTTAGAAGAAAGATATAAGCGTATTAAATTACGGGTTTAACAATATGCATTTATTGTAATTAATTAAAAATAGTGCCTGAGCTCGGCTAGACTTGAAACAATCAAACTACTTTGGACAAATGGACAAACTTTCGCAGTTTCTTTAGAGTCCTAATTTATGTTATGACCACGCCAGATGTTGATGACGTGTCATATTTTAGTTTTTACATAAGCCTTAAACACCTATGTGTAATTTTTAAATTCTCATTATTCGTATACCTACTTTTTCTACCTGCATAGCAGTTCTACCCATGTATAAATTACTTTATTACTTTCTGTAGATTAATTTCAATAACAAACAACTAATAAATAATTATATTTAATACATTAAAATAATCTTTGCTCTTAGATCAGTCATTTAATAGATATTTTTGAAATATTTTAGGTAATGAAGTCCGGGGTTCCTTTCCTCATATTAGGAGTTTGCTATGGTAATTTCTGAGGTGCTGGTAAGTTCATCCAGTATATTTATTTTCAGCATGTTAGTGATGTATTTTCTTACTTTTGTTTAAAAAATACTAGTTCTTCTAGTAGCCTATATTTATGGAATATAGATGAGCAAATTCCAAAGATTCAGATGGCAATAAAGTAATAGAATTTAATGAAATAATGAGCTCATGACGAATAATCGTCTCAGGGTTCAGTTAGAAATATCGGTCAGTGTCTAGCATGATTAGTAGATACTCTCAACAGTCAGATAAAATATATGAGCTAAGGGGCACAGTATGTCTTTTGGTATACCCTGTAGTATATGTCTGCTCACTATTATGAGGAACGTTCGTACTTACCAGTACAAAGAAAATATCTTTCTACATAAGGGCCCTAAAATATATTCCGTAGTATAATGTGGTATAGTATATATCTTCTATTTTGAATTCTTTGCCTCTTTCTTTGGTTATATATTTTCGTAAATAACTACCATTCCTGCATAAAAACTCCCTTTTAAGGATAATGTTCTGTTTTTTACAACATCATAAGGAAAACATGAGAGTAGATCATTTTGTGCATACCCCACCAGAATTATAACTTTGAAGGCATAAATTATAGCATTCTTGTAATACCTAAAGCACCTCATTTTTCAAAATTTTAGAATATATCTGGTATTTCTAAACCTCTCCAGTCCTTGTATTTTGAACATAGCCCTTTTTTACAATTAAATAATATATCTTGTTGCATGTATTTTAAAATACTTAGCTGTAAATAATTAGTAAATTAATGCACATGCAATTGAACTATTGCAACCATTTTAATTATTAAAAATAATCATCCAAAGGTTTGAGACTGTGATCTTGTAACTCATTACATACGGGTACTGACTCTTTATTGACTTAAAGTTAAGCATCACAACTATAGTAAGAAATACATATTAAAATACTGATGTAAGCAAAATTCTATATATAGAAAATGTCAGTTAAAAAATAAGATAGAAGAAATTGTCTAAGTTAAGATTTACAAGGAGCATATCAAATGCTGCTTCAAGCAACTCTTATGAAGAGAAGTTGGCAAAGGTTTCAAAAGTATATACATATGTAATAAACTAAGCAAATGTATAGAAATAAATAGTACATTTTGATTTTAGTCTGAAAGAAAATGTATATTTTTTATTTACTCTGAATATATTCTAAAGTGAAAGACACATGGCCAAGTTTTCTATTAGTAATAATGATTAATTATATTCAGTCTTCTAAAAGGTGCAAATATAATACCCTTATCACTCTAAGTTAAAGCTATCTAAATTATAAAACACACTTGAATGAAATTCATAAACATGCCCAAGTAATGTTTGTGCACACAAGCAAGAAGATTTTGAAATACAAAACAACTGGATTATTGTGAATTTCAAACATCTCTGCTAAGAGTACACACAGTTCTAGCACAAAATAACACACAATCACAATATAAATATTTTCCAGCCAACAAAAACAATGCAGTGAAAACAAGCACAAAACAAGCCACTACTTTGAGCTACGGGGCTAAGCACGTTGAATAACAAACACTGAAAAGATAAAGAAAGCATCACCTTAATACTTACATATTCATTCTGTAATAAAAAAGACGAAACATCGATCGTAATCATGACACCATGTTTATATATCGGTTTTGATTCAGCTGCTGATGACACAAATATTGTTTTTGGAACGAATCTGCATGTCGCCAGTAAACCACGGAAAGGTTTTTAGGAAATGAATTAGCAATGCTTCATTTTAACGAACGCCGTGGTCTGCAAGCGCCAAGCGTGAATATTTTAAGCAGAAACCTATGAAATATTAACAGATTATACACGACACATCTGCAGGGAGTTACAGGATCATCCAAACAAATATTTTTAATGTCGTTAGTTTATGAAAATCTCTTATGAAACATATGGGAACAAACGATGTTTCAATTTTATCAACATATAAAATAAATATTTTATTTTTAACGTGTTTTAAAACGAGCGTAGTTTGGGGAATTTTACAGTAACAAAATGCGAACAGCCCAATTTTGCTTCTGCAAGAAAGTTAGTGATAGTCATTTGCTCTGTCTCTTTATTATTATTTGCTTAATTGCGGCAGGTATTGCACTTCAAAAGGTGGCATTTTATGATGTGGCCCTGATGGTCACTTTATTGCAGGCACAAGAAGTCACATTAAATTTATCTCTTGGTATTAGCGTTGGTCGGTACTGACAGTCAAGTAAGTCATTTGCAAAAGTTGTCAAATTCACTTTGATGCAGAAAAAGGAAGTAGTCGAATGAAGAGGTTTTCAGTACCTGGAGCACGGAACCTGAACCATAGTGGACCTTTTTTGCTTTCAATGTGGCTCCTGCGAGGAAGGGATGAGGAAGAGACCGAAAGTGTCCTTTCTCTTGAGAACATCCAAGCGGTTCGTGTAGTGTTGACTCAAATGGCCCAACAAATCAACAAGAAGGGCTTCTGTTAAGTAGAAGTGTCTCGCCAATTGGTTCAAAGTATTCTTCAGTCACATATGCACTTGCACCTATTGAAAATGGCCGTATACTGCAGTTCAAAGCCCAAGTTTGGGATTGCTCCGTGTAATATTTGACCAACACAAGTGCTCATTTACGACAGGTTGTGAAGCAAGACAAAGATAGTATGAACATACAATTCACTCGAGACACATCCAGTCTGCAGTGAGTAGTACTTTACCATTGCTGTACTAAATGAATAGATGAATAAATGAATGAAGCCTTGAGTATTCTGTAAAGGGAACATTCTCCTGCAAGAGGGGCAGCTCTTTTACAAGACTATTCACGTGGCTAGGTGCGTTATAGGAAGTATTAATTCTTCCACATATTGAACTTTACTTCAGCTTCCATCAATATGTCTTAAAATTAACCTTAGATGCAGTTTTTGTGTTCACACAGTATGATTTCTTATTGTCTCTCACAGTCTTTCCAAACAGCTATACATCTTGCAACACTGGACCACTGTGGTCCCACTTGTTACTTGAAGTCGTTTGCCCATCTTGTTTTTGGTCTTCCAGTGTATGGGTCCCGCATGGTGATCGACTGAGCCCGTCTGTCGTGGTGAAACCCTGCGACGTGTTCCGCCCATTTAAATTTGACTCTTGCAGCCTGCTACATTCTTGGATGCCGTGATTTCTTGGAGTGTTTTGTTGGAAACTATATCTCGTAGCGAAACACCCAGCAATTGACATGATTTCCGTTGTAAGTGGACTCGGAGAGTTTTGTAAACTGGTACCTTGACTGCCAGTACCTTGAGTGTTTAATATAAAATTTCCAGATCTTTAATATTTGCTTATATAATGTGAATTTAGACTGTAATTAATGAGATGCAAGATTCTCAAATCTTCCTGATGATAGATGCAAGAAAGGTTGCGAATAGCAATGGAAGTAAAGTTCCATGTTTATATGACTACTACGGTTTTTTGCATTAATATCAATGTCGCTTTTGAAATGAAACGTTACAAGCCATGAAAGTGGGCAAAGAGGCGAGGAAATCAACACGGTGCCCGACCTCCTATGCAGAAGTACAAATGTGGAAATCGTGAAGTTGCAACGTTCGTAATAATCAACACAAAATGAAAAAAATACTATCACAAAGTTTCTTACAGACTTAAAACTGGACAGTCCTCAAATGTTTCTTACATTAAAGCTACTTGAACTATATATTATTTTTCGGCTAAACGACTGCATAACTTTAAGATCTTATTTAATTTCCCATTTTATTTCAGAAATCACTTAGAAAAAAACATAGCGAGTTAGAAACTCTGTCTTTTTGTTAAAATGTAAACCGATATTAAAATATAAGGATTAGGAATACTAATGGCTTTATAGAGTGAGATAAACATTTGTATAGTGGTAAAAAGTAATATGATAAAGTACTTTGATGTTTGAGACTTGGAACTACATAATATATTTTTATTGTGTTTATGCTAGCAAATTTATGGTTTTATTATTCAATGATAAATGTGTTTATTTCCTTTTGCTTTCTTGAAATACACTATAGGAGAACTTCAATTTCACGTTATAGTGCAATTATTAGTTTTACGTAGGATAGGAACTAAAATGTGTGCAGGGATGTTGTATTTAAGCTGGGGAGAAACGAACAGATTTTGTGTAGATAACTGCTCTACTTCATGAACGCAGTAGTTGTAATCGATAGACTACAGTTCGTAATCCGTCACGGATCTTCTAGTTACTAGAAGAGTGAATTTGTGGGTGCAGTTGGAGCATTTGTGAAAGCATCACGTGTTTTCACCGTTTGGTTAAATACTTTATTTTCTGCCAGGGAGTTCACGATTGGTGTTTCGTGTGAAATTAAAGTTACCAGGGAACTGAGAATTCTCTTGGCTTTCTTACTATAAGGACTGGTTGTGGTATTTCCTTAAAATGCAGCTTGTCAGTGAATAACAACACTATACTCGCAATACATGACGTAACTTCAGAGGGGAGCCGTTCTAATTGGGTTGGTCTCGACGGGTCAGTAAAGTATAGTGAAGAGTTTGTTACACAAATTTCGCTGATTTTCATTTGTTTTCCCTAAACAAAATATTTTGCTTATAATAAATATCTAATTTCCAGAGACAATTGTACATTTATACTCCTCGTACACCAATTATTTATTTTGAGAATTAAAAAGTCTATAACTATGATTTATAATCAACGTAGCAAATTACTTCATTTTTAAGGTCAACAAATGAAGTAATGAAGGTCTATTAACATTTTAGTTTGAAAAAAGCAAGCAAAATATGGAGTATAAAAGTGATTAAAGAATGTGATAGTAGGTATTATTATGTTTTGCTTAAATACCCTCGAGGTTTTGTATTATTGAAAATCCGTCAAACAATTCAGTAGTAATGTTGAAACTAAATATATCTCATGATTCTAGATCCATAAACACATTTGGTCCTATATTTAATGGGAGATATATTAACTTACGCCTACAAAATTGCGAATTGAACCATTGGCAGGGATTAATTATTTTCACCAGAATCTTTAAGTGGAGTATGGATTTCCATATATGCAGTATGGTTCAGTTTAAGCCAATGTTGTGTGTTATGTTTTAAATATTAAGAAAGAAAATTTTAACCTGGAATCGCTGAACGTTGATTGGTCTTCCACCTAATTTCATTGTTGTATTTGTCTTTATTTTATTAGATATTATAACAGCATACAAATTGCATGGTTAGTATTTTTAAAGCGTCTCAATATGTACTGCAACAATCTGAGTCGAAGAAAATTTCAGAGGAAGTATTCTTTTTAGTATCCCGCCTACATCTAAGGTTATATTGGCTAAGGTTTTTAACAATTGCTGAATAGCAATGCTGTTCGCTTACTTCTAGTGGTGTTAATATTTGGATTTGTATTAATTTTGGTTACATATACACTGTCACACTTTCATTCATACTTCCAGACTGTATGGAGGTTTGGGAATAATCCTGGCTAAAGAAGCATTCCTAACCTCTGGCTGGGAATCGAACCCAGGACCTCCGTGTTTGAAGGTTAGTATGCTAACCACCAGACTACAGAGGTAGTCTAGATGAAGTATTGTTATATTGTTTGGTGCATTTGGGGATCGGGGGCATAGTGAGCTGTAGTAGGCAGTGCTTTTAGTATATTTGCTATTTCTTTTCATTTTATTTTTCAGTTGCTGGCAAAAGCTTTTAACACTTCCTTTAAGCCAGTAATAATTGGAACAAAGATTTGCTCAGTTCTCTTAGACTGTCTTCGATATGGTCACTTCACCACATTAGTAAAGCTTTTGTGAATTATAGATATCAGTGGCAGAGCTGAGAAGGCAATTGTTCAGACCTTATGCTTGTTATTGGCTGTCTGACTGGAAGATGCAAGATCAGGATGCTATATGCACTATATGGGATTCGACTATCTTCGTTTTGGACAGTACTGCATCTGCTGTGTGCCTTCAACCTTGTCTTCTTTCAAGTAATACTATTTGAAATCAGTAATCGATAGATCCATTTTCATTGTGTAAAAGCAGGCCTTCGTGGGCTCATAAATGACCGCGCACTGGGAGAACATTGTTACCAAAAATTACTTGAATATTTGATTTAAGATGAGATGTTAAACCCTATCTTCGCAATGCGATATTCATCTTACTTTACTCGCGAAACTACCAATCCTATGATGTTGAAAATTGATGCACAAATAGATTGATAGTTTTTGTAATGTATGTCATGCGGATGGATGAGAGCTATGCACCTTCTACACGCATCGTTCCTATTCACCATCTGCAGTAGGACCTTGGTGGGTCCACCGAAGGGACTTGTATTGTTGGGGTCAGATATCTTCACTGGCGTCGTTTCTGGACCCTTGGATCGGGCATCAGATACATTAGTAGTGGAAATGATAGACACTTGCGCTCATCGTCATCCAGTTCTGCTCACTCTTTGGATCCTTGCCCTCATCCTTCCCCCCTAGGGGTGGCAATAGTGGTACAAAAGGCCTACTGAACTACTGCACTGCTATGCCTTGGTAGTGTAGGGGGCCCTCCGTTGTCTATTTACCTTTACCTTTTGTCTCGTGGTCTTCAATATCCATTAGTATTTACATTAGAGACTGAGAGCAACCTACCAGAAAACCTAGTCACATTGGTCGGTCCAGAGGATTTGAATCCAATATCTCTCGAATGCGCCAAACTCGTTACTGATAAGCCATGCCACTCTGTTCGTGCAATTGAATATTCTGTTCCAGATGCATTTACTTCCGTCACAGCAACCGTTTTACGGAGGATTTAACATCGCACCTGGGGGCGAATAATTCTCTGCATAAACAAGGCGGTGTGCATACAAATCCTCGGTATTATAATCATCCTTTCATCGTATTCATGCTGCTAAAATGACATTTCACAGCTTATCTACAACTCAGAGGCGGATAATCTGACCTTTGATACACCCTGTAGTGTTGTGCAGTAACTACGGTATTAGAAAATGTAGCACTGCGCACCGCTTGGAACAGTACAGCTTCCAACAATGCTTGTTTTCTGTTTAGGCTCAAATATCACATGCATAGCATTTAGAAATACGAACGGAGGCATTGCTAGCTTCACACCTCTGTGTTTCTGAAAATAAACAATTTGTTTTAATGAAAATTAGGTTTCGTTGGACTATAACAACGCGAGCGATCGCAAGTTAAAATTGTAAAAACTTACAAATATACATACTAGCTTTATGGTTGACAACAAATGAAGGATTTTATGCACGATTTTAAATAGCAGATTTTTTACTTTTGTAAGAAAATAGTGTGATGCATGAGCTAAGAAAAACAGCAGAGCCAAAGTCTAATTTATAGTAGTCGAAATATATACCTAATGTATTTATTAAGGCCTAAAGTATGTTCATTTTTCTCAACTACTGCTAAATTTAGGAAGTTATGTGCCCTTCAAAGACATTTTTATGGATATTTTTAAAATTTGCCCTGCATTAAAAATTGGAATGCTGAAATACATGTTTTATGTTTGACAAAAACAGCATTTTAAAATTCTCATATACGCGAAGGGGAATGTGATGAAATCTTCTTTTTTCAACATATATTTGAAGGCACATAAACGAGTAGTGTTAGTTTGCGGCATATTGCTCTTAATGTGAAAACATTTTCTAATAATAGCGTAACGTATTAAACAATAGGTTGATAATCTAGTTGCTCCAGTTTTGTTTTTGTTGTTTGAATTGATTTCGCTCCTTTTTGTTTATTTGTTCTAACATTTTCTCTGCTTATTTCTTCAAAGGATAGGTGCATACAATTAAAATTAATCTTTGTTCCGAGAAACTCCAGGGTCTTGCACTTAAGTGTTCCCCCTGTTGAACGATGCTGCTGCCATCTCATGACTCTCAAATGTAATTCATCCCTCTTGATAAATGTTTTGTAATACAGATCTCTTTAATTGATGCAATGAATATAATAAAAATTGGACAAGACTGGACATTATTAGAGGAAATTTTCGAATAAAGAAAGAAAACTTAACTAATTGTGCGCACATCTCGTGAAAGACAACAGACAATATGATAAATCTGTAAAAATTGGTGAAAAGTAAAAAAATACTAGCAATCTTTATTTATTAAACAGTGATTACGGAATATATGGGACAGATTAATTGATGAAATTGGATTAAAGCATTGGTATTTTATTTAATAAACGATATGGTGAGAAGATGGTATGTCTGGATTCCGCTCTAAGTGTGGTGGGCTTGGACAGGAAGGCTGCATTCCAAGCCTTGCGGCAAGAGAAGCTTCTGGTAACTTACAGATGCGTTCAGTCCAGTACAGAGGACGGAGTTAGGTGTATTAATAATGTTGCATATGTGCGAATTTATTGCAAACCATTGAGGTGCAAGGAATGTAGTGTGTGTGTGCATGCCATGCCTGCCTCTTATGTGTTATATATAATATATATAAAATAACAGCAAATGCACAACTACAATACTAGTTTAAAGGAATTCTTGCTACAAATTGTATTGAAGCTGAAGCTTGGAGGTCGATTTAACGTCAATAGTGATGTGTGTGTTGGCAAAATTCTAGGCAAAGTGAGCTAGTTCGATTCTGAAGAGGTTGCTTTTTCCCATGCCAACGGCTTGTAACTTTTTTCATACAATGATACGAAACACCATTCGTGACTCACTTAGTATATCAATGCCTTTAAAATGCTTACTTGTTTTGAAGTTGAAGCAAGAGCTGGAAGTTTCTAAATCTCCAAACATTTATTTTTGTAAGTTATTAGTTATTTTCATAAGTTATTCTGTTTTTGATTAAAGAAGGCAAATGTGATTTCTTATTGACAAAACTATGTACTGTTAGCCGAGATTAATTTTTTGATGTTCAAATACTTTGTACGTAGTCTGCACTAGTAACAGTTTGCCCGTTTATGAACACAAAACTTGACATTCTCTCACTCTATACGCTTTGGAGGCAACAAAGTGAGCCAACAGTTAGTGATACAGAAATACTACTAATAAAATTCTCCTCTTATGGACTTACGGTGAAAGAAGGCTATACCACAACGAACGGAGTTCTGCTGGTTTTTTTTTTCAATTATTTGTTATGTCTTCTTCCATATTAAGAGTTCTCTATAGGCCCATAATGCACTTAAAACATTAATCTTATTGGATAGAATAGAATTTCTTTGCTTTTTATTCTGTTTATTTCTCCCAGCGGGTTCAGGATGGATAGCTATTGGGAAAAAAATACTTGCTCGAACGAGGCCTTTTGCGGGATTTATATCTCTCTAAAAACTAAGGTCAGTTTAAGTTGAACATTTATCTCCCTGAGATATTTGATAGTCGACCTATTTTGAAGTGTACGTGGTTTGAAAATCTTTGGTAGTAGCGAAGAAATGCCCAAGTTGCCATTAGGAAATGCTGCATCGTTCACAATAATTTAGGAAGCCATTCCATGCCAAAGAGAGTAGATTCCTCTTTTTCAGAAGCCTTGTTAATAACAGTAATTACTTCAAGAGTGCTTAAGAACTTAAAGGAAAATCATACAGGGTGTAACAAAACTGTCAGAATTTAGGAGAGTGTTCCTTTGATTTAGAGGATGAAAATGTTACATGAACATGGGCCCAGAAACTTTTAAATCCCCGTTAATCCTTTTTCAACAACGCTACTTAGGCGGTGCATGACGGTGTTGCATAAAAAGTAGGATTACACACACAAGTATTCTTTAAAATAAATGTTAACAAGGATAAATATAACCTCGGCCATCGCAGTGAATCCCGGTTGCGCTGATGTATCCCTGGAGAACGCCATTTTATCTCGCCGCTAGCAAACAGCTGAGTCTCATGATACAAGTTGTTAGATCACCCCACGTTTATTGATAATTATTGTAATCTAAACAAGAGTATTTGATGGGATCTCAAAGATTTTTAGAAGGTTATTACGCTGTACTTATTTTGCCAAAATATCTAATATAGTTAAATTACAGGGGAGTTGCAAGAGGGGAAGAAAGCTTTACGCGACCCAGTTAACATAACTTGTTTTTATCCTCTGAATGAGAATATAGCCCTACATTTCAGTCAAACAGTTTTGTTGCACTCTGAACATAATTATGTTGAACTTTCCGCCTTTAGAGTAATTTTTGGAGCTACTAATATGGCAGCTATGTTTCACCATCTTCATTAGTAGAAGAATCAGCTCTCTTTGTAGTAAGATTTTCTACTGCCATTTGTGTCCATCCGAATATGAAAGAAATGTACTTTTACGGCGAGTGTTATTAAACTAACTGGTAAGTAAGGTCCTGAATATATTAGATGATTCGAAAGTGACAGTAAATAATTTGAATATGAAAAGAAAGGGCTGAAATACGCAGAGATGTTTCAATAAAGATGGTCCGCAATCAGTTTTCAGGATAAACCTACTGCTTGTGGGAGTATACCCATGCGCTTTGCTCTCTGCATAAAAGGAGCAACTCCGGTTGTTTTGCATGTTAACTAGACGCTATACTGTATACACTAAATACCTTTTGAGGGCTCAGCGAGTGGGAGAGTGTGCACGTGTAAACAAACAAGTCAGCGTAATAGTACTCACCATTTTATATAGGTACCTTATCACATGTTAATCAAGCCTTTAATAACAAGTTGAATATAATAACTTTCCTTATTCAGTTTATGCTCGTTGCGTCCCATGGGTTCTGTTTTGACCAATTTTTGGTAATGTTTAGGTAATGATTTATTCTTAAATACTGAACCTCAGTTTTTATCTGTTTCCTAATGATACTGTTAGAACCTTGATTATAATCATTATAGTAGCTGTGTGTGAAAATCTATCTCTATTATAACATAACTGTAATATGGCATCGTCTAGCTTTAAATCCTCTTTATACCATTGATAATTATTTTGAATATAATATTGCTATATATTAAAACTGTATTTATCTATATGTAATTTGTTGGTATAACTGACGATGTATACAATCTCTGACAAGAGGTTTAGTGCTTAACAAACGATTTAGATACAACCCTGAAGGCGTTGGTTATTAATGTTTAGCGCACCTGAATACCGAGAAGTGTCCTTAAAATACTTACTTCACGTACTAATATTTATTTGTACTTTTCATCTTCGAGTTATTTACTGTCACGTTTGAAACATCCAGGTAAAATGTTTGAAATGAGTAAGCAGCGAGAACACAACACCATTTACACTTTTGCATTTTTTTTAAAGTATGAATGCGTATAAATGTTTCCTAAGCAATTAATGTTAACTTATACAAAGTTAATTTATTATTTTAGGTACGCGTGTTTAGTTTCCATTCAAACAAAGGCATACTTGTGTGTTCTTACGTGCACATGGAATGGCTATTAAGTACTTTATACCATTTAGCCTCTTCATTGGATCATTGGGACGATAATTATTGGAATAACGAAACTTTATTTATGATTTTTTTTCTAAATAAGCGCTAATTAATTATTAAACAACGTATTTCATTCATTTAGTGAAGGTGTGCTAACCTTAAATTGAAATAATGTATTAGTCACTTATCATTGGATTTATTTCACACTGAATTAACATTCCTGGAAGTCTAGAAAAGTGTCTTCTTTTCACAAGAGCTGTAACCTTAAGGGCTATCTAACTGTTGTCTAAACACTGAACTTATATTTACATATAAATATAATACTACATCAAAACGGCCAGACGAACATCGAAATAACACAGTCATGACCAACATGATGATAATTAGAGGGCACTGTGTTTGATGCCAGCACTATGCTGCTCTCTAGCGTGTGTCCCTAACACCGAGCACTAACAAAAGCAGGTTTGGAAACTTGACGATGGTAGGGAACAGTCAGTCACATACAGGCTCAACAGTAAACAGGCACAAACTGCCAATGGCGCTCTAGTAATCTGGCGTCCACCACGACAGAATTTCCCATGTTCACTACTAGAATGTCTTGCATTGACTTCAATACTTAATTTTATCTTCAAACACTCAATGCAGGTACGGTTATTTTTGAATTTGCTAAAACAAAAGGAGAGATAAGAATGTATCATCGCTTGTAAATGCTGTCAGAAGTGTAATCATTTATATTAATCCTGCTTATACTGTTAGCTGCAGAAATCGCAATGCATAGGGGAAATTCGGGTAAGAGTACGCATCTCTTGGGTACTAAGAATTGAGATTTTTTTTTTTAAAATTTAATGTTATGGCGTTAATACTTACGACCAGTTTTCGCAAGATAGTACCCAATGCGTCTAGCAGTGTGCAGTTGTAATCCAACTTTTTCTCTCGGCCGAGGGAAGGGTGGAATTCGTTGCTGTGTGCTGAGTTCGTTGGCTGAAGGTTAGTTCTGCATTATAAAAGGTTACCAACATACAATATATTGTTCGGTTCCTCTTCAGGTATCCATTAATGCACGTGTTCATATGTTCATATTCCCAACTCATGTATTTTTGGGTGATAATATTTTGGGAGAAGGTGATAGAATATTCTTGTTTTCAACCCCGCCCTCCTCCCACCATTCTGTGGACAACGTGGACCTCCCAGTTGGTCTGTAACAACATGGAGTTTTAAATAATTATTGTCTGAAGTTAAAAACTTCTTAAAATAGTACTTGGTTTTGCGAAAAACTGCATTTATAGGAGATCGTCAATTATACTAGACCTAGGGGCTCAAACGTTTAACATATTTTTGAATACGTTGCTATATTTCTGGTGCGCCTAATTTGCACCATACCCTCTGTAGGGTGACATACTTGATTCCCAATACAGACATGGGGAAAGGTATACCGTGAAATTGTAAAGCTTAGAAAGAAAGATGTATTTTCTACAGCTACTGGCGAAATTTACTGTAACCGTAAGAAGGGGCCAAGGAATAAACAATAATTATATCCTACCTTTGCCCTCAGGAGTGTCTGTGTTAGATCCCACGACGAGCTAATGGAATTCAAGAGCCGCTAACTGGGAACTGCTTCACCCGGGGGGTCTAAACCTAGCCTTCAACTAGGATTCCCCTCGAAAAGTGGATCTAAACCTGCAAGCACGCTAACGAATCAACTGAAGCCAAGAGATGTAGAACAAATCCACAAGCTGAAGCTCTGAGAACCAACTTTTTATTTGTGAATTTAATACTTTTATACACATTTTCTTTTTTACTTATGTAGATTTTAACGGCATTTCTGCCTGCTAAGCCGCCTTGGATACAGGGCTTGGTTTCAGCGACGGCTGCCGTGTAGTCGGTTGGTAAAAAGGAGTATCGAACTGTCTGAAAATTCTAGCGTGATGCGAGTGGAAGTTTTTACAACTCCCATTTCCTTTATGGAATCTTCGAGACTATACCGCTCAGTTATTACAAGAAATTTATCGCTGATCCGACAGGTTGCATTCACTTCCGTAGTGAGCTAGTTCTTACTGCGTGAGGAGAAAGCTGGATCCTAAATTCGATAATTAAATGAGTGATCAGAAAATGAGGCTCATTTGCGCGCCGCTAAATGAGGTGTTACTTGCAAGAACAAAAATCTGAAGAATGACTAGATAAAAATGGATGAATTGAAATATATTCGGAATGCTTTAAACCCAAAACGATACAAGCAATTCATAAGTGTTCAATATTTTACTCAATTGAAAACTCTTGTTTTACGCGTGATCATGAATGGCATTGCCCAGAAGCGTTTAGTGAGAAATTGCAAATTCAATAAAAGTGTATCATTCACACGAAGTGTATCAAACGTGATTTTTATATATAGCACCAATTTCAAGCAATATGAAATGTCATTATATCTTGTTAGTTTCTAAAGCATTAACCCTAGTGCCACACATCACTACCGGATTTGTGCAATGTCGTTGGAGAGTCGAGCTTACTTTTAGTAATATCGCCTTCTTTATGCCTTTATATAAGTAGACTTTAATACTTAGGTTGCATTTTATTTCAGATTTTTCCCGCTCTTTTCAATTTGATTAGGGATTCGTGATGTTATGGATGTATTTGATACTAATATAAGACATCCGCAATGGCCTTTTCGTTTACCATTTTGTTTCTCATCTAATAGTTCCGCATGAGAAGAACACAATATTTGTATTTATTATAGTGTCAAAAGGTTGACTCGTTCTGTTCCACATCTCATTGCTTCAATTAATCTGTTGGCAAAGGATAGCAACCGCCAATAAATAAGGGGCCAGTTTCATTTCGCAGTGTCAGTTACATTTCTATAAAGCTTTTTATAGAGCTCTTGAAATACTTCGGTGTTCTCCCGTAACTTCTGGTTTCCTTCTTCAAGAATCCTCCCTTAATTTAATATATGGTGAAACTAAAAATCAGCTATGTTACTACTGTATTTAGTTAAACATCAGCAATTTTGTGTTAAAAAGTTGCATGGAATGGGAATGCTTTTGTTTATGAATAAAATGAATACATTATCAGTTTTACCAACAATGGTACAGCAAATAAGCTTTAAGTGTACTCTTACCCTGAATTCCCGAGCATACAGCACATAATCGAGGTTTCCAAACATTTTAGCGGATTACAAAAGGTCTTAAGGATCTATATTTATAATTTTTGTTCGCCGTTTCTGCTCCAAGCTTCATGATGCAGTTTTGTAGAACTGTGTACTTCGGAAAATAGGTTTCAATAGCCAAATGTCTTTAAATTTTCGTGTCGTTTCTTTTGTTTGTATTAGGTCAAGAATAATGACTAAATGAAGACGATATTCTGTAATTTAAATATCCAAAATATGTTATATAAATGAGTTCCTCAATGTACTAGATAACTAGACATTAGGCATATTCTACTTTCGTATTGACTATTTTTGTTTATGTACTCCTAAATTCTTTGAAATTTGCATTTTACCAAGAACTATAAAAACTATTATGCTTTTAGGTTATGTTATTGCAGTATATAACAAAACTATGCCAGAGCTTTAGAGGACTATTCTTCTCATATAGAGGATAGAAATGTGTTATTAACTATAAATATGGATCCTTGAGCGCTTTATTACAGTTCCTTGCCATGCACGGTGCGGTGACATAGGAACGTATTAAAATCTGTGTTAAATAGCGAGCCAAATAGCGATGAACCTAATTCATTTTAATTTCTTTCTTTTTCTTATCTTTTTAGACCAGGAATAAACAACAGCTTGTAATCTACTATTGTGGTGGAATTATTATGCATTAGTTACCATGTCATTGGGCACAAAATTAGGCCTTCGTATCATACCATGTAAATAAAGACGTAGGGGAGAGATCACCGATGGAAGTTACTGCTTCAGCCTTACGTTAACCAATACAACTATTGCCAATAAAGAATAGTTTCGTCAAAAAAAAAAAAAAAAAAAAAAAAAATAAAATAAAAAAAATAAAATAAAAAATAAAAAATAAAAAATAATAATACTAATTTGTGGGTCGTGGTCTAGTGGAATATCTCCTTCCAGACGTTTCGTTGGAAGCTGCGTCAAACATCCTCAGTGGTGTGACCGTAGTACTCTGCTAGTCTCGGCGACGACTGATGCCATGCAGCTTCGAACGAAATGTCTGGAAGGAGATTTTCCACTAGATCACGGCACACAACGCTGATAATAATTTTGTATTTTATGGCACCGGCCGTGAAAGCTTACGCAATTTGATAAAAAATAATTTGTGCCCAATATTTGGAGTCATCTAGCATTCTTCACGAATGCATATATAGCTCATTATTTCGCTAACTGTCACACAAATATTGTGTAAACAATGTTGTAATACATTTACACCTTAATTCGAGTGAATTTAGTCACAATTTAATGTTACAATCTCATGCAAAGTTTAATTTCTAAGAGATATGGCAACGCCATCTCAACATTAAACTATGAGTGAAGTCATTCGAATTGAAATAATTTTTCACACTATATTTGCGCAACAGTGAGTGAATTAATGAAGCATTTATACCCATTCGTCAAGAAGCTAGATGGCTGCAAATAGTCCAAATATTTGATACAAATTATATTTTACGGTGAAACGGTTCTTTATTGACAATAATTGTTACACTCATATAGAATACCTGGTTAACGTATGACCGAAACATAACGAATGGCTCGGTCTAGTAAGTGAAGCGCTTTTTGGATCCGTATTCATAGTTGTCATCCTTTGTTCTGACATACATTTTGTTACAGTGAAACTTCTACCATTTGGTAACATATTGATTTTAAAACAGTTTTAGATTACTTTTTATTCGCTTTGCTGTGATTTTCACAAGCATAACAACAATTCTCGGCTGCAGAACTGCAGGGATTTTTGAAGATTTGCTCGCAGATATATAGAGTTAACAAGAAGTCGCTCCGCAGCTCTCGTGTAGTCAAGATTCCCCTAGAGACGGGAATCCCGGTGGTAGCACTGGCTGCCGCAAGCGTATAGTTAGCGAAATAAAAAGTCTGATAGATTCAGGTATGTGATTCATGAAAGGCCATGCAAATACAACTTGGCTGAATTGAAATTGTTTAATTAACTGGAATTTCCTTGTGCCACTTACGTAAGATATTGATACTATTAAATAAAGTATCTAGAACGAAGATCAAATGATTGCCCCTTCTCTTTTAGTTTGTTTTCAAACATCTTGTGTTTAGTGTGATAACTGAAAATAAAACATCCAACATTCTGTGCTGTCTTAACACCCTGTATTTAAACACTTAAATCAGATTAAACAGAACAATTCCAATGTGTTCTTTAATGTGTAATAGGAAAGTACAGGCGCAATTCAGTTTTGCGCTGAGTTAATGATTACCTTATACCAAAATTTGACTGGAGATTTGACTTGCAAGCTCAACAGAGAAATTTCTGTCGTGGTTTACGCCATTGTCTACACATCACACAAAAAACTGAAAAATTAGCTCCAGCGCAACACACAATACCTCCCTGACCCTCTCATTCCTGGATGGAAAAGGTATAAAATTACACCAATGTCGAGTATAAAAAACGTTTACACGTTGCTGTGTAAAAAAAGGTAAAATTACACACTCTTGTTCGCCGTAATAACTTCGCTACAACTTGCAAAAATGTATAAAATACTTGTAGCTTTAGTTAGGATAAAAAAATTCATTGTTTTATGTTTAAAACTTACTTTAAAAATTGCTATTCGTTTATTAAAAATTAGCAAAAAATGTGTAGCAAAAATATCAACAAGCTTTTAAAAAATGTCATTCTTCAAAAATCAAAAAAGCTTGGCAAAATCTGTTTATACGAAAGGGGCAAAATGTGTTATGATCGCTCTCTATTCTATGTGGAAAAAAAGGAGATTCAAAAAAATGATGCAGCAACGTGCTTAGTAAAGCCATCTGTCTCTTCCTATACACTATGCGCCTTTGCCGTAGACCATGCCTTCTACACAAACTAAAATGCGTCATCCTTTGCAAGAAATTAAAAAAATATTGCTTTTTTAAAAATGTCCCAGCAAATAACTATGAAGCAAGCAAAAATATAACCTAGAGGCGCCCGTACTAGCGCTTCGCGATTTAAAACAATTGAAAATCGCCTCAGCAGAACAACGTAAATCCATGGCGAGCTGAAGCACCATCTGGCATTTGTTTTTAAGTTACATTAAAATAGGAGTTATTTTAAAAACAATTAAAATACAGAAATAACAGAAAATAACAATCTACTTATGGAGTTAAACTAGAAAAAATATGCATTACAACTATAATTGAATAAGAACAGTAATTATGGCACATTTTAGACCGAAAAGCGCATAAATAGTATAAGGTTTAAAATTATTTTTTAAACCTAATAAATTTTTATGGAAACTTCGTTATTACTATCTTCTTTTAAAGCATCTATAGTTCTACGCAGAGAAATAATTTTTAAAGAATTGATTTTTTCCGTGCTTAAAACATTAAAAGCTTTGTCCTTGATTATGGGATATAGTTTTTGGGATTACAGGTCCACTTTATATACTAAAATATTTTTGAAGTTTACTAATTTAAAGTTTTAATGGATAATTGTGCGCTATAGTTTTGGAAAAATTATGACTATTAAGAATTAGTTGGGGTTAGTAATTTTACACATTACAGCTTCTGTTATTTAGTTTTGGATAGCATTGAAATAATAAAAAGAGGAAAAAAATAGAAAATAGTAACAAAATATAGTAGTTTTAGAAATGTTAGAATGGTTTCACCAACAACTGAAATAATTAAACAACAGTTCTAAATATATAACAAGTATTTTTTGAACAATGCTGCTACCTCTCCTGTTTGCTCTTTTTCATATCAGTAACAGATAGTCGTGATGATGAAATATTAACTTTTTCGAAATACCCAAATTTCATTAATAAATCCTAAAACTTTCACAGCATATTACTGCAGTTTTACAATGGTATATTTCTACACATTATTTTCCAATGCGATAATTTAAAACTTCGCAAATCATTAGAGCAGTCTAATTTATATATTTCTATATGTAATAAAACGCTTACCATAGCAATGAAATGTGTAACTAAAACATGGGAAACTATAGTTTTTTTAAAAAATAAATGTAGAATCTTTCCTAGAAATTTCACTACATATACTACAGTTTTTTAGCCTAAAACAGTTGCAGTTAGACCTAAAATTGAAATATTTTAATGAAATAAAAACATTTTCATGATAGCACACTATTTTCCACTAAATAATAAAAGCTACTTTCTTTACTTTATCTATTTTATGCATGCATAGTTATATCTCTAAAATTATAAGTTGAATTCTTGAATACTAGCGACATCATTAAATATGGAACATTTGAACAGCCCTTCTGAAGGTTTTAATGTGGATAAACTATTTTTTTAATTTTTATCTAACAGTTTAACAGCCTGATAATGTTAAAAGCATCTTGTTTCAGGGTCGATAAAGGAGGTGAGAATTGTTCTTTACGCTACAAATTCTGCAAAATACCCCATTTTGTGCTGAGGATCCTTAAAACATTGATCACATGTCTATAATCACGGTACTTATCATTCAGTACTATTTTGAACGATTTTCCAGCAACTAGATTGCCAATAAGACAAATTATTATGTGGTTTAGGATGGCAAAACTTATTGCGGTAAAATGTGACTATTCAATGCTTGTTTTCTCTTCCGTATATCTAATACGTAGAGAAGGTATTGCATAATAATCCCTAGGACATCTCCCCTACACAGAGGGTACCCTTATCGCCCGGTCTCTGCGTCCTCCAGCCGCAGCCAAGGTCACGGAGGATTGCAGGGTCAGCGCACCAACTATTCCGATGGTGAGCCTGAGTGCACCCCGAACCGTTCCTCCTCATTGAAAATACACGTTTTGAGGTCCACGAACCCCAAAATAATTTTTATGAAAATATCCATGTTGATTGGCATTGCGGGATTCATAAGTGCTTGTTTCAAGGATTATTTGGACTTAATATCCATTGTTTTAAATATGTAGCATACAGAAAAGAATATTTTCTGAACGTTAAACTTTCTTTTGCTCTTTATTTATGAAATCGAGCATGTCATGTTATCCCCAAGTTCATAGTCTATAGAGTCACAGAAAAATAATTTCGCAGTCTCATATCTTTCTTCATCAGTAAATATGTAGACCTTGCCATGGTGGGAAATGCATTACCATTGGGGAATGTTTCATTGATATGCAGAAAACAGGTTTAGTTTCTTCATTACGGTATCCTTACATACGTAATATTAAATCCAGGAGTATAGGTATAAATTCTGGATGAGCCGAAAAATGGCCATTTCTGTGACAACCTCAAGGCCTTTCTATGAAAAGCCTAGTAAATGGATCGCTGTAGGAACAGATTTATGGTGTCTTAGGAACTGATACCGCACGTATTTAGGGGGGTTTTCAGCAGTCTTGCCAAAGTACAAAATTCAATGTTTTTTTCAAGTGGCACATTTCTTTAACTGCACCCCTTAAGGCAACTTTTATTGCTTGAAATTACTGATTATACCTCCTTTTTCATTCCTGAAACATTTTAAGCGAACTTTAATCATCTTATGAGATAGGGGTAGCCTATTGTGAGAGAACATTATAAAGTACATCTTGCTGCTGTCAAATAAAAACACATACCACTACATAACTAATGTAAAAATAAAGACTATTGCCAATATTAGTTTTCATTCTGTAGCTATGGCTCTGTTAGTGTAGTTGATTACCATCTATCAAGGACATAAACATTACACTACTTTAATTTCTAGGTTAGAAAACCAACCACTTGCGTAAGAAATTTATCAGCCCGCTCCTCTGGTTGTAGCACTATTAAAAATACTACAACAGTCACTAAAGGTATCTATTACTGAACTTTCATGTAAATAAGAAAAAATATTTCTTTACTTTAATTCTATAAAATAACTGAAGCATTCGTGAATGCAAACAAAATGCATAATTTATCTCCGGGCGCCATTTTTAAATAGCCCACTATGTTTAAAATGTTGCGTATATTTTGATGTAAGCTATGTGTTCAAATGTTTTGTCTCTGTTTTATCGCTATTGGTATTTTCAACATTTTTATTTCTGTAAAATGCTCCTTGTGGAGTTTTTGTATTGTACTAATGGAATTAGATACACATATTCACAGATATATAGATATTACCCTAGGTTTTATAGTCGGGTTTAATTTTCATATGCAAAAATTGCAATTGTTAGAGAAAAAAAACATATTTTAAACTTAAAAACTGTTGGAGACTAAAATGAGGGGTGACAAAGAAATCTAGGGCAATTTTAAAAATTAGACGTATTTTGAACCTAGGGTTAAAATAAGACAAATTAATTTGTTTGTCTCGCGAGGGACCTTTTAAGTGACGTAACAAAAATAGTGTGACCGTAACTTCTAAGCTATTAAAGCAAAGTGGATGAAATTTAGGCTGTTAAATGTTTACATTGCAAATGTATAAATTTAGGAAGAGCTGCATTATTAGTTCAGAATTTCAAATTTTCGGTCCTACATATCCTTAAGTTGTGGATTGATTGCATATATAGCGTTGCTTTGGTGTACAAGAGCGGATAGACCAGACCTAGGCGATTCACGGGACATCATAAGTATATTTCATTTGTTTTACCTGCTAGACATATCGTTATGAGTGCAAGGCCGTGAGCAGCATGTGCTTAACGAGACCCGAGAACACACCGTGGTGTGGTGTAGCTTTACTTATTCTGTCATCCCAGCAAGAGGACCTTGTGTGTTGATAGTGTCAGCAACTCTGTTGATAGGCGATTTCAATAATCCGCCTCGATTAGGGTGAGATATCCAGTTAAGATTTTTTCCGAGGTTTTGCCTCATCCTGAGAATAATGTCGAGTAGCCTCAAGCTCTATGCAGTTTGGCTCATTTGAGCATCATTTCACTAACTTCATTCATTCATGTTCCGATATGACATATTACGTTGGAGGACGTTAATATAAAAATCTGATGTGCTGCGCTCACATGACTTTCTCTACTCTTGTTGTAACCATTCTTACAAACTCTTATTCCTATATCTTCTTCTTAGTTGAGATAAACATTTGCAGAAATTATTTTATTCATCTTCTTGTAGCTACAAGGAGAATATGGGAATACAGTAGGCTTTGAGCGATAGTCAAATCTTTTAAAAGCTTAAAATTAGGTTCTCTTTCCACGGTTAATATATACAAAAATGAATAACGAAGTTCCATTTGATAGAACTAAGTTCTCCAAAACTCACACAAATAACAAGGAATGTATCCGAAATGGTTCATTCCACAAGAAAAATTATTTGAAAATTGTGTGTTTTGACCAGATCTACATTTTTGTATAGTAAAATTTGGTCTATTTCGTACTGTTTACCAGTTATGGAAACTTCGTAAAGAGTAAACAATGCTCTAGTAAGTGTAGGCTATAGACAGAAAATTCAAAATTTATATTTTATTTGCCATAAAAATATGTTAAACATATGGGATTTTATTCAAAATTTATTCGAGAAAATCAAAATTTTCTATGTAAAGGGTAGTTTGTTGTGGAGAAATTTTCATCAAAATCTTTGTGTCACATCTTTGAAAGATATTAAACTTAAACATGAAAAGTTAGTTAAGACGAAATTTAGTATTTGAGTTTCGCGCGCGCGCGCACACACACGCACACGCATAAACTTTTACTACTTTGTTTTTCTTTGTGGAGTCTTAAAGCTTGTATTTTCGGTGAAATCGCGTGTCAATTTTGTATAATTTATTATTAGTTTGAGGCTATCTATAGTAAAATATATATTACTGGTAATGCAACTTTAGTAGAAGAAAAAATTGGCATAACTGCAGTAGTGTATAGGAGGTTATGTGATGTTGCATTTATATGAGTATCTGTGTGCAATATTTGTTTCTAATATCATTTATGAAATGTGAAAAGCCTTGCAATCTAAACAGAACAAAACTATTTCGATACGCTTTTTATCTGTGAAGTTATTTAATTTCAAATACGATTTTTATTTTGTTATACCAAAATTGTATACGGTGAAATTTTAAAACTGATATTTATTTTAAATAACTAAAAAATGTTATAATTTTTATTCGTATTTTTAATTGAAAAGCTCACCTTTAAATTTTGCTCAAAACCCCAAAGGAATACAATATATATAACCTTTTAATATAAATTTTATAACGTGTGGTTTCACAGGATTGGATAAAATTCTTTGTGTGGAGGAGTTTTTACCAAAAATGATGATAAAGTTCCATCTAGATTTGAAATATAAATAATTGTAATTCCAGTTTACCTTCATGCTTTAAAGGGCAAAGACCCCTTTAAATTACAGATGCTGAGTAAGAAATCATTGGATTGGTATTCGTAAAGTAAATTTTCGGAGGTTTTCACTAAATTTCAGTACTGCATAGTGAACAATGTTTGCGGACGCAGAATAATGTTTAGTGTTAGTGTTATAATTTTACTCCGTGACATTACGCAGCTTTGGAAAAATCAATGTTTGGGAGTCACATCTAAAATGGATTATGTAGTTGAGTTTTGATTTATAACGTTCCAATTGCAGCTAGTTGTCAGTCGTCAACTTTAAAACACTAATTTATAGTTTCCATATATCAGGCCATTCAATGGCAATTGATCCTTTTAACACACATAAGCCGTGTGTGGGTAAACTTTGAAAGGTAGAATCAGGAATGAAAAATCCATGCCATAACCGTCATTTGTACCAGCATGTTGAATTTCAGGCCGTCCTTGAATGTTAATATATCAGTCGCGTGTAGAGCAAAATATCCATGGTTCAAATTCCGGCTACAACATTGAATTGTTCATTTCTGATTCTACCTTTTAAAGTTTACATAATATATAACTACTCTTAGCCACTGTTTACAATTTTGAGTGTAATTTTGTAATGTTTACTTTCTCTACTACGTATAGCAAGTAGGGAAGTTGTGTATTGCACCCAAAACTTCGATGATGAACTTTCATCGGAAACATGTTTTGAGGCTTCCAGAATCCGAAAAAAAGCATTTTTAGAAAGCGGTGTGTGTGGGTGTGTGTGTGTGTGTGTGTGTGTGTGTGTGTGCGCGCGCGTGTGCGCGTGCATCATGAGTGTGTGTGTGTGTCAGTCTGTGGACAGCATAACTCCAAAAATCTGATGTGTTGCACTCACATGACTTTCTCTTCTCTTGTACTAACCATTTTTACAAACTCTTATTCCTATATCTTCTTCGTGTTAGTTGAGATAAACATTTGTACAAATTATCTTATTGCTTATTTCCTTGCAGGTGAAAGTGGAATATTAGAATACAGTAGACTAAAAGATTTGACTATCGCTCAAAGCTTTGAGATCCGTTCTCTTTGAACGCTTATCATATAAAAAAATGAACAACAATGATCCATTTCACGAAAGTTCTAAGTTTTCCGAAACTGACACAAATAACAAGGAATATCTTCGAAATGGTTCACTCTACCAAAAATTTATTCAGACATAAATTGTGTGTTTCAGTGAGATCTACATTTTTTGTATATTAAGAATTTGTCTATCTCTTACAGTTTACCAGTTATGCAAAAGTCGTCCAGGGTAAATGCGACTACAGGAGCGATAGCCATTTGTCATAAAAATATCTCAAACATATGACATTTTAATCAAAATCGTTAGAGCTATTTTCAAGAAAATAAAAATTTTCCATATAAAGGGTAGTTTAGGGTGGGGCTATTTTCTTCAAAATCTTCGTGTTGCATCCTTGAAAGACATTAAACTTAAATGCCAACTTTGGTTTTTAACCAACTTTTCATTTTTGAGTTATCCTGTCCACAGACTGACAGACACACACAGTGATACACAGACTGACGCACACACACGACATTTTTCTAAAATAGATTTTTTTGGATTCAGGGGGTCTCAAAACATACATTGAGAAATATATGGTGAAATCTCGACGTAGAATTTTTGGATAGAATACAATAGTTCCTTCTACTTAGCAGTAGAGAAAGTAAAAAACGAAAAATTTGTTAAAAACCAAAGTTGATTAAGTTAACATCTTTTAAGGACACGTCACGAAGATTTTGAAGAAAATTCCTCCACCCTAAACTACCCTTTACACGGAAATAATTCCCTTGCACTCATAGAAAAAATAGCAATAATATAATTTTTGAAAATATTTACGTGGATTAACATAAAATATAGGAATAGTGTGTGCAATAGTAGGGAAAGTCATCTGAGTGCAATGTATCAGATTTTTATGTATTTTAATATTATAGTTTATTTACTTATCTTTCATAATGTTTGTTAAGTTGAAGTGAGGATCCTTATTAAAGGGGTCACAGTTGTGGGTCTATATTGTTCAGGTAACTTTAGAGATAACGCAGTGAGGGATGCAGAAACTTTGACTCCCTGGCTTAGAGAGTTTCCATGGATACTAAAGCGAATTTGGTTGGATACTTCTTTTCGTGCAATTCCAAGCATGTTAAAACTTAATTACGATTACTGCAGATTCTCGCCCTCGAGGCTTGCGATAGTAGGCGCGCCAATATTTTGTTTGAGGGGAGGAAATTCGATAAGTTGGTTTTGCGTCACAGTGAACGCTTGGCTTGATTGTATGAAGCGTTGAGTTATCTGGTGTGCACAATGACTCTTCTCATATGACGCGAGCAGCGAAGCGCTCTGTTGCTAACTTGTGTGTGGAGGGGTGCAGCTGACAGGATAACCATGTCCCCTGTACAGTCACGTCAACAAACATCACCTATTGTGTGCAAACTCACTAACACCACTACCTCTGTCATGAAAAAGAAAAGGTGCGTCGTAAAGACACACGATAGGAGTGAAACTTTTCTATTACAGGGTAACATTTTAATTATTCATCAATCACTTTTGAATAGCATAACAGGCCAGGTCATTATGGCCTTAGAATACTAGACAGTTGTGTTGCATAAGTTCTTCTTCAATAGATGAAGATTTTAAATCATTTTAAACCACATCTGTCACACACAACACTTCAAACCGAATGGATTATTTACAAAATATCAATTGAAAATATTATATGCAATTTTGAATTTTTTAAACTCAGAATACTGTAAGTTATCGGTGATAAGTGCAAGAGGAGGTGCCTGAGCCAAGGTGCTAGTTGCTGGTTCATTGTCTTCATTATTTACACCGTCCAAACTAGCACGTACTCTACTCCTTTCTCTACTATCTCCTTCAATTTCAGATCTACTTTTTATTTTTTTCACATTCTGAACTGCCACTTCACTCGCACGTTTTCTCTCACGTCACGCTCTTGTTCTTTCTGCGACTGACTTAGGCATATTCACAACAAAGTTGTATATTTTAATGAAGAAAATAGATTATAAACTGCAAGAACACTAAACAATAGTCGAAATGCGTTGGTTATACACACGTGTTTCAACAGATGTTCTGTTGACAACCAACAGCTGTACTCAGTGATCGCCACGCCGCCTGAACGCAGTACACACAACCACGGACAACGAGAATGAAAGAAAGCGAGGTTCAAAGTTGCACTTATGTAGTTTTACAACTCTATTCCACTTTTTGTTTATTTATTTTATTTCCTTTTACAACCTGCGTTTCCCTCTATGGGTATATCGCAGGATACTTAATCTCATAGATATGTTTAGGAAACTAGTTTTAATCTAATGTATTAAATATTTCATGTATAAAGTTGATTGTACGTGATGATAAAAGTACTTTTCATAACACAATGGTGGGGTTCTTCATATTCGCTGGTCTGTTTCTGGCTTGCAGCTTACAGTGAAGTAAGAGATATATTGTTGGAATTTTCCATGGCTTGAACGGAATTGTGTGAGTATGAATGTCGTGTTTAGACTATTTTTTATCTGGTATGGACGTTTAAAAAAATGAGTTTTGTGTGATGACCTTTATGTAAGGATGTATACATTGTGTTATAAATATTTGTGCTGTATTGAAGTTTTTATTTGCAAAATGAAAGACGTATTCTGTCATATGCTATTATTCTTTGAGTCTATTTTCGCGAGAAAGTCTGCCCTTTCGTTTCCTTTGGACCAATAGAATTTGATTTGTTTGTTACGTTGCAAATCTTGGAAATCTGCCGTAATCTGACGGACAGTAGGATTGGTTGATTTTTTTTTTTTTTTTTTTTTTTTTTTTTGCGTTTAGGGGAGCTTGTGAGTTAATATTTATGACGTACTTAGTTGTAGGTTTTTTGCAGTCTTTTTTTATCCATTTTAGTGTCAGTGGAACAGAGCTACCCAGAATTCATATAAGTTCCTTGACATCTAAGGTCAAATCGGCTACGTTTTACCTTTGAAACGACTACTCATCAGCAATGATGTTCAGTCGTAGGGATGTTTGGCTATTACTTTAAATTCACACACATTTAAACTTTCACTCACACTTTCAGACCCAAAGGAAGGATTGGGAATAACCCTGGCTTAAAAAAATCCCAATCTTCAGCTGGGAATCGAATCTAGGACCTCTGGATTTGAAGATATAAAGATCTCGTTGGCAAGCTTTCGTTGCGTTACTTTTAGCCAAAGTACGAAAGGCAGCGTTTGTTTACCATATGCGTCCGGAAATGCTGAGTGCTATTACTACAATTAAACTCAGTGTTTATAGCTCTGGGTGTATTGATTCAAACACCAGTTCCTGCTGGATCATACATTTGTCATCTAAAATTATTCCTCGATAGTAGAAAAAATGGAATAGTTTTTATCACTAGCTATTGAATGAGCGTTTTAGTTTGTAGAGATTATAGCGGATATTTTCCTGAAGATTTATGCGTTTCCCTGAAATGGTAACACCTCGCGGCAAATAACGGCAGTATCTTGGTCACGTAGTAATATAAATACAGGCACTTATATATCTTGTGCTTGCCAGCCTGCCTGCCTTTTTTACTCTCTCCACCACGTATATATTAGGTAGAGGTGCGCAAACTGTGAAGAACATGACTTAAAAACGAAAGGCCGATTAAGTACAAAACTTGGTACTTAAGTTCAGCATCTTCCAAGGATGTCACAAGATGAATTCCAGGAAAATACGCCCTTCCAGGCTATCCTTTACATCGGAAATGCTTTGAAAATGTTATTTTTCTCAAAAATTGCTCTAACGATTTTGATCAAAATAACAAGTTTAAGATATTTTCAGACAAACGAAATGTGTATTTGCCTTCTCTGGAAATCTCTTTTGAATTCTTCATTGTAGATGAGGATGACTTTTGCATAATTGGTAAACCATAAGAGACAAAGTTCTACAGCACAAATACTATATAGTGTGTATATATTATTAATACCAAACAAATTTTTTGTATAATGAACTATTATCCAGATTCTCATTGTTTTTGTTTGAATTTTCTAATACATTTTTCTTAAATGGGACTCCATGACTATGAAACTTGTGAAAAAGGACTTAGCATTTGGACCAAAGGCTGATCTGTTGTGCCAATATAGCAAAACCATTTCTAAGACCTTTATCTCGATTAACATGAACTAGATAGAAGCATAAGCACCTTTAAAAATATTTTGCTTAACAGTAAAGAAAAGCACGAGTCTTTTCCTAAGTGCAAACTGACCTTAATGGTGGACAAGTGTGTTTAAAAATAATAAATAAAGAGTATACTACAAGCCGTTGTAGTGAATGATGCTGTAACCTGATGAAAAGTCTGCATAATGGATTGTTGAATGAACACTTCAAACTAACCCACCTGTGAAATTTGAAGTACCAACATTTAACCCAGACCTTTATAAAATCATTTAAAGCTAAAGAGCTGGAACTTCATGAATAAGTTTTACCTTCTCTTACCTTCTAGAAGAAGTAGTCTATTTCACAAAGCTTCGTAATCCAAATTTAAGCGGAAGTACACGTTTTGAGGCCGTGAATACAGAAGAATCCGCTTTTTGGAAAAATAATTGTGTGTATGTGAACAGCATAATTCAGAAATATAGCCCAAGAGGAAGCAGGACACATGACCTGCGAAACGTCGGCAATCAACGCCTACATGACGCGGCGTACACCGGAAGAGCCAAGAAAAACAAATTATCTTATTGTTTATTTCCTTGTAGATGCAAGGGATACACTTTGAGTGATAGTCAAATCTTTTGTAGATTTGAGATTCCGTTCTCTTTGCACAGCTAAGTTATATAAAAATGAATAACGATCTTCCATTCAACGAAAGACTGAGTATTCCAAAATTCACACAAATAAAAAGGAATATCTCCGAAATGGTTCACTCCACAAAAAAATTTATTTGGACATAAATTGTGTGCTTTAGCAAGATCTACATTTTTTGTTCAGTAAGATTTTGTCCACATCTTACAGTTTACCACTTATGCAAAAGTCATCCAGAGTAAACAGTACTACATCAGCTATAACCAAAAAATACAAAACATACATTTCATTTGTCATAAAATTTTCTTACAATTACTGTATTTTAATAAAAACCGTTAGATATTTTTAAGAAAATCAAAATTTTCAAAAAGATTTCCATTTAAAGGGAACTTAAGTGTTGCATCCTTGAAAGGTATTAAGCCTTAAATACCAAATTTGATTTTTAACAGACTTCATTTTTGAGTTATACTGTCCAAAGACTAAGACACACACACACACACACACACACACACACACACACACACACACACACACACACACACACACACGCACGCACGCACACAAACTTTTCTTCTAAAAAATCCTTTTTTTTCTTCAGAAGATCTTAAAACCTGTATTTCCAATGAAATCTCCAAATATAATTTTTTGTTGGAATGCAATACCCTCGCTGTCTATAGTATTTTTCAAAAAATGATAACCTTACTCATTTCTCTGCCAATGAGCTGTTTAATACTGTATAGGAGCCAGTGCCCCTATTTATGCGGGTTGCCATTTGTTTGCTAATGGTTTCAACCCAGTGCCCTCCTTCGAAGTCGTCGTGCTTTGAAAAATACTATCTACTTGCTAGAGAAATTAATAGTGCAATTTCTATCTATAACAGGTGCGTGCAATTTGCGACGTAGCTTTGGTGACTCGTGATTTTTACTTGCCTAACATACAGTTAGTAGTACAAGGTCGTGAATGGGCTGCGCTCACAAAGCACCAGTTCGCCAAACCTAATCTGTACCCTACAGAAATGGAGTTAATATTTTACAGATACTGAGGGACATTTGTAGGTATATTACGCGGAGTATTTTCCAAAATATGTGACGTCGGGCGCGGCGCAAAATAAAAAAGGTAGGGGTATGTGTGTGCATGAATAACAACCAGAGCGTGAGAACCAAAAGGAGTTTTCTTCAGAACGTTCGAGAAAGATCTGGCTATATTATCACCGGTGTGTTTGTGTAGTCGACAAAGGTCTATGTGACGGCAGCCCCGCTATATAAGGAGGCCAGGAAACAGCAGAGGGAGAGAGAGTGGGGGGGGGAGAGTGCTGTCAGTAGTACGGTCGTCATTAAGATGATTTAACGAGCATCGAGTGGTTGTATTGTTAGAACTAGTGTATGAGAGACACAAAAAGGTGAAGAAACACACTGAAAAGACTGACTCAAGGTTCCGGGAAATAAATACCTTCGAGTTTTAATATCACTAAAGACTGCAGACTGTGTTAGCGACAACAAGAAAACTTTATTTCTACGAAAGTTTAGAAGACAAAGTGATGGAAAAGTAATCTGACTGGATGTTGTAATTTTGTCACAGTATCCATGGTAGTAGGTACATTGTTCTAATAATATTACATTATTTTCGCGGCAAAATGAGCCCACGTGAAATTAAACTAATTTATTATAAGCAGTTAGTGTTAACTTTTTCTGCAGATTGTGCAAGATAAGTAACTTTGTTCTTGCAGGACATAAAATACCATGGTCAGATATTACTAATTTTTCATTGTCTTAATTTGCACACCCCTTTCTTCATTATTACACTTCGAGTATCACAAGGATCTTGGTAATGTTCCCCATTTTTTCTTTTTATGGCCCCAGTACGCAATTGCAAGGTACCAAATTTACTCCAGTAATATTTCTTCTCTAATTACCCCATTTCTTGCTATATTTCTTGTCGACAAGTAGACGTCCAGTGAAATGTGGATAAAGGAAGTAAAAGTAAAAGAAAATAAAAGGAACAGGTTTTTAGCAAAGAGCGGAACCCATCATCCTCTTCGTCAATGATCCGTGGTACGATCTGCTTCCTGCGAATGGTACGTTGAATTGGTGAAATTCAAGCCCTTTTATTCTGCACCATTTTGTACTGAGTAGTTTTGTGCTCAGGAAATCGCTTTCAAGCTCTAATACATTTAGAGCTTGAGGTAGGTATAACTGTTCACACATCATTTCAAATGACCACCATATCTCCTATAGACCAGGTTTTGGGAACATTTGTCTTGGAGTAACGCTAACAGCAGGTTTGTCATGTAATGGTGAATAGTATAAGAGGGCAATAAAATAGACCAAATCTTACTATACAAAAATGTAGATCTAGCTAAAACACACAATTTATGTCAAAATAATTTTTGGTAGACATATTCCATGTTATTTGTGTCAGTTTTGGAAAATTTAAAACTTTCGTGAAATGGATCATCGTTGTTCATTTTTTTATATGTTAAGTGTGCAAAGAGAACGGAATCTCAAAGCTTTAAAAGATTTGACTATCGCTCAAAGCCTTCTGTATTCCCATATTCCCCTTAAACCTATAAGGACATAAACATTTGTACAAATTATCTTATTGCTTATCTCAACTAACATGAATAGTATATAGGAATAAGAGTTTGTAAGAATGGTTAGTACAAGAGTAGAGAAAGTGATGTGAGTGCAACACAGCAGATTTTTGAAAAAAGGTCCATGTGTGTGTCTGTGTCTGTCAGTCTGTGGACAGCATAACTCAGAAACCAAAACTTGGTTAAAAACTAAAGTTGGTATTTAAGTTTAATGTCTTTCAAGGATCCGACACGAAGATTTTGAAGAAAATTTTTTCACCCTAAACTACCGTTTACATGGAATATTTTTGTAAAATTATTCCCTGAAAAATAGGTCTTACGATTTTTATTAAAATGCCATATGTTTAAGATATTTTTATGGCAAATGAAATGTATATTATGAATTTTCTGACTATAGCCTATGTATACCTATTTAGTCTTCATGGCTTTTACATAACTTGTAAACCGTAAGAGATAGACCAAATCTTACTCTACAAAAATGCAGATCTCGATAAAACACAACTTATGTAAAAATGCATTTTTGGTGGAGTCAACTATTTCGGAGATATTTCTTATTTGTGTGAGTTTTGCAATGCTTAAACTTTTCTGAGATGGTCCTATTCACTTCTTTATCTCTTGTTCGTGCAAAGAGAACAAATTTCAAAGACTTCATTAAGACTTCAGCTTTAACAGATTTGACTATCGCTCAAAGTCTACTGTCTTGTACCTACAAGAAAATTAGTTATACGATAATTTGTGCAAATGTTTGTGTCGATTATAATGAAGATAAAGGAATAGGAGTTTGTAAGAATAGTTAGTACAAGAGAAGAGTGCAATACTCACTTGAGGGAGAGATGAGGAGAATGACTCCGAGTGTTATAAAACGACGTGCCTGATTTAGAGGATCAATTAAAATGAATGACATATAGGGAGCTTGCTATATAGTGTCAGAAAAGGGGATTTATCGGCTCTGAAAGGAACAAACTGTGTATGTGCCTGGATGGGATTATAATGGTGCGTATAAACGTGAATGATTGGCTCTACTTTAGGAAAATATTGCATTATCCCGTTGCCGGCAATCAGTGAGCTAAAAACGTGGAGTTTTGAAGCGTTTCGTCCCACATAACCACAGCCTTTCAATCAAGTGAACTGTGCTGTAAACATATCCAATATCCGGCCCTACGTTGGCGCGTCACTTTTTTCCCGCCATGTCATCAAATTGGAGGGAAATTATTTTACTAATTGTAGCCCGAAATGTGCTTTGAATGGTTTCACTTCACACTCTGGCTTTCGTTAATTCTCTTCTACCTGGTAACGCCTATTGTTCAATCCATTTGGCATTTTCCTTTATGTAACCAGCAACATACTATCATGTTGGGTCTATTTATGTGAGTGTACATTTTATACGGGGTATTTCAGAATTGTTACTGCAAGCACAGAAACACAGTAGTGTTAAAATGGTTAAAAGAAATATGAAGTAAATTTGAGAAAATACGAAAAAAAGGTTAACAGCGAATAGAAACGTATAGTGGACGCAATACCTCCCCGTTATACACACAATGGAACGTTAAATGTAAGGAAATAAATAAAAACAAGCAACTACTAAGAGAGGGTCACAGATTCTGTGAATTGAGCACAAAGTTTAAAAATCTGATGTGTTCCTCTTGTACTAACCATTCTTACAAACTCTTATTCCTATATCTTCTTCGTGTTAGTCGAGATAAACGTTTGTACAAATTACCTTATTGGTTATTTTCTTGTAGGTGCAAGGGGAATATGGGAATACAGTAGACTTTGAGCGATAGTCAAATCTTTTAAAGCTTTGAGATCCTCTTTGCACACTTAACATATAAAAAAAGAACAACGATATTCCATTTCACGAAAATTTCAAGTTTTCCGAATCTGACACAACGAGGAATATCTCCAAAAGGTTCACTCTACAAAAAAATTTATCCAGACATAAATTGTGTGTTTTAGTGAGATCTACATTTTTTGTATATTAAGAATTTGTCTATCTCTTACGGTTGACCAGTTATTCAAGTCATCCAGAGTAAACAGGATTACCTAGGCTATAAACAAAAAATTCAAAATATACATTTCATTTGTCATACAAATATATTAAACATATGACATTTTAATCAAACTCGTTAGCCATTTTCAAGAAAATCAACATTTTCGAAAAAATTTCCACGTAAAGGGTAGTTTAGGGTGGGGCTATTTTATTCAAAATCTTCGTTTCACATCTTTGAATGACAATAAACTTAAATATCAACTTTGGTTTTTACCAACTTTTTGTTTTTGAGTTATGCTGTCCATAGACTGACACACAGACTGACACAGACCTTGTTATAAAAATGCTTTTTTTGGCTTCAACGTGTTTCAAAACATATGTATTTATAGTCAAATCTCGACACCCAAACAATTTTTGTGTGGAATATAATACTATACGTAGTTGAGAAAGTAAGAGTAATAGATTATTTATTCATCTTCAATAATTGTTCTACTTTTCTTATAACAAACTATAAAGTATTACTGAAAATAAGATAGGCAATGTAAGTATTGTTGATTACGACAGAGTTTTGTGAGCTCCCTGTAGAACCGAGCTAATGTTAATAGCAATAATGATGTTGATAATGCATCATAAGTTGATACACGGATGAATGGCGGAAAGGAGGCGATTATTTGATGTATAATTAACTAGACAAAGCGTTGCTAGTTGGAAACTGGGAAGGAAGTGTTTTACCCTGGAAAAGCTCATTAAAGATAACTCATGTTGCTCAAAGTTTCTGCTAGTAGTTTCCAACGTCACTCCCCCCTGTGTTAACTTGGAAGGCGTTCAACATCGACGATTTATTTATAACAGCCTTGTAACAAGTAGCAATTTGGTCTTTTTCAGCTTCCTTTGAGCCCGTTCTGCCAAGTTTTGGGCTACAGCATGTTCCTGCTTGTAACATCTTCCAACTAACTCTGTACATTCTCTTTAGACAAGCGCACGATATGTTTGATTATGAATTTGTTCAGATTTATGCAACGAGAGCATAATGGAAGCAATTAAGATGCGAACTTCACAATATTCTTGCGAGCCATTGTACTCAAGTTTCATACGACTATTCATGCTTGACCATCGGTCAAGTTTAAAACATTTATACAATTTTTTAACACACTACCCTGCATGTTATTGTCTCTTGTATCCGACATTTGAGTTATGTATTTTTTATTCGGCCATACATAACAGAATCAGTAGTTGTGCTTTCAACTGCGAAATTATTGACTTTATTGTTATGTTGGCTTTGTCAGAGTGACACAGATGCAATAAGCTTTAAAAGGTAGACTTTAAAAAACGAGAAGATAAACTCATGCGGCTACTGCAGACAATGGGTCTACGTCGAGAGATCAAAATGCCAGTGGACTACAACTTTTCAGCCCGGAAGATATTCTTAGTATGAACAGACAAGCTTTATTTCAGAGTCGACCCTCTGGGGTAGCGTTTCTGATCTATCCATGTGAAGAGTTCCCAACGCCCAACCTAGTTCAAAGTCTACAGCAATGGCTGTATCTCCTCTCATTCCATCGTCACTCTCATCGTTACCCTACCATCGGAGGCAACGTATTTTATCTTCTGGGTGCCTCTACCTCAGAAATAGGCCCGCTCATCGCTTCATGGAATGAAGGGATCCCAAATATGTCATAGATTATATGTGGAGAACGTTAAAAACGACTGTAGTCGTTGAAATCAAGAAACATCTATTAGATCTGCTTACCCTCCTAGTACAGAGGGCTTACAACAGCCCCTAAGAGCTTACAAGCAAGCACCTGGAGGTCAGATGCAAAGAGCAGACGCACTCTAGATCAGAAAGGATATCCAAAGCTTGAAATGAGACTCAGTAGCAAGTTGACATGAAATGCTCGTGAAATGGATGAAAAGAAAGCTGATTATGGAGCAGTTGGTGGATTGAATGGTGAAGAATCCGGAGAGTTTGGAGACACCCCACGTAAACACTTGTATAACCACTAGAAGTTCCACAAACGGTTACTGGGATCGAACGTGAGCTTTAGTGAGAGGTCATAACGCCGCTATAAAAACTGATGGGTGCCATACATAGTTACAACCCTGTGTGCTACACAACTGAAAATAACGGATGCAGCAGATGTTAAGTCAGTTCACCATCTTTTCACAGCACTTAGAGTATATTTCCAGAAACGAAGACTTGTTAACACTCAGTTCATAATAAAGGAGAACAGAAATAGAATTGTTTTAAATTTAATAATCCCTGTCGTCAATGAATGCAGTTTTAACATTCTTACTTTAGTTCTAAGGAATCTGAAATTAAGACATCTCGCGCATTAAACTTCTTTCTTCTTTCAGGATTTTAATTAAGACCTCCTCGACGAGAACACAAAGCAATGCATTGTTTCGTTTTGTGGCAAACGAAATGAGATACTCAGAGATAATAATATAACTTGTAACCCACTAAAAACAGGCAGAGCCCTACTTGTGTACAGGGTGCGCAGAAAGTCCATATACCCCAACGGTTAATTGAAGATGGCGTGGTATTTAAGTCTGTGTGTCCCTTAGTTATTTCTTTTAAAGTTTCCCCTCGCTTAAAACATTCTCATGTGTCCCACTGTGGTATGTGCATACCTGAATGCGCCTCCATGTTCTTGTTTATTCTGAGCAACATCTTGGGGTCACGGTCACCAAATTTTTCAGATTGCTCCTTGAACAACCGTGTTGTCAGATCGGAGCTCTTTGGAGCCCACAGTAGAGAACTTGATCATTACTAATTTTATTCTCGACAGATCAGCGATTCCCAAAGACTGAGCTCTGATATTGAGTGAGTGATATGGTTTTGAGGGCTACTTAAGGGGTTACTTGGTCATCACCACCCTTAAAAAAAGAATCACGGCAAAATCCAGAGATATATTTCAAGTAAGAAGGAAAATCTACAGAAATATACCAAACAAAAAGGCAAAATAAAACTATTATAAAAGGGTTCAAAGACTATAAAACTCGATATCTAAAGTTCTAACTCCTTAAGGTTATGTTTACCATTGCTAGAAACTTCAAAAGTCTTTGGACCGCTTGTTTATAGTCCGCTAGGACCTCTGCAAGACTGAAAGGCAGTTGCAGAGGGTCTCGAAGGTGTGCTATGGAAGCACACGTTAGCAGCACGTGACGGACCGACAAAAGATGCACAGCGAACAAAGAGAAGCAGGGACCCGTTTAAAAAGATAATAATGCGTAAAATTGCAGTGGCCAATGCGTAACTGAGCCAGAATCGTTTTTTTTTCCTTTCTTTTTAAAGCTTATCACCGCAGAGAGCTGAAGTCTTCCGAAGTAACACGAGAGATGGTAATGCTGGGTTCTGTTCTTGCCACATTTGCTGCCAAATCCACCATTTCTGATGTTGATTCTAGTATTCCCAAATCAGCTTTGAGTTTCCTTGTTGATTTTACAGGAGATTGTTTGCCAGATTGTTCCACATTGCACAAAATTCATACCTGCTGGATGGTCCTCCACTTCTCAGTGAATCGCGAACACTGCTTGTTGTAAAACTCTCCTGTTCCAATATGAAGATCTTTTCAAACCGTCCAAAAAGCTCATCAATGATATTTCTTCATATTCCTTAATTTGACGCTCATAGACTCCGCGGCCATCAAGCATTCTTGAATAACATAACTGCTTGTGGTAGGAATTCCTGATCACTGACGTCAGTTTGAACTTGATGTAGGATGTACAGACTTCGTGTTCACACTGTAGTGAGTTAATGTAAACCAAACTCGTTTTGTTTCTAATGTTCCGTCCCCGCGTGCTGTCTTGCTTTCAGAAATGGCGTTAAATCCCAGTATACTGCAAGTTTAGCAGAGTTTGCTATTGTTATAAGCCTCTCTCACTCTAGGAAGTTGGAAATAAGTTTACTCAGAAAATACTTTATTAGCAGTGTTGAGTCTGTCGTCTCTGTGCATGTCACATTATCTTTTGACACTTTAAGCGACACCGGAAACATTCTATTCACTCTGATGTAAGCTGTACTAATTTTGTACTTAATGATAAACCTTACTGCCTGACAATTAAATACACTGCAAAGTGAACTTTTGCATTAAGAACTTAGTTAGAATGGAGTGCTAGTCGAAACATAAGTCTTGCTTTGTTTGCAGTTTACAATAAGATTCAGTCAAGGGATAAAAACTGATACAAAAAATATAAAACAATAATAATTCACTTTTAGCACTAATTTAAAACAAAAAACGTCCATTGCGATTGTATTGTGACGTAGGCAGCATCCATCAAAGAAGCTCAATGTTAGGTACCTCACACCACTACTTATAAGTATGTAGCCGTCGACAATGGAGTGTCACCACAGAGAACATTTTCAAGTCGTAAAAATGTAGAAAAAGTGCAAAGGAATAAAAACAGCTTTGAAATTCTAAAGGACTATCTGGCCTTGTACGTAGGTACAGATAAAATCTAAACTTTTACTTCTAATCAGTTCAGTTTAGTTTCAGAAGAAACCAGAAATTCGCTCTATTTTCATCTATATGTAGCCTCAAAGAATTTGAACAACAAGAGCAATATTTACCTTTTGGGTTTAATTTTCCTAGACCCTAGAGGCTCTTTGGTAAAACATATCCGTAATTGTCAGTGAATTCTTTGGAATACCAATGTTTCAGAGAGTGCTTGGTTTGGGTACAACAGACGACCGTATTGCCACCGTTAGATATTATTTCAGCGTGTTTTGGTACATAAAATGCTTTGTTGCACTCTGTGACCAGAACCAGAAGCTCTCAAATTCCGATTTAGATTCAAAGAGTGAAATGGGAGTGTTAAGTTTGGTGGGAACCAAACACCAACAATTCTATGCTTGACTATCCATTGTTGGTGAAGCAGCATTGTGGCAGGTATATATCGTCGGGTTGATAAAGCAGCTGCTAGGCTTTCAGAGTTTATGCAACCTATTAAATGGTAGGTGTGCCCTAGGTCCGGCATAATTTCCGTTTTGCAGGTCATTTGTTTATTCAGAAGATGTTTTACTGGGTGAAAAAGTGGTTCAAGACACATATTTTAAAATATCGGAACTTTTAACTAGACTTGCACCAGCTTACTAGCCCATTTTATAACGTTCTATTTCCAAAACCTGTTAGTCAACAAAGGGCCCAAATGACCTCGTTGTCGACGGGCCGTTAAACCCTACACCCTATGCTTAAGTAGCATACCCTAGCGCCCTATTTTATTGCTATATTGCTATGTCAATTTAATTTCCTAAAATAATAATAATAATAATAATAATAATAATAATAATAATAATAATAATAATAATAATAATAATAATAATAATAATAATAATAATATAATGTGCACGTAATAATTAGTGCTGGTTAGACACTTGAATGATACAACAAATATAAATATGGAAGAAAATACTTTCGGGTAAAGTGGACGATGTTTTCAAGTAATATAATAATCGAAGGGTTTATAGAGCAGCAATAACCTAGAGGTAGCTGATTCAGTTTGTGTACCAAGTGCACATGATAGATACTTCTTTATGTAAGATAGCAATTTCAATGAAATACAAAATATCAGGTCTTTTTAACCGATTACAAAACCATAAACTATATAAAGGTGACAATGTTTTTGCACCTCCCTGATAACTTCACCAGTCCATTTAGTCAAGCTGTTTCTGATGTAACGTATTTCGACGATAGTTGATTCTTTATCCAGCTGCCACTGATGTGTCATACTGGAAAGTAGCGTTGCATTTAGTACGGTTAGCCCGACCCAAGTGCAGGATTTTGGCCATTTTAGTGCACATATGTGCATGAACTATATTAAGTCCTCTAGATTTTAATATACTTATTATTTGTAAACATAGAATATATTCACATTTGATAGTTAATTTAATAGGTGTCGTTTATTTATTACTGGGTATTACTTTCCTTTTATTTCTTAATGCTTACTTACGTTGAATTTATGAAGTAGCCAAGTATGAGTCCAGCAACTAGGCGTTAATAATCGACCACCAGTTTTTCCACCAAGTTTAATATTTGTTATCTTGCTACTGAACTCTTAGTAATTAAGTTAATTTTTGTCTATTATTTTTATTCTTCGCTACCTTCAAAACATAGCATAGAGTCTTCGCCTGGTATATTTAAACTCCTCTCTTCCTCGTTCTCCATATATCTGTTTGTTTTGCAATATGCTATTTCTACACTGAAGACGCTATAAGCCGGAGGAAAGTGATGGCTTTCGGATGAACTATGGTGATTGCCATTACGCAGTTGTTGAAGCTCTGATGTTCACACAAGGCGATTGAGTGTCTGCAAGATTGGCTGTCTCCGTGTGATCTTCATTTACAGTGCAGCAACGCTCCACACCACAAAAAACACATTTGTTAAACGAGATCATGACAGGGTTGACCACAATGATACCTAACAAGAATTGTATGGAAAAGTAGATTGCTGCACAGAAAATACCCATTCTTTAAGGTATATCACTCTTTCATTTCTCTTTTAAAGAATTGTTCCAAATTAATTGGTACGAACTTAGTTATTTTAACTGGGTTGACCTATTTTCATACATTTATTCTACATATTTCTATCTAAACACATTGTTATTTCAGATCTTATTTTCGCTCGTTTTTGTGCCATTCTTTCTATTTCGTTTTTTCACTTAATTCTAGGTCGTTATCTACCTAATTTTTTCCTTCTACTCTCATCCAATTTCTGTAGATATGCCCAGACCACTTCATTTTTTTTCTCTTCTAGATGTTCAGTTTTTTGATTTCGTTACTTTAACCTCTTCTTTGGTTTCTAATTTTATCCTCTCTTGTCTTTCCCATAATTCTTCTTAAGTATTTTATCTATACCACAGTTGCTTTGCTCTTACCTTCGTATAATGTTCGAGAGTGCTTTGATTAGTGAGTTACGTATCTGTGTTTTTGTTTTTGAAGTAATTTATTTTACCTAGATATTGTGACCAAACTCCGTGAATCCAGAAAAAAAAATCGGAACTTATACTGTGACACTATCTGTAGAAATGCTGCGAAAGGGTTTCATATGACGATCATTTTGGGAGCACGAAGCGTCGCAAAATTAAACAAATATCACTCGAGATTTTTATATTTGAGATAGAGTATTCGCAAAGCAATTAATAATACATTTATTTAATGCTATTTAATATTAATAGTGATTTAAAAGTAAACAACTTGCAATAAGATTTGTACATTATAATTAAGGTTTGTTTTCACAGTTGGTATTATAACTAATCCAATTGACTGTGGCAATTTTACGGTTTAATCCAGGAGTTATACATATAATGAATATAAACGAACGAATTTGCTTTAGTAGGCTATTCATTAACGGTATATCTGCTATGTATAAAATTACAGTTGGCTTCACCTCTAGAATATTAAATTTGCCAAATCTTTTGTCTGCCATTTTCCAGTTTTGAATGGCCCGGTAATTGTTTTTACTGCACGTAGATACTTCAAATGTTCAGAAACTTAATAAAAGGAAGTAACATAACCAAAGTGATATACCACGAACAAGAAGCCTGAGTGGAATAGTTATGATAAAAAGTGCTGCCTTGAGCATCATGTCAAACAGGAAGAACTTCGGAATTACCATACAATTCAACATTAGTTATTCACGAATATAATTCAGTGAAGTCTTTTATAAACTGAACAAAAGTAAGTGCTTAAAATCAGTATCAGTATCAAGAAATAACGGTATCGTCCCATTATTAGGACATAACATTCCAGTACGATTTTAGTACACCTGTGCTACTGTTTGTGTGTGATAAGAAAAAGCCCGTTAACCTGGAAGAGACCACCTGGAGGCTGAAACAGTATCTCCCAAAGGTTTGTTTGAGCTGTATCAGTGCGGCTGTCGGATGTTCCACTGAAGAGCAAAAAATACCTGAGAATGCCAAAGAGCCGATAAAATCGTCATGTCAAAGCATTGTTTCCGAGCCTTGCCATTCAGGTTGTCTGGAGTGGAGATTACAACTAAAAGTTACGGAGCTGCGGCAAACACGCAGCCGTTTCACTAAATTGTCCTTTAGTACCCAAATGCGATCTACCTTTTTATGTTCGTTTGCCAACGACTTTAACCATTGACTGTTACAAATCAGCCTTTCCTTCGTTCTGAAGTGCGGTAAGGGAAGAGGGAGAAAATCTACAGGGTCAAAAGCCCTCTCCTCATCAAATTCCCACTTATCTTGAAGGCTTTGTTACAATTATACGTCCCTTTGTTCATAACGACTTCTGATCATTCCTGACATTGCTTCTCTTTTCTTTTTTCTCTGTGAGCTAGTCAGTCGCTAACGACATGAATGTGAACAACTGAAGATCGTTGTGCGCGTCGCACCCAGGACTAATTAAACTTCTTAAATCTAATTATTTCCAGCCTTGGTTTTATTAATAAATAAATCGTTCAATACAATATAATACTAAGAATAACACTAAAATTACAAATAAAAATAAATTATAATACTTATATAATAATACAGTAACCTTCCGTACAAATTAAATTCGTTTATTAAAAACTAGATATCCTTGAAAACGATTAACTTTTCATTATCAAGTAAGAACTCTTGCGCCTCAACTATAGCATGAAGGAGGAGCTGCAAAATATATCAACTAATGAAGAGAACGAACTTCTTAAATATTCAACAAATCTTTATTATAGTTTGGCATTACACATACACACTCGGACATTTCTCTAAAAATGCTTTTTTGGATTCAGGGGGCCTCAAAACATATTTCCGGTGAAATCTCGACATCCAATTTTTGGGTGGAATACAATACTTCCTCTACTTTACTATACGTAATAGAGAAAGTAAAAATTATGTTCTTTTCAGAGTCATTAGTTCTGTTTAACCACACATTATCCCTGTTTTGTGTTAACACTTCTTTGACGTGTGACAGTGGACAGATGGAGTAAAAGTAGCACATTATAGTCTTTCTATTCACTTCCTCATAGTGTGTTCTGTAATGAGCTGTTCTACGTTTATAAGGCAAGCAATTTTCTCTGTAATGTTTCCTTCTTTTGCAGCATTAGCGAGATTGCAGTTTTAGCATTCTGCTTTCGTCTCATTTTATTAATTGTATAATGCCTAAAATGTTTGCAAATATTTAATCAAGCAGAGTGTTTGTAAGCAAATTTGCACCTAACACGTTGGTTGTATTTACAGAAATCTTCCGCTCGTGTGGTATAGAAAAACTGGGAAACATTTCAGTTATTTGCATTGCGGTTTCCAGGGGGAGATTCCTGCAGCATGTGCCATTAAACACACAATAATCTGAGAGTGATTCTGCAATACCAGGGGGAAGAGGAGGGGGGGGGGGGAGGGGGAGGTTACGGTAACATTTTGTAAATATTTGTACAGCGAACATATTTATACGGCCCTTCTTAGTTTCGCATTCGATGCTATGCTATATTAATTTGCTGAATTTTTAACATTACGTAAACGAATTTTGTCGGTTTTACATTGGTCAATGTTTGTTCAAAATCAATTACGCAAAAATTTACATTCTATTACGGTTTAATGGATGGTATTGTGCAATGACACGGTTTATGGCGTAAATAAACGTTGTTTGGTAATTGAAGTTTAAATGAGGGGTAAAGGATTTTATGTGCAACCTTAATCATGCGATTGTTATTATATTTTCCATCCATCTACCCACTCACCCCCTTCCCCTCTGTCCCCCCTTCCCAGTTAACCTATTGGTCACAGAGTCAGTGACCCCATGTGGTGCAAGATATACCTACAGCACAAGGGTTGTCTAACTCCAAAATAGATTGGTGGTGCTTCTGCTTTCCTATATTTTTCTTTCTTTATGTCGGCAGAATCTCCTTATCATCCTGTGTGTGTTTTAATTCAAGTCTGGTACAGACGTATTACTGGAAATGGTTAAGCCTCAAATCTTATATAATTAACTCCGTACATAATATACGAGATCTACATTTTTACTTTCTCTACTAGGAAGTAGAGGAAGTATTATATTCCACCTAAAAATTCGATGTCGAGATTTCACCAGAAATATGTTTTGAGACTCCTTGAAAAAAGGAAAAGGAAAAGAAAAAAAAAAAAGAAAAAAAAGAAAAAGAGCATTTTTAGAAAAAGGTCCGTCTGTGTATCTGTCTGTCTGTCTGTCTGTCTGTGACAGTCTGTGTGTGTCTGTGGACAGCATAACTCAAAAACGAAAAGTCGGTTAAAAACCAAAGTTGGTATTTAAGTTTAATGTCATTCAAGGATACGATACGGAGATTTTGAAGAAAATAGCCCCACCCTAAACTACCCTTTACATGAAAAACTTTTTGAAAATTTTGATTTTCTTGAAAATGGCTCTAACGATTTTGATTAAAATGCCATATGTATCAGATATTTTGATGACAAATGAAATGTATATCTTGAATTTTCTGCCTATAGCTCCTGTAGTCGCATTTACTCTGGACGACTTGCCTAAGTGGTAAACCGTTAGAGATAGACCAAATCATACTATACAAAAATGTAGACCTTGCTAAAACACATGTCGCAATAATCTTTTTTTGTGGAGTGAACCATTTCGGAGATATTTCTCGTTATTTGTGTAAGTTTTGGGGAACTTAATACTTCTGTCAAATGAAACATCGCTGTTCATTTTTATATGTTAACTGTGCATAGAGAACGGAATCTCAAAGCTTTAAAAGATTTGACTATCACTCAAAGCCTACTGTATTCTAATATTCCCCTTGCACCTACAAAGAAATAAGCAATAAGATAATTTCTACAAATGTTTATCTTAACACGAAGAAGATATAGGAATAACAGTTTGTAAGAATGGTTAGTACAAGAATAGAGAAAGTCATGTGAGTGCAACACAACAGATTTTTAATATTAAGAATAGTTTGTTGTGGGGAGTATTGCTGAAAGTCTTATGTCGCATCCTTAAGGGTGCTAAACTTGAATACAAAGTATGTTTTTGAACCTACTCCTTTTTTTTTTTTTGAGTTATGATTTCTAGATTCACACACGCGTCTTCTTCTAAAAATGCTTCTTGAGAAATAGGGACCTCAAAACATATTTAAGGTGAAATTTTAGCAGAATTTTTGGGTGGAATACAATATTTTTCTTGTTTACCATACACAGTACAGAAAGTAAAAACATGCCAAGGCATTATCTTTTAGTAGAATAAATTAAAAGCCTTACAGAATGCATGCTTATAGTATTCTCATGAAATGTTTTTCAAGTGGGACTTGTTAAGGACTGTGAATTTGGGTGCCGGAAAATATTCATTGTAAACCCGGTTGAATATTTGAAACATGAGAGTACTTTATATTAAATAAACTAATGAGAAACTAAATCCCTAAAAAGCGGAATCATACCACCCGCTTTATATGTGTACAAATATGAGTTTTAAATAATATATAAATACCCGTAAGATCACAAAAGTTTGATTTATGCTTCTGTGGCGTTTGATATCGTAACACTTTATATTTAAAAATTGAAATCTGTATATTAAACAGCAAACTTTCCTGTTTTTATAACTCACGCAAATTCTATCTACCAATCTTCATGAAACAGCCATACTCATCACTGAATATGGTTTCACCTGAACAGCAGTGAAGGGGTGGGATGGCAAGAACACGAGTGGCCCAGTTGAGCCTGGCCTACGGACATGAGCTAGCAGTGCAGAAGAAAGCTTGGAAATGTGTGAAAGAATTGTTGATTGCCAGTTACTACTATTTTGCGTATGCAGTTGTACACGTGGTGTTACACAGATGGAGACAAAGGAGAATAAAGGAGACGTAGCATTTGAAAGGATAACACTAGTGAAGCTGCGGGTTCTATTAGGACATAATACTCAGGTGGACAGCTTTTCTTTCCAACCCTCGAATGAGGAGAACACGAGGATGTCTGAAACAATGCATGCTGTTTTCTCGATGAGATGCACGACACAAAGAGCACCATTTGGCAAGACACGCTGTTGCTGCTGCTGCTTCTTCTTCTTCTTTACTTTTTTGTGTTAATCCCTCGCACCTTTGTGGAGGCTATTGTCAACTTCACCGCGCCTTCATTACTTTCTTCCGAAAGGATGGGTCTGTGGAATCACGTGCATTTGCTCGGCAGCCAGTCGTGGAATGAAAATGTGGCACACACACACAATCTGCCGGAGGTAACGACACCGAACACAAATAAACCAACAAAGCGCCGAATGAAACCTAGATGCAAAACAACAAATTAATGAGATTCTACAGAAAGGAATCGCTTTATTTGTATTGTTTAAGATACTCCAAACACCTCGGATACCAAAAAATACGTACAAGCCCAAGTGGAATGTCTCTACGGTAACGTGTTACGCTCACATTCTGACAGTCCTGTGTTCGATTTCCGTCAGGTTTCAAGTTCCTGATTTCCCAGGTTGCTAGCCGAATGTTGGGGTGGTTGCTCTGCTTTCATCTGCTTAAGAGCTGCAGGACAAGCAGACGATGCGGCAAAAGGCAGAATTGGAGCTGTGGAAGGTTTTCTCCTATTTGATTTGTACTAAGGTGATTTTGTTTCCAAAATTAAAAGGAATTCAAAATTATATTTATGTCCAAAAATAAATTGAACCCAAAGCTTCAATTCTATAACATTACTTTTGATCTAACAGCTATCTAATACTTCAAGAAGTGATAATACAAAACACCTACAGAACTTATGGTCCATATTTATGTTCAATCCGTTTTACTGGACTTGAGACCTTTCTCATCTTGTTAGTTTAAAAATTCCTACACGATGCGATTTTTGTTCAATTTTCTTTTAAACTGATCTCAAAAAATGAAGACAAAATAGAAGTAGTAGTTTTTATGTAATTTTAACATTTACCAGTAGGTATTAACTATTATAAAGTTCTATGGAAATTATAAAAATTGTGAAAAAAATATTTTTTCAAAGTTAATAATTTTTATTTAATAAACCAAAGCATTACAGAAAAATATCACAATTTCGAAATCTTCATCATGTGGAACATTTCATGTAGTGTGATAAAAACAGCTGAACGGTTAACAAACTTAACAGTTTTTAAAAAAAATATTTCAGTGAGAATTTGTATGTACATTATTCCTTAAATGTGTTATGTTTAATATGAGTTTGAACAAAATCCGCTAATAATTTTATAAATTATAAATTTTACCTATGCGTAGCGGGTTAAGCCTTTCTTTAATGGGAGACTAAATTTCTAAAATTATCAAAAGTGACATTTTTAGCTTTTTAAGCAATCTTATAAATTCGAATTTTTTTCTTAATTTGATAGCATTATAAGCAAAATCTTATATTTCAGATACATTAAAAAATTACCACATCCGCCATTGTGTACTCTAAATTCTGCACTACTTTGCAGAAAAAAGGCAAATAATCCTATAGAAAACAAGTAAAATTTAGCCAGTGTTTTAAGGGAAGTTTTGGTGTTATAGAAAATTGATATTTAAATATAAAGGCTTCTGAGTATTCAAATTACATGGTTTCTTTAATTGCAAATTATGTCAGTTTAGTTCTTGCAATTTTATCTGTGAATGACATTTTCTTCAATAAACGGTCCCTTCACATTTAAATATTATATGAGGAGCAGTTTCGTCTCCTCCATTGCATAGACTATATATTGGTTCTCGTTTAAAGACTCCCACTGTATATAGGTGCTGCTGGAATTGTTTGCTAAAATTAATACTTTTATAAAAATGATAAGGAGATGGACAAATAATTTCAGTATATAATTTCCGTTCGTTAAAATCAAAATATAATGTTATAAGTATGAGCTACATTCATTAGCTAGCCAATGTAAAATGTTATTATCAGGAGATTAGTGAGAGTCATGTCAAGTAAAGTCAATTAGTGAGGCTCGTGTAACTAGGTAAGGTTACGACGAACCAGAATTCCATTAGCTCAGGTGCACCTGGAAATGAGGTGTCCGTACGTGGGGAGATGCAGTTGCCATTCTTATGCTTAACATTCTGAAAATTACAGTAAGGAAATTCTTGGAATTTTAGCATGGCACAGAGATACTTAGCTATATATGAATTAGCAGCTTTAAGCTTTGACAACATTATGCAGGAACGTTAGTAGGAAGTGACGCTTTCTATGCGAGACTTAACTTAATAGAACTAAAATGCGCGTCTTTTCTTTGTTGTTTTCACAGTCTTAGCGAAGTGACTACTGTGATTGATTATCGGCATCTTCCAGCGCTTAAAAGACCGCGCTCGATTTATGTAAATTAGCGATGAGTTCAGCTTAGCATTTCTGTGACTAACGGCAACATACATTATTTCTAAACCGTACTGGATTCACTGGAGAACGGGTTTGGACACGATATCAAAATGTGGCGTACATTATTCGCTATCAATCTACGTACGATGTCCAATTAATAGCAATAACCCAGTTATTAGATTTGTTTCTGATCTATTGAGTTTTAGCACAACTTCAGTAAGCAAGGATGATATTTTATCCATCATTCGGTTACTGTTTGTATCCTTCTGCTTGAATCCATTGCCTATGGTGGGATAATTAATATACTTAGCAATGGCGCTTTGAGTAGTGTTGAAAGTAATGGTAAAATTGATTCTTATCCAGCAAATAATTGAACACTTGCTTTCGTTGCAAGGGTATCTGCCCTTTCACTGTCTACAGTTCCCTTATGTGCAGGGCATTATGAGGGGCTTCTGAGGAGCCCGTCCTCGGTGGTCTACATTTTCGTCGGAAACTCTTTGAAAGCACAACGGATCCACCATGAAGTAAGTGATGTCCTCCATTTATTCGAAACCTCTCCATCTGTCCACTCTTAACTTCCAACATTTTGTGAAGGCGGTTCACAAAGAAAGCCCTAATCGCCATGGCTCATCGAACTGAAACACGCATGCGCACTAACTCTTGATATGCCTTGCGCGCAAAACGACGCCATTTGCATTGGCAATGTGCGTTCAATGCAGCAACTATGTAGAGAAATGAGAAACATGTAAAGAATTAAATAGAACAACCGTTTGCAACTACCTAGGATGATTTGATGTGTAGAAAACTTCGAACCTTACTTTACAAATTGCCCTCGTATTATACTCATGACATAACCAGCAATTCTACTGATGTTATCTCATTGTATGATCATTTGATAGTTCCTTTCTTCTACCATTCTCTCTCTGTTATTACACTGTTTCAAAATCAGAGATGAAAGTGAATTTCCTGTCGCACAGATATAAATCGAAGCATATCTAACGGTAGTACAACAATCAGAACGTAGATCTAGCAAATAATCAACAGTATACAAGTTGCACTGTAAAAATCTACAGTTATCAATATACGTTTTAGTGATATCCTACGAACACTATTAAAGAAGTGCTGCAAGTTTTATTTGCCTAATGCCCATAGAAAACATCCTTAAACTTTAAATCCAAAATAAAATTTTGTTCAAAAGCTGAAAAGCCCTGATATAATCATACATTTTTCTTAAAAACTATTCATGGAAATTGAATTTTGTTGTGGAAGGGTGAATACTTGAGCCATGACATAATTTGGAACTTTTTTTATTAGAAAGATAAGGTTTAATATATTAATATGAGCAGAACGGGGGAACTATTCCATATTTAAACGCATAGACCAAAAATAATTATATTTTTCACAAAATAGTTATTCTTAAACACCTAACAGTGTTTGTTTGCTTTACAGCGATCTTTCTTTCTAATTGTTTAGGACTTTGAAATAAAGCTTTCAAGACATACATTGAGATTGGGAAAAAATATACTTAAAATAAGATAAGCAAATACACCAAAGTAAATGTTTTTTATTCCAATTCTAAATTATAGTTGTAATAAATATTAAGATGAGTTACTTAAACTAGTGTTCAATAAAAAAGATATTAAAACTAATTGTACAGTTTTTCAAAATTTTAAATAAATGAAGAAGGGAATTATAGATAAATCAATAGAGAATTAAGTCCAGAATTGTATAGAATTATTTCCAATGTAGGTAGAGAGAACTACACTTGGGAAATAATATAATCAACCCAAATACTCATGTGAGTCATAGTCTCATTCATCCCAGAAATTTGTGTAGTTAGGTAAATCTTGGAAAGGAGACTGCAATATACCTAGAACATTTTGCAGAACTGACGCAACGAAAGCTTGCCAATCTGCAGAATGGGCAGAAGACTATTTTCGTAAATGTATCTTACCATAACGTTACGCCTGTTGCAGGGCTACAGTATCCCTATTACGGACTCCAGTATATAATAACGTCTCGAGGTGTGTATACCTACCTCAGTGAAGGAATAGACAACAGGCAGTGGACTGGCAGGGGAGCACAAATAGCATGTGACCTCCAATCTAACGAGATAATCTCCGAGTAGTACCGAAGTTTCGTGCAGCTCTCGTTGGCAAGCTTTCGTTGCGTCACATCTACACTTAGCCTCTCGTATATATCTTAATTAAGTACAGGACACCCCATAATTTTCTGCATTAGGTACAAGATGAATTAAAAGGAATGAAGAACCTTACATATTTATTCTGAATAAACCATTGCATGAAAGATGCATAAGAATACAACACAACTTTGAAAGTTTTGCATAAATTGCAAAGATTTACAAACATTCAGCGTGGGAAGCGCGGACCACAGGGGATAGTCCAAACAGTAATCCAGTTTTCCCATACATGATACAGTATTCCACGTCCTGGGCGTTTTCGTTACGCAGTCAGTCATTTGGAATGATGGCACCAAGGTTAGATGTTCTTCCGAGATGGAGCATCTTTAAACAAACATTTGCGGAAACAACTCTATATCGTGTAATGGAATCTGTTTTCCCTAACTTCAACACACCGAACACTTTCTCTTGATTAAACGTCATTGCTACACTAGAGTTCCTAGCGGAGCGCACAATAGAACGAAAGCTTGCTAATCTGCAGGATACGCAGAAGACTATTTTCATAAAAGTACCGTTACGCCTGTTGCAGGACGACAATATCATCGCTATTACGGATTCCAGTATCGAAGAACGTCTCGAAGACTGCACATCGTAGTGAATGACTAGACGGGGAGTAGACAGTGACATTGGCAGGTACAATGCGGGGAATGGAAACATCATGTGGCCTTCAATCGTGCGAGGTATCCCGACTTCATCCGAGTAGTGCCGAAGTTTTGTGTAGCTCTCATTGCAAGCTTTCGTTGCGTTATATCACACAGTGCACGATGCTAATTAGGACTAAAACTTTGAAGTTATGCTAAATTTTGATGTTCTTTCGTTAACCTATCTTCAACAGTCTATTCAGAATAAATCATAAAATTGTTTCACTCTTTTTGATCTGTACTTGTTAGAATGTATCATCTCAATGAGTAATTCAATATCTATCACTAATGCTTGAAATAACAACTATTAAGTGAATTATTTAATAGCTTAGTTGAACATTCAGGAATACTATTAGGTAGCAGCATTCAAATTCTTAAAAATACTTGTATAAATATACATCTAAGAAGAAAATAAATAAAACAAACTTTTCCTTTGCTCTGAATTGAAGTTCCTCCACACGATATGCAAATGTCTGATTTATTGACAATATATAAGCAGAATACCTGTCTGAAAATGCGTTTTTTTATTTTCACATAGTGGGAGAATGAAATGTTGAATATATTCACCGTTTCTAAGTCTATTATATAAGTATATCTAACGCAGGGAGTTTCAAGATTCCACTGCAACAAACATAGCAAAGACATTTGAAGCAGTTAGATCTTCAAACATTCCCAGGACATCAAAAATATATGTCCTCCTATGAAAAACTACAAGTCCCTTTCGGAGATTTCGTCCTAATCATAAAAGGAGTCTACAGCTAAAGTTTTCATAAGGAAAGGCTTAAGTGAATACTATAATTTTTTAACAGATATAACATGCCTGTAACTTGGCATTGTTACCAAGAGAAGAATGAATAAGACATAAAAATCATTGACTGAGAACATAGAAGTACGGTGATCGCCAATGAAACAATAATTACTAATATGTATGTTTAAAAGGCTATGTGCAGTAATTTTGGATGGTGTAGGTATATCATCAGTACATTTATTTCAATATTTAGTTATTTTGTGAAAATTTTGAACAAGCACTAATAATTTCTTATACAGTCTCAGCAGCATTTTACCCGTTATAGACCAGAAGCAATAACTCAAAATATTTATTTCTTAGTGGGATCTATGTATTTTAAATTTAAAAGAAGTTGTGATTTGATAAACTCTTTTTAAAAAGTAAATGTATGAGTACACCAGAAATTCGTTTGATTCATTTTAAGTGTAAAATAGAGCCCGTTTCAGCATACGTAACTGACAGAGCTACCTGAAATGATTGATAGTAGCCGATAATGTGAAGGGGGAAAAGGAAAGTTAAAAAGAGAGATTTCCAAATGAACTGACTTTGCAAGATAATGGGTATAATATACACGAACACATTCTCATAGGTTGTATGATTTTGACTGCTTTACATCGCGCCCTAAATTCCTCAGTTTCATCCTACCTAACATAAAAGGAAAATTTATGCTGGTGCAAAACGAAATACTCTGATTAAGTAATATTGGCGCAGAATTTAATATTAACAAATCTGAGTAATATAATCTAAGTCTTGGATAAAACTTTACGACTTTTAAATTTAATAAAACGTTACGTTTCAAGGTTTTCTAAACAGATCTTCTTCTGTTGAGTTTTAAAAGTAAGATATTACTGTAATTAAGAGACTACAGTAAATAACACCTCGAAGATTAAAGAAACATAAGACTTCGTTATTCACTTCCTATTCCTGAAGTTTTCAAACAGAGAATGCCATGTCTTATGCAGTTGATGTTGCAGTAAGCAAAAATTATGTCTCTTCTAAATCTGTTAAATATAAACAGTTCATTATGTTATTTGTTATGTATTCTCTTGATTTAAGTATAGGTTTTATCTGAAGATCATAATTGAAAAGTAAAAGTTTATTTAGTTTAGACCAAACCATCAAATATTATAAACACATATTTATCTGGTGGAAAATAAAAAAGTGCACATTATGCTCAGCGAAAGGAGAAATCAATACTCACACTTATAACTTTAATAAATGGTCTTCCAGATCATGTTCAGTCGGTTACTAGCCGGCCTACTGATTCCGACGGTGCGGGTTCAAATCCGGGCCAGAGCAATGTTTTTAAGTGCCTTTAAAAGTGACAGCCTCTTGTCAGTAGATTTGCTGACATGTAAAATAGGATTCTTGCAATTGACAGCCTCATTAACAATCAAAATATTGAAATGCTTTATTTAGACCATGATCAGGCTGCATCTGTTAAATTATTTGTATCGATGTGATCACTTTAAAAGTAGAGGTACAGTTTTATTATTGAAATTTTATATTGATTTGATTCTAATTCCATTTTTATATATCAGAAAGTTAACACGTAATAAACACTACTGTCTCACATTTGGCAAGTGTGGCGAATTCCTAATATTTTATATTAACATCTAATATGATAAAGACATATTATTAATGTTATTTACCTTTTAGGAGTAAGTGATATGTGTTATATTAACAGGTGTATACGTTAAATATGACGCTATATTTTGTATTTTTGCTGTAAATAATTACATACCTACCAATTGATCTTCTGGGAGACTAGTCTTAACTTAACCATTGACATAAATTTACTTTAGAGGAAAAGCGGGGAAATGATATGGATTCTGTAATATCACGAAATGATAAAAGAGCATTGAAAGTCCGAGAAAATCTGCTTTTTATATGCATTCTTAAGCCTTTCCTTAATCTGGATAACTGGATAGATGAAACTAGGGGAGAAATATCTGATAATATTAATGTTTTTAAGTATAGGCAAATTTATAATAATGTGCATAGAGTAAAAATGAGCACAAAAAGTGAATACTTAATTACAGTTGAGCAGAATCAACTTGGACTCGACAGCCAGCATGTTCGCACATCTGCAAGAGGTGTGTAAGCAGGCTGCGCCAATAAGATGACGCAACGTATGTTATGATGTCATACTTGTTGCATGTTATTCACCGAAGTGTCCCGACACAACCTCGCAGACGAGTGAACGGGGTGACTGTCAAGTCCCAAGTTGATTCTGCCTAAACTTAGGGCCGCATTCTTTTCTCTTAGAGTTGCAAAAATGGTAAACTGTCGTGAAAATTAGGGGATCTGTAAATTATTTCAATCATAAATCGTTCAAAAATGTTTCTCATTACTCATAATTATTTTGTAGTAGTCCTTTTCTGCTACATAGACCCACTTAAATGTAATCTTTTATACATATGCATCTATAAAATAGTGTTTGGTTTGTGAGAAAATTAGTACAGATACAATTAAAGGAGTCTTCAGCTTCTACGTTATTATAACCTAAAAATATTTTGCTTCTGTCGATTCAAAGTGGATTTTGTAGTCATGAAATACTTAAAGCTATGCATGCACGTTTACTTCATCTGAAGAACATTATTTGGTGCAACAGTAGCAAATAAGTTAATCATGTATGCAATTTCGAACTTCTGCTGGTTTTCGTGAACTAACCAGTCACTAGTAAGCGTAGGCTTTCACGGCCGGAGTTTGATAATTGTAGAAGAAACTTCCGGGCTGATTTGCCGTGGTCTGCTGGAGCAACTATGTCCGGACGTTTGGTCCACAACTGCGGTGGACATCATCGGTGTCGTGGGCGGTCTTCTCGGTGAAGATTCAATTGTGTCTGAAATGTTAACGGCCGGCTGAGAGGGATGGCTGATGGGAGGGGCCTAGCTGCTTCCTGGTCGCTACTAGTTCCTGATTGGTCCATGTTGTTTTGCTGTGTGGATTGTTGTTTAATGTCATCATTGATAGAGTACCAACAATCCAGACAGCGAAACATGTGAACTAATTATAAACTAGTAGCGACTAGGAAGCAGGTAGACCCCTTCCACCACCCTACCGCCTCAGCCAGCCAGAGCCAATCAGAGAAGACCTCTCTCTACTTACATACCTATCCCTATTTAGATATGTAAATTGTTACTCCTGCAAGCCGGGTCCACTGGACAAAATAATATCAAATAAATAACCTAACCCAACTTTTCAAACGCAACTCAATCTTCACCAAGAAGACTTCGCCCATGCCACCGATGATACCCAAAGCAGTTTTGGACGAAATGTCTGGATATAGTTACTCCACAGACCACGAGAAATCAGCCCGGAAGTTTCTTCTATAATTAACCAGTAATTGATGTGTGATACAGCGCCAATTTACTCGAAAATAACAGAACTAAGTTAAGAAAACAAGTAGCTCCTAACATTTAAACTGAAAACATTAAAAACGCCCTCCTTAAAAAAGGGAGCTAAGTATATTTAAGGGGTAAAGCGTACTACGTCACCAATTCTTTTGGACGTTCTGTCATGCCTAGCAACAATCACAATTCTAAATGTATTCCACCAATCTGTGAGTGGTTCTGGTGCAGTGAGGCTTAGGTGCATAACTCGCTGATTGGTGGAAGAGCAGCATTTAGAATTTTCCATTACTAAAGCAAGGGTTGGTATCATTCGCTAATGACTGCGTGAGCAAAGGTTTGGTAATCAACTTTTCTAAGTTGGTAAACAATAATAATTGAGCCAGAATGAAAGTTGTTTGAAAATAATGGTTCAAAACATGCAACCAACAGGCATAATGAGTGTGTTCCTCCATGCACATACTAATAAAAGCATGGCAAACGGGAACTAGTTTACATAAGTATGAAAGTATAACAATATTAATACTGTTTACTAATATACAGAGTGTCCCAAAAACATAGCAACTGTCTATAGAGATAAAAATGTATCATTCGCATCTCCTCTGCTGGCAAAGTTATTCAAATACATTTGCCTTGATTGAAGAATAAGTCAAAGCATGTTTACATTTAAATATTGTACAATTTTATTGATAAAACGACAATACAGGGTCGCTTTTATAATACGTAGCATAAATGAGCAACAGTATATTGGGGGGATAGAGAAAACTTACCAAAATGCACAAAAACGTTATAATAAACCATATGAATCTCAAAATTAATAACAGTAACAACTGTTTCTGGATTAAAGTGACGTGACATTACTAACTGCCAGCATGAGGAACGATTTGATGACAACAGTATTTATTCCCTTATGCTTGCCAGTTTTGGACACCCTGTACACACAAAACAAATGTTAATACAGGGAAGGTTTAACGACAGTAAGGTTTTATGCATTTGAGCATCATACACGGGCCCTTTTTAAAATGTAACATTATAATATTTTGGTTATTATTTTCAATACATATTAGAATTTTATTCCTTAATTTGTTTTCTATTTTTTCGAGATGTATTATTCTTTTAATCAAGTCTTGAAGATAGCCTTTTTTTTGAAGTTTTTAAACAATAAATAATACTTTTCACACCAACGATACACTGTTTAAGTATAGGATTTTATGCTTAATCTATGAGGATTTAGGGTTTACGTGTACTTTTTAAACTCTTTTATCATATATTTAGTATCTATCTCGAATTTTCATTATGGTGCTCGCGCCAGGCAACGTTCGTTTGTTTTTTTCTATTCCATTACGTCGTCTTTTAAAGCCCTGTCGGAAGGATAATTAATTTAATGGCTTCCGCAAATTTTATACCTTTCCCACGTCTAAAATAATGAAGACAAAGAGGAAGGAAGCGAACCAACTCATCTCTTCAAGTCAGACATCACAGTGTCGTTAACATAAAAAGACTGAAATTTCCCATTATGCATTTCTTTGAGGTTGTGTAATTACAAATCCTTAATGATCTTTAGAGACAAAGTAAACTTATTTTTCTTTAATAATAATTTTACGTTTTATTCATTAATTTGGGTTGTGCTAAAAGCATTTGATGTTTTAAAATAACGCTATGAACCGTAGAGATAAATTAAAAATGAGGAAAAAAGATATTAAATTGCTTATCTCTATTTGCTTTTCCCCCTTTGCCTTTCTTTAGAGGATCACTGCTGTTGTACCATGGACAAATTAATTACAGCGGAAATGCTTTTTGGTTTCTAAAAGCCCTGGTATATCTTGCATGCATATTAATGATGAAGAGCAGAAGCAGAATAAAAACACAGAGGCACAGCAGTCAATGCAGATATAGACTAGATTCTATACAGCGACTGCCGCGGAACGTATAGATAACGGTGCCCCATCCCATATGGGTCGAGATAAGCCAATCACCAATTGAATGGGCAATCACAAAAATTGGCTAACCTTCAGCGTTTTAAAAATAACTTTCCTCTATTTATTTCACGTCGTTTTGACTACCTCGCGCCGGATCTGCTAGGGGATATTATAGAATTCGTGTGTGGTGGATAGATAACCTTCTAGATTTCATCCTAATAAGACACCCTCTTGCTTCACCACGTGTACACAAAGGTCTTAAATTAGCACTGCGTTCTTGCGCACACCTCTTTCTTACCGTTTAAGTGCACCTTATTACGTCAAGCTTCCATATATTGGCTGATACTATCACCTTACAGGTACGAATCATGCTAATGTTCTGTATCGAACCAATAGAGCATACATATACTGTCAACTCATTGGCTAATTACGAATAGGTATAGCCACCTCCCTCAGCTGGAAGGGTGAGAAAGAGACGTGTCCCTTTTCAAACTGATGGAGATTCACATAAGAATACACACACTATAAATACACCTCAAGACCATCAGAAATTCGATGTCTATTACTATTTGTGCTCTGTTTGCCATACCACGTGCCCACAGAGGCCTTAGTGCCAGGCAGGTGTATTTCTGGTTCTTCACGTGGCGGGTAGATGGCATTGTTTTAGGCGTAAGGTGAAATATCCAAATATCCAATCCGGTTTTACTTGGCAACTAAGGGAAACCATGAATCCCAGAAATCCCATGAAAAACAGAATGGATGACACACGGGATCTGAACCTGGGACAAAAGCCCGTCTCCAGCAGTAACTGCCAACAGTTCTCTCTGAGTTTGGCTACAGTTAAACAAAACAATGTGATGTGATTCAAAGCTTGTAAATTAGGACAGTTTTTTGAATATATAGTGTTTTGTTTTGTTATACGAAAATGTCATTTGCAGACAGAGGATCGAGCACATGAATGCATTGCTAATTTGTTGCTATGCGTTAGGTGGTTTTATTTTATTGGTATTAGCAAAGGTTGACTTTTCTCTGTTTTCAAAAATAAGGTTAGCCAGTGTTTGCCAGCACCCATTCAATTAAACGTGTGTAACATATGTGATTGGTGATTACCTACCAATAATAATTTTGGAATTTTACATAGCGCAACTTTCTTTGTGTCCTAAGAGTCATTATGGCCGAATGTTGCTGGTCTCTTAAAAGTTACGTCTGTTGACATAAAATAAATGAAACTTGCTTATTTTGGAGATACCTATCTTATAACCACAAAACTTTACAGCAATGCTTTTGTATTTATTGGATAAGATGGAAATTAGTGTTCTAGTAGTGTGTCTATTGGAACCTGATTTTTATTTATGTAAAGGTAAATTGGAAACTTAACCCTTTTCTGCATGGGAAATTTCGTTTCTGATGTAACAAACACCAGTACAAGAAACAGATGAGAAGAGTTGGTTTTAGGGGTAAGGGGTATGAGGGGCGGGTCAGGTGGTGGGTTAAAGATAAAAAGAATGCTTTTGCAAACGATCATTTGGTTCATTTTCACCAGAAAATCTGCACTGAAAACTTTTTTTCACCATTATGTTTTTGCCATTCTATAAGTAATACATTGGTTTAATTTTGTCACCTTAAACCCGTCATAGGTCCAACTTCCTAACTTCAAAACGCACGTCTGAACGTCGTAGGGGAAAAATTCGACATCTATCGCGCACGAAGACTTATACACAGCCGGCGGCTGCCATACCACAAGACCCGTGTAGTAGACGGTTGCTTTGGTCTTTATCGTCACTTCGTAGCTGCCATCGGCGCTGTAAGCAAGAAGACGAGGCGAACCCCTCAACTATGATATGTGTTGAGATGGTGCCTGGTGAAAATGGTCTCAAGGGGAAGAGAGGAGTTCACTCGCACACGCTTTCTCAACTGGAAACGCACGCTTGCACATAATCTCTATACTTGACCCTAGACTATAATTCACAAATTATTTCTGTTTCGGAATGTGTTAATATTGAAGTGTTTTCATCCGGAACGGACAAAATTAGATCAAACATATTTGTCTTTCCAGAAATTATCAGGAAAGAGATACCTTTAACGCTCATATTAGCACAACTCGCAACAAAATAAACATCCACCAGAAAATGCCTTCCCACTGAATCGAGACATTTCAATCCGAATGGAACCTGAACCAACACTGGGGCGTAGCGTCAATGGATGTGAGAGATGTATTCACATACCCTGTAATTTTCCTCAAATTAATTGCGAAGTTGGTGTTCATAATAATTTTGTGGTATATAATCGTTTTAATGTTGTTAAAAATCAAGTTATGATTTGATTTCGCACCGGACTACAATAACCTGGTGGCAGGGTTTCGAAATAAAGCTTGGGTCAATGGTGTCTGTCATCAGCTGTAGGAAACTAGTGTTGCGAATTTGAGCCACTGTATGTAGTGTTATTCTACATCTAATGTTAAGAAACTTGCTAAAATTATAACATTTATTGTTGTGAATAAATGTAACTCGGGATTTGTTTTGCTCTTAAATTGTGGACATTTAAGCATGATTTGGTCGCTTCGTCACTTACTATTAAAGCAAATGTGGGTTAAAATTTGTGCGGATTCTGGGATGAAGGTATGTAAATAGGCAGTAGACATCCGAGAGGTCACAAAATGAATAACAGCTAGAGCAGTAAACAAAACCTCGTTTCCGTGCCGTTATTGCAACGAAAATAAAATAAACTGTTGTGTTACGGACACACTCCACGTAAGAAGCTTCCAAACATTAAACGATCTCTAAACAGCAATATATAGTTAAAGAAAATTCTTCAAAGGCCACACTAAGTGTTACGATGAACATTAATGCTGAAATGTCGTATAATTTTTTTTAAAGTTTGTGAAAGTAAATCCTAGCTGTGTCATAATACTTCAAACAAATCTTTTGTTGATCTTTTTTTTTTTTTTTTTTTTTTTTTTTTCTTAAAGAAAAGTGCAGCTTCACCTGGTATTCAGAATGACTTAATTTCAAGTGTAAGCGCTGTCGTGACACAACGAATCAAGAAGAAAACTTCTGTTGCCTTCTTTGTTTCATTAATATTATATGAAACTTCTGACATTAATAGTGAAGAACAACTCTAGTATCCGTTACGTAATTGTTCACGGAAATGTTGAATAGAGGATTATTTACTTTACAGATGTAAGTTCTGACAGAAAAGCCGTTTCTCTCTTGATAAACCATGCTCTCAGTATTATCGAGCATTTCTTTCCTACAATAATAAAAGATAAACACTCCGAAGGGCAATTCTGTTGAGGTTGTGTCATATTTTAAAGAATATTCGTTGGGTTACAAACCGAGTCTGATACTCAGGTTTCACCACTGATCTAACAACACTAAAAAGGTACATCGAACGCCGTGTTGGTTAATAGCTACTGACTTTAAAATTGTGAAGCGTAGAAAAGACAAAATAAAATATACTGGTTTAGCTATTGGAAGAAGAGTGATACATGTAGCAAAGTAATTTAACTGTGCGTATGACTCTTCAGCTGTCAAGCTAAAATGCTCTACACTGCTTAAACTGTCAGCCATAAGTTACGTGAACCGTAAGATTTTACACTAGGACTTCTACTCTCCTCAATTTTAAAACTGCTTAGTAGAGAAATTTTGCAATGACTTTAGATACATTTTTTCACATTTCCAAAAACTTTTAAGGATGTGACTTGAATCCTCACGTATGAAAAATTATGTTATTAATTTATCATGTTTACTATTTGTAGGTTCGTATCCTTAGCGCGGTGGCAGCGCTTCTGCTTACCAAACGGGAGACCTAGGTTCGATTGCTGGTACCGACTTAGAGATATTTCTTCTGTTGCGGGACCTAGTCTGGGGTGTACTCAGCTTCATTAGGTCTCTGAGGGGTTCTTTTAATCGCAGTATTCTGTAGCATTTGTTTTCATTCTCTTTCTATTACATACAGTAGGCAGAGGAAAAATTTGATACTGAGATTTCACCGGAAATACTTTTTTGAGACCCGATTCACAGAAAAGCATTTTTATAAAAAGATATATATGTGTGAGTGCGTGTTCAGCTGCACAGAATGCTTAAAAATGAAAGAGCAGGTTTCAATTTTGTATTACAGAAAAGCTATCGAAGGTAGAAGCACATTGCGCATGTCACTGGATAGAAGAAGGTTCAGAGTTTGGTCACAGCTGCGCTGTTGTTTGTTTATGTCAACATGGCGACTACATCACAAGAAAAAGCATTTTGTGTGTTGGAATTTGCAAGATATTAGTCCAGTGTTTAAGTGCAACGTGAAAGAAAGTGATTCTTTGTTGGCGGGACTTGGTTCCTACAGGTGGGACAAAGATTAATTTGCAAGATCTGACAAATCGAATTGCTGCAGCTCTCAATTCAATAAACGGGTAACAGTAAGTGTATGGAATGAATTTGGAATACCCTCTCGATCTTTCTGGTGAGACAAGTGGTGTTTATATTGAGTGTATAGTGCCTGTATAAAACTTTGAACCTTCCTCTATCCATTGACGCGCGATGTGTTTCTATCTTTGACAGATTTTCCGTAATACAATACTGAAATCTGCTCTTTTATTTTTAAACACACTGTGTATCAGTTAAATAACTCAGAACGAAAACTCGTTTAAAAACCAAACTTGGTATTTACCTTCAGTATCTTGCAATAAAGGAAGATCTTCAAAAATATTACCCACCCCAAATTACCCATACATGGGACTTTTTTGAAAATTTTAATTTTTTCAAACTGCCTCTAATGATTTTGATTAAAATACCACATGTTTAAGATATGTTTATGAACAACTTAAGTGCATGTTTGAATTTTATAGGAATAGCCTTTGAATTCCTCTTCATTCTGGGTGACTTTTACATAGCTGGTAAACCATTAGAGACAAACTCTTACTAAACAAAAAGTGCAACTCTCGTTAAAGCTCACAATTTGAGTAAAATGCCTTTTTGTATGTAGCTAACCATTTCCAAGGTAATGCTTGTCAGTGGTTTGAATTTTAAAATACTTATGCTTTGCTCAAGTAGGAAGTCGTTACTGTTTTTGATCTTTTGGGCGGAATTTCAAAGCCAGATTTATACAAATGTTCCTCTCAATTAACATGAAGTATATAGAGAAATAAACATTTACAACAATCGTTTGTATAAGAGTGAGTAGAGATAACCGTGCGAAAGCAGCACATCAGATTTTTAAAATCTGGACTATCTTCTTGCACAGGAACTTCAAATCATTGACAATTTGAGCGATATTTTTCAGAAAAAATATGTTCATAAGTTTTACCAGTTATGACGTATTATATAATGAATGTGCCTGAAATTTAGACTACACGTATGCTTATGAGCTTGTTTATGGAATCGCAGTTCCTGGTTTACTTAACGGCAGGAAGTTATGACTTAAGCAACTTGTCTGGAAAGAAATATATCCATCCCTAAGAAGTTGCGTAAACCAGGCTCACTTCATCATCGTGGTATGCATAATGAATTAGTCCATTAGAACGGTTCCGCTTTCATAACGAGCTCATCCTTCCCGCTTCTTATTGGAAGTCCACTGTCATGCGGTCTTCAAAGATTACACAGATTAAAAATGAATGCGTGATATCTTTCTGCTCACAGTCTCATCGCTCAGAAGTCTCGGTTAATGGGACTTCATTTTGTGAAACCAGGGACATTTTAAACGGCATATTAAGCGAAAATCGCAACTTGAAGCACTGACAAGTACTGCGATATCTCGCAACTACACCGAGAGCCAATAAACTAAGAACTGACTGCGTGATTTTCTTAACGGACTTTGGGACCATGATTCCGCGTTGGTATAACATCCAAGATCACAATATCGACGTAATTTTGCTTTACAGGAGCGATGTCCTATGTTTACGAAAGAGGGGAGGTTGGGTTTGCCTTCTTCCACTCCTATACGCGGGCTTTGCGATTCTTTAACTCCTAGCCAGTGCATTGTGTTGCATTGGCGTGTTGATCACATGTACGTTGCGTTTGATTTACGAACGTATTTTCAAATCTTATGCGATAAACATCTTCATTAGTGACTTCTTTGATGCTTAAAAATTATTTTGCTGTTTAATGATGCTGTCAATTGCCAGGTAAATCTACTGACATGGAGCTGTCCTTTTTAAGCACACTTAAGAACCATCGGTCTGGGCCGGATTTGAACCCACAACCTTGGGATCAGTAGGCCAGCGTCTAACCAACTGAGCCACCAGACCGACTTTTCCCGTGCTACTTACGTTGAAGAAGTCTCAATATTTGGTAACGAAATCGAAGTGCATAGACTTGGAGGATACACCGAGTAATTGTCGCGTAACCTATTGCAATACAAATTTTTAATATAGTTCAATTTGGACAAACGTTGTTCGCAAATATACGTAGATCTATACACACTATTCTTGCAAATGCTTATTTCCCTATCACATTTTAATCGACATAAACATTTTTACAAATTATATTAATGCTAATTTTCTTGTAGGGGAAGGGGAGTATGGGAATACAGTAGACTTTAAGCGATAGTGAAATGTTTTAAGAGCTGGTTGCTATGCGATGCATTCGTTCTCTTTGCAAGGCCACGAGATAAAAAAAATGAAAAAGTGTAAATATTGGCCAGTTCAAAAAATAATAAACAATACTACAGAAATGTTTCACTGTAAAGATAAAGAGGTATTTGACATAAAATGTGTGTTTTATCAAGATCCAGGTGTTTTATTTAGTAAGCTTTTGTCTATCTCTTGCTGTTTACAATTTATGCAGAAATCATTTGAACATAATTTCATTGAATCTATTCACTCGTTGTCCGATATAATCTACCCGTTAAAGAAGGTTAAGCTTAAAAAAATCGATTCTCCCAGAGTAATTGAGATATGCAACTGAATTTTAATTTTATATTAGAGTACTCAAAAGTGTTCAGCTATATATGTATTACCCTGTAGTTCTCATATCTTACTTTTGGTTTCAAAATTAAAACGTTGTGTTGTTATCTCTTCATTGTGAATCCTACAGTAGTGTTCACTAAAGGATAACACGTCATAGAGTACAGGAAGGCGTTATCTCAAGTTGTACCTTGTTTCCTCAGGGTGTTATCGCAATAGTGACCTAGTAGTGGACAAGTCTTCCGGACGGAAGCTCCTGTCGCTGCTCCAGGTAGCAGTCCTTTTCCTTTCGCTGTAGAAATTTGTTCATGCATTCAGATACGAGAAATGAAAGGTTTTAGTGTGGCATCCACAGATAGCAGACTGTAGTGGTTTGGTACAAGTTGCCTTTGGAACTAATACACGCTCCTGTGCGTTTGAATGTCAGGATTAAACTGAAATGCTGAAGACGTAATGCTCAGTTTTTAATTGCAAGTCGACCTACCTACTTTTTAAGAGCACCAAGCTATGTATGAAAACTAAAAGAATTTTATTTCAATCATTTATATGCACAACATATAAAGGAAGCTGAGATTGTGTAACAATAACAGAACAAAGCGTATAAGCCGATGGATATTGTGACGCCGGCCGCGGCGCACAACAAACAACGGTCCGGGTCAAGCTACTCCACACCACATATCAGGCACGGTGAGTATCAAAGACACTCAAGGTTAGGCTGCCGTGCGAGTGTTTGTAAACACGTGACAATGAACAAGCGCGTCAAAGAGTTTTCGAGATTATTCGAGAGGCAGTCGGTGTGTTTGTAGAAGTTCCAGAAGAGGTGCAATTTAAGAAAGGTCCGTGTTACATCATCCTCGCTATATAAGGAGGCGAGGCAATGACACTTTTAGTCAGTTTTCGTTTTAGTGTGTGTGTGCGCGCGCGTGTGCGTCTGTCAGCTGCGTGTGTACAGTCGTCGGGGAGAACTGTCGCGTCGAAAGGTAGACAGCGAAGCAGTTATTGAGTGTTGAGTGATCGTATCGTCGAAATTAGCTGTCCGAGACACAGAGAAAGTGAAGAAAATTGTGTCTTAGGTTACGAGAACACGATGGGTGTAAATTATAATATCACGAAGGACTGAAGACTATGTTAATGTCAGTAAAAAAGAAGGAGAATAAAGTGACAGAAAGAGTAACTGGACTGAACTTTTGTCATTTTTGTCAAAATATATTCATATTCAGGAAGCCATTTGGTCTTGCAACAAGAGTGTGCTGATATGTGGGATGGTAAGGATGATAGGTAAGTCCTATAAGGAATTTGCCCAAATATGTGCAGTCATTAGTTTCCGACGGTGAAAGGGTTTATTGAAGCCAGGAAGATGTGTGTGGGAATGAGTGTTGCACAATAACGTCCGTTCTCACTTGACAAAAGTGTGACAAGATTTGGGCGGTTCTTCGAGTGGGACATCTCAAGCCGTTCTCTGGAGCCACTATGTTAATGAAGCCGGAGGTTGTGTATGGCAATGAGTGTTGCAAGCTGTTCGTTCTCACATGGAAAAGAGATCCAAGATTTACTACGATGCTTCCAATGGGCGGTTCCAAAGCACTCACTATAGGCACGCTTTTTTGCCCATAGTATCATATCTTCGGTATACCTAGAGACCTCTAAAGCGACAAGCGAACCGAGATTGCAGAAGCCATTGAAGTGTCCCCAAACAAAACAGGCGTTTTTCACTCATCTAGAGGGAAGCTGAGACACGTACTTGGACCGATGGGGCGACTATGAAAAGGAAGTATGTCAGCTAAACTCTGCATCACTATAAACTTCATACGCAAACACACACGAGTCAGTTTCATTTGTAGGTGTGGTCACATTGAAAGCGCGGCTACTTCTGCAAATACTGAAACACCCAGCCCCTTCAACTTTCTTTTTTCTTTTTGGCAAACCTGCATTACGGGATCCTTTTTCATAAAGACAAGTAAAGTAATTAGTAAGAATTGCTCAACATTCCTTCTTTTTTGCTTCTGCAGTTAGGGATGTGGTATAAATTCTGCAGTTAGTTAAATGTAAAAATAGTACTAAAATTTCAAGAATTTGTTTGCATGTAAGTCTTAGGGTATCTTATTTGTCAAGCGGTAAATTAATGTAAAGAAATAAACATTTGTAAAAATTAAAACACGGTCCATTGAAAACTTAAGAGAAGGGTGGTGATATTAATATATATGCATATAATTTCCTTGAATAACAACAGAGGAGAAAACCTGCTTTCATAGATGCAAGTTTTCATCAAAAAGTATAACACGATATTTTGATAATGCACTTGTAGTTTTAATGAAAATGTTGGGAAATGAAATATAAACTTAATTTGATGAAATTCTTGAACCCCTGCTCAGGAGAAAAACATGACAAAGTGCTTTAGAAACTACATAATCGATTTTCTGCTAAACTTCAATTTCAGGACACCTTCAGTACTTCTTAAAAAGCTAACAATTTCACGAATTTTGATTGTGGTATATTTTATTTAATTTTCGTTGATAAAGAGCCTATTTTGGATGGATGTGCGAGGAGCGATTTCTAAATTATATGCACATGTCAACTGGTAAAAGTAGTTTCCTTATTTAATCGACTAATATGCCCTGGTATAGCAAAACAGAATATAGAGAATCTATCGCAAGTAGGATTTCCTTTCATGAGAAGGATAAATGCTTTCTTCCGTTATTACAGTAGATTTTCTACAAGTCTTGCTAGGTTTCATGACGCTATATGTCATGAAATAAAAATAGGAGACTATACGAAATTTGTCTAAAAGGAAGTGTTCAAAATAGCCATCATTAGATGAAGAAAAGCATGTAGGTAAATTTATTTCACAACTGAGTCGATATAGGACACTCCTTGAGTGTGTGGTGTTTAAGGGCCCGTCGACAGCTTGGTCGTTAAAGCCCGTTAACACTCGTCAAGCCCACGAGCCTTCGAGTGCATTTTAAGGACTGAGACTTGTTACATGATAGTTTTATTTATGATAATGTCCTGCGAAAAAGGGGGGCTTTGCAGGACATACAAAGCCTGTAGAAGGGGAAGTATAAGCAAAAAAATGAAGTTTATGATTAATTACAACTGTAACAAATTATTTCCTACGAAAGTTTACATATACATTTCGTTAAACAACTTATAATCGCATGCTGGTTTTAAACAATTTCATTGAGGTAGAGTTTTACAAAATGCTACTCTAGAAGATGTCCACTTGTGTGTGGAATTCTCCGCATCGCCGTCGCTTATACGAAAATAGATCCACGAGGAGGGTATGTCCATTGATAGGCGAAGAATAAAATGCATTCTTCTTAGCTCTCCTATTGATATGGGAAGCCGTAACGGGAAACTGGCCATTTCAGAGTTATCTTGGTCAAAGCTCTCACACTTTCCACCCCTTCTATTAAAACCCCGGCTGTTAGAACGCTGTGGTCTCTACGAACATTTCCGGGTAGATATCTCCTTGTAATGTTACTGCTTCAAGCACTTTTAGCACATTGAGGGCGATATAGGAGAAACAGCTGTGAATAAATTGTTATTCCTAGGGCATGGTCTCGTTTGGGAATTTTTCAGCAGACACGTGTCTCGATTTTCGGTAATAGTGTCGGCGTTAAAAAGTTCTCGAAAAACTTATTATTCTGTATTAAATCTCACGAATGGAATTAATATATTTTTATTCCTATGCATTAAGATAATTTCGGCCAATTGGAGAAATTTATGATCTTTGTAAAAAATTGAGTTAGTGATAGAAAGGGACCGAGCGAGATGGTCCGTGGTAAAGCGTGAGGCACACATTTGGGAGGTCGTAGGTTTGATTCCCGTGGTTGACCTTCGTAACCCATGGAATTTCGTGTCCTTCCATTTCGTTTAAAGGGGGCGTTGGACCCCGCGTCGAGATCCCATGAGTTGGCCCCATAACACCTAAGAGTTCAAGGTATCTTCAAACTTGGGAAACCTTAGGGACCTTGTCATTGTCTGTGAAGTTACTCTGAATCTGGCCGGTCGGTGTCTTCTTTCACCTCATCCTTCCTCCTGGTGGAGCCCCTTGGGGGACATAGGTGCAATAACCCCTTTCGTATATCTCCTATTCCTATTCTACAAGAAAATATGTAATACAAATGTCTACTTCGATTATCATGAAATAAATTGAAGTACAAGCGTTTGTAACAATAGCTAGTACACGAGTGAGTAGAGAAAGTCGTGTGAGTAAGACACGTCAGATTTTTCCTTGATGTTTCCACAAACGCAAGCCACTTCATGTAGAAGAAATCTGCATCATCTTATCTCCAATTCTACATCCGCATACTTGGTCCTCTCATTACCCAGGAATCACCGAGCAAGATGGCTCTGCGTAAAGTGAAAGATATCGTGGGTTCGATTCCCACGGCCCACCTTCCTAATCCGTGGGTTTTATTTTGGAGTGGGGTGCTTCCGGAGCCACTATGCAAATGCTGGGTAGAGTAATTACATTTATACATTTGTCTTAACTATGGCTTTTGCTTCTTTGGTATATTTATGCATATGTGGTTTTTACTAATGTTTTTATTTTATATTGAAATTTATCTCTGGCTTTTGCCATGATCCACTTTATTAAAGCGCTCGTGACCAAGTAGTCGACACCCTTAAAATTACATCACACACATTATTTATTTAGTTACTTATTTTTGTTGGTTAATGACGCTGTCAATTGCTAGGATCATATCAGCGTACCAGTTTGCCGAAATTTCGCCCCGCAGGAGGTTTTTTACATGCCAGTAAATCTACTGACATGGAGCTGTCGTTTTTAAGCACAAATCAAAACCTCCATCCGGATTTGAACCCGCAACCTGGGGATGAGTAGGCTAACGTCTATCCAATTGAGCCCCTCCACACACACGCATAGACCCACACACACATCTAAAAATGCTTTTCTTGGATTCGAGTTTCACAATATACGAGTATATCTCTGTAGTTTCGTTGTAAGTTTGGCAAATTTTGATCCTTTTAGATCTGTATTTGAATACATACATTTGCAATAGAACATGATTCTCATCTTCAGTTTAGTACGTCACTAGATTTCAAACCTCTAGCTACGGAATGTGCTTCCTTTTAGGGAATCCTCTAAGGGCTTTTATTCTTTGAAACCTTCTTATAATAGTTCAAGTTGCAATTGTATTGTTTTATAGTTGTATATCTTTGTTATTCTTATTAATATTTCGCGAGAATAGGGTGTAGGCTTTGTGAAACACAATTCTCAGTAATGAGAATTATTTATACACAGGATAACTAAATCAACCTGCTGTAAAGACCTAGCTATCGGAACCTGTTATCCCTGAAACAGCTGCTACGAATATAAACACATCAGACACTGCTACCACAGCCTGGCCAAGGTTTTTATGCCAAAGAGATTCACCACACATTTGGCCTTGATACATGTAAGCCACTAATGGCCCAAATAATAAACGGGATACTGTATTTCATTGCTTTTCGCTAGCTAGTATCAAAATATGTCACATCGTCCAGGAGTATGCCAATAAAGAACTATTACATAATAATTGTTTATGGTACCTCTATATAATTTCTTCGTTTTTGAGCAGGATGTTGTTATATACCAACCACTACATTGAAGTGATTTGATTTGTTATACCGGAATTGACTAGTAAGATTAATCAGTTTGTAAAGAAATTATAGAGAACGGGATAAATGCTTGCAATAAGTAATTTCCATATATTAAAATCAATGCATAATTTAAGTATCACAGTTACAATTATTCTGCCAGTGAATAATAGGTAATTAGCAGGTCGAGGCACTTTAGTAACTTTCCGGTTACGATCACACAAATATTAGAGCAAGGTTAGGCACTAGTTGTGCAACTCACAGTCGCTCCAGGATGCATAGTACAGAATAGTGCAGTAGTGGCGAATAGGCAACCTAACTCTGGATTAATTGTGCAGTTTCTGAAGTATGTCTTAACTGTAGGACTCTAATTCTAAATTTATATATACAGTTGTGGAAAAGCTAGATTCAGAGTATTTCTCTATAGATGAACACATCACATGTATAGTGTGTCACAAAAGTATATGGCCATACATGGCAACAGGTTACGAAAGTAATGTTTATGGATACATTTATAAATGGTATAGATATATAATTCAATCTGCCATATATAATTCAAGTTTTTATTTTACTATCAATTTTATATATCCCAATGTGCAATTTAACGGCTACCCTGTAACTTTGCATATAATTTCAAATTAGTTGCTCATCTTCAGAAGTACGTTTAATTGGTACGTGACTGTATGTCGTCTAATTAAGTGCACATAGAGGCAGCTAGGTTTGCGTTGTCGCTGCCCGGTATTTCGTGGGGTATGATCCGTGCCACTAAAGTTGAAGAGCAGGTACCGAATCGCCTCTCTCTGGTCACTAACCAAGTTCTGTGTTAAGAAAACGCAATTAGTGATAAGTCAGAATAGCTAAGACAAATTGGTGTTATCGCAGTACTGCGATCTCAGTAAGCAAACAATCCATTAGATCAAGGCTACGAGAGTTATTTAGGATTCAGTCGTTTAGAAGTTACAAGTTTTCAAATATACCGTTGGTTAAGATTTAGCAACATACGTGGGATAGTCATGAAGTAGGCGGAAGTCACAGTGTATATTTCTAAAAATGTGCATTTTCTTTCGTGGCTTAGTCTTACAAAAACTTTTTACTCTGATCGGTTACCGGCATTCCGTAGCGCCTAAGAGCGCGCTTGGGTTAACACATACTTGGCGGAAGCTGAAAGAGGATTTTCCGCTTATCATTTCAACGACTCGCGGCAAATTATGCTGCTCATTTTTTTTCCGGATACAAGTTATTTCAAATCGTGGACTTATTGTTACCTACTTGAAAAGTGAGCAGATATAATACTTTAATAGTTACAGATTGTAATGAAACAGTTTAATTCTTTAACATCAAGCAATCACAAATAGCTCATTCGTTAGACTCCATTAAATTTATCAGCCAACTTAACCGTGTGGCTGTTTTTGCACTGACCCACGTATAGCCTGAGAAAAGGATGATATAGTTCATCACTGTAGCAGCCGACAGCATATCCATCGGAGATGGAGTTTTTGGAGATGGCATTAGAAGTGTGAGACACTGGGAGTAACATTATTAAAGGTGAAAAAGCAATGCTTTTACTTTGTGCAGAGGAGAAATATAGCCTTTAAGGGCGAATGTTGGTACACAGCACATCGACGGTGCTCTTTATTTTCGATGTAGTTTCACTGAAGCGATGAAGTGATGATAAGCACTGATATTATGACAGCTCATGCTGGTGTTGGAAGTAATAAAAACATACTTGATGGTGACTGATGCATGACTTATATTCAATATGCATATTATGCTGTGTGTGCCATATAGATATTTTACATGAGTGCGGAATGGTGCAAAAAGTACATGGTGATAAAACTTAACTCTGTGTGAAATGAGGAATTGTGATAGGTGAATAAGCACAATGCAAAACATGCACATAGTCAGTGTGGACTTCCAGGATAATATTAGTTTATGCTGTAAATGCACTTGACAGGTAAATGCTACCAAGTAATTGTTTATTATAAGTAATAAAATATGAAAAGTTACTTGCACAGATAGTTCAATTATATACAGTACGGCATTGCTTTGAAGGAATTAATGCGCTATTGTTTTGCTTAATTCCTGTAGATAAATATTTAAGTGTACCATAATGATTATTAAAGTGTGGTAATCTTTTTCATCCGGTCTAGAGGATCAAATTCGTTTCTTCTATGGTTGCTAATATACCCTACGTTTCTATGGGGAATTCAAATAGATTTGAGTTATCATTCCGGGTTGAATACTGCATGGAAACGCGAATTCAGGTCGAATTGAATCCTTGGATACGATCATTTTACAAGTGGGAAATTTTGTTGCATGGAAACAGCTATCGAATTCCAGTCAACTTCTGCTAGATTTGTTGTAACACGCTGCATTTGTCATTTCATTTTATTTTAGCGAAAGTGGTATATTAAAACACACCTACAAAGCCACTTTTATTGTTTCTTTAATATCGCAATGTATTCTTCTAAATACATTCACTAAACTCAAAACCTTACTTAGAATACGCAGAAAACCACCATGTAACATCTAAGTCATTCACCGTTAACCATACGTGTGCACTTGCCGTCCTTTACGGCAAGATTTGGTGGCCACCAGTGGGAACTTGAACCTAACTTATCTACACCATTGAAACCCTAACCAATAATGTTCACTATTTTAGCCGTCTGAACCAGAAACTCCAAAATAGTTAGCAAGAGATATTTAATATATGCTGTCAAATGTGAATAAGCGATTGTGGCGGAAAATAAAATAGAAACCGAAAGCGTTTGTAACTTGGAAAAAGTTTCAAAGCTTGGCAACTTAAAAGAAATAAAACAGCGCATGTCCAAGGTGTGGAATAGTATGTCTAGCTCGTGGTTAGGGTGAGGTAACCAGATAAGGATTTCCCCATATCCTAAGAAGATGAATGTTGATTAGCTCTAAGCTCTGGGCATCCCGGGCTCCTTTGAGCGTCATTTAAATCATTTCTTTATTCACCATCAATATAAGCTATGGGTACTTTAAGTGGCGTCAGACCTAAAATAGACTTAAATATTAAATTTCGCAATAAATAATAATTGAGAACATGTATTTATGACATAAATATCCGGATTTAAGACTGAAAATTATATACTAAGGGCACCGGCTAGGAACGCTCACTTAAAGTTATGACATCCTACTTCTTAACTCGAACTATTGCAACTCATACTTCAGATGCACTTCCCTCCAATGATTTTCTTTCTATGGTTACCATTTTTTCCTAAATTGCACAAAAATATTTATATTCGAACGCGATGTCTTTCTAATCTCTTTTACCTGTCGAAACAAAAATATAATTCAGTTTGGATCACAGGAAAATGCCGAATTTTTCATAAATAGTATTTTATTCTTAAATTTATTTAAAAATCTGAACAAAAATTAGTTTAGCCTGAAGAGATAATTCTCAGAAATATCCAGCAAAAATTTGATCTACTTATTGTGATACCGGCCGATGACAGCGACGGCAGCGGCAACTCAACAAAGGCGCGGGGCTGGGCTGTCTCAGACCACAGGCAGTACGTGCATCAAAGACTGGCTCGCGCGACTGATTGTTGTCACGTGTTCACAGAGTGGCAACATAAAGGGTTTACGAAATTATTCGAGAAGTGTCCGGCGGCCGGCGTATTTGTAGAAATTGAGAAAGATCCGTTTTACGTGATCCTCACTATATAAGGAGGTGAAGCAACGATAGTGGGGTGTAAGTCAGTTTTTAGTTTTAATATGTGTATCACCTGTGTTTGTACGTTGTTGTGAGAGAACCGTCTCGTCGAAGTTAAGATAGCGAAGCAGTTAATGAGTATTGAGTGGTCGTATTGCTAGAGTTAGCCCTTGTCAAAGAGAGAACAGTAAGACAGAAAATTGTGTGTTACGGTTACGAGAACAGAACAGCTGTGAGTTGTAATATCACGAAGGACTGTAGACTGTTTTAGCGACGAGAGGATAACTATGTATATTGTGCAAACGTTTTGGAGGAGAAAAAAAATAATTACGGAGCACTTTTGTTATTTAGTATTTGAGAAAAGTGCACTAAAAGTATGTAAAAGCTAAGTTATGGGAAACTGGGAAGAATGAAAATAATACAATGTATGTATTTGATAATTTAAAGGGCCAAATTCATCAATAAGCCCGTTGGTTTATGTAGACCTCTTTAAAGATGTAATTTTTTTATCCTTATATCACAAAGGAAACGCCCAGAGCTGTTAAATTAGTATGCAAAATTGATATCTTTAATCTGAAACCGTGCTTGTATAGCTATCGAAGGGTTTTAAGCATTACAGATAAACCACATTTGCGCATATCATTTGTTTTTAACATTAAATGTAGAGTTGCTATTGTATCCCTGATAGAATTTATAGTATTTGTAGCATAAGAAAGAAAATACGGATTAATAAATGTCTGAACATCTCATAGCTATCCTTCAGATGTTATACTTTTGTCTCCTGTTTCGCGACAGTTGAGGCAAGGAGTAGTAAAAGCATTGTGCTTTATGTGACATTGGGGATTTGTCTGAAAGAAGGCTCAGTCAACTTAAATATTCAGAGGGAAAGGTGTCTATTTCAGCACAAGATTCTTCTGAAAGTGGTTCTCCAGAGGAGTGAATTATTACCTAGTATTGTGTTCAAAAAATCAGTATTGCTTTGAATAACACAAACGGTCGCTTCCTTTTAACTAAAGCTTTATTGGTGACGACTTCCCAGACTACGTGAGAGCATTATATAGTGTGTTTCAAAAATGCCACATCTTTTCTGCTACACCTAAAAGTAAATTATTTAAAAAAAAAGGAGTAAATACACATTTTTTTTCACAGAAACAAACTATTCTTAACATCACCTTTATGCAAGTTTTGACGTCATTTTTAAATGTAGCTATACTTTATGTATACCATCTCAAATATATCGTACACACGTCGCTATGTTAACAAATAAATTGTTGTCAATCAAGCAACAACATAGCTAACACTAAAATAAATAAGTTATAAATGTAAATATATAATTAATTAAAACAAATTGTCTATTTACAATTTGGAAATTTGAAAGACGCAGAGCAATTCTCAATTCTCTCACTTTTAAAACGTTATTTTGTGTTAAATTCCACAAGTAAACTGCATCAATTACATTAAGGAATTATTTATTTGGTTACTGTAACAAAATATGCTGTATAAAACAATTAATAGCTTGTACAATCATACAGAATAATAAAATTCTTGAGATAGCATAGGAAGAAATAAAGGCTGTCATTTAAACATGTTTCCGATGACGTCATATTTACACAACAATGATATTAAGCACGGTCTGTTTATGTGAAAACGTGTTTTTTAAAATAGTCTGACGTGTTCGAAAGCTTTTTAAAAAGAAGTTCATTTACCTGTAACAAAAAATATTCAGGACTTCCATTCTTTGTGCCTGGGTGGTTCAGTTGTTAGGCGCCGCCTACTGTTCACAAAGTCGCGGGTTCAAACTGGCCCATCCCGGTCGATTTATTAGCGTGTTAAATAACTCCCGCGGCATGAAATTCCGGCACACCGGTGGCGCTGGTATGATTCAGGTAAATATTTACAAACAAAATATTTTTACGAGACTTTGTAAACCTACTGTATATTCCAAGTGGCCGTTTGCTATACATTTAACTACGATTCGCCAATGGCATGACATAGAGCATGATTCCAGAAGCAAAGTTGATCACATGAGGTGAATTAATTATGATAAACTGATAACTAACTGAATAACTTTAGACAACGATCTCTTCTATAGACTAAATACGTGATAAAACTGAACTGTAAGATATGGATAACAGCTTTTATCTGTGAATGAAACTAAGATGTTATTTCAATCAGCAATGAAATCTATAACTTGCAAATATGTTGAATACGTTTTATGCTACGACGACATGAAACAGAAGCATTTTAACCAAAGCGGTGTTATACGAGAAAGTTTAATTATCTGGGAGGGAAAACGCGATGAGAATTTATAATTGTAGTGCTGTCGCATTTAAAATCTTTCTCGGATATTACATCTGCTACACAGTACTTGCCAAGTGTAATTTTATGCTAATAGTAATTTTCAGAAGTTTACAATATTTCTAGCATTATCGTGATATTTCAACTTAATAGTGTATAATTAGCTTAACACATTTCCACTGATTAATCATAAAATAAAATTCATGTAAATACATTAAACAAAGTATGCTCGAAAATACTTCATTCCCCTTTTATAAAGCTTCTGAACTTCCTCAGCCGAAATATTGCAGTAAAGTCCCCCGAATATCTCTTGTAACTCTTAAGCGAATGGGATTTGCTTGATAAACCTTAACTTTAAATATTCCTTTCAGATTACATTACATGGTATTTGATACGGAAAAAGAGCGTGATAGTCAGCTATCATAAATATGGTGTAATGTCACCATAAATAGATCTGTCTTAAGTCTACATTTGTCCACAAGAAACAAGGGCGCTGCATCAGTATGTCAGCTGAATCGGTATACCAAAGATTACGTCACAAACGATAAACTTGTATTTTACTTTACCTATCGATTTTTTTTTTTTTTTTTTTTTTTTTTAATTATTCAAAATGTTAAGGTATTGCATACGAACTTTCACTATTTCGTATTACTTTTAGTTGAAAGCAATTGAATTATTTCGTAACCTTGAGGCATTTACAGTTTACGTCATGCATATTGCGATAGTTGCAGATAACTTAAGGAACAAATTGTAGTGCATAGGCGTGATTTACTAATTATTGTTGTCTCAGATAATGTAGAAGTTTTATGTGCAAGCGTGGTATTTTCTTTCTCTTTTCACAAATCTCTTTTGTGATGGCAGTTTAATCTCAAAGGGACTGAAATGAAGCATTTATCTAAATTGAACTCCTCTCTTCTTCCGAAACGTGGAAGATATTTGAGTCGTAATTAAGAAAAGTGGTAAAGAAATAAAAGAAAGAGAAAGAGAAAGACAAGAAATGACTGTTGAAAAAATAGCAATGTTATATACTTCTCTAAGAATAAAATACAAGGATTTCACCACAGGAGTAAGGCTGCAAGATATTTACCTGCATGATGCAGAACTTAGAGCTATGGTGAATATCCAAGGGGAAGCAACTAAATCTGGCCTTCTTAAATTACACGCTCACTTACCGAGAAAATAATTTATTTGAGGTTTGAATTTACTTTCATTGTTTTTGTTCAGAAGTCTCTGAAAGATTTCCACGAGTGTGCAATTTAAAAAGGCATTTAAAAGGGAAAATGAGTGGAGAAAAGGGGAAAAGATACATACATAGCATAAATTAATGCGAAAAATCCAACAGTTTATATACCTTCAAGACAAAATAATAATAATAAATGTGTATGAATAATATTATGATAATAATAATAATAATTAAGTTGTACTTATAATGTACACTACACATTCAGTTTTCTCTTACCTTGAACCCGTCATATGTCCAACTACCAAATTTCAATACGCAGGTTTGTTCATCAAAAGGGAAATACTCTACGTCAATTTCACAGGAGGACTTGTAAATGGCCGGGGGTTTCCACTCCACCAAGCCTTGATGGTAGATGGTGGCCTTGGTTGCAAGAGTCACCTCGAAGTTTCCATCGGCGCTGCGGGCGGCAAAAACAAAAGCAACACAGGGCAACAACCGCATGAAAGAGAAGTGTGCTTCATATAAAGCTGTAGAATATGATGCTCTGCTTTTTGTGATGTATGTAGTGCTAGTTTCATGGTGGTCGACTTCACTGCGCCTGCTCTGGGACACAAACATGTTCCTGGCCTTGCTTCGGACAACGTTCTGCAAGCGTGATGAATAAACACCACAACTGCTACCAAATAACCTTTGCTTACTTGCCTCTGTTTTATGCAAAGTGAAACAGACTATATGTACACACAGGGTTATATTTGAGGTTCATTTGTTTTTGAAAGCAAAATGGCGAAATTCATATAGAGGGAAATAGACTAGTTAGCTTACACGATATCTATCAGATCTTGTGTACTTAACAGTATAACATTAACGGTTGCTTTACAGCAAAATATGTTTAGTAGGCATTTTATTTCTAGTGGTTTTAACGCACTTTCCTACTACGTTCGCCAACCAGGTGGAGGGTGCTGATTAAGTATGAAATTAAGTGATAATTGAGAAAATATATTTGCAAAGAAAACACGTCAATCCTATGTTTATGCTGCCTCAGGATCGGCTATGAAAGGTGAGGAAGAAAACCTTACACAGGGTGGGATTTGAACCGTAGACTTCCTGTTCATGAGTCCGTGTTTTAACGACCTCGGCCCGTTACGGTAAATATGTTCAATGCGTCGTTCATGTGAACTAACCTCCATTTTTACCCACTGCGTTTAAATTTGCAATGGGTAAAACATGATCTTTAAGGTCTCATACGTAAAATCTGAATTCCGTACGTATTGTGGCTCATATAATAGACAAACTGGAAAATCTGGGTTAAGTTTTGAATCAATTTCAACAAAATTTGGATTCACTAACCATTTTGTTTAAAGAATACATTTAAACGTCGCGTATAAGACAGCTCCTGCTTCAGACAGGTGCACAAAGCATTGCTAATTGGGTTCCGCATAAGCGAACATACTTGAGTTACACTTACAAGTTTGTTACTGTCCAATGTTAAACCCAAAACTATAGACAATTAAGCGGGTAATAATACACCAATATGTCTGTAGTTTTTCATTCCCTTGCTTGAATAAATAATTAGGAAGTCAAGTTGCACTGTTATCCTTAAACGCCTCTCTCAGAGAAACCAGTAGTTGTACAAAATACGTCCTGGGAAAATAAATAATCGTGTATTATGAAGCTCGAATATTGAGTGATGGGTTTCCGCATTTCGAGGTAAGTTACTTATGACACAAAGGAAAAATGTTAGGCGTTCCACGGGGAACATTACTTTTAAGTCTGACTTTTTACCCTCGAAGAATCAGCTTAACTTTGGTGATCATAACAGATTGACATTACATTAGGATCTTGTATGATCATCACTCATAAACGAAATAATAAATGAATTTAAAGTTGTGCTAAACTTTATGTGTCACAATTAATTGTGGCGAAGAAAGGGCTATAAACTCTTCAATTAATGCTGCTACTGAAATAATAATGCTAGAGAATAAACAATATGTAATGAAGAGTCACATTAATGGCAGTCATTTCCTGGACATCAGATCATAAGTATTTATGGCCTAGTTTCGCTCGCATGTCCCTTTTGGTAAGTGCCAGTAGCATTCTGGCAATTTAGAGTGGTTCGAAGGGTTGCTTGGGAAATACGGCTAGTCAAGTAGAAGTCAATGGGCATGTTCGAAGCTACTGGTAGGCATCAAGGGAAATTACTTATTATATCAATATGTACAGCTCAGGTGTTGCTTAGGGTAGGAAATGTAAACAAAGATAAATACATGTTATGAAGGCGTGAAATACATCTTGAAATAAACTCAGTGATAGCCAAATAAAATAATTTTAACAGTATTTAAACATACCAGATTATTAAAAAAATTAGTTCTAAAAGGTGTTATCCGATATTAGTGTTACTAAACGACAAGGGTTAATACGTTTGGAAAATAATTGTAACTAGGCAGGCTCCATAGCTCCTCAGACGCTAGAGCACCTGCCTGCTGTGCAAGGGGTCCCACGTTTGGTTCTCGGCTGGAAGGGTGGGAATTTTTCTTTAACTAGGATTATTCCCTAGAGTCTGGAAGTATGAATAGGAGTGTGAATGTGTGTGTTAATTTCTTGTTCATCCGATTATTCTCCCCGTATAGAAGACTTACAAACCCTAGGACTTACAAGCGTATACCTAGGGCCAGATGCCTGTTTAGGAGCAGACGAATGGGACAGAGTGAAGACCTGGCAGCGGATTGTCAGCCTAAAACCAGGTTTGAGGCTGAGGAAGAGGATATGAAATTCAGGCGAAACGTATGATTGGAGATATGATGATGGAGTAGTTAGTGGAATGAGTGACAGGGGAAATAGGGGAACCCGGAGAAAACTGGCAGAGACGCCACTTCGTCCGCTACAAATACCAGATGTGCCTGGGATCGAACCCGGGCCGCCTTGGTGATAGACGAACGGTCTAATCACTGGGCGATAGCGCCGCCATTTAGACTGTGGATTTAATGTAATAGAAACGCAAGGTTTTAAAAAAACCACTGTTGAGCAATAACTCCAAGAGTTTAAAATCTGCCGAGTATAACCTTCAGCATTAAAGGCGACATGTAAATGAAACATTAAAACAAATTGTCATTAAAATTAGGGCACTGGCGTTTTTAAAATTCCATTTTACTTCTTTTTAGAAAATGCTTTATTTATCATTTACAGAATCCTATACCTCGTAATATAATTAAATATTAAATTACTATGCTACTTTCCATTAAAATATAGCCACATTCCAAGGTACACTATATTCATTAGTGCAGAAATGTGAAATCCACATTGTTTATATCAATCAAGGGAGTGAAGTAAACCTGTGTCAACGTAATGTATTTTAAATTTTAGATTTCTGACCTTGGCATTTTTATATGTGTAATAGCATATTCACAGTATTCTCAAAAGTTCCTCAATATCCTTCTGATCAATAGAACTATCAGCTTTACTGAAATAAGGAGGCACTTTCTCAGGGTTTACAAAAAGACGTAGCTGAGGACAGATAAAGAAAAACCATATTAATATAAAGTCCTGAATAAGGGCACAAATAAAATCAATGCCCTGCAGCTTTTATCTCAAGGGATTCGTGGATCCCTTTAAGACGTATCGATTTGGAAACCAAAGAAGTGAGCAATCTAATGTAAAGGAACATTGGATAATAGAAGGGAGAAAGAGGAATCATTTGTTACACTTTAGCTCGCATTATAGAAGTAATAAATGTCTACCAGGAACAGAAGATACTGTCTACAGGGAAGTTTCCAAACACTAGGTCATCAAACTATCACAAGACGTTGCATTTCAGATGCGCTAACATCCATTGTTGCGATGCAAGGCCAGGAAATTCATTTGTATAACAACAGAGCTCACGTATACAAAAATAGGATCTGATATAAAATACAACAAAAATACTTTTATTTTTTTAGTGAAACAGCTAGCAAATGACCTTTAGTAAATTATACGGTTATAAAAATAGATATAAAAGAGACAAATGTTTTTTTTATAAATTAAGTGAAGAACACACAGAGGGAAAGAAAGAGATAGCATTGCATTGTACAAGCAGGGATGTGCAATTGAAAATCAAGGCAGAGTCAGGTCCAATATTTGGGGGACAGGAAGATTAGTATACCTGTTCAGTATCTGAATGCAAATGAGGAATATTTTGAAGTAGGTAATTAAACTTTTCAACAAAGTTAGCAGAAGCTTAGGTGAATACTTAAGTAAAACTTAAAGCTTAAAGAAACTGCATATTAAAAACCGCAAAATATCAAGCATAACTATTAGGGTAGTTCAAATTGTGTGTTTGAATTGTCAGGAAATTTTCTGTACGAACTTGTCAAGCTCAGAGCCTGGGATGAAACCCTATTTTTGTACATTATGCTAAGTAATTTTCAAATAAATAAAGTAAATAAATAAATAAATATATAAACACACAGAGAGACAGACACACACAGACAGACATACAGCTAGATGCATAAACAAATAGGTAAATAAATAAAAAGTAAATAAGTGACTACGTGAGTGAGTAACTAAATAACTAAGTAAGTAAAGTGAGTAACACTTTTGAAGAAAATCCAAAATTTTATTTTAGGCTATGTTATTTTTTTGATTTTTCTTATAAATTATTTCAGATCCTCTTTCAAGTAAGTTTTCAATCATTTCAAGAAAACTATATTTCAGCACTTGGATCATAACATGATGTTCATGTTGGTAGGTCCTAAACACCTGCGAAAAAATTGAAATAATTGAACAGTTACAACTAGTAAACCTGCATGAGAACATCTGTAACACAGTAAGATAAAAATAAAGGGTAATAATGTAGCCCTGTTGAACCTCAGATTGTTCTTCAGGTTTCTAGTATTTCTGTGATGGATAACACTCTTCTGCACACCTGGAATTAAAAAGGAATTAAAATCGTTAATTAGCCGGTTTGCAGGATTATACATTTGTATCATCTACTTAATGCAACAATTTGCTAGGATGCTAAGTTGTTTGCTGTTTTTTTACACTTATTCACATATATTATAATGTTATAATGCTTTTAATTATACACTACTTTCATTTAAAAACATTCTCCGGTGTAATCAACTGGTTATTTAAATTTAATTTTAACTAATTTTAACACACAAATTTAGGCTATAACGGGAAATTTCATTAATTACCTTTAAAGTTCAAATGAGCACGTATTATTATATCGAAATATAATATTCATACATTTAATTGATTTGTTCTAACATCGTTTGTTTTCTAATGTTAAAGGGCAACGTAAATTGTTATGTTTGTTTAAATTAGAACGAAGGAGCACGTTACTGAGTGTTTAATACACATTAAACTATTTTAAAAATTTATTTAGAACCTTAAATTTTATTTTGATAAGTTTCCTTCCATTTTAAACAGAACTCAAAAGCGTTACGCATGCATTGTTATAATAGTTGAATCACTATATTTTATTAAATGTTGTAGTATTTTATATCCATAAAGATAATGCATAATATACAAATGAATATTTGTTTCCCCTGGCATTTCGCCATTAATATTTTAAGAAATTTCCACGTGTGTTTAGTTATAAGGTTCATTTTAAGCTAACAAAATGCAACATGATATAGGGTACTGTCTTGACACCTGGAATCGTTTTGAACTAGGACACAAAGTGATGAAGGCTTGTCACACATTGCGGTGTTGTACATACTGAAATCATGCTCACCACTTGTAAAGCCAGTGGTATAAGTATCATATGCACAGAACATTTATTTGTACAACAGGAAAGAGAATAGTAATTGTCATCAATCAGCTGCTATTAAATTTTTCGTCTACTATAGTCATCTTTCACTTCTGTAAAGAAAATAAATATCACTTTTAGAAGACCTTCTTTTCCTATTACACGTCTCAGATTTATGTAGTTCCTTACATAGTACAGACCTCGCTAACTTGAATCCTCTCTTTCTCTCTGAAATGCTGAAAATTCTTGTAAACTCTGATGTTTCATTACAATTTTATTTCTGACGAGGTATTTACTTTTCAATCCGTTATTTTGGCTATTATGCTGGAAATTATACACTTTGCAGGTCTATTTAGGTGGTATAATGCACGTTGTTAGTTTATTTTCATCCTCAAACATCAATATCAGGATGTAAAGTTGAATCCAGACGGAACTGTCGCTCTAAGCCGAGCGGTTGGCAGTATTGTTAATCAATGTCATATTCAGTTTAATCACTACATACTTCCTTTTAATGTTTCTTCTTATATTGTAATATAAATATCAATGCTTTATGCTGTTATACATATTTATTTATTAAGGGTATAGGCGGTGTTGTACCAACTGAGCTACGTTGCATTGTGTGTTTTATATATATGACAAAAGAACTGAAGTCATTTTGTACGAGTTGAACTTCCCTATTCCATAAGACAGCATTTATTTGACGATTGGAAAGGTAAATATAGCCTCTGGGTTCCATATCTCCCTTAGAGGGCTGGACGCAGGCAAAATTAACGGCGCCATATACTATATCGGGCTGGATAGAAACAACTGTTATAGAACTCTTATATAGAAGTACATTCGACAACATTTAAATATACAGACTGTTTAAACAGATTTACTCAGAATTTCTATTTTCAAAGCATAAATCATTTTCAGTTTTGGTTTTATGTGGATTTAGTTCCGCCTCTCGTATGAATTTTCGTTTTTGATTTAGTGTGTAACATTTCCTTTTTCTGTTCTCCATGCACGATTAAAAGCAATTGAGAACTGAAAGACAAAACCGCTGTTAATCAGTTAACACCAGATATCGAACATTTTTATATTTACTTCTCGTTTGTTACGAAAGCCGCCGACTCTACCAGCAAAGTCTTTTGTTTCCGCTACCGAAAGCCGCCTGCCCAGCTTGCGTCTTTGTCAACATAGATAAGGAAAATATGCCTCAAGTTTCTTTGATGACAGCATATGCCTTATGCTCATTATAATGACGTGAAACTCAATTGTATTTCACTGAAATTTAATACGTATAACAGCGAATTATTTATAAATACATTATGTCTAAATAAGATTTTATTAACACCATTCTAAATTAAATTTTCCCGGGACCTATTTACATATAAATACAAATTATTTAGACCTGGGTTACGTATAAACTAGGTTCAACTGTATATTCAATATATTCAAACGTTATGTAAAATGTCTAAAAGTGGAAAACACCAATTGTTACAATTATAAATAAAATTTCAGAGAAAATGCTGAGATTATTAAGTGGCATTGCAGTTTGGACCAGTCTTATGGCAGCAAAATTATTTAAAACAACTGAATAATTGCAGGGTTATTAAACTTTGTAGAAGTTTTGGTGATTATGTGCTATAAACCTCAGGACATAGAAATCTGCCAAGAGGTACCTGTTTGTATGTCACCTTAAAACGTGAAAATCACTGGATGTTTTTACTTGAGTTTCACTTAACTCCATTGGTTCTATATTGATATTGAAATGCAGAGAATTACCTAAACACCGCAAGTGGGAAATTAATCGCTTAAAATGCTTACTCGCTCCTTTTTTGTACTTCCTGCCTTCCTGTGTATCATTCGCCTTGCGTGCCTGAGATATGCAATCCGCTTAGTTAGCCTGCCTGAGTAGTTGCCGCATGATCACGGGGACCTCCGCTCTGAAATTGAATGAGGCTTCCTCTTTATACATATTTTTAAGACAAAATCTTTTTGTAGTAAAGCATGATGGCGCGCTTTCATCAATTTAAGAGTTGGTAAGCACAGTTCCAACAGAACACTTGCCACATTTATGGGGTGTAATGGCTGGCATGCATACATCAGTTTAAACCTTGTCGCCTTGGTTAGGCGCTGGTCCACTAATCCCAAAGTCGCGGGTTCAATAATTATAGTAGTTTGAACTTAACAATGCCAAAATAGAGCTTAAATTATAAACCTATTACCCGGGAAGACCAAAGCAAAGATGGATTGAGACCGGAACAGGACGAATGGCCTAAACTTGCTAGGCAGAAGAAAAAGAACTTTTCGTAGGGATACGAAGCTTCTGAAACCACGACAACCACGTATTTCCCTCCAAAGTTGAGTTACAAAGCTACTATTTGAGAGGGCGGTCTAGAATGCCCTTGTCGACATATCGGACACACACACACACACACACACTTACTCAGTACATGCTTGTAGGAGAGGTGAACTGTGCTGCCGGCAGAAGTCAAAGTTGGAAGCACAAATATTGACGGACTGGAAGACAAAACTAACATCTTCGCAAGTTTAAAATGAGTTCTACTGTCCCAGAATGGAGCTCGAACTGGCCGGCCTCTCGATAGGCCTCCTCTTTCGTGTAATGCAAATGTCTCTTTCAGCATTGAGTACCAAATTAAGTCCCCCTTTTAGCATATCCTCTACTTTTACTTAAAGAAAAGGATTTTCACGCACTTTGCATACATAAGATCAATAATTATGAACATTTTACTTAACTTTAACTCGTTTAGATAGCAAAATTCGACAGATGCCGTTTTCTCAGTATATATTAGAAATAAAACTATATTTACGACATGTAGAATTAGATTCGTTACATTCACATGACTTTCTCTATCCAATATAATAAGTTAAAGGAAGTATTATTCGACATCGAGTTTTGTAACAATAATTATTCTACCCACTAGCCACCCGTTTGTGCAACATTTGTAGCAATTACTATTTCTTACTATCACTCGTTGGTATGGCAATACCATGCTATTGTATTCCCTGGCCTAGCTGCAATCCTGTGAATGTGTTGAATGTTTTTAAATTCCATGTATCCCCGGCGCGGTGCGGATGAACTACTTTTATATAAAGTTAGAAGTTGCTTTGATTACTCTTTATTGATATTAATAAACACTTCTCAAACAGTAATCTTCACACTTTTCACGTCCTTAAATAATCCGCTAAATTATGGCGGATTCATCGTTATTATACAAATCAATTTACATTTCGTCAATCCTTCCGATTAATGTTCAGATACTATGCAGAATGTTCATAGTGCAATTCAAACTTCACGAATGCGACTTAATTGGTCCATAATCACACATTTAAATATACTTATTCGTATTTAAAGACAAAAGTCAATTTCAAATACTTCATTCCTCCATTCATAAATTGAAAGAAACAAAAGAAAGTAAATATAGGCCAGCCATATAACAAATTATTATAGGAGGCTGCCTATGCTTTCTATATTATATATTCTAGATATAGAGGACCTATAATGAAATAAATTGTTGTAGAAGGATTACTGATAAATACTGCCTCAAGTGTCATCAGAAATGGTTTGTGGTTCTTTGAGTAATAATAATGAATAATAATGATGATAATAATTAATGATAATAATTAATGATAATAAAACACTTTCGGGAGAATATCCTAAAAGGTGTGTATTACATCATCCTTGCTATATAAGAAGTTTTTAATTTTAGTGTGAGTGCGCGAGCATCAGCTGCGCGTGTGCGGTCGTCAGCAATTAATGAGTGCTAAGTGATCGTATCCTCAAAATCAGCTGTTTGAGAGCCACAGAAGTTGAAGAAAAACAGAAAATGTTGTGTTAGGAATACGAGAAGAAAATATTGTATTGTAATATCACGGACTGAATACTGCGTAACGTCAGTGAAAGAAAACTGTGTTGTGTATTCAGATAAAAGAAAATAAAGTAAGAAACGTGTAACTGGACTGATTTTGTCATTTTGTTACATTGGTGTCAGAAGTGGGATTTGTCAAACTCAAATTGTTGCAATAACTACTGAACATTACATCGCCATGTTTCCAAGCGACTGTACACATCAGATAAAATGATGGAGTGTGAATAGCTTGCCATATTCACGTGGACCTCGGTTCAGGGTGGGAATCTAACACTATTGCCATTCATAGTTGGCACAGTGTGATAAATCTGTATATCTAAATCGCAGTCAGTTGAACGAACGAACGAGTCTCATATTAGAGGCTCGTGAGTGCACCGCATTGGCTAAGTGGGTTTCCCGATATTCACAGCTTGAGAGATTGTTACCTCCTCATGCACCAGTATTCAGAGCAGATATGCGGATCGAAAGCACTTTGGCTGGATGAAAAGTCTAATCACTCCGTCACCATAGTGAACGAACGCACATTTATATGAAAAAATGTTTGGGGAAAAAAATACCGCCGTCCATGTGGCTTGAATGCTCTGCAAGTTGCGGTTAATGCACGTTATCGTATTGATTTTCCGTGCGATGCTAATCAAGTTCCGGATACTCCGTTACCACTAACAGATATTGATATCCTGGAATCCATTACACCGTCAGCGGATATCGTGCAGACGGTCTGCGGATTTAAAATAGCACTGACAGCCTTTCTCCGACTCTAAATGCCCAACAGAACGCTTTCTTGCCTTGACGAGTAGCTGAGAGTGGTATACTCTTCAAAATGCATAATCCCACAAGAATGTACAAAGATAATAGTTTATAACTTGTAAGATGTGTAGAGTAACGTACTTCTGAGCTGGTTTCGATAGTAATTATGGGTTTCGAAATAATCAGTTAAAAGAATTAAAGCTTTTATAGACTTGAACTAACTTGGCAATGTTGCGTTGAGGTTATTCATGGTTCTGAACCGGTTTCTGGATGTAAGCATGTCGATCACTTGCACGGTGGTGTAATGTTTTGGAGATAACGATTCTGACTGGCTTACACTCGCTCAGTAAACAAGGAAGGTATTTCTTTATGTACACAAGACGCTGCGGTGTTTATGTACTGGCCTAGTGAAAGTGATATCCACACAATCTGCAGTGTTGCCAGCTTGTTTTCCACAAAACTAAAAGATCTCCGCGGAAATGGTCAAAGACAAAAACATAAGATACAAAATGTGTTCCAAATACCGGAATCTACCACTGGTTTAAATTAATGTAATGACTTCCCTACCATCCGATATATCCTAGAATTGAAGCGGCATCACACTTGCGTGTTGGTAGAGCAGCGAATCACGCGACTACCAGCTTGGTATTTGTCGATCTTTGGCGGGGTAGCTTATGTTTTGAGTAAAAGGTACTGAGTTTTACTGCCTTTTCAGACTGGTACTTACATGCAGGTAAAAGAAGCACAAAAATGTAGGATTAGCTTGAAATAAAATATAACTAATCTGTACAAAGCAAATACACTAACAGGGGAAACCGTAACGGTTAAAACATAGAGAAACACCCTGTTATTTTTGGCAACTAATTATTATTTGACAAAGTAATTCACTATATTTTAGTTACGCAAATTAAAACGCCTTCATATACGTTTTTCATATTTATACTTAGTTCCAGTGGGTTTATTTTCTTTCCTTATTATTGTCTTTATTTCATCACCAATACAAATGAGTATGTGTAAGCAAGAATCAACTAAATGAACAATAGGATACCATGCCGCTTTTGCCCCGCAGGTATTTACTATATTCTGCATTTGTAACATTTCTTGTTTTATTATAGTGTGTGTTAGAACATTTATCCACATATGTGGGTGATTGGGCAAACAAACAAATCCATAACGTACACATATCATCAGCTATGTTTGACATCATGGTTTACATAATACTTGTAAAACTGCCTGCTTGGATATCCTTGAAGATATCGCTGGCGTCACCGCCCCTAATACACAGCCTTGATTGGCCGAGGCGGAGGACGAAACTGTCACGGTTGTATTCAGTAACATGCCATGAATGTCTGGCTATAGCCAATTATACTCGGCGTCAATTCAGAAGGGGATTGACAGATGTTAACCACATGGGCGAAAGGTATAAATGAACGGGAGGGGAAGGATGCGTCTTAGCGGTTGTCATAGCAACCAAAAGGACCAATTAGAGCTAAAAAGTTTCCATAGCAACGGTTTTGTGCGCGTGTCGCGAGCTTTTGGAGTTGTTTTAACGCTTTTAATGATTATTTAACAATGTTGAAAAATACTGACAAAGATAGTGCTGCCAAACGAAAAATTGAGTCTGCACGTGAACCGAATAAAACTGTTTTTGGTAAATGGTATCCCAATTGAAGGACAAGCGCGGGAGAACATTTCGAAGAGGAAGAATTGAACGGAAGGCTTCTTATTCCAATCTCTAATGTACTTGGTATGACCTCGTGTGCTGTAGGAACCGGTAAGAAGAGCAGTAGGGATATCAAGGGCATTTCCCCATTATAATAAGCATCAAGATCTCGCAGGTACATCTCTTTTGTTAACACAAATCTTTAGTGATATATACTTGCATATAGATTCAGTATTTTACAGCTTCTTCGCATACGAATATAAATACGCGCTCAACATTCCAGGCGCAATCTTCTTCATACACATAATGAGCATAACGTGCTCTCCACGTGGTCGCGATAAGCGGCAACGTCGCCTCTCCCTCAGCGCGAACTGTCAATCCCTTTCTTGGTTGGCACCGATTATAGAGCCAGTATAATTTATTATCCACTCTTATAAATCTGATACGAAACCTGCCAAGCCAGTTCCAGGATTCACGCTTTTAACACTTCAGTGCCCCACTCTCCAATAATGCATCCCGCTGATATTTGTGGTAGGCAGAGGTGAGGCACCAATCTCCCTTCTGATGTTCGATGAATCTTCTGCCAGCTGCCACAGTTGTGGGTTGTGGTTCATAATAGACAGCACCAGTTAAGTTGGCTGATCAATTTAATGAGGATAGTAATAATAATGACCGCCTCCGTAGCGCAGTTGGTAGCGCACTTGCCTATGGTGCGGAGGACCCGGGTTCGATCCTCAGTACCAGAATGGGGATTTTATCTCCTCTGGGAGATCTGGCACGGGGTGCACTCCGCCCCAAAAAAATATTTTATTATCAATTTATTTTACTTCATATGACATCTAAGTTGCACAAAGGACAGAGAGGGAAGAAGGGAGGGAGTTTGGTGATGGAGGTGGAGAGACTGAAAGTGTTGGCGAGCAGAGAAGGCACAAAGTAGATAAATGGACACATAGGGAATGGAAGGAGAGGGAGAGAGAATGGAGGAAAAGGCTGCGAAAGAGGGGTAGAGAAGGTGAAAGTGAGAGGGAGACCGATAATCTATGGGTTTAACGCAATACTGCGAATAGTGTTGAGAGTTATGCTAGCATTAGAGAGATATTTGCGTCCCATCACTTCTGAATTATTAACATAAGCAATTGAAACTGGATGTGGTTATGAAATTACTTCGCATACCGACCGAAATGCATCCTCCGTAACGTGGGAGACTCAGCTTCGATTTCAATTCGTCCCCTACTTTGGTCATAGGTTAGTAGGTGAATGATGGATGAATTATATCAACAAGATGAATTAGGCCATTAGGTCCCTTCTCATAAAATTATTAAAATTGGTCATTCCATTTCCTTAGTGATCGTTCAACATTTCTCTTCCATTTGATTTATATTTGTTTAGTGTTTATGGTTAACCTATATTTTTCATCATGTGTGTATATTTGTGTAATCCGTATGTGTAATTATCTAAGATTCGCAGTACTTCCAGCTCTCTGGTTATCTCATTCTTCCTACGGCCCGTCATGCTGTAGGCGGCAATTAGATTTAACAATCTCATTTCTGCAGCTTCTATTGTTCTTTACTACTGCTCACTTAAACTGAATATTTCTAATCCATACAGTAAAGTGGGTATTCCATTACTTTATAAAACTTGCAGAAAAAAGCATAATTCGTACTCTTTTATTCAAATTACTTTTTATTGCTTCTACTAGCCAGTACAATTTTGGTATCATATACAATACATGCTGTTAGTATTTGATTTCAAGAAGACAAAGACAGAAAACATAAATTATTCGTAATCCACTGAAAACCTGCTTTGAAATACAACAGGAAAGCAATAATATTGAAACACTAGTATTATACTAGTTCATTTTTTGTAGTCACTGTGCTTTCTTAGCAGATTTTAAGATGTATAAACAGAAAAATCTGATATATTGCACTCACATGACTTTCCCTACCCTTATGCTAACCATTCTTACAAACTCTTACTGCTTTATCTTCTTCGTGTTAGTTGAGATAAACATTTGAGAAATTATCTTATTGTTTAGCTCCTTGTAGGTACAGAGGGAATATAGGAATACAGTAGGCTTTGTGCGACAGTTAAATCTTTTAAAGCTTTGAAGTTCCTTTCTCTTTACACGGTTAACACATAAAAATAAACAACGATCTTGCATTTGAGAAAGTTTTAAGTTTTCCGAAACTGACACAAATAACAAGCAATATCACTCTACAAGAAAATTTATTCGGACATAAATTGTGTATTTTAGCAAGATCTACATTTTTTTTGTATAGTATGTTTTGATCTATCTCTTGCATAACTGGAAAACCGTTAAATTCGTCCAGAGTAAATACGACTACAGGGGCTATAACCAGAAAGTTCAAGATATACATTTCATTAATCATAAAAATATCTTAAACATATGACATTTTAATTAAATTCGTTAGAGCCATTTTCAAGAAAATAAAAATGTTCGAGAAATTTTCCCTGTAAAGGGTAGTTTAAGGTGGGGCTATTTTCTTCAAAATATTCGTGTTGCATCCCTGAAAGACATTAAACTTAAATACCAACTTTGGTTTCTAACCTACTTTTCGTTTTTGAGTTATGCTATCCACACACACACACACACACACACACACACACACACACCTTTTTCTAAAAATGCTTTTTTTGGGTTTAGGGGCTCTCAAAACGTATATAGCCGGTGGAATCTCGACATCGAAATTCTTCGTCGAATACTTACTATTTGTAGCAGAGAAATGCGTCGATCAAAAGGTGTATTTTCGCTGAAATCTCCATATCAAATTTTTGTGACCTGTGACCTTTATAGGTAGGTGGCAGAGTAAATAATAGCAGAACGTTAATTACTGGTTTATAGCTTGAATATTTAGTCGACAGTAGCTGACTTTCTCTTCAAACCTCTGCTTTTTCTGACTTGGCTTTCAGGAGCCTAAAATAATGCAGGGGAAGCCGAGGTCAAGAAAGACACACACACAAACCGCAGTTCCCTTTGAACTCACTCGAATGACTGCCCCGCTACATCAAAGAAGCCCTTTCTTAATGCGAGGCAACGCTGGGAATTGCACCACTTCTAAGAAAACATTTATATTGGTGCTTTTAATTGCCTGTTTATCACTTGACACAGTACTGCTACTCATTAAGTAGCTGTTTCACTCAACAAGTGGTAAGTAAATGTAAATAGCTATGAAGCGAAATGGCGCTATGGTAACATGAATCTACCCCGGGATTTTTCATGTCGATCACTCACCCTAACGTTGGGTGTTTTGTAGTTTTTCCTACAGTCTATAAGTGATTGCTGCGGTAATGTCCCTATCATTCAGTTGCCTTCTCCTGTTACGCTGTTCACTTAACTTCGTGTCGTATGGCAGTGCTGGACACGTGGCGTGGATGCTAGCCGAAAGGACAATAGAGGGCTGTTTAGTCATCGGCTTCTCTAATCAGCTCCAGCAGATCTTCAAGCCTGGAACTGTGAGGGACTTCCGTGCGTCCCTTTGTCTGCATTTTAACCTCCTGTGGTTGCTTCACTTCATTTTCCCTTGTCGCATCTCTCGAAGCTGCTGAGCCAGCTACCAATTTTGATAGTCATTGGACATCGCTTTTTGGATTGCGCTGATCAGACACAGACACACAGACACACAGACACACACACACACATCGATCTTTTAAAATTTGTTCAAGGTGTGTCAGAACATGTATTTTTGATTATATGTCAACAGCGAAGTTTTAGGTGGAATAGAATACCTGTTATTAAATACTATAAGTACCTAAGTAGTTGAGAATTTGGAAATATATACAAAAGAACGGGAATAACCAAATCATTTGATATTTTTAAACAAGTGTGACTGATAAATTTAGTATACTGAATCACAAATCGCCCAACCTGTTTGTGGAATAGCAATACCTGTATGAAATCTGGAAGTTAAATTCTTGTGTGGAATAGATAGTTCTTTTCCACCTACCAAACGCGAGTGGTATAGTATAATTCTATAGTATATTTCTTTCACATTTTCACTTTCTCTTTGCGTAACGCATTCATATATCTCTCTCTACTCACTCATCTAGCAACAATTAATACACTTTTCTATATGATAGAAATAGAAATGCAATGTTTCTTTTGGTGGTGTTTAACACCCGCTTTTACTATGTACGGCACTGCAGGCGGTGACACTGATATATGGAATGAAGATGGAACACCAGTGGAGTAAAATTGTGGGGGAAACCAGATAACTCGGAGGAACACGCCTCTACACAGGCTTGTCCACCATAAATCCCATATACGGTCGCCTACGATCGAACCCGGGCCGCTTTGGTGAGAGGTGATTGGTCTAACCACAGTATGGCCGAAATGCAATGTATTATAGTTACATGGTTTTCTCTACTCGCTTTCCTTCCTTTCCTTCAGACTTTCTGGGGGCGATTTATTTTTCGTTTTACAAATCTAATTTTGTATACAAAACCCCCGATAGGTGCAATGCACTTACTTTCACTATTTTCGTTAATACTGTCACTTCCAGTGCCGAAGTACTTACCTGAGAAGCTGTAATATTAATATTAGTTGAAGTTGGAGCCTGGATTACATCATTGTCTTTACTTTCTGTAACTTTTTGCTTTCTTGTCACAAATGTATCCATGCTAATAAACAATAGAGCAGTGATTTTCAAGAATCTGAACTGAATGTTGCAAACTGTATTTGTCATTGCTGGGCAGAATTGCTGGAATTGTGACTCTGAATGGCAACCAAACTAATGAACCGTACAACTGTTTATTGTTTGGCTTACTTGCGATATGATACCTCTGCTTACTCACAGCTCGTACTCATACTATATAGTCTGCATCGAAAGTGGTTCATTTCTTCTTTCATTTTCAAAAAACAGTAATCGTAAATACTGGGAGTAAAAAGGAAGCAATTCTTGTTTAAAAAGCCGAAGCAATTCCCCCATCCCGCCGTTAATTTGAACCCTGCCTGTAATATTTGTGGTTGCTCAACACTGCTTTTGCATAGCGTCTTCCCTGTGCTTTATTTATTTAGCTTATGTTTTGTTCTTTATAGTATCCTAAGAGCTTTAATCAACTCTTTGTTAGAGCTATTAAATAATAATTTTAACTGTCACCTAAGAAAACAAAGTTACTGGACAAGTGCAACATTAAAAAGTTGTAGAGATAAATCGTCAAACCACAGGCAAAGTCGGGTATTTCAGCAAGTATCTCATACAAAGAGAGGTATAAATGGAACAACAGTGAGAAAAAATATTGCAGAAGATATATAAACATAAATGACACCTTGTAGAGAAAATCATGTAAATACGATATCATATTATAATGCCAGTAAACTTACTACTGGTGTTTTCAAGCACACAAGCCGTGTGTGGGCAATATATAAGAGGCGGAATCAGGACTGAAAAATTCAATGCCATAACTGGGGTTTGAACAGCGGATCTTCCGCTTATCAAGCGGCTGCTTTAACCACTACACTACTGTTGCCAACTTGGTAGTATGACATTAAATTCCCCAGCCGATTCGAAAGCACCAACAGTAAGTTTGTTGGCATAAATAAATAATAATTACCATCTAAAGATTACTTAAACCCGGGACATAAATACTCATAAATTTTCTAAGGGCGTCTTACAATTTGTCTCTGATGTGAGATTCCCTTGTGGTCTACCGAGAAAGTACGAATTGGCTGGGGAATTTGTCATACTGGAGTGTTGGCTGTGGTAGCATAGTGCTTAAAGTACCCGCTCGATAAGCGGAAGCTCCGTGGTTGAATTCCCGGCTATGGCATTGAATTCTTTAGTCCTGATTCCACTCTTATAACATATCAGAATTTGGAGTGATAATGTAATTTTCCTTAACCAAATTCTCTTGGAGTTAGTACGTATTTGTTGGTCAATACCTGTGTTTAAAGCAGTACTTACGTGAACATGTAGTTACTGTTAATTGGCTGGTATGTGAAGCTATTTGCAGACTAGGTAAACACCGGGGATAAGTCAGCAAGAGCGAATCATTCCGTCATGAAAGTTTTATGCTCAAGTTGCGATGAGATGTGAAGCTCTTTTCATTTCAGGAACGATTACTTGGTGGCGGGCCCCGGGCTATCAGCTGGAGAAACAAAAAACTGCTACAGTTCGGAAACTATACTCGTGTTTAAAACCTACGAGGCAGCCCTGCAGCGAAAAACGTTACTCCTTGCAATGTGTCTTTTACATTTTTCATTACGCATAGGATAGCCTCAACTGGCGAATTGAACTCATCGCTATGCCATTCACAGAAACAAAGCGCGAATGTGTGTCGTTTATTTCAAGGAAGGAAGGCTGCAGTTTTTAGCGCTGTAAAATATCGTTTTTACTTTCTCTGCTACATATAGTAAGTAGGAAAAGTATTTCATTCCACCCAAAAGATCCTATGTCGAGATTTACAGTGCTAATGCTTTCAGGCCTCTCTGGACCCAATGAAACATGCTTAAAATATTCCGCAGTGTGTGTGTGGGTGTGGGTGTCGGTGTGTGTGTGTGCGTGTGTGCGTGCGTGCGTGCACGCTCGCGTCTATTACAGTTTACCGATTATGCAAAAGTAATCCCGAATGAAGAAAACTTCACAGGCTATTGCCAGAAAGTTTAAGGTACACATTGCATTTGTTAAGGAAGTATCTTAAATGTGTGGTATTTTGATCATACTGCTAGAGGAATTTTGGAGAAAATTAACATTTTCGGAAATTTGTCCATGTTTGGGGTTGGGCATTTTCTTGACCTCTTCGTATTACATCCTTGGAAAATGTATAAATTCAATACGTTTGATATTCAACCGAGTTTTCATTTTCTCTCACACGCACGCACGCACGCACACACACACACACACACACACACACACACACACACACACACACACACACACACCCTTTTCTAAAGAGGTTTCTTTTGGATTCCGAGGATTTCAAAACATGCATTTCGAGCGAAATCTCGTCATCGAATTTGTGGGTGGAACGCAATGCCCTCTCTGGGTACGTGTTAATTGAAGTGATAAATTTTAAACTTGTTCTTTGTAGAAAGGATGTGAAAATAAATGGCCTTAAGACTATTCGAAATCTAATTTTTCAAAATATTAAAACTTGAAGTTACTATAGCAAGGGACATTTGTCAACCACCTTGATTCACTAGTTTGAGGACATTAGCATTCTGGTAAGGCCAGTGAACGAGGTTGTAACTTCGGCTCAAGAGGAAGGAAAGAATTTAACCTTTGACACTGCAGTGTAATTAGCGACTCGGGTTAGCGATTAAATCTTTCGGAAACCAAAGGGAATTGCAGATTAGGGAGTGTTGGTAATGAACTTCCAGAACGTGTTATTTAGGGGGTTTGGGTTAACATTCCTTTGATTTAGTACTGCATACCCCGCTTTGTGTGTTCTTCCAAAAGATTATTTTCTCCATCCAATCTATATTTTAAAAATCGGGTGTGTTGCACTCATGACTCTCTCTACTGTTATAAACGTTTATTCCTCCATCTACTCCAAATAAACATTCATAGAACTTATCTTATTGGTTATTTCCTTGTAGGCCCAGGGGAATGTGAGAATACAGTATACGCTCAGCGGCTAGGCAAGGTGACGTCTTACACAGGTGACGACACATGATGTCATACATGGCACACTTTGTATGTAATACGTGCTACAATATAAACTATGTCAGCCGTATTAATTTTGGAAACAAAGTATAAAAGCTACTGTATAGAGAGAGGAGGGGGAGACAAAGTGCGACAGAGATACTGAAGCATTTCATTAATTAACATCACAATGCGAGAAAAACGTAAAAGCTTCATAAAAAAGTCTCCATTGATTCTGTAGTGTTCTTGTAGAAAGGGCAGTTTCTTACATACGCACGTTATGTAATGTAAAATAATAAAGTGGTACCTGTTGGTCACTTGTTCTTGACTTCTGAGTATAGCAGATAAATTGCATATTCCATCATCAAAGGCTGTCTAGCCGTCTCTTTCTGTGTCTGCGTATATATCTCCTGCCTCAGATTGAATCTGGCATCCCTTTTACGTGTTCCTTTCAGTGTTACTTAAGATTTTTTACTTTCTCTACTACATATATTAAGTAGAGGAAGTATTGTACACCACCCAAAAATTCGATGTCGAGATTTCACCGGAAATGTGTTTTGAGGCCCCCTGAATCTAAAAAAGTATTTTTAGAAAAACATCCGTGTGTGTGTGTGTGTGTGTGTGTGTGTGTGTGTGTGTGTGTGTGTGTGTGTGTGTCTGTATGTGTACAGTGTAACTAAAAAAATCTGATGTGTTGCACTCACATGACTTTCTCTACTCTTGTACTAACCATTTTAACAAACACTTATTCCTATATTTCCATGTTAGTTAAGATAAACATTCGAACAAATTATCTTATTGCTTATGTCCTTGTAGGTGAAAGGGAGATATTAGAATACAGAAGGCTTTGTGCGACAGTCAAATCTTCCTGACCTTTGAGATTCCGTTCTCTTTGCACGATTAACATAATAAAGAAATGAACAACGTTGTTGCATTTCGCTAAAGTTCTAAGTTTTCCGAAACTCACACATATAACAAGGAATATCTCCGAAATGGTTCACCCTATAAGAAAATTTATTCAGGCATAAATTGTGTATTTTAGCAAGATTTACATTTTTTTGTACAGTATGATTTGGTCTATCTCTATCGGTTTACGAGTTATGCAAAAGTCGTCCAGAGTAAATACGACTACAGGTGCTATAGCCAGAAAATTCAAGATATCGATTTCATTTGTCATAAAAATATCTCAAACATATGGCATTTTAATCAAAATCGTTAGAGCCATTTTCAAGAAAATCAAAATTTTCGAAAAATTTTCCATGTAAAGGGTAGTTTAGGTTGGGGCTATTTTTCTGCAAAATCTTCGTATCACATCCTTGAACGACATTAAACTTAAATACCAACTTTGGTTTTTAACCTAATTTTCGTTTTTGAGTTATGTTGTCCACAGACTGACACACAGACACACACACGGACCTTTTTCTAAAAATGCTTTTTTTTTGGATTCAGGAGGCCTCAAAATATATATTTAAGGTGAAATCTCGACATCGAATTTTTGGGTGGAATACAATACTTCCCCTACTTACCAGTAGAGAAAGTAAAAACGAAAAGTCGGTTAAAATCAAAATTAGTAATAAAGTTTAATATTCTTCAGAGATGGGACACCAAGATTTTGAAGAAAATTTCTCCACCCTTAACTACCCCTTATATGGAAATTTTTTATTTTCTCGAAAATAGCTCTAACAATTTTGATTAAAATGCTACATGTACTTCGCATTTCTTCACCTCCCTCCTTAAAACAACATGCGCTCAAGTGTAAACATGCAGTGGTGTACACCGCATCAATACGACATGACTGTTTTGAAACCACGAAAACGTAAAGGAAACTTCCTCCATAAATATGTAGGTATGTTATGATTTTTGTCTTCGAACACTCTTAATTGTCCTGATTCATTTCTTTGAGGTCATGAAACCTTTTTGTAAGTTTTCGCAGATTCTTTCACGAAGACACTCTTACTGTAAGTGCACAGTCAAAAATTGGGGCTATAAGTTTACAAATACAATTTTGAAATCACAATTACAAAACCAGACTGGGTTAGCTTTATTTATAGAACTGGATTTGGAAATATTTGCGTCTCGCCGTTCATTTGCTGCTATCTTTGTGTGAGCAATTTTTTTTCCTGGTGACAGTTACAAGATCTAAAAGTAGATTGTGATTGGCAGATCAAACGTATGTGCTCTGTTTTGCTTCGGTACTTGGGAATTAATATTAAATAATATATGCGTGACTGTAACGCTCTAGATAAAGCAAAGAATGAGAAAAACATTAATGTTAAAGACTTCTATATATATGTATTAAGCATATATACAATGAAATGTTCACTAACCACTGCAGCTTCAGAGACCCGTCCTTCGAACTGTGCGTTACCTGCATGACGGGTTGCGTTCCGTGACGTCACCATTCATGCAATCGTGATGACCAATTTGCCGATTACTGCTCTTGTGAATGCATATTAGGCCTTTCTTATCCAGAAAGCTTAGTGGTAACTTAAGATAACACCCCTGGACAGTGCAGAGGGTTGATTTACTCCTCCCCCTCTTTCCAAATGCGTGTCATGCGGGAAGTATCAAACACTGGCTCGGCGTTTAGACATGGCTAGTCTATACGTAGTAGAGGTTACCTTTACAAGCTACCTTGTTTCAAGCTCCTCGGTTTAAGAACCCCACCGTCTCGCGAAACAATGCTTCCTTCGGAGTTATAGATTTTTAAAATAAATAGCACGGCTACGGTCCTGCAGCACAGAAATGAAATTGTAAAAATGGAGATAGAGTCTGGATTGAAAATGTGTTTTCTATTTCTTGGAGGAAGGTATTTTTATGTAGAGGACGAAAAAGGGGGCGGGCACACAAATGACGTGGGTTATGGAATCCCCCTCTTGGGAATAAGAAAGAAAAACGGATGAAGTTTTGGAATCACTGAGGCGAACAAAGGGCGGTGGTGGGATGTCAGGGTGAGGTGTTCCAAACCAGGTCAGCATTGTTCCCTCTCTTCAAAAACTGTCTGTCGGAGCATCATGATGATGATGATGATGATGATTTTTTACTAAAGAGAGATTTTACCCAGCATCCCTTGCTGTGATAAAGTGGCTTATGCGATCGTTAAAGATCTCCCTCTCTCTTTCTCTCTCTCTGTGCGCGTGTGTAACAGCTTTGTTCTAATTCAGCACTTTCAAGCCTTGCGATTGTTAAAAAAGAAGACAGTAGGAAGCAATTATTGTTAAAGGCTGCTAGTTAACGCGCACGAATATATAACCGGGACATTTGGCAACGTTGCTTTCTGGTACAACGCCGCTGTTTTTAATGATTCATCTCTAGGTAAGGCATTATTTAGCTTGACTGGTTAATTGCATACCATACATTGTTAACCTCTGCATAAAGCTGATAGTACAGCATTGAGTATCTGCATGACATTGTTCGTTATCAAGCATGGGGCTAGCTTCAAACGCAACAATCTCACAGTTCAGGATTTGGCCACAGAGCGAAAACAAGTCACACGAGTTTCCTTGCATTTTGAAGACATCATTCAGTTTCCAAAAATTATTTGAGCCAATAAAAACACATTTTCTCATACATTTTTTACTACGTATAGTAAAGTAGTGGACGTGTTGTATTCTACACAAAAGTTCGAAATCCACATTTCACCGAAAATATATGTTTTGAGGCCCCCTGAATCCAAAAAGAGTATTTCTAGAAAAAGGTGTGTCAAACACTTTGGACAGCGTAACTCAAAAACGAAACGTCGGTTAAAAACCACAGTTGGTATTTAAGTTTAACGTGTTTCAGGGATGCGACACAAAGATTTTGAAGAAAATTTCTCACCGTAAACTGCCCCTTACATGAAATATGTTTCAAAAATTTTCATTTTCATGAAAATGATAACGATTCTGATTAAAATGACATGTTTGAGATATTTTTATAACAAATGAAATGTATATTTTGAATTTTGTGACTATGGCTCATGCAGTCTTGTTTACTCTGGAGGACTTTTGCGTAAATGGTAAACCGTAAAAGATAGACCAAATCTTACTGTATAAAAAGAGTAGATCTTATACTATGACACACAATTTATGTCTTAGTAACTTTTTTTTAGGGTGAACCATTGCGGAGATATTCCTTGTTATTTGTGTTTTAAAAAACATATTTCCATCAAATGGATCATCATTATTCATTTTTTATGTTAAGCGTGCAAAGAGAACGGAATTTGAAAGCTTTAAAAGATTTGACTATCGCTCAAAGCCTACTGCATTCCCATATTCTCGTTGTACCTACAGGAAAATAAACAATATGATAATTTCTGCAAATGTTTATCTCAACTAACATGGAGAAGAAATAAGAGTTTGTAGAGTACGGTTAGTACAAGGGTAGAGAAAGTCATGTGAGTGCAAACATCAGATTTTTTATTCAGGAAATCTCAAAACATGCATTTGCGTTGAAATGTATTCCATCCGAAAATTTGATACCGACAACACTCGTCAGAGCACACCTGACTGGACTCGCAAGAAGGTTTGCATGATACATTCACTTTCATTAAATTTATGCAAGTTTTAGTGTAGTCTGCTTATTTAATCAAATAACTAACCTGTGCCTATCTCAGTAACTTGCTGTTAAGTTTGACCATTCGGAATGACATAATTTTGTGATGCTTGTTTGAAACTTGAAGCAAATATGGCTACCTAACAGTATAATTTGCAGACCGGTAGCTGCTTGTATGGTGCAGTAATTTTTCCTCGTGTGTAACCTGCTAGTTCTTGACTCGATATTGGTAGCCTGTTCTGCCTCTCCTGCATATTTTGATGTTGAGGAGGAAAACGCAAAGGCTGTAGGGTACTCGTAGGTGAACTTTGAAAACCTAATAGCTTTTATCTAAATATTTTTCTGACATGCTGTTCCAACACAACTGATAATGCGTTTTAAATGTCATGCATATATTTACAAGTAAAATGTATAACACTCATATGATTTTCTCTACTCATTGGCTTACAATAGCTTATTCTGCTATTTCCTGTTAATATTATAACAAAATGAGAATTCGACACATTCCACTTCTGGCACCAATGTGGCATTTGTCAAAGTCCAGTCCAATTACTTTAACTTTCTCTCCTCCAAAAAATTTGCACAAATACATAGTTCTCGTTTACTGACGTTTATATAGTCTACAATCTTTCGCGATATTACAACTCACAAATGTTTTCTTCTCGTAGCCTTGACTCATTCCTTTCACTGTCTCTCTTCAATTTCTCTGTCTTTCAATCATTAAAACGTCTTCACTTCGACCCGAAGTATCTTTTACAATGACAGTACCACACACACAGCTGTCTCTCACTCATTGGCACACTGACCGAATCATATCTGTAACCTAACTCCTCCTAATTCGTTGCCTCGTCTCCTTATACAGCAGGGATGACGTCACGCGGTCCTTTCTCGAACTTCTACAAATACTCTGGGTACCGGAAATTTCTCGAATGCTCCAGCAATCCTTTTTATGCATCACGCTCATTGTTGTTAATCATGTTTGCTCACGTGAGAGGTGTGGTGAAGCTCGACCTTGGGCTCCCTTGTTATGCACCGTGCCAGTGGGGTCTGTTGCATTCTTGAATGGTTATTAGCAGTGGCGTACTGACTTTTGGAAAATTCGTAACCTCAAAACAGGCCACACTCTCCTTTAGGTAAAAGAAGAGCACATTAAGGCAAATGAGCTCGTAGTTAAGATTGAGATCGAACAGAAGAGCTGTGAGATGCACGATCACGACGAATTACAGATTGTGTTAATGATAAAACAGCTGAGCTTTTGCGCTTCAGGTTTAGAAGAGAAATAAAGTAACAGACAAAGTAATGACTGAAAGTGTCAGGAGTGGGACTTGTCGTTTGTTAGACTATGCCTAATTTTCATTGCGGTGAGTAACTCGGTTGGTTTTGGGAAAAGTTATTCAGAAATGACAAGAAATTACCGTTTACAAGGAGCTTATCCAACGTCTGTCTACCTCTGGGACGCACGAACATCCAGAATGACATGGTTACATAGTATATCAGTTACCGAGTTTCGTGAAAGGCTAAGGGTCACTCACATAGAAACGTTAACGCGAGGACATAAACGCGTAAACACAAGATTCGCCTTGCCATTCACAAAGGCAACAATATCTTATCGTCAAAACAAGACAGTTGAAGTGTGAAAGCGATTAAAACAGGAACTGACAGTGATTGACGACGATGTAGAAGTGCATTTTATGTCATTAACTGCATTTGTGTTACATATTATGTTTCCATACATGAAACAACCGGAATATATTCCACACAATATTGAAAGATAATACTATATTATACAACCAGAGCATAATGGCAGGCGTTTTATAATATTTATACGAGCCATTGTACTCGTCTCATACGATTATTTGTGCTCGTCATGATTAACACATTTTTCTATGCTGCATGTTATTGTCTCTGGTGTCCGGCAGTTTAGTCATTTATTTGTTATTCAAATGCACATACTGACCGCCTCCGTAGCGCAGTTGGTAGCGCGCTTGCCTCTGGCACGGGTTCGATCCCCGGTACCAGCATGGGGATTTTATCCCCTCTAGAAGGTCTGACACGGGGTGCACTCAGCCTCGTTAGGTCTCGGGAGGACCAATTGAGGAGCTACTTGATGGAGAAGTAGCGGCCCCAGGTCTAGAAGCCGGGAGGGCTCGGGGGCGACGCAGCGGCTGGGTGGTAGGCCTTGGCATTTCATAGGCTGTCGCGCCGGGGTTAATAATAATGCACATACTACAAATAAATAGTTCTGCCTTCAACTTTTAATGTTACGTTGGCCTTGACACATTAATACAGAGAGCATACATCCTATAACCTTTAAAAGGGTAGGCGCTCAAAAACAGTAATTAATAAACAAATATTAAACAATTTCATATATGAGAAACGATAGTTTTGCTTTCAGCTGCGTGGAAATGTAGGCAGGTGACAAAGTATTGATTTCTACATGCAGAACTTTTGATTCGTGGTTAGCAGCGTCGTTATGAAGAGGGAATAACACCTATTATGACAGCTGCGAATTGCTGCAACTATTCAATTCATTCGGAGTCTGCTTCCAAAATATAGTTTGTTTCAACAAATTACCTTTGTATGATTCATGACTTTTTGTCCTGAAGACAGCACGATTCCTAAATAAATTAACATATCAAATTACCCTGTTTCTAGCAGTGCGCGTTTCTTACTCTCGAATCCCATACTATACTAGCGTATCTCATCAGTGTATACTTATATACAGACATGGTGCAGCCTGTGTGAGCCTATACTAGCCTATCTCCTCAGTGTATACTTATATGCAGATATGGTGTAGCCTGTGTGAGCCTATACCTAGCCCATCTCCTCAGTGTATACTTATATACAGATATGGTGTAGCCTGTGTGAGCCTATACCTAGCCTATCTCCTCAGTGTATACTTATATGCAGATATGGTGTAGCCTGTGTGAGCCTATACCTAACCTATCTCCTCAGTGTATACTTATATGCAGATATGGTGTAGCCTGTGTGAGCCTATACCTAGCCTATCTCCTCAGTGTATACTTATATACAGATATGGTGTAGCCTGTGTGAGCCTATACCTAGCCTATCTCCTCAGTGTATACTTATGTGCAAATATGGTGTAGCCTGTGTGAGCCTATACCTAGCCTATCTCCTCAGTGTATACTTATATGCAGATATGGTGTAGCCTGTGTGAGCCTATACCTAGCCTATCTCCTCAGTGTATACTTATATACAGATATGGTGTAGCCTGTGTGAGCCTATACTAGCCTATCTCCTCAGTGTATACTTATGTGCAAATATGGTGTAGCCTGTGTGAGCCTATACCTAGCCTATCTCCTCAGTGTATACTTATATGCAGATATGGTGTAGCCTGTGTGAGCCTATACCTAGCCTATCTCCTCAGTGTATACTTATATGCAGATATGGTGTAGCCTGTGTGAGCCTATACCTAGCCTATCTCCTCAGTGTATACTTATGTGCAAATATGGTGTAGCCTATGTGAGCCTGTACCTAGCCTATCTCCTCAGTGTATACTTATATACAGATCTGGAGTAGCCTATGTGAGCCTATACTAGCGTATCTCATCAGTGTATACTTATATACAGACATGGTGCAGCCTGTGTGAGCCTATACTAGCCTATCTCCTCAGTGTATACTTATATGCAGATATGGTGTAGCCTGTGTGAGCCTATACCAGCCTATCTCCTCAGTGTATACTTAAATACAGATCTGGAGTAGCCTGTGTGAGCCTATACTAGCCTATCTCCTCAGTGTATACTTATATACAGATCTGGAGTAGCCTATGTGAGCCTATACTAGCCTATCTCCTCAGTGTATACTTATATACAGATATGGTGTAGCCTATGTGAGCCTATACTAGCCTATCTCCTCAGTGTATACATATATACAGATCTGGTGTAGCCTATGTGAGCCTATACTAGCCTATCTCATCAGTGTATACTTATATACAGACATGGTGCAGCCTGTGTGAGCCTATACTAGCCTATCTCCTCAGTGTATACTTATATACAGATCTGGAGTAGCCTATGTGAGCCTATACTAGCGTATCTCCTCAGTGTATACTTATATACAGATATGGTGCAGCCTGTGTGAGCCTATACTAGCCTATCTCCTCAGTGTATACTTATATACAGATCTGGAGTAGCGTATGTGAGCCTATACCAGCCTATCTCCTCAGTGTATACTTAAATACAGATCTGGAGTAGCCTGTGTGAGCCTATTCTAGCCTATCTCCTCAGTGTATACTTATATACAGATATGCAGTAGCCTATGTGAGCCTATACTAGCGTATCTCATCAGTGTATACTTATATACAGATCTGGAGTAGCCTATGTGAGCCTATACTAGCCTCTCTCCTCAGTGTATACTTATATACAGATATGGTGTAGCCTATGTGAGCCTATACTAGCCTATCTCCTCAGTGTATACATATATACAGATCTGGTGTAGCCTATGTGAGCCTATACTAGCCTATCTCATCAGTGTATACTTATATACAGACATGGTGCAGCCTGTGTGAGCCTATACTAGCCTATCTCCTCAGTGTATACTTATATACAGATCTGGAGTAGCCTATGTGAGCCTATACTAGCGTATCTCCTCAGTGTATACTTATATACAGATATGGTGCAGCCTGTGTGAGCCTATACTAGCCTATCTCCTCAGTGTATACTTATATACAGATCTGGAGTAGCGTATGTGAGCCTATACCAGCCTATCTCCTCAGTGTATACTTAAATACAGATCTGGAGTAGCCTGTGTGAGCCTATACTAGCCTATCTCCTCAGTGTATACTTATATACAGCTATGGAGTAGCCTATGTGAGCCTATACTAGCGTATCTCATCAGTGTATACTTATATACAGATCTGGAGTAGCCTATGTGAGCCTATACTAGCGTATCTCCTCAGTGTATACTTATATACAGATATGGTGCAGCCTGTGTGAGCCTATATTAGCCTATCTCCTCAGTGTATACTTATATACAGATCTGGAGTAACGTATGTGAGCCTATACTAGCCCATCTCCTCAGTGTATACTTATATACAGATCTGGAGTGGCGTATGTGAGCCTATACTAGCCTATCTCATCAGTGTATACTTATATACAGATCTGGAGTAGCCTATGTGAGCCTATACTAGCGTATCTCCTCAGTGTATACTTATATACAGATCTGGAGTAGCGTATGTGAGCCTATACTAGCCCATCTCTTCAGTGTATGCTTATATACAGATCTGGAGTAGCGTATGTGAGCCTATACTAGCCTATCTCCTCAGTGTATACTTATATACAGATCTGGAGTAGCGTATGTGAGCCTATACTAGCCTATCTCCTCAGTGTATACTTATATACAGATATGGTGTAGCCTATGTGAGCCTATACTAGCCTATCTCCTCAGTGTATACATATATACAGATCTGGTGTAGCCTATGTGAGCCTATACTAGCCTATCTCATCAGTGTATACTTATATACAGACATGGCGCAGCCTGTGTGAGCCTATACTAGCCTATCTCCTCAGTGTATACTTATATACAGATCTGGAGTAGCCTATGTGAGCCTATACTAGCGTATCTCCTCAGTGTATACTTATATACAGATATGGTGCAGCCTGTGTGAGCCTATACTAGCCTATCTCCTCAGTGTATACTTATATACAGATCTGGAGTAGCGTATGTGAGCCTATACCAGCCTATCTCCTCAGTGTATACTTAAATACAGATCTGGAGTAGCCTGTGTGAGCCTATTCTAGCCTATCTCCTCAGTGTATACTTATATACAGATATGCAGTAGCCTATGTGAGCCTATACTAGCGTATCTCATCAGTGTATACTTATATACAGATCTGGAGTAGCCTATGTGAGCCTATACTAGCCTCTCTCCTCAGTGTATACTTATATACAGATATGGTGTAGCCTATGTGAGCCTATACTAGCCTATCTCCTCAGTGTATACATATATACAGATCTGGTGTAGCCTATGTGAGCCTATACTAGCCTATCTCATCAGTGTATACTTATATACAGACATGGTGCAGCCTGTGTGAGCCTATACTAGCCTATCTCCTCAGTGTATACTTATATACAGATCTGGAGTAGCCTATGTGAGCCTATACTAGCGTATCTCCTCAGTGTATACTTATATACAGATATGGTGCAGCCTGTGTGAGCCTATACTAGCCTATCTCCTCAGTGTATACTTATATACAGATCTGGAGTAGCGTATGTGAGCCTATACCAGCCTATCTCCTCAGTGTATACTTAAATACAGATCTGGAGTAGCCTGTGTGAGCCTATACTAGCCTATCTCCTCAGTGTATACTTATATACAGCTATGGAGTAGCCTATGTGAGCCTATACTAGCGTATCTCATCAGTGTATACTTATATACAGATCTGGAGTAGCCTATGTGAGCCTATACTAGCGTATCTCCTCAGTGTATACTTATATACAGATATGGTGCAGCCTGTGTGAGCCTATATTAGCCTATCTCCTCAGTGTATACTTATATACAGATCTGGAGTAACGTATGTGAGCCTATACTAGCCCATCTCCTCAGTGTATACTTATATACAGATCTGGAGTGGCGTATGTGAGCCTATACTAGCCTATCTCATCAGTGTATACTTATATACAGATCTGGAGTAGCCTATGTGAGCCTATACTAGCGTATCTCCTCAGTGTATACTTATATACAGATCTGGAGTAGCGTATGTGAGCCTATACTAGCCCATCTCTTCAGTGTATGCTTATATACAGATCTGGAGTAGCGTATGTGAGCCTATACTAGCCTATCTCCTCAGTGTATACTTATATACAGATCTGGAGTAGCGTATGTGAGCCTATACTAGCCTATCTCCTCAGTGTATACTTATATACAGATCTGGTGTAGCGTATGTGAGACTATGCTAGCCTATCTCCTCCGTGTATACTTATATACAGATATGGTGTAGCCTATGTGACCCTATACTAGCCTATCTCCTCAGTGTATACTTATATACAGATCTGGAGTAGCCTATGTGAGCCTATACTAGCGTATCTCCTCAGTGTATACTTATATACAGATATGGTGCAGCCTGTGTGAGCCTATACTAGCCTATCTCCTCAGTGTATACTTATATACAGATCTGGAGTAGCGTATGTGAGCCTATACCAGCCTATCTCCTCAGTGTATACTTAAATACAGATCTGGAGTAGCCTGTGTGAGCCTATACTAGCCTATCTCCTCAGTGTATACTTATATACAGATATGGAGTAGCCTATGTGAGCCTATACTAGCGTATCTCATCAGTGTATACTTATATACAGATCTGGAGTAGCCTATGTGAGCCTATACTAGCGTATCTCCTCAGTGTATACTTATATACAGATATGGTGCAGCCTGTGTGAGCCTATACTAGCCTATCTCCTCAGTGTATACTTATATACAGATCTGGAGTAACGTATGTGAGCCTATACTAGCCCATCTCCTCAGTGTATACTTATATACAGATCTGGAGTGGCGTATGTGAGCCTATACTAGCCTATCTCATCAGTGTATACTTATATACAGATCTGGAGTAGCCTATGTGAGCCTATACTAGCGTATCTCCTCAGTGTATACTTATATACAGATCTGGAGTAGCGTATGTGAGCCTATACTAGCCCATCTCCTCAGTGTATGCTTATATACAGATCTGGAGTAGCGTATGTGAGCCTATACTAGCCTATCTCCTCAGTGTATACTTATATACAGATCTGGAGTAGCGTATGTGAGCCTATACTAGCCTATCTCCTCAGTGTATACTTATATACAGATCTGGTGTAGCGTATGTGAGACTATACTAGCCTATCTCCTCAGTGTATACTTATATACAGATATGGTGTAGCCTATGTGACCCTATACTAGCCTATCTCCTCAGTGTATACTTATATACAGATCTGGAGTAGCGTATGTGAGCCTATACTAGCCTATCTCCTCAGTGTATACTTATATACAGATATGGTGTGGCCTATGTGAGCCTGTACTTAGCCTATACTAGCCTATCTCCTCAGTGTATACTTATATACAAATCTGGTGTAGCCTATGTGAGCCTGTACTTAGCCTATACTAGCCTATCTCCTCAGGGTATACCTATATACAGATCTGGTGTAGTCTATGTGAGGCTATACTTAGCCTATACTAGCCTATCTCCTCAGTGTATACTTATATACAGATTGGGTGTAGGCTATGTGAGGCTATACTTAGCCTATCGCCGCAGTGTATACTTAGATACAGATCTGGTGTAGCCTGTGTGAGCCTATACTTAGCCTATACTAGCCTATCTCCTCAGGGTATACCTATATACAGATCTGGTGTAGTCTATGTGAGGCTATACTTAGCCTATACTAGCCTATCTCCTCAGTGTATACATATCTGGTGTAGTCTATGTGAGCCTATACTTAGCCTATACTAGCCTATCTCCTCAGTGTATACTTATATACAGATCTGGTGTAGGCTATGTAAGGCTATACTTAGCCTATACTAGCCTATCTGCTCAGTGTATACTTATATACAGATCTGGAGTAGCCTATGTGAGCCTATACTAGCCTATCTCCTCAGTGTATACTTATATACAGATCTGCAGTAGCCTATGTGAGCCTATACTTAGCCTATACTAGCCTATCTCCTCAGTGTATACTTATATACAGATCTGGTGTAGCCTATACTAGCCTATCACCTCAGAGTATACTTATATACAGATCTGGTGAAAGCCTATGTGAACCTATACTTAGCCTATACTAGCCTATCACCTCAGTGTATACTTATATACAGATCTGGTAGAGCCTATGTGAACCTATACTTAGCCTATACTAGCCTATGTCCTCAGTGTATACTTATATACAGATCTGGTGTAGCCTATGTGAGCCTATACTTAGCCTATACTAGCCTATCACCTCAGTGTATACTTATATAGAGATATGGTGCAGCCTATGTGAACCTATACTTAGCCTATACTAGCTTATCTCCTCAGTGTATACTTATATACAGATCTGGTGTATACTTAGCCTATACTAGCCTATCTCCTCAGTTTATACTTACATACAGATCTGGTGTAGCCTATGTGAGCCTATACTTAGCCTATCTCCTCAGTGTATACTTATATACAGATCTGGTGTAGCCTATGTGAGGCTATACTTAGCCTATACTAGCCTATCTCCTCAGTGTATACTTATATACAGATCTGGTGTAGCCTATGTGAGCCTATACTAGCCTATCTCCTCAGTGTATACTTATATATAGATCTGGTGTAGCCTATGTGAGCCTATACTTAGCCTATACTAGCCTATCACCTCAGTGTATACTTATATACAGATCTGGTGTAGCCTATGTGAGCCTATACTAGCCTATCTCCTCAGTGTCTACTTATATACAGATCTGGTGTAGCCTATGTGAGGCTATACTTAGCCTATACTGGCCTATCTCCTCAGTGTATACTTATATACAGATCTGGTGTAGCCTATGTGAGCCTATACTAGCCTATCTCCTCAGTGTATACTTATATACAGATCTGGTGTAGCCTATGTGAGGCTATACTTAGCCTATACTAGCCTATCACCTCAGCGTATACTTATATACAGATCTGGTGCACCCTATGTGAACCTATACTTAGCCTATACTTAGCCTATCTCCTCAGTGTATACTTATATACAGATCTGGTGTAGCCTATGTGAGCCTATACTTTGCCTATACTAGCCTATCACCTCAGTGTATACTTATATACAGATCTGGTCCCGCCTATGTGAACCTATACTTAGCCTATACTAGCCTATCTCCTCAGTGTATACTTATATACAGATCTGGTGTAGCCTATGTGAGGCTATACATAGCCTATACTAGCCTATCACCTCAGTGTATACTTATATACAGATCTAGTGCAGCCTATGTGGACCTATACTAGCCTATCTCTTCAGTGTATACTTATATACAGATCTGGTGTAGCCTATGCTAGCCTATCTCATCAGTGTATACTTATATACAGATCTGGTGTAGCCTATGTGAGCCTATACTAGCCTATCACCTCAGTGTGTACTTATATACAGATCTGGTGCAGCCTATGTGAACCTATACTAGCCTATCTCCTCAGTGTATACTTATATACAGATCTGGTGCAGCCTATGTGAACCTATACTTAGCCTATACTAGCCTATCTCCTCAGTGTATACTTATGTACAGATCTGGTGTAGCCTATGTGAACCTATACTTAGCCTATACTAGCCTATCTCCTCAGTGTATACTTATATACAGATCTGGTGTAGGCTATGTGAGGCTATACTTAGCCTATACTAGCCTATCTCCTCAGTGTATACTTATATACAGATCTGGTGTAGCCTGTGTGAGCCTATACTTAGCCTATACTAGCCTATCTCCTCAGTGTATACTTATATATAGATCTGGTGTAGCCTATGTGAGCCTATACTAGCCTATCACCTCAGTGTATACTTATATACAGATCTGGTGCAGCCTATGTGAACCTATACTAGCCTATCTCCTCAGTGTATACTTATATACAGATCTGGTGCAGCCTATGTGAACCTATACTTAGCCTATACTAGCCTATCTCCTCAGTGTATACTTATGTACAGATCTGGTGTAGCCTATGTGAACCTATACTTAGCCTATACTAGCCTGTCTCCTCAGTGTATACTTATATACAGATCTGGTATAGCCTATGTGAGGCTATACTTAGCCTATACTAGCCTATCTCCTCAGTGTATACTTATATACAGATTGGGTGTAGGCTATGTGAGGCTATACTAGCCTATCTCCTCAGTGTATACTTGTATACAGGTCTAGTGTAGGCTATGTGAGGCTTTACTTAGCCTATACTAGCCTATCTCCTCAGTGTATACTTATATACAGATCTGGTGTAGGCTATGTGAGGCTATACTTAGCCTATACTAGCCTATCTCCTCAGTGTATACTTATATACAGATCTGGTGTAGGCTATGTGAGGCTATACTTAGCCTATACTAGCCTATCTCCTCAGTGTATACTTATATACAGATCTGGTGTAGGCTATGTGAGGCTATACTTAGCCTATACTAGCCTATCTCCTCAGTGTATACTTATATACAAATTGTGTGTAGCCTATGTGAGGCTATACTTAGCCTATACTAGCCTATCTCCTCAGTGTATACTTATATACAGATCTGGTGTAGGCTATGTGAGGCTATTCTTAGCCTATACTAGCCTATCTCCTCAGTGTATACTTATACACAGATCTGGTGTAGGCTATGTGAGGCTATACTTAGCCTATACTAGCCTATCTCCTCAGTGTATACTTATATACAGATCTGGTGTGGGCTATGTGAGGCTATACTTAGCCTATAATACTTATATACAGATCTGGTGTAGGCTATGTGAGGCTATACTTAGCCTATACTAGCCTATCTCCTCAGTGTATACTTATATACAGATCTGGTGTAGCCTATGAGAGGCTATACTTAGCCTATACTAGCCTATCTCCTCAGTGTATACTTATATACAGATCTGGTGTAGGCTATGTGAGGCTATACTTAGCCTATACTAGCCTATCTCCTCAGTGTATACTTATACACAGATCTGGTGTAGGCTATGTGAGGCTATACTTAGCCTATACTAGCCTATCTCCTCAGTGTATACTTATATACAGATCTGGTGTAGGCTATGTGAGGCTATACTTAGCCTATACTAGCCTATCTCCTCAGTGTATACTTATATACAGATCTGGTGTAGGCTATGTGAGGCTATACTTAGCCTATACTAGCCTATACTTATATACAGATCTGGTGTAGGCTATGTGAGGCTATACTTAGCCTATACTAGCCTATCTCCTCAGTGTATACTTATATACAAATTGTGTGTAGCCTATGTGAGGCTATACTTAGCCTATACTAGCCTATCTCCTCAGTGTATACTTATATACAGATCTGGTGTAGCCTATGAGAGGCTATACTTAGCCTATACTAGCCTATCTCCTCAGTGTATACTTATATACAAATTGTGTGTAGCCTATGTGAGGCTATACTTAGCCTATACTAGCCTATCTCCTCAGTGTATACTTACATACAGATCTGGTGTAGGCTATGTGAGGCTATACTTAGCCTATACTAGCCTATCTCCTCAGTGTATACTTATATACAGATCTGGTGTAGGCTATGTGAGGCTATTCTTAGCCTATACTAGCCTATCTCCTCAGTGTATACTTATACACAGATCTGGTGTAGGCTATGTGAGGCTATACTTAGCCTATACTAGCCTATCTCCTCAGTGTATACTTATATACAGATCTGGTGTGGGCTATGTGAGGCTATACTTAGCCTATAATACTTATATACAGATCTGGTGTAGGCTATGTGAGGCTATACTTAGCCTATACTAGCCTATCTCCTCAGTGTATACTTATATACAGATCTGGTGTAGCCTATGAGAGGCTATACTTAGCCTATACTAGCCTATCTCCTCAGTGTATACTTATATACAGATCTGGTGTAGGCTATGTGAGGCTATACTTAGCCTATACTAGCCTATCTCCTCAGTGTATACTTATACACAGATCTGGTGTAGGCTATGTGAGGCTATACTTAGCCTATACTAGCCTATCTCCTCAGTGTATACTTATATACAGATCTGGTGTAGGCTATGTGAGGCTATACTTAGCCTATACTAGCCTATCTCCTCAGTGTATACTTATATACAGATCTGGTGTAGGCTATGTGAGGCTATACTTAGCCTATACTAGCCTATACTTATATACAGATCTGGTGTAGGCTATGTGAGGCTATACTTAGCCTATACTAGCCTATCTCCTCAGTGTATACTTATATACAAATTGTGTGTAGCCTATGTGAGGCTATACTTAGCCTATACTAGCCTATCTCCTCAGTGTATACTTATATACAGATCTGGTGTAGCCTATGAGAGGCTATACTTAGCCTATACTAGCCTATCTCCTCAGTGTATACTTATATACAAATTGTGTGTAGCCTATGTGAGGCTATACTTAGCCTATACTAGCCTATCTCCTCAGTGTATACTTACATACAGATCTGGTGTAGGCTATGTGAGGCTATACTTAGCCTATACTAGCCTATCTCCTCAGTGTATACTTATATACAGATCTGGTGTAGGCTATGTGAGGCTATACTTAGCCTATCTGCTCAGTGTATACTTATATACAAATTGTGTGTAGCCTATGTGAGGCTATACTTAGCCTATACTAGCCTATCTCCTCAGTGTATACTTATATACAGATCTGGTGTAGCCTATGAGAGGCTATACTTAGCCTATACTAGCCTATCTCCTCAGTGTATACTTATATACAGATCTGGTGTAGGCTATGTGAGGTTATTCTTAGCCTATACTAGCCTATACTAGCCTATCACCTCAGTGTATACTTAAATACAGATCTGGTGTAGGCTATGTGAGGCTATACTTAGCCTATACTAGCCTATCACCTCAGTGTATACTTATATACAGATCTGGTGTAGTCTATGAGAGGCTATACTTAGCCTATACTAGCCTATCTCCTCAGTGTATACTTATATACAGATCTGGTGTAGGCTATGTGAGGCTATACTTAGCCTATACTAGCCTATCTCCTCAGTGTATACTTATATACAAATTGTGTGTAGCCTATGTGAGGCTATACTTAGCCTATACTAGCCTATCTCCTCAGTGTATACTTATATACAGATCTGGTGTAGCCTATGAGAGGCTATACTTAGCCTATACTAGCCTATCTCCTCAGTGTATACTTATATACAGATCTGGTGTAGCCTATGTGAGGCTATACTTAGCCTATACTAGCCTATCTCCTCAGTGTATACTTATATACAGATCTGGTGTAGCCTATGAGAGGCTATACTTAGCCTATACTAGCCTATCTCCCAGTGTATACTTATATACAGATCTGGTGTAGCCTATGAGAGGCTATACTTAGCCTATACTAGCCTATCTCCTCTGTGTATACTTATATAACCAGAGGTTACAGCTGACTGAAGATGCAGAAGAGATGTGCTTGCAGCGACAGCAGGTTTGGACGGCTGGAGAGAAACGGGTCTCCGCAGTGTATCCACGGACGGAGGCAGTATTATGTAAGTACGGGACCATGATGGGGAGGAAAAAAAGATGGAAGGGTTAACTAGGAGTAAGGTCAAATTGCAACAATTCAGGTTTGAGAGAAAGGGATCTGTATAGGGAAATGATTTGCGGGTTATATTCTGGAATATTGAAGGCTGGTGGGGCAAGTTGTGAATTGGAGAAATTTATCAAATTCGAAATCTAGCGGATGTGATAGGTGTGGTGGAAACTTGGTTGTTAAGAGATAATGTGGATTTGAGTGATTTTGACTTTTATGGGAAATGTGGAACTAAACAGAAAGAAAGAGGTGGAGGTTCAGGAGGTGTAGGTTTATTAGTGAAAAGGAACCTACAAATTAAGGTGAACATTTTGAATGAACTAGGTGAAAAATCAGTTTTGTGGTGTGCACCAAGTGGAATATGGGAGAGGGAAAGGGAAAGTGTATATGTGACAATAGTGTATAATCCGCCAAATACCTCTGAATTTTATGACACACAGTTATTTGTTAAGATGAGACAAAACATGGAAGAAATATTAACAGAGGCATACATAAAGGACTTGTTATAATGGGTGACTTCTATGCAAGAGTGGGGGAAAATCAATTGCAATTAATAGATTTTGAAGGGGAATTAAATGGTTTAAGAAAAGAGGTGGAGGAAAGAAGGAGCAAAGATAAATGTATTAATAATGAAGGTAAGAAACTAATAGAATTTTGTGAGGAGAAAAATTTGATGATGTGCAATGGGGCGAAGGGAAATGACAGTCTAGGAGAGTGTACTTTTATGAATATAAATGGTCAAAGTGTAATAGATTATATTCTATATTCAGCAGATTTAGATGAATACTGTGTGGACTTTGAGGTCCTAAATATACCCAGTTCTAGTGACCATTTTCCTTTAAGGGCAGTATTCAGATGTATAGATAAAGAAAATGAATTATGCTCTGAGCATAATGGGATAAAAATTCATAGATATAAATGGAAAGATGAGGAAATAGAAGTATTTATGGAGGAGCTGGTAAACCAGTCAAATGTGCTAAGGGTAGTTGGCATAGAGGAAATGCTGAAAGCAAATAAAATTGAGGAAACTGTAGTAAAACTAGGAGTTAGTAAAACAGGCAGGGGCAAAAATGAGTGATAGATAAATCAAATATTAGAAGAGGTTGGTATGATGAGTGTAGCAAGGCAAAGCAGAGAGTTATAAGGGAGTTAAGGAAATGGAGACAAACAGGAGACATACAAGAAAAAGAAAATTTTATAATTGAAAGATGGGGGTACAGGCATCTCATGGAATCTAAAAAGAAGGAATGGGAGGGAAATATGTGTAAAAAATTAGGGAGGCAATAAAATACAATTTGGTCCTTAGTGAAACGAACCTATAAGTTTAGAACTAGGGAAAACAATATAAGTTCAGAAGCATGTTGCCGATACTTTGAAAGTCTGTTAGGGATAAAACAGGGGAGACAAAGTATTCAAAAATTGGATAATTCAAGTGACATCCAGCAATTACACAGTAGGATAACAATAGAGGAAGTAAGGGAGCAAGTAAAAATACTAAAAAGGAACAAAGCAGGTGGTACAGATGGGACTCCAGGGGAGTTTTGGAAGGCATGGAGTAGAAACGAGAATAGATTAAGTTTGCTAGTGAGAATTAGGAGTTTAGATGAGCAGAATATACTTCGTCAGTGCTGGATAGTACAGGAAAGACTAAATCAGAAAGATTCATGGCTAAACAAGGTAAAGGAAATGATGTTAAAAATAGGCTTTGGTGTCATGTGGGAAAACAGGGAATTATTGGAAAGAACTTAGGCTATGAACGGAAGATACTGAAAGGCAAGAAATGATAGGAAGTTTCAATTTGAAAAGCTCACTGGAAGTTTATAGAGAGATGAAAGCGAGCTGGAACAGGGAAAATATATAGACATTTGTGATAAAGCAGCAAGAGAAGGCTTTGCATTGGCCAGAACAGGGGTGGTGAAACTGAAAGGGTTGAGAAGAGGGAGGGACCTGTAATAAAATACAAATTTATAAAAAGGTGTAATAATATTTCCCACTATTATCACTAGCTACTGTAGGCCATCACCAAGCAATTTTGAAATACTTATACTTTTCCTTCCAGCCACACAAAGAGAACGGAATTTCAAAGCGATCAGCTCTTAAAAGATCAGACTATTGTTTAAACATGTTACATTCCCCTATTTTCATTGTACTTAAAGGAAAATATTCAAATAAACTATTTTTATTGGAGTTTGTCTTGATTAACAATAAAGATCTTGAAAACTATTAACTCTAAGCATGCAATTTATGTCTAATCATTTTTAAATGTGATCTACATTTTTTTGTATAGTAAGACTTTGTCTCAAAGATTTTGCCAGCTATGCAAAAGTCATCCAAAATTAAGCGGATTTCAGTGGCTATTCCAGAACATTCAGTATATACATTGCATTTGCTTTGCAATTGTCTTAAATATATGGTATTTTAATCAAAATCGTTATAGCTATTTTTTGAAAAAATAAACATATTTGAAATTAAAGCTACGTAGGCTTTCACGGCCGGCGTCTAAATTGTAGAATGAAGTATCTTCCGGGCTGTTATGCCAGCAGACCACGTCATAACAGCCCGGAAGATACTTCATTCTACAATATTTGAAATTGTTTCCTATAAAGGCTAGTTTGGATACATTCTTTGTATACCACGTACATAAGTAGAGAAAGTACTACCAAGTGGCCCAACTCATCCGTCTCTTATCTATATACGTAATATAGTTAATGACGGACTACACACGCTAGTTCATACCTGGGAACTACCTCTCATCGCTCGTCTTCGCTGGTAAGCAGAACAGAGTTTCCTCACGTCACTGGCGTCCACTTCGTAAGAAATGCAACTGGTTTATCGCATGAAAGGATATCTACTTAAACCAAAGAATGGATGGGTTGGGCCACCTGACATATAGGCCACCCAAACAGACCAATATACTCCTGTAGCTAAACTAAACTGCTGCTGGCTTCTGTTTGACAAAGATTGTCTACGTAAGCATTCCGGAAGCAAGAGCTCAAAGTGAGGTTGAATTCCAGACCTCACGCCTGGGGCCCACCTCGCGAAATTTTATGCACCCCTTTAACCGGGCCACAGTTCCCTTCCTCCTCCTTTGATATAACTCCGTTCTCCACGTTATTTAGTGTTGCACGATTCATAACCAAGACTCGCTCCCAGCTACTGCATGGCAGTGCACAAAAGCTCTAAGTTGGGTGGTGAAAACAGAATATTGCAGTATCCTGTGATATGCACTTCCTTCACATTAACATGACGTACATACATTTAAACTCAACATGCAAGTTACCGCAAAGATTAACACAGTTCCTGAATGTAAAAGGATTTTAGAATTTAATTATCTTTGGAAGCATAGCATAATAGATATGAACAGATCCTGTAGATTAACCATGAATTAGTATCAGTCCACACATTGGAAAGAACGTTAGAGGCATTAATAGGCGTTGTGTGATATTGTTGTTTCAAAGTCCTGTACAAATTATCTTAATTGCTTATTTCCTTGTAGGTGCAAGAGAAATATGGGAATACAGTAGGGTTTGTGCGATCTTCTAAAGCATTGAGGTCTCGTTCTCTTTGTACGCTTAACATATCAAAAAGGAACACTTATGTTCCATTTCACAAAACTTTCAAGTTTTCCGCAACTGACATAATAATAAATAACAAGGAATATCTCCGAAATGGTTCACTCTATAAAGAAATTTATTCAGACGTAATTGTGTGTTTTACCGAGAATAGTAAGCTTTTGTCTATCTCTTACGGCTTACGAGTTATTCAAAAGTCATTCATTTCAAGAACTGTCTCCGTCTCGGCCTGGTGGTGGTGGCCCTCCTCCTACTGATGCATCTGCTTCCCTAGTGGTGCTGCTGGGGGCCCTCCTCTTACTGCTGGATACATCTGCATCGGCATGTACTCTTGGCCCTACTCATTAGGCATCTGCTCTTGATGATGATGATGCTGCTGGCCGCCCTCCTCCTCCTGGTGCATCTGCTCTTGGTGGTGGCCCTCCTTCTGGTGCATCTACTCTTGTCCTCTTCCGCCTGCTGCTGGTGCATTTACGTTTGCTCTTGGCCCTCTTCCGCCTGCTGTTGGTGGTGCTGCTGCTGGTGGCCCTCCTCCTGGTGCATCTGCTCTTGCTCTTGGCCCTCCTCCTCCTGCTGCTGGTGCATCTGCTCCTGCTCTTGGTGCTGCTGCTGGTGGTGGCTTTTTTTTATTCCTTTTTACTTTTGCAGTGCCTGGGCTCGAACTCGGGTCCTCTCGCTCCACAGTCGGTCACGCTTCCACTAGGCTATGCTGACGATGCATCCGTTGCCCGTCGGATATGTGGAGTAATTTGACTATGGCTTAAAGCTTTAAGTTTGTTTTAAGAGCGTTTCGTAATTTCTGTGCTTATGATTCAGTTGTATTAAATGGAACAGATTTTAAAAATGTACTTTTCTATTAAATGGCATGGTTTGTAATGTTAGTATTCCAAATAATACATGCGTAGAGGAAGTTACTTCACAGGCCGGCCGCTGCTATCTCGCGACAACAAAGTTTGCCTTGCCATGTTGTGACGGACTATCCATGTAAAGGATAGTTTAGGGTGGAGGAATTTTCTTCAAAATGTTCGTGTCGCATCTTTAAAGACTGACTATTCACTTTTTAGTTATGTTGCGCGCGCGCTATCGGACGTTTTTCTAAAAATGTTTTTTCTTATTCAGGAACCTCAAAGCATACATTTCCGATTGAATTTTTGAGTGGAATACAATACTACTTCTACTTACTATACGTAGCAGAGAAAGTGGAACTATTTTATATCCTCACTACGTTACTTGTGATATCTTTTTAAGAGCAATTGTTTCATATTTCGAAACTGTATGCTATGGTCTCAGTTTGAAGACTGATATCAAACCTTTGAGCGAACGTCATAAACTTCTGGTGGGTATCTTTACAAATACATGGGCAATTTAAAGAAAGAAATTCAAGTCTAACTCCTATTACGCTATAGCCAAATATTAAAACTCTGTGATAATAGGCGATAAGAAACGCGTATTACATACAACATGTAAATTCAGTGTGTAAACCATAAAGTCGATAAGACCCTCGGAGGAAAGCACTTGAGTATAATTCCTTGAAAGCCTTCCCTTTAAATGCCATTTATTAAAAGGAAACGGTTTTAAAAGACATAAGTGCCATCACAGCGAAAATTGGGTTCCAAAAGAAAGCAACAAGTGTATAATTTAAGACTGGAAAATAAGCGAATGCTTGGGCTGTTGAGATGAAAAGTGGGTGCGTAAATACAGATGAAGACTTAGATACGCGCAAATCTGCGGTAATTTATGACAACAGTATCACACGGGGTTGTAAAGCTCAGATGCATACCCTAAATATCAGGAGCATAAATGGAACGTGCATTTTTGAATCACTGCGTAACTCGTAGGGAGGAACTATCATAAACCTCCATTAAACGTGGATTAAGGACCGACTGGCATTAATATTCAACAAGGACTTAAACATTTCTAGCCCTCTCAAGTAGAACGATACAAGTTCGTATTCGGGAGGTTCCGTGTGCAATTCTGGTCGTCTCTAACCTTCAAATACAGAGGTCTCAGATTTGATTCCTGGCAAGAGGGTGGGGGTGATTACTCTCCATTCTCCTAGAGCAGGGGTGCTCGACCGTAGGCAAGTTAGGGGATATTGAAACCACCTTCTTCCACCCGCTTGGACAGAATGAGACATTTATCCGTGGTTATTGAGTTCCAGTGGCGGCACATTCTTATTTACAATCAAAGGCGTACACATTCATATTCTACTCCTGATTAACCCAGATGTTTCTGAGGTTTACTTTTTTGGCACGATTTACGTTTCAGAAGATCTTCAATATTTGGAGCAAAAGATGAAGTGCACAGTCTCAAAAGATAGCACTTTTAATGTAGTTCATTTTCGAAAATATTTGTTCGCAGATATAAGTGGAGTCAAAGACTGCCATTAAACTAGATGCAAACAAACGTAATATCGGATACTCGCAGCAGGACAGATCTAAATAATTCCTACCCTTCTTTCTCAGAACATTTTGCGGTCGTGGAATTCTGCAATGCAAGTAGTTTCATATTTTGTAGCTCGTGCGAAGCCTCACTACATAGACACTGTAAAGTCTAAAATAATTGGATTTTGTTTTCACATGTTTTTGGTCTTCAAATTGTGAAGAGAATGTCGTACAATTACTTTGAAAGTTCGTTGTCTTTTTCCAAGAGAATAGCGTTTATAGTAAACACGGAACATAAGCAAGGGAAATGGCATAAATCTATAACTTAACTAGGAGTTAAGTTTAACGTCTTTATCTCGAAAACAAAAATATTCCTTATCCCATTGAATTGTATGTGTGTATACTCCGCGTCATCCGCCTCTGAATAGCAGGTCTGGTTCTCCTTGCCTTGATCAGTAGATGGGGGAAATAAAATTTGTAGTGGAAGCGAGGATATGCTCGCTCGTTGAGCACCCCTGCCCTAGAATATGAAAGCTGAAAGCATGTGTGAATTTAACGTACTAACCAAAATACAAACTCAAAAAATCTGCTGTTCAACACACTCTTGTACCAACTATTCTTACAAACTCTTATTCTCTTATCTTTGTTGTGTTAATCGAGATAAACATTTGCAGGTATGGTCAGCATCCCAGTACTTCCGGGTGTTTATGTGGCCTTTGCGACCTGACATCGTGACCTAACGAGGCTGAGTGCACCCCATGTCAGACCTCCCAAAGGGGGAAAATCCCTACGCCGCTACAGAGAATCGAACCTGGACCTTCCACGCCAGAGGCAAGCGTGCTACCACTACTGTACGGCCTTAGGTGTATGTTGGCTGTTTTTTAAATTATTGTGAATATTATTGGCTATACTGTCAAAGTATGTAATTAATGAATGTAAATTAGTAATGTAATAAATGGTTTGAAAAATTTAAGCTGTTACATGATAAAACCATAAGCTGGTAGCTATAATAATCTTATTCTTAGACGGAACCCTTTTATTCATATTATTATTGTCCGTTGTATTACTATAATACAATTTTGTAATCATAGTTTGTATATTTACCTCTGCCATCTGATAATATCTATTTGCAGTGAATAAATACACACCTACATGCATACAAAATAATATCTCGCTAATTTTGAAGCTGTACATGCCCTCTTAAGCCATAAGAATATATCATAATATTTTGTCAACTATATGCAGTTTTCTTTTATTTCGTGTAAAATTAATTTTGTTGGATTTAGTAGCTTCCAGAAAAGCAGGTTGTATGCGGAGGTGGCGGAGCGAAGCGGAGTAAGTCTTCTGCAAGAAGTTACAAACATATTTCTACCTCTAAAAGTGTATTTGTATAGATTCAGCTGGTAATTATTTTTGCAGGTCATTGCCACTTACGAGTAGCGTGTTGGCTTCTTCTCAGCGGGGTGGTTTGTGATTGCGTGCAGGTCTGGGCTATTTTTACGCCCCTCCCCCCTCCTTACAACCAAATCTAGAGCTCCTTTATCTTCATCTGCCACGTTTTCTTCTTCCCACTTCTTGCTCTTCCGGATATGTTATTTCATTCCAGTGGCTTCTCTCCCCATCACTAGTCAAGAGCTCTAGGCTGTTAACAAGAACGATAAAATCTAGGGTGACCAAAGGAAACCACGTAACTCGTCTGTCAGTTTTCAATGTTAGGATACCATGTTCCTGGGGTTTTCTAAAAATTAATTTCCAGTTCATGAATTTAAACATAAACCAGTTCTTTCGTGTCGCATTAGATTCTAAGAAACAATTGAAGCGTTTTTTACAAAAAGGAAAAACAAATGATATATATGATCAGATTGATACTTAGAAAAGTAACTGGACTGGATTTTATCGTCTTTGTTACAATATATATATACATTGTAACAAAGACGATAAAATCCAGTCCAGTTACTTTTCTAAGTATCAATCTGATCATATATATCATTTGTTTTTCCTTTTTGTAAAAAACGCTTCAATTGTTTCTTTATTTTTCTTATAAAATTTTGCACAAAAAACACAGTTGTGTTCTACTGAGGTTAACACAATCTGGAGCCTTTCGTAATATTACAACTCAACCATTTACTTCTTTTAACCTTGACTCAGTCCTTTCGGTTTCTGTGTTTCTCATACATTATCCCCGACAATCATTAGATCTTCACTTTGAAGCAGACGTACCTTTCACGACGACCGTAAAACACACGCACACGCACACGCACACGCGCACGCGCACGCGCACACACACGGGGTGTGGAAGGGAAGTCATTCCATTAATTTAAACTAACGATAGATCTGGGTATTTGAAACACATTTTGTATCTTACGATTTTGCCCCTGACCATTTCATAAGGAGATATTTTAGTTTTATCGAAAACAAGCTGGCAACACTGCAAACTGTATCTCTTTCCCTAGCTCAGTAGATAAACAAACTTACTAACTGTGCGAGTGTAGGCCAAACACAAGCGTTAGCTCCTAAAACATTACACCTAAGCGAAAGTGCCCGACCTGTTTACATGCACAAACTAGGTCAATTCCCTGAACAACCTCGACGCAACAACCTGCTTCACGTCTGAAAGAGCTGCTCGCAGTATTTCTTCACATCTTTTAAGTGATAATTATGTCGAAACCCTGTGTAATGTCCCATAACCACTACCGAAGCTACGTCAGAAATACATTACTCTACGCATCTTACATCTTATAACGGTAACAAGCTGTTATCTTCGTACAATTTAGCATCCAATTTGGACCAAAAACCATTTATTTTTTTTTTTTGAAATCGGCTGATCAAAGAACAAAATGCCATTCGAAGCTTTTGTTTGTAACGCTTCTATGAAGCACATATTAGAAGGAATGTAATAAGTTCCCTTCCATTCTGTATATTATTTGTTTGTCGCATTTAATTGCAATAGTTATATTGGCACTGGTGTTAAGTCGTTTACAGTTATCATTGGGTTTCTTAGGTTATGCTATCCGAGCGCTGGCAAATGCTAGCTTCATAGATACATTCAAATTAGTTTACTATGCATATTTAAACACTATAATGGAATACGGTATTTTATTTTGGGGTAGTTCAGTAGACAGTAAACAAATATTCCTCATACAAAAGAAGGTTATAAGAATTATTTCCAACGCCCATAGTAGACACTCATGCAAAGATCTTTTCAGAAGATTAAACATATTAACCTTACCCAGTATGTATATATTCTTGATCCTAAAATGCTTTATATGCAATCTACCCTTATGCACAACAAACAAAGAAATTCATGGAATAAACACTGGACAGAAGACTAATATCCATAATCCCAGTGCAAAACTTTCTTGCTTCCAGAAAGGTGTATATTAGAAACCATAAAAATATTCAATGCCCTTCCTAATAACCTTAAGGAAAAAGTTGACAATTTCAATGCCTTTAAAACTGCTGCTCAAGAGTACCTATGCTCAAAATCATTTTATTCTGTACAAGATTATCTGAATGACCAATTATCCTATTAATTCCTATGTAGCTCAGTTTATTCTATATGTGAATTACAAACTATGCTGTAAGCCTATGTAATTTTGTTACTTATGTAGCCTTATAAATAGTTTCTAGCTCATTTTATTCTGTATAAGTTTATTTAAATGGCAAATTATCTTGTTAATGCTGATGCAGCTTTGTAAGTAGTTTCTAACTCATTTTATTCTGTGTAAGATTATTTAAATGACAAATTATTCCTATTAATATCTATGTAGCTTTGTAATTTTTAACTCATTTTATTCTGTGTAAAGTAATCTAAATGGCAAATCATCCTGTGAAAGCTTATGTAACTCTGTAAGCGATCTCTAGCTTCTTCAGTTACAAATCATTGTTAATCACCTCTGATGCCTGTGTGAAAGCTACTCAAATGTATATGTATAGAACCAATTAAAAAAAGATGCCATTCATTGCTAATTATATTATAACTGAAATTATTATTATTATTATTATTATTATTATTATTATTATTATTATTATTATTATTATTATTATTATTATTATTATTATTATTATTATTATTATTATTATTATTATTATTATTATTATTATTATTATTATTATTATTATTATATGACCGCCTCCGTAGCGCGCCTGCCTGTGGCGCGGAGGACCCGGGTTCGATTCCCGGTACCGGCATGGGATTTTTCCCCCGCAGGGAGGTCTGGTACGGGGTGCACTCAGCCTCGTTAGGTCCCTGGGGGGCGAATTGAGGAGCTATCCTGATAGAAAGGTAGCGTCCGTAAAAGGTCAAAGTAGTCGCCTTACGGTCGGGGGAGTCGGCGTGCTGACCCCCGCCACCCCCAACCTGCACTCCTCCGTGGCCTTGGCTGCGGCTGGAGGACGCAGCGGTCGGGCGATGAGGGTAACCTCTGAATAAGGGGAAGACGCCCTAGGGAAATTATTATTATTATTATTATTATTATTATTATTATTATTATTATTATTATTATTATTATTATTATTATTATTATTATTATTATTATTATTATTATTATTATTATTATATTACAACTAAACAGTAGAATATGGCTGTAAATGCCTAGTGTAGGTTTACCACAAAATTCAATTCTTATCTGACAAATTTCAGGTAAGCTTTGATTGTGTTTCCATTATCCCCTTTGCTGTTGTTTGTTTGTTTCTTTTTTGTTCCTGTATATAATGAGTTTTCTGTGCTCATTCTGTATATTTATAGACTATGTTTTGTACATCTCAATTGACATGTTCAATGTTCACCAGCCTCCATGGCTACTTGTGAACTCGCTGAACGCAATCTAATCTAATCTAGATTACACACACATTCACACTCTCATTGAGACTTGTACACTCTCGGAATGATAGGGTAGAGAAATATTCCTACTGTCAATCGGGAATACAACGCGGAAACGCATAACAGGTGATTGCTGTGCCGACCGAGCTATGGCATCAGCTGATTTTTATTACAATGTAAAAGGATCTTTTGAAAATTAAATTTTTTAGTTCTTTTTAAGACGGTTTATGGTGAAATAGAAATGCGCATATGATTCCATTGAGTTTTTTGAGCCACGCTACGAAGAATAACAAGCCTGATGTCATACTGCCTGTGTTCTCTTTGCTTTGCTTCTAGGTAGATGTGTAAAATAATTGCTACCGCAGGATATGGGAATTAGTGTCAGCGACAGCGCGGTGCTGGATTCACAGTGTTAGTATACTTTTGAGGCTTTCATTCATACACATTTGAAGTAGATAACTCCATCATTGTCTTTTATATAGCTGAAAAACAACCAAATTTGTTATACAATTTTAATAACAGCTGTTAAAGGCAGCTGATGTGCATCTACTCTATTGATTAATGAAGTTTATATCAACAGTGAAGAAATAAAGTGATTTCATATTAGATGAGGCCTTTTGTTGGAAAAGGCACTTTGTCATGATTCGATTTTTTACCGTATTAAATAGGATTAAAATTCTAAGAGAAACAAATTAATCAGAAAATAGCTAATATGTTGAGATGTTATTTGTGTTGAGTGGTAGACCTGGATATAACCTGGACCTTCGGAATGCGAGCCAAATCATATTACCGTGGAGACAACTCGTTCGATGCTTAAAAGGTAACTATATAGTACCCTTGGTTTTGACACCTCATACGAAAATCTTTGAGCCTAAAAATACTGCTATTTGTGAGTAGTTTCATGTGTGCATATGAACGATCAATTTGCTCCAGTAACAAGCAAATAATGTAGACTTTTCCCTATTTATGCAAGTTCTTTAAATGCAGAACGGGTCCACTTTCAATGAATCCATGCGTTTCGATGAATCCCTGTACGACCCTGGAGGACTGTTAAAATTTTATCCGTTTTCCATATTAGGCTCTGAACGCGGTTCTTTGTACAACGATAACAGTCAATTTACATTTTAATAAGTGCCCGTTCTGGGCTGATAACATTTCCGCTTTCTTTTTTAGCGTAAAATGGTTTAAGCGTGGAGGAAAAATCCGAAATTACATAGCCGGTTTGTTAGCGGAGCAAAAAATCGACGCAAAATCATTGAGGCATACCTATCGTCATTAACAGGGTAACAAAAAGTTTGCGGCAATTATTTTGTCACCACTGATGCTTCATAATGCACCAGCATTTAACACTATAAAGAGGTTTTTTATGTCCTTCAGCTTTGATTACTTGCGTATTGATATCAGTTTGTGAACCGAGCGAAACGGCTTCACGCCCGAATGGCCACCCACTATAACAACTGGTTTTACTTTCTCTACTAAGTATTTTTAGAAAAAGGTCCAAGCGACTGCCTATGTCAGTCTGTGGACATCATAACTCAAAATGTCTGTTGAAAACCAAGTTATTTCTGTGAGTTTTGAAAAACATTTTTATATGTATATTAACCGTGCTTTAGAAGATTTGACTATCGCTCAAAGCCTACTGTATTCCTATATTCCCCTTGTACCTACAAGGAAATAAGCAATAAGATAATTTGTACAAATGTTTATGTCAACTAACACGAAGAAGATATAGGAATAAGAGTTTGTAAGAATGGTATGTACAAGAGTAGAGAAAGTCATGTGATGCAACACATCAGATTTTTTCCGTCGTTTTCCCTGGTCGGCAAGTCGAATGCTGGGGTGCTGCATTCTACCATGGATCACCTCCTTTCCCACTTCCTCTCCCATTTTCACGTTACATGTTGACTAAGGGCTGTGTAAAAGGGTAAAATGAGATTGAAAGATTTAGTTGGAATTGCAACCATGGATCTTCTGGCCTCCATTTGGCTGCTCTAACGACTGAGCTGCCATGACCAACCTGCTTACACTACAATTGGGTGGTTGTTTAGTGTGTAAGTCGTCACATACAGTCAGTTTAAGTTACGTGAGTGAGTGAGTTGGCCAGCCTGTCAGCGAGTACGTATGTACCGTCGAGTGATTCTATCGTAATAGTAGATATATAAGGGACCGAGAAAGACTGAGAAAGATTATCAGAAGAACAATTGTGAATTGTAATAGGAGAAAAGACCATAAATTGTGTTAGCAACCAGAAGGAAATTGTGCATTTGTAGTAAATTTACAGGAAAATAAAGAGATAGAAAGGTAGCAGGGCTTCGAATTTTGCTGTTTTGTTACAATATGGCATCTATAGTATCCCTTCATGTGGAAGAAAATATAAACATCCTGGTTTCTCTAGCTACATGAACCTGCAAGATAAAAACAGGGAATTCCTCTACTGCACCTGTTATCGCTTAACAGCCCGGCCAATACATACAGTATAGTCACTTAGCCATTTGTGACATATCACAGAAGATTAAACATATCTATAGTGAAAAGTAGTGAATAATTGCGTTAAGAAATGACTTCGCATTCTTTTCCGTGAATCTGTGTTTCCTCTGTGATTCCACAAAGAAACTGGAATCAGTAGGAATTCCTCTGAGAGTAGCAGTTCAAGCAGTTCAGGATGTGGGGAGAAAACAAGCAAGAAGAACAACCTGAAGGTTCTTTTTGGTCCTGTAGCACAAAACTTAAAAGGAAAATGCAAGGAAGTGTTCGAAAATAATAGTGAATTTAACATAGTCTGTAAGGTTTCAAAGTATTGGTTGGGCAATATGGAATTATTGACGTTAAAGTGAGTAACATAACATGTTATAATGATGCTAGACTTATTTCTTGTGACGTAGAGCAATTATTTTATCATTGGGGTAATTATTTTAATTTGAACTCAACAAATATAAGTATTCATGAACTGAAGCTAATATTTTCTTTTTGTTACTCCTTTAAAGCTTCATTGTGAGGTTTGCCGGTTTAAAATAATTTCCCGTCGTGTTGAAAAAGCACAGGATCCCCGTTTAACGCATTGCCCTCTGGGAAAATTGTGTGGGGAACTTTAATTGCCATCTCTTGTGAGAAAATAAAAACAAAGCTGGTAATGCAACTCTGTTCACTCCCATAAGGTCCTTGCCACTTCAAAGACTTCTCCAACTAATTTAATTTATCTGAACATAAATTTGAAATGTCATCCATGTCCAAGCACAGTTTTAATAGACTCGTTAAAGTTTGTTACTAAATTCCCTATTAAGTTTATATGGCAGTTCTTTGTTCACCGCATTTGCATTTAAATAAGCATCTACGAGCACTGATAACATTTCCGTTTTCTTTTTTAACGTTAAGTGTTTTAAACGTTAATCTTTACTTTATTTCCCCTACTGCACCTAACTCAAGAGATTAAAAGAACCAACGTTGTAGGGAGGGACAGAGGAAGTTTAAGTGATAACAAGAGAATCTTAGATTGTTTTCAAGAAGAATTTAACAAAATAAGACTCTTTTGCATAAGCCTCTCTGAAGCCGGTGAGCTAAAAGAAAGAGAAAAAAGGATGAAGAAGTAATCTTTTCCTTTTTGGCATTTTTATTCTCTCTCCTGGTTCTTTGAGGCTGCTATACTTTATTTTCCGCCTTTCCTCTTGGTTGCTAATCGGGAAGGGGGCGAAAACAATGTATAAGGGAGGAAATGGGCGGGAAGGGGCTGTGGACTTCAGGATTTATATTCAAGGAAAGGGGTAGTTGGGACGCCTTCTCTGCACATTAGCGGAAATACAGGGAAAGTAAGGCGGTATTTGCATGTCATTGTCTATAAGGTGTCGTGGGGAGTGGAGTGTTTATTTCTGTGACTTAATGCTTCCAGCCACTTCATAAATGTACAAACTGTACAGCAATGATCATGAATTGGTTTAGAATTCCTCAAAAGATGCTCTGAAACAAGGAAAGAGTAATGACCGTTCAGAAATAGGCCGTTACTTAACTGAGCCATAGGTGAAGATTTGCATATATGGTGAAATATTTCTAATATTTAAGCCTTTATGGTGCACAATGTTGAATTTCCTTCCCCCGTCTCCATTTAAACTATTAAGGATATGTATGTGTAAAATTTCACAGAAATATAGGAAGAAAAAAAAAAACAACTCTTTGTTTTAAATCTATAAAATAACACAGTCGTCAATGCAAAAATTGTATAATTTGTCTCCAGACGCCATTTTCAAATACTCTACTGTGTGTTTAAATGTCGTAAAGACAAACTATGAGCTATACATTCATATCCTCGTTGTTGATATTTTCATAATTTTTCTTCCCGTAAAATGTTCCTTGTAAAGCAGTTTTTGTATTGCTCTAATGGCATTTGCCAGATATGTTCAGAGAAACAGTTAATAAAAATTGACTTGAATTTGATTGTCATAACCCTAGATGAATATTTGTAGCTTTAAAGATGTTTGGAACCTATACTGAAGGAGACACAGGAAGAAACTAGGAACATTTTAAAAATTTATCACTTTTCAATCTAGTGTTTATATATTATAACTAGAACCGCTTAAAAGAAGCAGACTTTGGTATAACTCCGCGCTATAAATGTACAGCATAAGCAGTTAATATGCGATAGCTGCTCTGTTTCTGTAAACTGATTTCATTATTTTCTATTTCCAGATAACATTGAAAAATGCAGTGCATGGCATTACAATAAAATCATTAAACGTATTCATTAGTGCATTTTAAAAATGACATCATAAGAAAATGTAGGATCTATTTTCTACTCTTTGCTTACGTCAAGTGTGCTTCTTATTTCAGGAGGAAAAATAAACAAAACAAAACGCCAGCTAGCGTTCAATATGTGAAACTTTCAGTCATATATATCCTGTCATATTTGATGCTCTGTTTCCAGGGGTCATAAGGGAATCGATATAATTGAATAAGTGATTGATTTAAAATAGAGAATTTTTTTGGAAAATTATATTTAGATAATTTGAAGGAGCAATTTGAAAAATTATTCGTACAAAATAAATATTCAAATATACAAATTAACATGGACAATTCTTTTTTTGAAATGTTTACGGAGTTGCATTATGCTTAGTGGGGGGATCAGTACATTGGGACCACTTTATACAATAGAATTTTATAAGAATTTTAACGTTTTCGCAACAATGTCACAACTATTCTTACAAACGCCCATTCTTCTACATACCTCATGTCAATTCAGATCAACATTGGTAAAAATATCTTTAGTGCATATTTATTTACAGACAGAATGAGAATATGAGCATACATAGGTCTAAGTGATAATCAAATCCTTTAAGAACTGGTCGCTATGTGATGATTTTAAGTTCGTTCTAGTTGTACGACTAAGAGGGAAAAAACCCGAATAATACCTCTCATTTGAGAAATGTATAAGTATTGGAGAATTCAAATTAATAACACGGAATACCTCGGAAATGTCAACTGCACAACAAATTTATATGATGTGAATTGTGTGCATACAGAATTTATTCGCAGTATGCGGATGTGTGTCGGATGTATCTGAGACTATTAACCTGCCCACATATCAGTTTCAGATGTTAAAATGTTTGTGTTTAAATGATGTTGAAGTAGGTAATGTTTGCCAGAGGATATCCGTGAAACTGAAAAGCAATTCACTGTTGTTATGTTCGCCTACACAAACTGCGCTCCTGATCGTAAAAATGGCCATAAGAATTTAAGGCGAGTAATTCTGATGTGCGAGAGAGTGGATAATGTTTCGGTGGTTTTGTCTACGCTAAAGGCACCTGGGGTCACAATCCGAACTAATCAATACCTTTATCCTGTTGGCTTTTACCGACTGATTTGTGTGCGAATCGATATCCAATTTAAACCACACACATATTTTGAAGCATTAACGAACTCTGCACTCTAATTAAAAATAACAATATATAAAGCTCTCAAGTTTCGGACACCTTCTGATTAAATTATTGTTTTGTTCCCCTCAGATACTCTTACAGTATTATGTTCGATGTTTTTAAATTGTTTTTAAAGGGAGGTAACAAAAGAGTGGGGTATGAAAACTTCATTTGCTGCTTTTTGGGATGTGTTACTTTAATGTTCAGTCAAGTGAATGCAAACATGTCCGATGTTTTAGTTTCCTTTAGTGTCTTTATTTAATGTTGGTAGAAATTCTTTATTCTTTCATCAACAGTATTTGGTGAGGCAATCTTTTCAAGTGCCAGACATATTAATCTATAAACAAAGGAGGGCTAGGTAAATGGCAAAAAGACAATCAACCTCAAATTCAGATACTATTTATAGAGTCTTCTTAACTGCTATGATTTTCAGTGTCTCATTCTATATTATGAATGAGTTTTATTTTGCTGAGGGTGAGGTTCTTTTTCCGCGCCCTAAATCCGCGACACGGGACCAATACCTTTATTTCTATTCCTAAGGAAGCAATGCTAAGAATTTTTACACCCAAAAAATCAATCGCTCTCCGCTGGATTTGAACCCGCGAGTTTGGAAATCAGAGGCTAGGATCTTATTCCCTGACCACGAAGTCAGCGGGGGTGGGGGAGGGAGAAAATGGAAACATTTCTCCGAAGAGGCTGGAAATCATGCTTCTGCAACTCAGGAGCGAAGAAAAAGGGGAGAGGAAGACAATTATTAAGTGTAGTGCTAGAACCATGTAAAGGATGATTGCTGGGCATGCAGACGGATGTTTAGTATTTCCTTACCAACATAAACTGCTGCATACTATTACTGCACAATTCCATTCACTTAACATAGCCTCATTTACAAAACACTGTTTTTCTCAATTTTTAAGAAATCTAATGTAGCTCTCATGATTTTGTTTACTCTTGTACTACCTATTCTTAGAAACACTTATACCTCTATCTTCATGTTAGTCGAAATAAAAGTTTTCAGAAATTATCTTATTGCTGATTTTCTTGTACCTGCAAGGAGAATAGTAGAGTACAGTAGGCTTTGAGCGATAGCCGTGTCCCTTGAAGCTTCAAGATTCCATTCTGTTTGCACGGCTAATATAAAAAATGAATAACGATCTTCCATTTGATGTAAATTTAAGTATTGTAAAATTCACACAAATAAGAAAGAGTATCTCCGATATGGTTCATTCCACAAAAAATTCATTTGGACCTAAATTGTGTTCTAACCAGATGTACATTTTTTGTATAGGTTGATTTAGTCTTCTCTTATGGTTTACCAGCTATGCAAAAGCCGTCAAGAATAAACAGGGGTTTATAGCCAGGAAATTCAAAATTTGCATTTCATTTGCGATAAAACATCTTGAACATGGTATTTTAATCAAAATCAAGAGTCATTTTTGAGAAAATAAAAATTTTCAAAAAATGTTCCATGTAAAGAGTAGGAATTTTCTTCACAATCTTCGTGTTGCATCCTTAAAGAGTATTAAACTTAGTTAGGAACTTTGGTTTTTAAGCGACTTTTCGTTTTTGAGTTATATTGTCCACATACAGACACAGTGACACACACACACACACACACACACACACACACACACACACACACACACACACACACACACACACACACATACACACACACATGTACGCGCGCGCGGACCTTTTACTAAAAAAAAATATTTCTTCTGGATTCAGGAGGCCTCAACAGATATATTTCCAGTGAAATCTCGACATCAAATTTCTAGTTGAAATACTACTACATGTAGTAGAGAAATTTAAAATGTGGGTTAACCCGTCTTCCCGGGCATGTCTTCAATTTTCTGAGTATAAAACTTTGGTACCATCACACAGGTCAGGGAGGTTTGTCCGCGGGGATCAAACCTAGGACCTCCCGTCCTCCCGGCAGGAGATGATGCGGCACTATCTCACACCAGTCAATTGGTGTATTGATAACATTCACCAACGCATGCGTTCAGAGAAACATCACACAGTTTATCACCAGAGCAACTGGCAGCGGACTCTTAGAAGACCGTCAAAAGGGCGATGCACCCACCAAGTCAACATCTTCCTAAAAACGATCAACTCTCTTTCCCTTTATAAACCAGAAAGAAAAAGACCCTCGCTCGATACTAGGTGAGCGTAAAATCGCTGAGTTGACAGCGCTGAAGGAAATATGAACAAAAGTGGTGTGATTATAAAGAAAAGAAGTAGGAAACCTCATCAGTTTTAAATAACGGTTAGAGGAGAAGCACAGCAATGCCTTCCTCAGATCCTGCTGAGTTGAATTTCCAGAAAGCTTTTTAAATTCCAGAGAGACGGGTTAGATTAGTGGTCGGAGCGAGTGGCTGCAAATTGAAATGGATGACATTTTAAATAATTCCCCCTGTTATTTTGGAATTATGAACTGCTGGGCCTGTGGAACAGCGAGGAAACGTCTACCACGGGTTGAAATGGAATAGCCTGACCCAGAACGATATGATAAAAGTCTGATGTGTTCTGTTCACATCTCTCAGTCCTACAAACCAAAGGCTTATTCTGCTCTCCATATAGAAGTCGGTGTTGGACCAAATAATTTCCTCACTTCCACGGGATCAAGAATGGATAAAATTATATTACATAACGACATATGGTGCTATTGATAAATCAGTTCATTTATTATTCACTACTAAACAACACCTGTATTTAAATAAAACCGTACTTTTTGCCACTTCATCTCCATTTTAAACTAGGGGATTTCTGCATAGTTACTCCATCTCTGGAGGAAGATTATCAGCAAATTTCGACATGTATATAAGACTACAGACTTCTATTTCACTCCAGAGTAAAAGGCCACGCCGTAGCCGAGTGGTTAGACCATTCGCTTCTGGGTTCTACCCCAGCCAACCGCATGTGGGATTCGTAGTGGACGAAGCGGCACTGGGGCGGGTTTCCTCCGAGTTCTCCGGTTTCCCCCGCCATCTCATTCCATCGGTACTCTATCTTCATTCCATGTATCATCAGTGTCAGCCCCTGCGGTGCCGTATGTAGTAAAAGCGAGCGTTAAACACTACAAACACAACACCAGAGTAAGTGGACGATATGGTGCGAATTTGAAGGCAAAACAAGCACTGAATGGTTTTCGAGACACTGTATGACAAAAAGAATTAAAAGAATAAACATATACAAATAAAATAAACAATAAAACGCTCATGTAAACAAATAAATTCAAGACAAGTTTGTGTTAATTAAAGTAGCAGCATTTTAGTGCGCTTGTAATTTTAATCTAGTGTGAAAAGCATGCAAAACTTTTTATATTCTGAACTGTAAGAGTGCAAATATATTTTGTGGGTGCGAATGATATTTATACTACCGGCTTTACAGTGTGTTTAACCATACAACTTAGTAAGGCCTGGCAAGCCTCTGATTCGATTTTGTGTTGACCAGCTCATCCTACCATCCGCCATTAAATTTTGTGTCAGTCATAGTAAGGTAATTAGGGTATAATGAAATTATGTCGACAAGAAAACTATTAGCTTAAGCCGCACCTGGTAACCTGTTCAGAAAGCAGGTTTTCCAAATACTCCATAGACAGAGTCCTGAAAATTACTTATATAATGGCAAATGCAATTCTGAGAAATTGGCAAGGCACTTAATTCGGAAGCTTGAATTTAGCAATATAAGAGAGCAGAGTATCCGGTACTTAAGTTGATCAAAGAGGTGTCTTTTCCTTTATGTTTTACAGTCTTACATAAGCGTTCACTGTGATCGATTATCGGAAACCGTAGCGCTTTATGACCACTCTCGTAATGTATTGATACGTCAGAGGTTAACATACACAATACTTCAATAGTTGCAGTTTTTAGTGCTAAGATTATAAAACTGTTTAATTCTGTACCTTCAAATAAGTCTTTCAAATATATCATTATTGGCCTTAATTAAATTTATCATTCTAATAAACTCTCACCCGTCCAGGGAGAGAAGCGTCTCTTGTTCACAGCCGACTGTAGCTTCATCAAACACCAGATATAGCTCAAAGGTGACTCACTCATAAGGGAGCCATAATCAGCATTTTAACAACTTGTAAATAACTCTGTTGTTTAAAGTTTGTACAGAATCACGTGTTCTCTTACATTAAACAAAGTAACTAAAATCCTGCCACAAACTTCATCACAGACACACCATTAAAACGACAGGGCTGACCTCAACTCTGTGTAGCTAACATCAGTCACTGACTAGAGCAGGACGAGTTTGTGTTTCATGTTTGGATAAGCTTCACTGAAAGTAGGGTTTCGATATAGTTGTTGCTGTCAAGTTGGTACTACTGCAGAAGTTGTTTCGAACAATGCAGAACTAGAGCTTGTTTAAATGCAAATGACTCGCTGGCCAGGTGGCTCTTCCAGGAAAGCACGGTGCTGGTGAGAATTTTACCGTTGTTTTTAGGGGTATCTGAGCAACACTGTATACCTACCTGAGCTACTATGATTACATACGTATCACATTCTTTTACATAAGCTACGTTTTATAGTGAAACAGAAGCTACTAAATATTTTGCAATTAATAACTTCCGCAGTTTTTTAATGTCTTCCACTTAGCTTGAATCTTATTTGTATACCAAAACACCGGAATTATTCATTAAATTAACACATAATACAGTAAGCTTAAATACATTTATAAGCGATGCACTTTAGGAGGTTAGGTAATGATAAATATAGCGGACATAAAAATTTAATGGCGGGTATTCAACGCAATATCAATCAGAAGTTTGCCATGCCTTGCGGTGTTGTATAGTTAAACGCGCTGTTAAGCTGATGATATACAATGATTTGTGCCCGCAAACCCCATTTGCACAAGAAGAAAAAAAAATCTGATGTGTTGTACTCACATACTTTCTCTACTCTTCTACTAACCATTTTTACAAAGTCTTATTCCTATATCTTCTTCGTGTTAGTTGAGAAAAACATTTACTTATTTCCTTGTAGGTACAATGGGAATATTAGAATACAGTAGGCTTTGAGCGATACTCAAATATTTTAAAGCTATGAGATTTCGTTCTCTTTGCACTTTTACGATATAAAAATGAATAACGATCTTCCATTTAAGTATTGCAAAACTCACACAAATAACAAAGAATATCGCCGAAATGGTTCACTTAAAAAAAAAAAAAAAAAAAAAAAAAAAAAAAAAAAAATCTTTGTGACTTAAGTTGTCTGTTTTAACGAGATCTACACGAAAGAGAAAGGGTGTCAAAGAGCAACTCGGAACATTCCTTCCCGTCTTTTAAGTAATTAATTATTTCGTAACCTATGTTTTGTTTCATAATTACTACCGAAGCTTTGTCAGAAATAATTTACTCTACGAATCTTACAAGTAACAAACTGGTATCTTCGTGCATTCCTGTGGAATTACGCATCCAATTTGGATTAAGACTATTATTTGGAAATCGGCTGATCGGAGAACAAAATGCCAATGGATATTTTTGTGTATAATGCTTCTATTAAGCACATATTAGAAGGACTGTAATGACTTCCCTTCCACCCTGTATATTCAATTATAGGACTTTTTACAGTATATATTTTCCGACATACAGCATTAGGTTTTATGTTTCAGATTATAACAGGATTATTTAGCCGTTTTCTCATGGCTGAGTAAAATACACCTGCTGAATTTTTTACTTGTTTTAAATGATAAACTTAGGCACAGAGTAAATGAATATCGAGATGTGAAGCCAGCAGTCTGATTAACCTTTTTTGTTCGTGCCGGAGAACGTAATTTTATCGCATTGTGACCTTATCGCGTTACTGCGAAACAAAGTGAAGTAGAGTTGTTCTCTAGTGCATGTTTGTGATATATAAACTGTTTTGTATGAATTATATAGAGGGTACGGAGTCCCGCAGGCAATACTGGACTGGGTGTTTCCGCTTCCTATGACGTCAGGAGTGGGTACGGTAGGAATTATTCAATCGCTCTGTATCGGATTCTTGTTTGGTCCATCCATCACTCAGCGTGCGAGAGGTGCCACGTTGTGCAAAGCCACGGACTATTGTGGGTTGCTTCAGCTCCAGAAGTTTTGCATGTGGAGTTTATCGTCGTCGTTCCTGTGGTCACGAGTGCCTGTCATCGACTTTATCAAGAGGCGAATTTAAACGGTCACCGGTTTAATAGTGACATTCGCTGTCCTACTGAACATGTATCTAAAGATTACCAACTCTACTAATATTATAAATATAGTACCTACACATGTGCAGGATTTTATGAGTATAACTGCAGTATTGGTAATTCAGAGCACTGCAACTGTACTTATGGGTGTACACAACTGAAATTTACCACAAATCACGCATTCACATTTGTATTCCTTGACTTTAAAAATAGTTAGAGGCCATAAGTTGAAAGTATTTTTTGAACTATTTATATTCAAAACACTTATATTTATATAATGTGCACTAAAATGCAGAATGAAATGTTATTTCATTTTTAATTCTATTTTTAAAATTATTTTCTCACCATATTCCTTCTTGGGTATTTTCCCAGAGACGTCAATACTTTTGTTTTCACTATCGATATATTTATATCGATGTCTCGGACACCCTTCTATTAATAAATACAAAACACATGTATTGTTCAAATCGTTTAATGGTGATTACTTGGTGGTAAATTGAACTTGTTGACCTTTCCCTTTTTAGCCTCATGGAAAATCCTTTATTGACGTTATAAATCAACAAACGTAATACAAAAAAATTAGAAAATGGGACAGTGCAAAACTTTTATCTACTGCTGAGAAATACAACAGGTTTGAAAACAACATTTGTATAATACAACCAAATAAGAACATGGGACAGCTATAAAGTTCTGAGCGCAAACATAGGTGGCGCTGCTCTCTAGATTGTGAGGTGTGTTGTAACATGTGAAACTGGCTGTAATGTAAATATACTGCTGTGTTCACATTGCTTCGTGTTGAATTAATGTTACACTTAGAATAACAAGTACATATGTGCAGTGTTTTACTGTAATCTTTATGGCAGTGCAATTTGCTCCATGTCTAATTTTAAATACCCGAGAGATTAAAGTGCAACAAAAGCATTTGTTTTGCCATTTTCGACCTATTCTATCTTTCTTTAAAGTACAGCACAAGGTTAAAAATCTGATGTGTTGCACTCACATGACTTTCTCTATTCTTGTACTAACCATTCTTACAAACTCTTATTTCTATATCTTCTTCGTGTTAGTTAAGATACACATTTGTACAAATTGTCTTATTGCTTATTTCCTTGTAGGTACAAGGGGAATATAGGAATACAGTAGGCTTTGTGCAATAGTCAAATATTTTAAACCTTTGAGATTCCCTTCTCTTTGTATGGCTCAGATATAAAAACTGAATAACCATCTTCCATTTGACGAAAGTTTAAGTATTTCAAAACTGACACAAATAACAAGGAATATCTCCGAAATGGTTCACTCTACAAAAAACGTAATTTAGACATAAACTGTGTGTTCACATATTTTGTTCAGTACTTATTCAAAAGTCATCCAGGACTACGTAAGCTATAGCCAGAAAATTCAAAATATGCATTTCATTTGTCATAAGATATCCTAAACATATGGTGTTTTAATCGAAATGTTAGAGCTATTCTAGAGAAAATAAACAAATTTCGAAAAAGTTTATATTAAAGGGTAGTTTGTAGTTGAAATGTTTTTCGAAATCTTCGAGTCGCATCGTTTACAATATTAAACTTAGATATCAACTTTGGTTTTTAACGAACTTTTCGATGTTCCGCCCCCCCCCCCCATGGGATGGTACAAGCCCGAGGTTGGGAAGGAACTAAGTTAGCCTTCGTTGGGGTGTTTCTAACTGGGAAAATGTAGGGACACGGCCTCCTGTTCTATCGTTGCATCGTTCCGGCCGCCCTTAAGATACATTCGCCTCATTCATCCTTCCAGGGTTTGCCCCGTCCACTGCATTAGCACAAAAGATCCTCTTTCAGTCGAAGTTCTAAGTCCCCCTCCGCAAGTTTTTACTGAGTAATTGAGTCAAGACGTAATACACTGTTTTGGAATAAACACTCGTTTACCAACACAAGTCTTATCTATTTCATGACAACTTTACAAAAGATCCAGTCAATAATTCTGGTACCAGTTATATAGATTTAACTTGAAATAGTTTCTAATTTTTTTATCAAAATTCTTTTTAAAACTCCGTTTATTTTATTACGTAGTAATTATTGACGATTTATCCCTAGATCTTTCAACATAGACTTACTTCATAGACTTGTGTTTCTTTGGAATTTTTAAAAATATTATTTAATACACTTAAACAAAGAGTTAATTAAAATCTTTAGGATACTATAAAGGACAAAAAATAAATAAAAACACCGGAAAGACACTATGCAAAGGCTAGATTGAACAATCACAAATATCACAGGAAGAAACGCGGGTTAAGAAAACCATTAAGGTAATATGTTACATTTCTGTTTCGGTCATATAGAAAATTCTAAAAGTTGCAGAAGAGTGAGCGGAGAAGACATGTGAATGTGAAAAGTGTGTAGAGAAAACCATCTGAATGTAATACATTGCATTTGTGTTTCAATCATAAAGGTAATTGTATGAATGTATGTTGAACAGCGAGTAGAGAAAACGTTGTAGTTCTATTTCATATGTATAGAAAATTGTAAGAATTGTGTGTAAAAGAGAAGTACAGAAAGACATGTAATTGTGTTTCATAAAATTAAAGGGAGTAGAGAAAAATGTGTGAACCATTTCTATTTCAATAATAGATAATTGTATACATTGTATATCTGAGGGCAAATGGAGAGCATGTGAATGTGGAAGTAAAAGAAAAGCGAGTAGAGAAAATAATGTGAATGTACTACGTTGCTTAGTAAAATGGGTGGTATAAAAACTTTTTCCATGAACACATAGTTGTGTCAATTTTCACGGTGATCGGTTAGTGTCAGTCAATATTTATTTATTTATTTAAATTCTTTCTTCAATATTTACATTTGTATTATTTACTGATGCTGCAAATATCAGATATTTGTTCATTGTTTTATCTTTAGTGACAAGTTTATTCCCTATTGGTCTTTCCTTTCAATGGGCATAGCTTTAGATTTTTACAAGATTACTCGTCTACAAATTACCAGCTTGTGTTTACACACTCATTTAATGTAATATGCCAGTCATCTTTTGTCTATGGTGTTTATTCTTCTTTGCACATTCTGTATAAAGGAGTTCCATGCCTGATTTTACTAGTACATTTCAGAAATTCTATTCTTCTGCATATCCACATTGTAAATAGTTCAAATCGTTTTCATCACTTCAACGTAATGCCCATATGAAATGCCGCACTACCTCGTACATTATTTTATTTCTTAGGTCTATCAGCAAACGTTCAGAGTATATTTGGATTTTAATCTTTACCTTAACCATTGCTATCCTTTTATTTCACGGCAATACCCCAATTCACTGCTTACGGAACGTCACAGGTAACAAAAGCCGACCCGCTTCCGCTCAGATTCTCAAGTCTATCGTTTTTTATTACTCCAATAGTGAGAGTCTTTGTTTTTTCAGTTTCTGCTCCTCTTACCTATACCAGAAAGAGGAAGTATTGTATAGCAATCAAATGTGGAGTATTCCGATTTCAACAGATATATTTCTGTATTCCACTAAAGTGTATGTGTTTGTGGGGCTGTGAAGCTGATAAATAAATATCTCATGTGTTGTACTCACATAACCTTCTCTGTCCACCTGTACAAAGTATTTTCACAAACGTTTAATCTTCTATCTACCTTTATAATTTGGTAGTTTTACACATGTCCTTATAGCTCAATGGGAATAGAAGATTTCAATAGAAATATCTTCAAGAAATCAAGTTCGTTAGAGCCATATTGGAGAATTTCAGAATTTTCGAAAAATGTTGCAAGCAAAGGATAGCTTGGGCTGGAGGAGTTTTCTTGAAAATCTTCATATCGCATCCTTGGAATATGCTAAACTTAAATACCAAGTTTAGTCCTTTAGCAGCTTTTCGTTTCTGAACTCTGCACCGACACACACACGCAGAGGAATCTCAACATAGAATTTTTAGGTTAAAAGCACCAGGCGAATGATTTCAAGAAAATTGTTCCACTCCAATTAAATGTGTATTATTATTATTATTATTATTATTATTATTATTATTATTATTATTATTATTATTATTATTATTATTATTATTATTATTATTATTTTACTTATAATATACTAATAGTAATAATAAAGCTACAAAATATTTTAACGCATACGATGGCGTGTTTGTATAAGCTCTGTAAACAAAAAGAGATGGAAGTAAAAAATTGATTTTTACAACTTTTGACAGGGTTTGTGGCTTCAGCAATTACAGTGCGTGTTAGAGAAATGTGTGTATAAACCGAGGCACATTAGCATGGTGATGTACACATTTTAGTTTAATTAAATTATTTTGGAATATGAAGCGTCATTAATAAACGGAGCTCTGGGGGTCCCAGTGGACAGCGCTGCCGTAATCAAGGTCATATTTCCAGACCCCAACGGTGGCTTGTTGGACTTTGTGAGCGATTTAACATCCGCGTCAGCGGTCAGTTCTAACCCGGTAGCTCACATGTAAAGCTGGGTGGGGTCGTTTAGCACCCCCTCCCCATGGTAAATAAAACTGCCGTCATGATTGCTTTCAAGCGGATGTCCCACACTACACTTTTAAAAATTTCACTTTCACTCCTTTCTTTGCAGTTAATGTAGGGCTATTAAACCCTTTATAAAAATATACAGTTATAACTTAGTGTCAGATGCACTGAGCTTTGGCCATCTCTATCTTCATTAGCTACGCTGAATAAAAAACCTGATGTTACACATTCACATAACTTTCTCCACCCATTGCTCTTTTGCACCTTCTCTACCGGGTAATACTGAGCACGTACAGAAGCACCCAAAAACTCGCCATCGAGGTTTCATGTTTTGAGGCCCCTGAATAAATAACATTATAACTTTGGGAAACTGTCCGTTTGTGTGCGCGTGTGTTTTATGTGTGTAAGTGTCTGCGAGTACGATAAATAAAAAAAAAAAAAAAAAAAAGGAGCTTACTTGGAAATGTACGGATAGTGAAAAGAAAATTAGGGTAAACCCACTGCAAGATAGGAGAAGCATAGAAAGACTGAAGTTATAGATACAACCATTTAATGATACAATCACAATACATGATCACATAAGCCAAAGATCGAATATCAACAGAAAGTAAATCCGAAATGTACCACATTTAAGTATTAGAAACACGTTAAGGTAAAGAAATTATAGCACATGTCCATGGCGTGACCTCACGCTCAACAACAACAACAACAACAACTCATCCCACCTCTCGGCATTACATAAATGTCCCTATTTTGAAATCTAAGGAAAAAGCTCACAATAAATTATTCCAAGTTTGTAACGCTATGATAAACCGTAGATTAGAACTTTGAACAAGGCTAAAAGACATTAAAGCAAGAGAGGAGAGGTAATGCCCATGTGACGTCAGCTCACAGTGCTAAACATGCTTGCACTGAAGATCAGTTCAGCGTGTGACGTCCCTGCACTCTGTACTACTGCCACAGGGGAGAGAAAATAATTTGAGGCATGCGGAATGCAGCAATGTAGAAAAGACAGGTAACATATATGGTATTAACACAAGTAGCATTTTGGATGTTGTAGTATTAATGCTGATTGTTTTAATTATACACTTGGTTACAGGTTATAAACAATTATATTGCGGCTCTATGCCATAAGAAAAAAAAATAGTTTATGTGAAGGATGGTCTTTTTATGAACTAAATAAAATGTCATTTTCTCTGCAAATTAGAAGAGAACTTTCCAGAACAAAATTACCTGGAGATTTGATTTTTAAGGAAGGGGTGGCATCTTCTTTAATTTTAATTAGATTAACTAATGATTTTTTTTAAAATTATTCTAGCACGTTCCGTTTCTCTTTTCTTTAAGTAGTTTATCAATGTTATGACGTAATGTCAGGGAAACTTTTAATCGAAGACTGAATGTTTGGTTGTGATCTGACAAGGTACTTCTGGATTTGGGCTTAGCTAATTTCATAACAGAACCAGACAGAAACACTGGCTGCTCCATTTTATCTGTACTGGCCATGTTATTGTCATACAGAGTGCTACACCTGACTGAACCTTCTAGTTCTGTACTCACAGCGCCGTTTATCCAGGTATTCACGGCTGTCGCCTGCCATCACACGAACTGATAGGCTTGTTCTTTGTTCCAATATGTCACTCTGTTGGAAGCTGTCTTCATCTGCGTTAATAAGACACCCAGCAAAGATAAAAAGCCTATAATTTGGATAAAACGCGCTGTTGTAAGGATATAACCATACCTAAAAAATCAACAATTTAATAAGAATATAATTTGAATAAGAGTGAATAATAGTCCATTACAAATATTAAATAAAACCTATGAGAATTTAACACTTTATATAAAATCTAGAAGTTCACTAGCACGTGGAAAAAGGCAAATCTCAATTCTCGGAGTAGTATAATGTGCATCTTTAGCTCCAGGAACTCGTTAATGCTTCTACATGTTATATACAGGTGTTTAATAAAGTGAACTTGCAACTAGAGAAGCTAAATTAACGGCGACAGTCAGCACAGCCGTAAAATGAAATTGTCAACCGGCACTTACACCATTAACGTAACTTGTCCTAAGATCTGCACACTTTCGTCGAGGAGACAGAAGCCCAACTAGCTTCGCTGGTTCATCCCAGCCTGATAAAGTACACACTCTCACACAGAGCTGTACGTAATCTTATAATCTTGAAGTGGTCAATTAAATACCATCTACATTTTGATTACCTCTGAAGATAAACTGTTTCCCTTCAAGTCGCTTACCGTATTTTCTAGAATCTATGTTCATTTCCTGGAAATTACAAACAATGTGCTATGGTTGTGCGTCTTATGTTTTTCAGTCTCATTCTATATTAAGTGTGAAAGATCGCTTAATTTTACTGAGAGGGCTTTTTATCAGGATCATTTACATGCGACAGCAACCACCGGTTTTACTTCCCTTCCAAAGGAAGCCATGCTAAAGAGTTTTATGCCTGAAAAATCCATCGTCTTTTAACACTTTACTGTACAAAGAGAAATACAACTCCATATGTTATTGTCATTATGATTTACTTTTGCAGCCAGTACAGAATGTAAGTCTGCGAACAAATGATGCAGTTCACCAATTTACAAGTACCTTAGCAATTTCTCTACCGCCAACTATGGCAGATGAAGTATCGCATGCCAATTAAAAACTCGATATATAAACTTCACTTCTTCTTTTTCTTCTTCTTCTTCTTCTTTTCGAGGATTTGACGTTTTCACCTGTTCCGTCATTGCATTTTTTCTTTATTCCCATCTCTTTCTGGGGCGTCAAATATTTGTTTTCCGTAGTGGTTTGTATCTGTTGATTAAAAGAGGTACCTTTCCTCACATACTGAAGACATACTTAATATGCTGTAAATATCTTGTAAATGTGTCTTCGTTGAAGGAACTTTGGGTGACTTTGTGTAACTAGAAAGCCATAACAAAGTGCACCACGAAAAATTTAGAAGCCTAAAAAATACATACCCAAATATGTAAACAGGTTCTTTAGTTGTGTTAACCATTTTTGAAGCATTTTATGGTGTATGTTTAGTATTTTTACTTTCTCTACTGGCAATTTGGGGAAGTATTGTATTCCACCCAAAAATTCGATGTGGAGATTTCACCGGAAATATGTTTTGAGACCCCCTGAATCCAAAAAAAGCATTTTTAGAAAAAGGTCTGTGTGTGTGTCTATGTGTCAGTGTATCTGTGTGTCTGTGGACAGCATAACTCAAAAACGAAAAGTTGGTTAAAACCAAAGTTGGTATTTAAGTTTAATGTCTTTCAAGGATGCGACACGAAGATTTTGAAGAAAATAGCCCCAACCTAAACTATCCTTTACATGGAACATTTTTCGAAAATTTTGATTTTCTTGAAAATGGCTAACGATTTTTATTAAAATGTCATATGTTTGAGATATTTTGATGACAAATGAAATGTATATCTTGAATTTTCTGGCTATAGGCCCTGTAGTCGTATTTACTCTGGACGACTTTTGCATAACTGATAAACCGTTAGAGATAGACCAAATCATACTATACAAAAATGTAGAACTTGCTAAAATACACAATTTATGTGTGAATAAATTTTCTTGTAGATTGAACCATTTCGGAGATATTCTAGTTATGTGTGCGAGTTTCGGAAAACTTAAAGCTTTCGTGAAATGGAACATCGTTGTTCATTTTTTATATGTTAAGCGTGCAAAGAGAACGGAATCTCAAAGCTTTAAAAGATTTGACTATCGCTCAAAGCCTACTATATTCTAATATTCCCCTTGTACCCACAAGGAAATGAGTAATAAGATAATTTGTACAAATGTTCATCTCAACTAACACGAAGAAGATAATAGGAATAAGATTTTGTAAGAATGGCTACTACAATAGTAGAGAAAGTCATGTGAATGTAACACAGATTTTCAACTTTGTGAACTACTGAATACAAAGAATATTTTTCCTTTTCTAATTTCCACAACTGACCTACGAGTGTATTTGCAATTCTTGACTTCTAAAGGTCATTACCCAAACCTTAAGATATGGATTTGTTTTTTGTTGATATTAACAGAACGCGTAATAGCCTTAGCTGCACTGACTTATACTGAATTGTTTTCTTAAACATCTAATTGGAACACAGACTTCTTACATTATGTGACACCGGCCGCCGACCGCATATCAAATAAAGTTGAAATCGAGCTAACTCACACCCCTGCGCGGCGAGTAAACAAGGTATCAATGCAGCGGGCCGGAACAAAGATCCATTTTTCTGAATTTTCCAGAGAATTCCCGGTAATTCGTCTGGGCTATATAACTGGGGCGGGAGGGCGAGAGAAGCCAGCTTTTGTAACTAGTTGTTAAATATGTGTTGTGCACAGTGGTGAGACAGTAGGAGCGTTTGTATTGACAGAGGAGGCTTTAGACATATAATCGTCGTGTCGGAGTTGTTTGTTGTGTATTACAGTTTTTATGGTCGTAGCCAGGTGTTTGTTGCAAAGCCAGTTGTTCGTGAGCAGTACTTGTGCCAAGGTTGCGATCAATGAAAACGAATTGTTTATTGTATTAGCGATAAAATAGAGAACTGTGCTTTTGTAATTCAATTTTATAAGGGAAATAAAGTGACAGAAATGTAACTAGACTTGTCATTTATCTCTACATTATTTATCACATGTATTCCTCTACCTGCCGAATACTTATTTATATAAGTATTAATCTTACCAGTTAATTGTTCTAGAGTAAAGACTTTAATTCAATTTTAATAATACCATTTGGTGTTTATAACATACTGCAAACCGCAGTCACCTTGAAATATTTAGTTCGGACTGATTTGATGTATTCAGAGTATATTACTGCATAGAAACGTATTATTCAAGTTGTTCTCAACTAATAATAGATAAATTTGCTCTCCTGCAAGTACTTGAGAAAGTTTCGCTTCACTGTTGTTTGTCTCGAGCAAATCGCCAAATGTAACTTTCAATGGAATCCTGAAAACATCTTTAGAACGTTTTCAATCTTGTAATTAATCCAAAACAATCGCGTTTCAGAATATACTGGTATTATCAGAGACTTAATGTATAGAAATGTTATCGGAATTAGAAGCAAATATTATTTGGAAGTATTAACCTTCTCTCTAACTCTAATCAGGTTTTAGCCCATCTTTAATATTTATTTTAATTAATCGCTATAAATAGCCGTTCTAAAGCACTTCTAGTTTATTTCCTTAATTTCGCATTTTGAGTTCTCTGATTGTTTTCTCTACCAGCTATCTATGGCAAGTAGAGGAAATATGGCATCTGTGTAAAATTTTGATATCGAAAAACATTTAAAACACAGAAATGCTAGTCTCGCCCTTTTAATGTTTCTTCAACTGTCAATACAGAGATGTTCCCGTCTGTCAGCTAATATGTTTTTGAAAACAGAAAGGGAAGTTCAACATTAACTATGGTATTTGGAGCTCATTTGAAACAAGAAGTAGTCAGCAAGTCCTTGTTCAAGGACCTACATTTTCACCACTCCTGAATTTTCTATCTTGCCTGGAATGCCTGTTTGACGGTCCTTCATTAAAGGGAGACATCTATGAAATTGGGCAAAAATGACTTATTGCCTTAAGATTATAACTGTACCTTGTACTTTGAGAATCTACCATCGCTTATGCCACATGACCATTTAAACGGCTGTTACGTCATGATTCAAATGTCCATGTGCGGATGGGAGTGACTCCTGAAAATATGTATTCTATGATCCCTTCCCGGCAAAATCGCGTACAGTTTTGAAGTTTAAATCAGGCAGGAAGATTCAGTGATAGTGGATGCAAGCAGAGACATCTTGTGGGATATTCTGAAAACGTTCATACCGGTAAAATAGTGCTAAAGTATGCCAAAAATGTTGTCTCTGTACATGTGTTAACCACGTAGTCGAGCTTTTTGTGAGTTTTATACAAGAATTTTTGTTTCTAAAACGAAATTGCAAATTGCAGTGACTTCAGCTATTAGAGAATTCATAATGGATTGTGAAGCTACTCTGTATGTAAAGGAAAAGGTATCCTTAGACAGTTGCATCATAAAACTAGATGGAGTAGTTTAATTGTTATTAAATTTTGATTTTTAAAATTATTAATAATTTAAATGAAAATTGTCATCAATGTATTTAATATTTTTTCATTAAAACTGTTTGACATAGCTAAATAAGAATACTAAGTTTCGTAGACCTAACCAAAAGAAACATACACCCAGAGTTTACTTTATTTATAACAATGTTTTATATGAAAAATTTCTTATGCTATAGTAAAATTGGAGCAACACATATCTATTGCAAAAACTATCTTACATATAGTGAAATTTGGCAAACCTACTAGATATGCGTACAAATTTTCACATCATTCTGCCAACAATTTTTGAATTTAGCCATTTTCACGGATGCCTCCCTTTAAGACTGGTAATAAATTCAGGTAAATTTGCACAATGGTTAGCAAGCACAAGGTGGTTTATAACTTCTCCTTTATTTAAACTTTTTAGTTTTATTTCTTTATTTTGGCATCGCGAATTGATTTAGTAAAATCTTCAGAGATTGAATTGATAACTTCGCCTGCTATCTTAAAGTCCATTGTATAACACGAAACAGCAGGAATCCACGTTCCCCATCCCATTAAAATTGGTTATGGAGGTAGGGCAAGATTAGGTATGAGATTGTTGAATTAAGGGAAATATTCCTGTTATTGGAGATTAAACAATCGACATTAGGAAAGAAAACGGGCAATTCTACAGAAACACAATAGAAACAAGACATATTGTGGCATAATCCAGGAAGGTATGTAAGTTTCTAGTAGTTTTTTCATACATGCTCACAGTCTGTGAGGAATAGGAGAAAATAATGATACTGAATCGCTTCCAGCCACAGGATATTCCAGGGTGTAATAGATAACTGACAAATTGTTACGTTATTGGCTTTTTCAAGTGCTTCAGAAGCTAGAGGGATCGGGGTACACCATTCTTTATCATCTGTACAGTTATGACTCCAATGAAGATATATGTCTAGTATGTTTCCGGTGAAATCTCGACATCGAATTTTTGGGTGCAATACAATACTTCGTTCTATTTACCACTAGAAAAAGTAAAATAACTTGGAATCTCTCTCTGACTCTCTCTCTCTCTTCCCCCCCCCCCCCCCCACACACACACACACGCGCGCACGCACACACCTGTATCTTCCAGTATAAAATATGTTTCAATTATATTTACATAAGTATCTTATCTCTTAGTACACATAATTCCATTAAGAATGTGCCCAAGCTTGGTCAGTTTTCACTGTTTAGGATCGTCTTAGCATGCTGTCTGCCTGTTGTAAGCCAAAAAGATGCCTCCGGTAATAGCTTTCTTCCGTCTGTAGCATGCTGCCAAAATATGTGTCCAGTTTTCTTATTCTCGCATGACGGACAGATCCTCCTGCCAGCGTCTATCAACAATCTTACGGGCTTCTCACCCTCACAACCTAAGCCATGCTATTCCCGTGCCCTGTTTCATACCCAGTTCTAAAGTATATTGTGAAAAATGACACTGTCGGTTACTTTTTCTTGTCGGTTTATTCCTCTATTTGTCATCGTTAGCAGAATTTACAACTTGTTCTGTGCTTTCGTAACCTTGACACAAAACACTAACTGCTCGACTGATCACGCAAATAACAACGATGTACACGCCCTTAAACTAAATGTGAAAACTATCTCGTTCAACACTTAATAATTCCCAAGAACTCGCTTCTCGCGCTGTACCGCTTGCTTATAAAGGCAAGAATGACATAACACGAATTTTTCTTGAAATCCACATTTTCTCTAACTTCTGGTACAGCGAGTTCTGTCTGAAAACGCTCTGTGTGTTCCGGCCCGCTCCATTCTTACGCGTGTACTCGCCTCGCAGTGGTGTGAGGTAGCTAACACCGAGTTTCCTTGTTGAGGTACAAGGCCGCCTAGTGGGGTGAGCTAGCTTGACCTTGAGAGTCTTTCACAGTCGGGGGGCCGACGACACAATATGATTACTTACCCCACCTAATTTTTATTTCATTCGTTAGCTCCTATGACGATCTTAGATTCATTCAGATTGTATTTTCTGCCTATTTTCCACTACAAGAAGACGTTAAATATTAGAACTGCAGTGCACTTAGTGTTTTGGTACTCCTTTATGTTGGGGTTAAGTGTGCACCTCGAAACCTAAAAGCACACCTGAAAGATGAAGAAACGGAATGAAAGGGAAGTGATGGTAAGGAACTAATAATAGACGGGAAACCACCACAGAAATCCCTATATATTCGGAAAAAGCACGAAAATCCCACGATCAGAGTAGGTGGTCATCGGGAGTCGAACCTGGGACACATCGAATACGAGGCTTACACATTACTGTCAATCCATATGATTCGGTTTGGTCCCCGTTTACTTAGTCCTTATTTTCTTACTTCTTACCAACTATGCGGTGCAGCAAGCCTTCCACCAGGACGCTGTGTCCCCCATCTCTGCCCATGATAGGCATAAGAAGCGGGGTGTAGTACTGCATGATGGGGTGTAGTCAGCGCCTCTCTCTCGGCCGGTACATGCAGTGTTTGTAGCCAAGGACCACTATTCTCTGGACCTAACGAGGCTGAGTGCACTCCGGACTAGGTCTCCAACCCCACGCCGGTACCGGGAATCAAAGCTGGTCTCTCACTTACCACCGTCTTACTGCCTACGTTTATTGCAGGGGATATAAGGAGAGAAAAATGAAACAAATCCTTCAGGTCAGAATTGCAATCTCAAGTTGGACCTCCATTATAGGATTACATGCTGAAATCCCCAAAGCGGAGTGAAGATCACGAGAGCGTGGCGAGTAAATACACTTCATTGTTTGCTCTAATTTCTGTTTGGAACAGAAATGGTCTCCAAGTAACTCTCGGAGGATTCTTATTTCTGTAGATATGACTATTGTCATAATCCTCTTTTCCTTTTACACTCAGTACTTCAGCTAGATCATTTCAACTAATTTTAAAGCAGCTGTGGCATAGGTAAAGTGATAATATCCTTCAGTATACTGTTTTAAAACAGTATCCGAATTAACAAACGGAATTGACAATTGACGATTTTATGGTATACCTTCATTTATATTGAAGTATGAAGTACATAATGTACTGACAAATTAATGTATAGACATTTAAGCTAAAAATAAAAATCAATCACTCAAAGTGTCGTGTTCCGTGGTTATGCTAGCTTCTGGTTCCAAAGGTCAAGGGTTCAAATCCGGTGAAGGGTGATATGTTTTTTTCGGGTGTTAAAATCCTTAGTATGGCTTCCTTTGGAAAGCAATTAAGGTCGGTGATCCTATTTTGTAGATTTACTTCATGTAAAAGAATCTCAAGCCTGATCGAGGCCTTTGAGCAAAATTAAATGGTTTTTACATCCAATATAGAATGGGACCCTGAGAAGTAGAGCAGTTAAAGAAGGAGCCTAAGTAAAAACTCACTTTCAATTTTCTCCTCGAGTTTTTGTACGAGTAAATGGCTCTACGATACTACCTGACACTCATTTGGGAGGTCCTGGGTGCGATTCCTGAAGTCGACCATGGGTTTTTTTCGTAGTTTTCCCGAAGAGAAACTGGTTTCTCGTATACTACGATTTTCTTTCCCTCATTTTGCTTGATCTTTCATGTTTCATGTGGCCTTAAGGATGCCAAATGTTTAAGCAGTCTCAGGATGATCAAGTTCACCTTGGTTCCGCCAGAGGGAAGTATTTTCCGAGCAGCGTTCCCAGACCGGGTCATCAAATTTAGAATCGTTAGGAACTTTTGCACGTCTCTATCGACTGACCCTGCCTTCAGACTAGGTATAATCATCGTCATTGTCCACGTGGGTTACGCCCGCTCTTACTGCATGCGGCTTTATGTACTTTGACATTGGTGATATACATATGAAATTAAATAATACGAACTGATAGGAACTTTGGGAAGCAAACGTTCTTGGCTTAGATTTAGAGTACCTCAAACTTATAAAATCACGTTTACACTGTAGTACTTACATTTTTCTAACCTAAAATGTCGTGTGGGATATGAGGTGCCTTGTGTACATAATTTATCGTTCTACATTATGATGCAGTATTATTAATTATGGTAGGTGTTGTGTTGGAGTGTTTGTTTCCCATTGTTTGATTGTTTGCATCATATCGTTTGCAGTTGGCCTAGTGCGATTATCTTTTGTCTTCATTGTAAATGTTATATATATTAACGAATAAAATTGTGATAATAAATATACTAATATTATTTCAATTATGGCCTCCAGAGCAAAGAAGACTATCTCATTAGAAAGACTAAAAGTTAATACATCGACGTAACATATAATTTTCACGGGGGTCGCGTCTCAAGAATAATTATTAGCTGTAAATTGTGAACATACTTCATACCCGTACCACGACCGAGATAGGAAAGAAAGAGTCATCGCAGTTCATCGAAATAGTTAGCCGGATCTTTTATACGAGAAAAGAATTCATCATACCGACCCTTCAAAGTGACGACGAGCAGAAGATTCCCTTCATACTGGTGACGGGAGATACCAGCCGGAAGAGACTCCTTCATACTGGCGCCCAGACGTGCGACGGCTCGAATACAGGCGTATGGAGTAAAAATATGTACCTGGACAAAGAGTGAAAAGAAGACATTTTGACGGAGTATCCTTTTTCTTGTGCTCCAAAATTCAAGTAAGACTAGTACTAATTTATGATACTACGCAATAAGAAAATTGTACAGAAGATGGAAAAAGTTGAGAAAGATAATGATAGTGTAGAGAGGGAAGTGAGTGATAAGTTATCAGTAGAAGGTAGAAAGAATGTAGTATGTAAGGAATCTGAAATAGGATTGAAAGAAATATTGGAAGCGATGAACAAAAATACAGCAGATATAAAAGCAGATTTAAAAGCAGATTTTGTTAGAAATGTAACAGAACTAAAAGCAGATGTAGCAAAACTAAGAGAGGATAGTGTTAGAAATGTAACAGAACTAAAAGCAGATGTAGCAAAACTAAGAGAGGATAGTGTTAGAAATGTAACAGAACTAAAAGCAGATGTAGCAAAACTAAGAGAGGATAGTGTTAGAAATGTAACAGAACTAAAAGCAGATGTAGCAGATTTGAAGGAGGATAATGCCAGAAATATAAATAAATTGTCACAAGAAATTGAATTATGTAAGAAGGAATGTACAGAAAGAATTGAATCAAGTAACAATGATATAGCTAAATTAGGTGAGTTAGTAAGCGTGATAAAATTAGGACAGGAATCAAACACAGTAGAAATAGCTAGGCTAGGAGAATTGATAAATGAAGTTAAGTTAGGACAGGAGAAGACAGTGGTAGAAATGAAAGCTGAATTAAGTAAAGAATTTGATGAAAAACTAGCAGAACAGAATGCAAAAATTGCAAAGGTAGGAGATGAATTGAGAACAGAGATAGTCGTGGTAGAACAGAGTTGTAAAATGTATCAAGATGGAATTAGGTCAAAACAAAATGACATTGATGTAAAAATTGATAGTTTAGAAAATGTTGTAAAGGGTATAAGCGCTGAGATGCAGTCACAGCGAGAAGAATTGAATAAAGTAAAGGAGGAAGCCAATGTAAATGTAAATAGAATAAATGAAACGGTTACAAAGGAAAAAGAATTTACAGGAAGGCTTTCCCAAGTTGTGATTGCTCTACAGGCTGATAGAGTTAATGACAATCATGATCAATTTGTGAGTGAATGCAAAAATATGACCAATACTGATGCACTTGACAATAACAGTAATATGGCGGACTTTCAGGAGAATGATTTAGCTATGCCAATGCACTCCCCTAGTCAAAACCATAATTGTCACGCTAGTCACTTGTTCCATGACCTAACCCCTCCGTCATTTGACGAAGAAGCCGGTGATAATCCAAAAATTTTCATAAAAGAACTGGAGGATTATTTTAGGATCAAACGAATTCCGAACGAGATACGAATGATGGTGGTTAAACGCTGTCTTAAGAAAAACGCATTGGAATGGTTAAGACTAACTTTGGCGTCTCACGAAACATATAGTATGTTTCGAAACCTTTTTATAAATAGATTTTGGGGACCGGGACGTCAAAACCAGATTAAAGTCGAACTGGCTACCGGACATTATGACAGTAAACGTGGTATTTCAATGATGGAGTATTTTTTGAAACTGGCGAACAAGTCGAAACTACTCCAACCTCAGTTGAGTGAACAGGAGGTTATTGAAGCACTTATTCGCCATTATCCACCGCACATAAGAAATAATCTGATCGTGGCGAAACCGGTTGATTTTTCGGACGTAATTGAATTATTGGCAGAGTTCGAGGCACAGAATAATTACCAAGAGACTAACTCCAGTCAGCGATATGAAAATGGACAGCGCGCTGTAGGTGGCCAAGGTAGGAATCAAGGAACGCAATTAGAACGTCTTAGAAATAATTTTCCAACAACGAATGAGAACCAGGGAAATGGCGTGAGAGATGAAACACACCAAAATAATGGTGAAAACTACAGAACAAATAGACGTCCTGATATAAGATCGAATTACAGAGGTCCTATACCGCGAGACAGACAAAATCCGCGATACGAGAGACGTAATCATGATTATGGTGGCGATACCAGAGGGCGTGGAAGAACCAGTCAAATTAATCACATCCGGTTTTACAGAAATTACAATCGTAGGTGGAATAGAAGCTACGATCCGAGAAATCATAGTACAAATTATCAGGAAAATGTAACCCAAGTGCCTAGGTTCGAGGAGGAAAGCGTCGAACGCAGGAATGATCGCGACTTTCCTAGAACACAGAATCAAGAAACAAATACTGGCACGATATCAACAAGTAACAATCAAACGAATGAGAATCAGGGAAATTAATTCCGAAATCATTTTATGCCTTGGAAAATGATTTGATGGTGCAGGCACAGGGCAAAATTCACGTAAATTTAATCACCGACAACAAAATTAACCCAGTAAAGTCCAATAAAGAGTTAGTCAATCCACCTCAAATTGAGTTAAATATATGGGACCGTAGCTTCACTGTGTTAATAGATACTGGGGCAAGCTCATCGGTAATTTCAGAGGAATTATTCCAGGAATTATTATCCTCAAACAAGATAGAGTACTTGCACGTAAACAATGTGTATTGTAGTACAGCGATCGGTAAAAAGAGAGATCGGGTGAAATATCAAATGTTAGTTAAAGCACATGTAAATGGTTGGAAATTTGATTTTGTCGCATTAGTTATTCAGCGTTTGGCAAGAGAAATTATTATTGGAAACGACTTACTTTATCACTGGCAAGCAATCATCGATTTCGAAGAGCATGAACTACGCGTTAAAGATGGTGAAAACACGCGAATAGTGAGACTGTTAGAAGGTGAAAATATTGAAGCGAACGAGGATTTCGACGATGTTAATAATGGAAGATTTTTTGTAGAGAATGTTATATTGTACGACGACGAAAAAGTAAGTGCAAATGAAGAAGACGACTGCGATGATATACAAAAATACGTCGAAATTGATTTGTTTAATAATAATGTTCGCGGAGTTCGAGGAGAGAATCACCATCTGCGAGATGATTGCGGAGTATACAGATTGGATGTCGTCAGAGATGATAAAAAGAAAGAAGAAGAATCTTTTATGGCTACGCTGAACGAAAAAGTGAATAATGCGCACAATATAAATGAAGAACAAAAGAATCAACTGAGAGCGTGCTTAATCAAGAACCGAGAAGTATTCAGTTCGAAACCCGGTCTGTGCAACAAGTACACCCACATCTTTAAAGTGGAAAACGCTACCCCTTACTCCCATAAAAGCCGGCCCATTCCAAACTCAATAAAGGACAAAGCAAAAGAGGTAATAAATAAAATGTTAGAAGATGATATTATAGAAATATCTGATACACCCTACCTCCATCCACTATGTTGGGTTCATAAATCCGATGGTTCATTAAGGATGACAATTGATGCCAGAAAGATTAACTCTTTAACGCAACCGGACCATTTCAGACCGCGAGGCGTAGATGAAGTTTTAGCTAGCCTTAAACGCGGGAAGTATTTTTCAAAATTGGACTTGGTGTCGTCTTACTGGCAAATTCCATTGGATGAAACTGTGCGAAAGTACACTGGGTTCTGTTTTAATGGAAAAATTTATCAATTCAAAACCTGCGGTTTCGGTTTGTCTACCAGTGGTAGTGCCCTGCTTCGTGCTATTCATAACATATTCAATGATACTATAGAAGGCTTCGCAATTCAATACATAGACGACTTTTTAATCTATGATAATGATTATAATGAGCATATAAAACACTTGCAGTATATTTTTTCGAAATTTCATGAGAGCGGTATGACCATAAACTTTAATAAGTCACAATTTCTGACTAAAGAGATAGAGTTCCTTGGTTACGTGGTGACTGAAGCGGGAATAACTCCGAATATGGACCGCATTAGAGCTATTCAGGCAATCCCTCCACCAAAGAATACCAAACAACTGAGAAGATTATTAGGAATCTTCCAATACGAGAGCAAATTTATAATAAATTATGCTAAAGAACTCAGTCCGTTGAGGGGATTACTGAAAAAGAATAATAAATGGAAATGGACCGAAGAACATCAGCAGGCATTTATGAAGGTTAAAGACTTGTTTAACAACACAATTCTATTGGAAAGGCCAATACCTGACGCTCCTTATCACTTATACACGGACGCGAGCATACAGGCTTACGCGGGTGTCTTAACACAGGTCGATGGAGACGGCAATAGCCATGTCATCGCTACAGCTTCCCGATCGCTGAACCAAGTCGAGGCAAATGCTTGTATTACTGAGCAAGAAATCGGAGCAATATACTTTGCACTACAGAAGTTCCGTCAGTACGTGTACAATGCTAAAATCATTGTGTACACAGATCATATTAGCTTGTCATTCATAAAGAAATGCAAGCTGACTAGCTCAAAGATTTCCAGATATATACACGAAATTACATCGCATGATATTGACATCCATCATATACCTGGGAAGGAGAATGTTTTTAGTGATTTGCTCTCCAGACAGTCGTTGGAAAAACAGATTCCCGAAACATTGTCGCACCCACAGAATGAGGTTAAACTCATGGTGTTGAATTTGGGATATAGCCGAAAACTTTCCAGCAAGTTTGAAAACGTAACCGAGTGGCAACAACGAGATCCGTTGTTAAGGGATCTTTGGGAAACGGCTCCAGGTATATACGACAACAGAGGAACGGTCGCTAAACATGATGGTGTTTTATATAAACTCCATGGGCGATTTGAGAAAAGATGGAAGGTCATAGTGCCTCAGGAGTTGGAGCGTGAAGTGATAGAGACATTTCACAATAATCTCGCGCATCCAGGATGTGAGAAGACAGCCACAGCTATCAAAGAACACCTATACTTCAAACGAATCGACCGGAAGGTGAGAAAATTCGTTGTGGCCTGTGAGCTATGTCAAAAAGCAAAGCCCTTAAATATTAAATATGACTGTGCTCCACAATCAGTAATAAGGAGTGAAAGGAACGCTTTGGTTGCTATTGATGCACATGGTGAAATGCCTGCTACCCAGTATAACTGTAGGTACATCTTCGTTATGTTTGATATTTTCTCGAAGTTTGTCCGATTATACCCAGTTAGAAACATCAAAAGTCAGACTTGCGTGAACAGAATCCTAAAGGATTGGATTCCAAAATATGGTCATATAAGAGCTATCTTATCCGATAATGCTACCGTTCACAAAAGCAAGGTGTTTACTACAGCCCTTCGAAGCAATAATATAAGAATATATAACTCTTCGGCATACTATCCCCAAGGTAACCCATGTGAGAGGGTTATGCGTGATTTAGGAATATATTTCAGGATATTGTGTCATGCCAATCACCGAGGATGGTACAAATACTGTCAGGTGATAGAAGATATATTGAACCATACGATTAATACCACCACTGGATTTGCTCCTTACGAACTAATGACGAGCAAACCACCCAAACCTTTAGTACTTAAAGCCATTACAACTATCAAGAGGGAAGCTAATGTACCTCGAGAAGAAGAAAAATGTATCGAAGCCTTCAACAGGATAAGGAAGAAAGCCGAGAAAAGGGCATCTCAAGTCAAGAGGTATGAAGCAAAATGGGATCCCGAAGTCGGTGATAAAGTCCTCATTAGACAGTTTAATTTGTCAAGAGCCTCCAAGAAGATATATAGGCGAATGAATCTATTATACAAAGGACCATTCAGGATATCGGAGAAATTTGGAGATCATACATATGGACTTGAGGGTAGTAACGGCAAAAAGGTAGGCAAGTACCACAAGACTATGCTTAAGCCCTACCGAGATGCCGAAATAGATATGGCAAAGTGACGTGACAATCAATTATAAGAAAAATCATAAAACAAATTTTAGTGGGGAGGGGCATAGAACCCCTGAAAGTTGCAAAAAAAAAAAAAAAAAAAAAAAATCGAAACATTGTCAAGAGAAAATATTTTTGTATTCAACGATGACATGTTTTTCAACACAGTTGTTATATTGTTGTACAATTACATTGTTGTGGGGAGATCATCACAGTACATGCAACGTTGTATGGCTGAAAACAATTTTCCCAATATAGAATTAGTTGCATATACTGTGATGAGGGGCATTTGATGCAGTATTATTAATTATGGTAGGTGTTGTGTTGGAGTGTTTGTTTCCCATTGTTTGATTGTTTGCATCATATCGTTTGCAGTTGGCCTAGTGCGATTATCTTTTGTCTTCATTGTAAATGTTATATATATTAACGAATAAAATTGTGATAATAAATATACTAATATTATTTCAATTATGGCCTCCAGAGCAAAGAAGACTATCTCATTAGAAAGACTAAAAGTTAATACATCGACGTAACATATAATTTTCACGGGGGTCGCGTCTCAAGAATAATTATTAGCTGTAAATTGTGAACATACTTCATACCCGTACCACGACCGAGATAGGAAAGAAAGAGTCATCGCAGTTCATCGAAATAGTTAGCCGGATCTTTTATACGAGAAAAGAATTCATCATACCGACCCTTCAAAGTGACGACGAGCAGAAGATTCCCTTCATACTGGTGACGGGAGATACCAGCCGGAAGAGACTCCTTCAATTATAACTTTGGTTACCTTAATGTTGCTTTGTATTTTCTTTACTGTCTTGCGACATGCATATCGTGCAATATATGTGAGCATTTATATGTATATGAATATCTCCAAAATATGACCTAGCTTGCGGCAAAATACCAAGGAATTATTTAAGCGTGACAAAAATTATTCAGGCTTCAGAACATTTCTACTTAACTGTAGTTAAACACGCAAGATAAGTTATTGTTATTTTCAGTGGACATATAGGATCTTACCTTAAGAGGTCATATACTAACAACACAAAACGCTATTAAATGCTTCGTTTGCATTTTGGGTTTTTCTACGTCAATAAGTCTCTACATAGGTTTGATAGGTGATGGGCGTGACAGGTTATGGAAGTTCATGATGGATATATGGTTCTGTTCTATTGTACTTGTAACAACAATTGTCATTTTTAGGATAGAGACCATGTTATAAAATATTATCAGAAGAGAGCATACCAAAATAGCTAAACAGAAAAACAAAACCGATGTGAAGTATATGCTAATTAATCATCCACTTTTGCTTTGAATGGATTTTAAACAAAATATTCGTGTTCGGCACACTTGAAATATTGAAAAACAGTAGAAATCTGAAAGTGTGTAATTTCACTTTTATACGCGCAACCATTATGTGAACAATGCTGCAATGCCTTTCAACCTTCATTTGAATGAATTTAACCACACTTTAGTGTTAAAATGTCATGCAGAGTTTAATTTCTAAGAGAAATGTGGCAACGCCACGTCTCCCTGCTTGCTTCAAACTAAGGTTATTGAATTGAAAACTTCACTCAGGTGCAGAATATAAAATATAATAAAGGAGAAACCATTTCGTAGTGAGATTCGTGATGTGAACACTTGTGAATACATGAAGGAAGAAGTCAAGCATAGGTATTGGTATACTGTGTCGAACTTAAAAGAAAGAAAAGAAACAAATACAAATCGGAAGAAAGAGCAGGTGTAGCCTTTATCGTCTTACACATTTCTAGTCGCATAATTTTCCAGGAAATGTAAACACATGGAGAATGAGCATCATTTGGGACTTCTAAGAAGCGTTAACTCTTCCATAAGAGTAACAGAAAGTGACGAAAGATGGGAGGAAGAATTGAAACAAATATAATTTAAGACAAGTGGGGTGGAAGTGATGAGGATAACAACATCCACGGTGATTCCACAGAAGACAAAGCTCTGCCAGGTATAAAATATATAAAATGTGATATAAGACTTATGACCAGGGCCCGGATGTTTATGACCTAAACGGTTAGAAATATGCAAACACTTATTACTGAAAAAAGTAGTAAATATGACGATAAATATGATCTAAGCTTTTCTTAAAAAATTTAGTGTTTTTTATATTAACATTATATTGACAATCTACTTTAAAAATCTTACGTACTCAATAATAATTAAAACATTAATTTTATTGTTGCATTTTGAATTTAATTGCTCACGAGAATGAAATAGATGTCACATTTTGAAGGGTGATCAGAAAGAACATTTACAGTAGCAAATTACATAAATTTTAAAGTGTTCGCAAACGAACGATTTTCTAATGGCACGCAACATTGTAACGGGAAAGAGATCCTATTAATATCACAAACAAGAACTAGGAGAAGTGAAAAAGCTTCTCTGTGACGACTGCAAACGTTTACGGGAAATTGGAATAGAAATAAAAAATATGACAAAAATACGAAAATGTAAGAGAAAGTAAAATGACAAAAAATGGCAAAAAACGTTTAAAAAGCTAAAATATTACCTTATATGACCTATGAGAATTGCATAATTTTAATCACCATTGGTAAGATCGTGCTTTGTTTATATTTTCAGAAACTGACACTTGATAAAGATACGGGCCCTGGATATACCTCTATGACAACTTATAGAGGGGACTTGGCACCTTGATCGAAAGGCGATCTGTTGTACCTCAGATCCTGACGGGGCACCCCCTGGGAGGATGGATGAGGTGAAGGGATCCTAAGGGTAGCCGGACGTTGTCACGGCAGAGCTAAGGATAGGTCCCTAATGTGTTCAAATTAGAAGTACCCCGGTGGTGGCTAGTTTAGCTCAGTTCCTTTCCCAATCCTTCTGGTTCGTACTCCCAAGAGAGGCGCGGAGCTCCCAAACCTCCTTCCCCTAATTAGCCGACGACTTCTGACTCTTAAAACCTGGAAAGATCGGATGAAATGAAAGGAAGGGGATTCTAAGGTAAATATGCTTCCGAGCATTAGCCAGAGTGACCTGAGAAAACCCTCGGTGCGGGCTACAACCATCCCGCTCCGTAAAACTTTATCGGTATTTAAACCGACTTCCAAAGATGCGACACGAACAATTTCAAGAAAATACCCGCATCTCAGACCTCATGAAAAATTTAAACTCGCCGTGTACATTTATGTCATACATAGGGACAGAAAGCAGAAATAGGTCTACCTACAACGAAATGATCACTTTTTCACTATGACAGCTCTCATATCATTCATTTTTCAACAATATCTGGCTTCTACAAACACGACAGGCATTCCGCATCCCCTATCCCGTTTATCTTGCCTTCTGACACTACTTTTTCTTACTTAAGATGAAATTCCATCTCAAGAAATGTCATTTTGACAGCTTTGAAGAGATTCAGGCGGAATCGCTGACGACGTTCAACACAAGTCACTTTTGAGGGTTTCCTGTAATGCGCAGTACAGTGGAAAATCCTCAGGATGTAAAAGAATTTTGTTACGAGAGGTAAATTTCCAGCTACAGTGTGAAATGATGTACTCTGATAAGAGTGTGGGAAGGCGTTATCACAGAAGCGAAGAATAATTTGGATCTCCTTTCGATTCCTTTTGTGCATTTCACATAGGTACATATATTACAATTTATCTTTTTACAAGATCTTATGCTTCATTATTTGGAATGAATTATTAGTAAAATCTGATCTGTGGCACTCACATAACTACCTCTGCACACTTTTGTAAATACTATTACTTTAAACGCGTATTCTTTCACCTACTTAATGTTAATCTAGAGACATTTGTACAAATGGTTTTATTACACGTTTACTTGTAGGTACAGTGAGGATATAGGAATGCAGTAGGGTTAAGTGATGGTAAAACTTTTAAGAGCTGATCACTATGTCATGGGTTAGAAATATGTTACATGGCCAGAAGGGAAAAACGAATACGACTTCCTATTTGAGAAAAGTAAAAGTACTGGAAAATTCAGTACTTAAAGAATAGTGTGACGTCGGACTCGGCGCTCAACAAAGGATGGACAGAGCCAAGCTACTTCACAGAAGGTACCGTGGGCTGCCTCGTGGGACTGCTGTGTGTACGTGACTTAACAATCGAGACGGCAGAAACAAAAGGTGTGTCGAGAACGTTCTCGAGATTTCTAGCCGAGTCATTTCCGGTGCGTGTGTGTAAAAGTCGAGGAACGTCCGTGTGACGTCATCCCCAGTATTTAAGGAAGCCAGAGATTAACAGAGCATAAGCCAAAAAGACTACACAGAAAAGTCCGTAATTGTAAACCTATAAAAATTGTAGTCTGCAAGCCGAGGTCCATGTACCGGCACCAGGCAAAAACCTTAAAGAAATCTGTAATCCGTTTAGACTTCAGTTACAGACACGAGTCGATCAATGTGCCAATGGATGTAAGACTTCTGTGAGTCGTAAGAAGATTCAACGAGTGTCACGTGTGACTACATCGTCATAATTAGTGCATGAGAGACAGACAAAGTGAAGAAAGACACTAAAAGGAGTGACCAAGGTTATGATAAGTAAAAATTGTGATTGCCCGAAGAACTGTGGGCTGTGTTAACGACGAGAAGAAAACTGTAGTTGTGGTAAACTTTTAGAAGATAATAAAGTAACCGAACTGATTTTTGTCATTTGTTGCAATATTCTCAAAATGGTTAACGCCGCCAAAGATGGTTTGTCATAGATCCTGGAAATGTTTATCTCAAGACGAAGAAAATATAGGAATAAGGGTTTGTAAGAATGGTTAGTACAAGAGTAGAGAAAGTCATTTGAGTGCAACACATCAGATTTTTTGAAAAGGAACAGCAGAGGAGCAAGTTTTACGTTTACGGACATGTGTCTGCGCGACAGCTGTGCGTGCGTGTGTCGTCGTGAAGGATATGTCGGTTGCCGTGAAAAAAGATTCTAACGGGCGTCGAGTGATTGTAACGTAGTAGTTGGAGAATGAGACAGAGAGAGAAATAATGTGAAGAAAGGCACTGAAAGGGCTGAGCAAGGTTACGAGAAGTAAACGTTGTGATCTGTGATAGCACGAAAGGCTGTAGAATGTGTTAATAAGTAGAAGAAAACTGTACTTACGGTAAAATTTCAGAACAAAATAAAGTGATAGAAAAGCAACCGGAAAAGTAACTAATTTTGTCATAATATCGTATTGTTACTACATATTAGAAATGTTACCTTCAGAAACCATAATTCTGATTTGCTAAATTTAGGTACGGTAGATTATAGTGGACTGTGTATTTATCAAAGTCTGATTTCCCTTTACTATCGTCTGTTAAGGCAAGGGAGTCTCATAAAGCCGCTTACGTAATATCTAACCATGAAGCTTAATATCCCAACTGGAAGCATTAGAGCACCTATGAACACATTAACAAGCAATGAAGGTGAGCCGGAATAAATTTCTTGGACTAACGAACTGGGATTGAAGCCATTGTCCGTGAATCTTGTGCAGTAATGAAGTGCTGCAGTGCAGGCGTTAACACTAAATTCATTCTATTGTGCCTAAAGTGGACCTAATATGCAGCGATAACAACAATCATTAGACGAGGTGCATTAACAGCATTCCACGAGACCCGATAAAATGTCAATAATGCACTCGAAGCTGGCCTAGTAGAGTGAGGCCATTCTCATACCTAGCGTTACAATATATAAACTTTCCCATCATAAACACAATTAAAGTTAAGTGTTTCATAAAGTCAAATATCATATGCATAAAGAAGAAGAGCTTAAAATGCAGAAAAGTGTACCACGTTACAAATTTAATGTACCTTTAAACTCGTAGAGTACCAATGGAGTTCAAAGTAAATATCGTGACATTGTGTCGTTCAACAATATACGGACAAGAGGAGGCCGGGTAACCTTGGATACGGATAGCGGCTCTGTGTGTGCGTGGCCGTGGTGACGGCTGCAAACAAAGGAGGTCAGAGGCTACAGAGCAACAAGCGACTGTGTGTGTGTGAGCGTGTGTGTGTGTGTGTGTGTGTGTGTGTGTGTGTGTGTGTGTGTGTGTGTGTGTGTGTGTGTGATGGAACAGTGCGATAACACCGTAGTGTCCAGCAAACTCTAGAAGCTTGTTTGCTGATTCATTGTTCTCGTGCGGCGGCTCTAGTATAAATAAGGGAGATAGTGAGCAGATTAGTCAGTTTTTAGAGTAAGTGTTAGTAGTTGGTATCAGCATTTAGAGTTGAATGTTAGACTTGAGTGAATGATAGCTATTTAAGTCGTCGTATACGGTTAGTTTTAGTTACGAGAATGTCGGCCAGCCTGTCAGTGAGTACGTATGTGTCGTCGAGTGATTGTATCGTAATAGTAAAGATACAAATATACATATGATTGCAATACACCAGAGTTTTACATTTTATTTCCCTCATTCGAGAAGAAAACCTTCTTGCAAATGTATGTAGAGATAAATATTTGCAATATACGAGCGCTAACGTGCTCTAAGAGAAGCACATTTGTCTCAAGGAGCAAGTTGAAATATATGTTCCTAAACTTTGTTAAAAGATCTTTACTGATTACGCTCCCCTTATGTAGGACTTACAAGCCAGTGTCTAGGGTGAGACGCCTAAGGGGAGCACAGGAACCTATGGACCGGACAGAGTGAAGTGGTCAGTGTGAGAGTGAGGAAGTGATTACCCTCCCCTTATGTAGGACTTACAAGCCAGTGTCTAGGGTGAGACGCCTGTCGGGGAACACAGGAACCTATGTACCGGACAGAGTGAAGTGGTCAGTATGAGAGTGAGGAAGTGATTACCCTCCCCTTATGTAGGACTTACAAGCCAGTGTCTAGGGTGAGACGCCTAAGGGGAGCACAGGAACCTATGTACCGGACAGAGTGAAGTGGTCAGTATGAGAGTGAGGAAGTGATTACCCTCCCCTTATGTAGGACTTACAAGCCAGTGTCTAGGGTGAGACGCCTGTCGGGGAACACAGGAACCTATGTACCGGACAGAGTGAAGTGGTCAGTATGAGAGTGAGGAAGTGATTACCCTCCCCTTATGTAGGACTTACAAGCCAGTGTCTAGGGTGAGACGCCTAAGGGGAGCACAGGAACCTATGTACCGGACAGAGTGAAGTGGTCAGTATGAGAGTGAGGAAGTGATTACCCTCCCCTTATGTAGGACTTACAAGCCAGTGTCTAGAGTCAGACACCTGTCAGGGAGCACAGGAACCTATGTACCGGACAGAGTGAAGTGGTCAGTATGAGAGTGAGGAAGTGATTACCCTCCCCTTATGTAGGACTTACAAGCCAGTGTCTAGAGTCAGACACCTGTCAGGGAGCACAGGAACCTATGTACCGGACAGAGTGAAGTGGTCAGTATGAGAGTGAGGAAGTGATTACCCTCCCCTTATGTAGGACTTACAAGCCAGTGTCTAGGGTGAGACGCCTAAGGGGAGCACAGGAAGCTATGTACCGGACAGAGTGAAGTGGTCAGTATGAGAGTGAGGAAGTGATTACCCTCCCCTTATGTAGGACTTACAAGCCAGTGTCTAGGGTGAGACGCCTGTCGGGGAACACAGGAACCTATGTACCGGACAGAGTGAAGTGGTCAGTATGAGAGTGAGGAAGTGATTACCCTCCCCTTATGTAGGACTTACAAGCCAGTGTCTAGGGTGAGACGCCTAAGGGGAGCACAGGAACCTATGTACCGGACAGAGTGAAGTGGTCAGTATGAGAGTGAGGAAGTGATTACCCTCCCCTTATGTAGGACTTACAAGCCAGTGTCTAGGGTGAGACGCCTGTCGGGGAACACAGGAACCTATGTACCGGACAGAGTGAAGTGGTCAGTATGAGAGTGAGGAAGTGATTACCCTCCCCTTATGTAGGACTTACAAGCCAGTGTCTAGAGTCAGACACCTGTCAGGGAGCACAGGAACCTATGTACCGGACAGAGTGAAGTGGTCAGTATGAGAGTGAGGAAGTGATTACCCTCCCCTTATGTAGGACTTACAAGCCAGTGTCTAGGGTGAGACGCCTGTCGGGGAACACAGGAACCTATGTACCGGACAGAGTGAAGTGGTCAGTATGAGAGTGAGGAAGTGATTACCCTCCCCTTATGTAGGACTTACAAGCCAGTGTCTAGGGTGAGACGCCTGTCGGGGAACACAGGAACCTATGTACCGGACAGAGTGAAGTGGTCAGTATGAGAGTGAGGAAGTGATTACCCTCCCCTTATGTAGGACTTACAAGCCAGTGTCTAGGGTGAGACGCCTGTCGGGGAACACAGGAACCTATGTACCGGACAGAGTGAAGTGGTCAGTATGAGAGTGAGGAAGTGATTACCCTCAGCTTATGTAGGACTTACAAGCCAGTGTCTAGGGTGAGACGCCTGTCGGGGAACACAGGAACCTATGTACCGGACAGAGTGAAGTGGTCAGTATGAGAGTGAGGAAGTGATTACCCTCCCCTTATGTAGGACTTACAAGCCAGTGTCTAGGGTGAGACGCCTAAGGGGAGCACAAGAATCTATGGACCGGACAGAGTGAAGACCTGGAAGCGGGAGGTCAGCCAAGCACCAGACAAGGGAATCAGGAAGAGTTGTTAAAATACTTTTAAGAATACTTCTAGACAGCGACAACACTCCGTTACAATACTTGGCTGTTTTATGCCATTAATAAGAACAATGTATGAAAATAAAAATGCAAAAGTAACATTAAGGTGTCATTTTATTCCCCAAGTTGATAGCCGTCAGTTTATAGATATTTCCACAGCATTTCATGCCACATTTAGCTGTTTTTAAAAGTGGAATAGGAGTTTTCATTAGTTATACAATTCCTAGCAAGACATATTACTGTTAGTATATTATTTGTCCTTAATCAAAGAATTCTACTGCATATCGTGCATATGGTTATGAACATTGCCATAGTTAGCTTTATCTTGCATAATAACCTTCTGATAGTCGTTATTCTTTTGTACTTCATCTTCGTCTTTGGTAGAATAGGAATACTTTAATTTTCATCAAGCTTACAAATTTTAAACATACGTTTGGACAATATTCAACGGTATTTTGACGCAAACTCTGCGAATGATACGATTTTCTTTTATTCCGGAAGTTTATATATTCAACTAAAATTTTCTAAATTGTATCAATCTGTAATGTACCAGCTGACAGCATTACCAAGCTTTATAAAACTATTTTCATCTAATTTTATTAAAGACAAAAAAATATATATAAAATAAATAAATAAAAAAAATAAAGAACGGGACAGAATTTCTTCCCTAAAATATGGGAAATTCCGCAATAAACGGGACTAGTTTCAACCCCAGCGACAACCAAGAAAATCTGAGTAAACCGACCAACAAACACTGGTTCATCAACAAATTCAGAATTACAGGGACATAACCTTAAAATACAGCTGGCAGACCCTTTCCACTGTAACGGATTTTACGAAATTCCAAGGAATCAATAAGTAAAACAGCAATGAGCTTCCTTAATGTCTGACACAGCACCCATTCGAATGTATATAAAACTGAGCTTAATTACTAATGAGTTAATGTAAAAGAAAACAAAAGTATTGGGCCATTAGTGGTAATTAACGTTCAGTCTGGAGAATATTTTAACATACAGCAGCAAATATCAGGGAATACTCTAAACAGATTTTTGTCATAAATGAGCTCCATAATTTTCCTGTTGTAAACGCTTATCCTTTTCGTTCAATTTCCGTGAAATTAATTTGAGACTCATACTTGTGGAACCAGCTTTCACCGTCTATCACAATATTCATCAGAAAATCATCACCTTTAGTCCATGAAGAAGGTTTTGAATGATCGTTCTTCGTTTTCGGTCAACAAAACCCTGGTACCCAATGGGTAAAACTTTTTCGAAAACCTAAGCTTTCAATAATTTCTTCCATTACACCATGTCCTACTGCGATTTCATTCACAGTGATTCGCCTACCTTCTCTAAGAAGCTCATCAACTCTTTGCTTGTTGCGTTTCGTGGAGGCAGTTCGAGGGCGGTTCATCTTGGATAGTCGTGTTCCCATTCTTGGACTGTTTCGTACATGTTCCAATATTTCTGGCTCCCATAGAGGCATCTCCATAGGCAAGTCGAAGTTTTTCCTCGAATTGTTCTTAATATTTAAAATTCGCATGTGCTTAATATTTGTTTTGTTTTGACTATGTCTACTCTGGTTTCTTCTGCATAATTTAAGATTGGTCTAATTATTGCTTTATAAACGTGGACTTTACTCTCTACTCCGTATACTTATTTCACCAATTGCGTCTTGATATCTGTTTTACCGACCTGTGATTTTACTTCCCGTCTTTAGCACCAAATTTGAGAAAATCACAATTGCCGAAAGGATTTTAGTGTAAACTATAGTCTGGGGTGGAAGAACTTTCCGTGAAGACGCTAACTCTAAATACCATATTTGGCATTTAACCAAATTTCCATTTTTGAGTTATGCACACAGACAGATGCGCGCACACACAGAGAGGTAGATACCTTTCTAAAAATGTTTATTCTTTTTATTCAGTGTTAAAACATACATTTTTGGGAAATATAAGTATCGAAATTTTTGGTGCAATATGACACTGTTTACTGTTAAGAACACGCTGCACTCTCGGAGGTCAAACGTATAGATTGGTTCACCGTAAGTTTATGCTCATTAAAACAGAGGTTTCTTCAAATAAATATTCCTAAATGAACATCAGCATAGCAAAGTGATTTTTCTGTGAATTAATTTACATGGATGTCACACATACTTTCACATATATTCTACCTCAAGTATAACTACCTATAGCTGCAATGGTTAAGGTTATGTTCACACTACAATACTGACATGTTTTTCATGTGTAGATCACCGTGTTCAACCTCAAAGAGCTCTTAATACGTAATAGAGAAAGTAAACATTTTCCGCCATGATGATGTTTAGTCTTCTTATAACTTTAGTATTGTAGCGAAGTATAAGCCACTATTTATAAACGTTCAAATAAGTTTATGAACGAAGTCGTACTCTTCACATTTAAAGATCTACTTAAATTACTGGCTAACTCGAAGTGAAAGTGCAGAGTCTCTCTTTTTGGAGTAGTAACATCTCTGCAGAAAAGTGCGGGTGACTTGCTTTCTTTGAATTGAAATACGTAGCGTGGAATAAGGTGAAATTATTACACGATTACAGCAAGTTGGTGAAGGTTAAAACACGGTAGTGACTTGAGAGTAAACATGGCCCCCTCTAATGAGACGACATTCAGCAGATTGGTAGCAAATGTCATGTAGGTAGCAGCACGGGATGTCATTTCCTCTTCCAGCTTATGCTTCCCTGGAGACAAGTTCTTAACCAACGGGGCGGCGCTCGATTCGCAGACAGACAGGCGCCAAACGAAACTTGACACACATTCGTAGATCTCCCAGCTTTATACACCTACTTATCATACCATTTAATATTCACTACTCGTTCTACTTGCGCTTTGCGACAAACATTTAGTGTCAAATTCCTAACAGCAGACAGAAAACATAATTAACTACTTAGTGTAAATCCATTGCATTTAGTAGATCTAAGAGGGAAATTGTTCATAACTATCACGTGAGTGGAGAACAAAGTCTGTAGATAGCTGCAAATATTTGGGACTGTGCTGGGCGAGTAACCCTGGATAGTACGGTCAGGTAAACTCCGCTTCTAGGAAAACAACTTTTCTTAACAAAGATACTGAAAAATCTGATATATTGCACCCTCATGACTATCTCTACTCTTGTACTAACCATTCTTACAATCACTTATTGCTATATCTTCTTCGTGATAGTTGAGACAAACATTTGCACAAATTATCTTATTTCCTTTTAGGTACAAGGAAAATATGGGAATACAGTAAACTTTGAGCAACAATCAAATGTTTTAAAGCTTTAAAATTCCGCTCTCTTTGCACGGTCAGCATATCAAAAATGAATAACGATGTTCCGTTTGACAGAAGTATAAGTTCTCCAAAACTCACACAAATAACAAGGCATCTCCGAAATGGTTCACTGTACAAAAAAATTAATTAGGCGTAAACTGCGTTTTAGTAGGATCTAAATTTTTGTATAGTAAGATTTGGTCTATCTCTTACGGTTTAACATTTATGTAAAAGTCATCCATGGACTTCGTGGGCTGTAAACATAGAATTCAAGATATACATTTCATTTGTGATAAAAATATCTCAGACATATGGCGTTTTAATCAAAATCGTTAGCCATTTTCAAGAAAATCAAAGTTTGCAATGTAAAGGCCGGAGCAATTTTCTTCAAAATCTTCCTGTCGCATCCCTGAAAGATACCAACTTTGCTTTTTAACCGACTTTTCGTTTTAGAGTGATGCTGTCCACAGACTGACATAGACACATAGATATATAAACACGGACCTTTTACTAAATATACTATTTTGTAGTTTAGGGGGCCTTAAAACATATTTCCGGTGAAATCTCGACATCGATTTTTTGGGTGGAATACAATACTTCCTCTGATTTACTATACGTAGTAGAGAAAGCAATATTTGGATTTTTGTGGTCTTTGCAGGAATTTTAATCAAATTTAGCATACTTAATCCTCAAATGTATTTTCTACATAATTCTTGAAAAAAACAGAAGTTATTATTTTAAGTTTGAGATTCCCTGTAATTAATCATCTTCATGCCATCAGAACTGTCATTTTTGTCAATATCAACATTTTCCTCCGCAGGTTGATCTAATGCATTTGAGTGCAATTCCGCTGATAGGATTCCTAGTATTTGCGATGTACAGGTTTTCAAGGTCCTGTATGAGAGTCAACAAGTCCAACAAGTGTTTTTCTTAGCAGGCTGCGATCCAGGTGGTGACTCCAGAGGTGTGGACGATCAAGTGAACCCGATAGGTTCTGTTTCTCACGATGTGTGTTTCTCAAGGTTCAAAGTATGCTCGCCGCAGGTTAATATGTTTGCCTTGCAGCAAGTTTTCCAACATGGTTTACATGTTCTTCACCTCATACTTTTGCATCTTGTTGCCTTTTTCACCACACATCAGAGTTAGTATCATCAATTGTCGATAGTACTTGAAACAATGGCAGGCAACCTATTTCAGCGGGAGTGGACAAAACACTAACTCATCCTAACGTTATATCCTGTAAATAGCTGGCAAGTCCAGGAACTAGTCTGGAATTTGGTGGAAAGACACTGGAATTGTCTTGGTTTTGTAGAATCCCCAATATTTCACAGTTGTATAACTAAATTTGCTGTCACTTGGAGACAGAAATAGTACCGCTATGTAGAGTTTGGCATAGAAACGGGGACGATATGTTTATCTCAAAAGATTAATTTTTGGAATCAGCCCTTCAGTTGTCTAAATGGTACACATTTTGAGTGCCACAGGAAAAAGACCCTCACCGACGTTGACCACAGAAAAATAGTACTGCAGAAAACGACATGCTGTTCCTGATCTAATTCAAGCGATGGCACGTGAAGTGAGTATAATTGGTTGTGACAGTGCTCAATCCATTACTGATGAAAAATTTGACCTACGTAAAGTTCTCACCAACTGGGTTCTTCATTTCCTTAGTAATGAACAAAAAGGTGTTTACTTGGAAGTCTCTCAACGATTGCTTGCTTGACACCAGGAGGAAGAATTCTTGTCTGAACTGTTATTTGTCAGTAAAGTTTACTTCAGGATACATCCGGGTGTAAGAAGGGAGGTGACTGCATCAGACGAGGCTTGTAAGATAGAAATTTTCTAGCAACTGTGTGTGTTTTTTTTCCGATGGGGCACTTTCTTCATAAAATAAAAATAAGATGTATACTATAGGAGCCTTGTGTGACACATAACTTGCTTATCGTAGGGAATGACGTCACCAAACCGCCCAAAACGCCATTCTTCTCCATAAAAATGCGCAACCATATAGGCCCCGTTAACGTCTGAAGAGTTGGAAGCGATTCACTGGAGCACCCTCTTTACAGTCCACATTTACCCCCATCCCTCTCGGCTATCATTCTTTCGGAGCGCTTAAAGAGGCGCTGGTTGGACAACGATTTGATGATAACGCACAAGTGGAGTTCGTGTGGAAGTAGCAGTAGACACTTCCCCCTTCTTTCTTCGAGAAAGAAAAAAGAAAACCGTGAATCGTTTGGGGAAAAAGTATTTTGAAATGGGCAGACCATCTAGAAAGGTAATATACACTAATATCGTTGACCCTTTCCGTTGGTGCGATATAATAAACATTTAAGTTTGTTTTTTCATCCACCTTATAGTAAAAATTGGACATGTGGAATATTTTAGTAAATATGCCTAAGTTTCACATTCACAACGGTTTCACTAACCTAATTCGATTCTTGTATATTCTTTACGAACTATTCTAGAAAGTCTTACACTTGTAGTTTCCCCATCACCATTTCATAGTCTATGTTATAAATATTCATTGCCGTTATGGGATGAGGAAAAACTGTGCACTAACCCAGACAAACTAAAGATTATTGGAGATCGAACTTGGAACGGCTGGTTGACAAGCTAGCACTTGGGAATACTGGAATGACGTATGCAAATGAAACAAGTTCTAAACTGCGTAATCAATAAGCAGAGGTCAGCGCTGCAAACTAATGACAAAATATAGATAAACTCTTCAAACTACACGTGAATTTACAACAAGCACATACTGCTGAAAGTTTTCAAGTACAGAAGCGAAGCACCGTTTGTGAATAACCCTGCGTGTATATCTCAGAATGTGTAACAACCCCATCTTACTGTTTACTCCCATACTTGGTCTATAAAGTAGTGTAAACAATTATTTTATGTGACTATCTCCTGATGAACAGGAATGTTCACTGGGAATGACCTGAATACCAAGACACCAGGGCAACTGCTTATGGCCAGACGTAAAATATTTAAGTATTAACGCCAGGACGAAAAGAAAATTATATTTAATTGTTACTGGATTTTACGCTGTGACATCGTAGATAACAAACTAACCTCATTCCTGTTCAGCCTAGTAGTGTATCCAGATGATCATGAGACCATATTTTACCAGCCGTCAGTAACTCACACTTTTGTGTATTATTTTTGTTTGTCTTTATTGTTATTATTATAGTATTGCGTTATATTATTTATGTTGTTTATATTAACACTAATATTAATTTTATTATTATTTATTTTATTAGTAGCAGTAGTTTTAGTAGTAATATTAGTGTCTTTCTGTGCATTAATTTCAAATTCTTCTGTTAGTTCTCTTCGTATTGCAATTTTAGCTTCGTTAACCTAGTTTCCTTGGTACATAGAACTATAATACTGTCTGTATTATTTCAGACTTGCTTGAAGTCTATCATTAAGCAGTGAAGGTCAATATTAAATTCGTAGTACTACTCTAAGATTCTTTTTCCTGTAAATATCTGGTCCATAGTTGACCTTTCTTTCCTATATCACCCTGGTATTCTATCGTGATTTTCTTCATGATTTTTGACAATGTTTTGGCGATCAATTTTGCAAGGATTTTATACGTCACATCTAATAACGCTATAGGTACCTTTATAAATACCTCATATTGCTGTATCCCCCTTTTTTAATTCATACCTATTAAGCTATAATATGTCTCTTCCAATTCTAGTGCTTATCTGTCACACAATTCACTGTGAAGTTGTTTCAAGTCCGAGTAAATAATTTGTGATTCTCAACTAAGTTCAGATGTGCAGTGTTTAATTTGCTATGACAATGTACGGGTCTCTAATGAATTTGGAAAACATTGATCAATTGGAAGCACTCATTGACTCTGTGATGCCTGGTAGGCTAATTGCTGTTCGGTGATACGGTCATTAGGCGACTCCGTCACATGGGATGTCGCTTGTCAGATGTGTTTAGGCATTCAGGTCGCCAAGGCAATTAAACACACATTTGTGCAAGCAAATCTTGACTCCACACAGAAGTGTTTGTGCAAGGATGTACGTGCTGTTTAACACGGCAATGCTCATTTGTTTCACTGCAGGTGCTCGATAGGACAACCATCTTGATGATTCTTTGACAAACATGCACCAACTAACGTCACACGATCGGTTCTAGAAGTATCCAGACTAGCAATGAAACTTTACGAGTTTTTGTTTCAACACTTATGGAACAAATTGGAAGGTATTGATAAACCTATTGAAAATATGAATTGTATTCTGCTTGAAATTTTGAACGAAATCAAGAGTCTGGGAGTTTATTAATTTCAGAAAAATTAAAAGATGCTTACGAAATAGAATATAAACAGCTTTGTGGATGGGGAACCGAAAAATAACGATTTCAAGTTTTCTTACAGACACGCTGGAGAAGATTTATGCCGTCATAATAAGTAGTTTTAGTATATAATTGCATAAATAACATTTTTTCTGAATTTCATTTGTACGTCTGCTCTATGCATCTATGAATGATGTATTTTCACTTAAAAATGATGGAGATATGACATACCGGGTGAAAAATATCACTGGACATAGGGTCGCTCTCCCCAGTTCCGGAGGTTTTCAGTGTAAAAATGCTTAGCATGTCTTCCTTCGTAAGGGAAGTAAAGCTCGTAGATTTACATACTTAAGAAAAACAATAATTCAATTGGCTCCAGCTCGCTTAACGTAGTCTCACGCTGGCCGGCAACCACCTTAAAGACGCCCAAAGCCAAGCTACCTCACACCGCTGTTTGTAAATACGTGGTCCGACGACAATGAAGTGGTCTGAACAAAGATGACTGAGTGCGACAGACAAGAATTCCGAAAAAAGGAGGATTTCCAGAAAACTTCGTGGTACATCATTCTCGCCCATACAGCTGATTGCAGCGGCGAGAGACAGGCAGATCTTCGGAGTCATTAAGTGTTGAACGAGACAGCTGTTTTAAGCATGTGTGCATGTATATGTGTAGATATGGTCATTGTGAAAAATTTGACTATCCTCAGAGACAGTTTTGGACATTTAATTGTCTCGTCAGAGTTGGAACAGTTTTGGTGAGTGCATGGCCGCAGTTATTTGTGCGAACATGAAGAAGGTAGAGAAAGTCATGTGAGTGTAAGAGATCAGATTCTTTTTTTCACCTCTTCCTTATGAAAGTACGGCATAGTCTGAAAATGATCCAAACCTCACATGCAATCCATTTGAATATTACTAGTGGGATTAAAAAAGAAGGCATTGATCCGTTTGACCTCGTTATGGATGACAAAAACAAACTCGTTTTGACCAAAAACGCAGTGAATACAAAGACAATAGCACGCAGTAGGCTAATAATTGGCACGCTAAACTATGCTTCGTGGATCGGAAGCATCATTAGCGGAACAAAAACGTGTCTACCGGGCGTTTCAAAAGCTCTGGTCAATAATATAAGGGCCCAAAGCACGAATCAGCCACCCACAAAAAAGAAAATCGAGTACACAGTGCATTCAATGCAGAGAGGATAAGGAAGTTTACTAAACACTTTCACATTTGTAAAATAATATCCAGCTATCTTGCATATGACAAAGAATGGCACCTTTTAATAAAACGCCTTGTTTATCCAAATAAACCAAATAACAATACATATACACTACGGCTGTGTATGCGTACATAAATCTGCGTGCAAAGATGAACAAAGTCGTATACCAGGTATCCAGAAAGTAACGACCGTTTGGTTTTAAGTTATGTAGAAAATCATATGTATATATATCATCATATTCATCATTTTTCATGGTAACTTAGCAAATTCTTGTATAGCTTATATGATTTAAACTTCACTCTGTTTACAGGGAGTTGTCCATAGCCGTGAGAGAGTTCTGTACAGTACGAAATGGAATGCAGACATGATTCGAAGAAGAGGGTGAGACCTGCAGCTACATCTACATGGAATGTGTAAGCACTGAGATGTAAACAAGTGATGGGCTGATACGAGTATATCCGCCCAGATGGCACCACTTGCTGTCTACCATGCTAATTTACTTGGAATATTGGTTCAACCGGAATTCCTTCTTTCTTGTATTTCTTCACAAAAGTGTAGGTATAATCTCATATTGAGAGAATTCTTGAGCACAGACTATATGTAAATATTCCTTGCTTTCCATGTAAATCTTGTTTCAAAAATCTGATTTGTTGCACTTAGATGAGTTTATCTACTCTTTTACAGAACATTCTTTCAGTTTCATTTGTCTTTTGTTCCATAGTTTCATTGTAATTTAATGTAAAATTGGTTGTGGGTTCATTATTATTGTTATGTTCATTTGGTTATGTTGGATTTACTTTTTACTTTGGATTTACCTACTTGTTAAACGAATCTATTAGTTTTTGAGATCAAGTATATTTATATTTTATTAATAAAGGGCAGCCTGTATGGTACGCGGTTTTTGTACAGGTTTTTGGGTGACAATCTTTTATGGGTTTCCATAAACACGTTCCTCAATCCATACGATTCCCCTTAAGGCTCCTCTGTCGGTAGATATGAATAAAACAAGGAAAGGAGGTACAATGTAAATGGATATTGGAACGTATGAAACTGATAAAACTCCAACACCTGAAAATTGGCTCATCTAAATGTTTCTCATGAAGGTTTTTATACCATGTACTACATTCACACCGTTTTCTCCACTCACTTCGGGGCCTAATGACCTCGTTCTAGGTCCCTTAAGCTCCACTGCTCACCCACTTAGTCACTTTAATTTTACGTAACACATACCCTTTTCTCTACTAGCTTTTATTTTGTGTAACACTTTTACATACTTTTCTCTACTCACTCTTATACAAACAGTTCATACTATTTTCTATACTATTGAAATAGAAAGGCAACGTATTATAGACACGCTTGATTTATTTATATTTAGGAGACATTTTGCTTGAAACCATTAGATAAACTCTGCTTAGCAGCATTTAAATTGATGATATTGTGTGAATTTGTAAATGCTTATAAGGGAAGGCGTTCATATTTACTAATTTTCAGTTGTTCAGTCCTAAAAATGGGCGAATGAGCTATAAAGTTTGTTTACTTAGATCGATTTATGTTGAGCCTGGGATGATTTTGTTTATGCGATTTTTTTTTTACCTATGCTGTTGTCAGACATTGTGCACTCCTTTAGTATACCGGGTGGAAGTTACAACTTCGGTCATAGGTTAACGTCAGAAGTCTATTCATGCTCGCCTCTTCAGTCTACCACTGATGGGACAGAAGCTACCAAATTTTCGTCCAACTACCGCATAACAACGGATATAGATGGCTGAGTTCTGCGTCTCCTTTCAACATATCTCTTTCTCTTTCTTTTAGGCCAGAGACAACATAAACCACACAGGGTATAGCGAGCCGCCCAGCTCTGGTAAAGAATCTAGATTGCTCCAAATGACAGATTATTCTTTTTTTCAGCAAAAGGGTTCTTTATTGTACATGTATGTTACGCTCATCAGGTAGAAGCCCTGATTAACGCATGGCCGAACCAGTACCTTCCACACAATATACATACATTTCTCTAAAGACACTATATAATTTTTGACTTTGGGGATCTCAAAACCCACATTTTAGGTGCAATCCCTTTATAGGTCGAACGCAATGGTTCATCCTCTACCTTAGGTAAGCAGAAGATAAAGTAAAATGAGCTCATTAAAACTGTCTCTTGCAATAAAAATAAGTGGCTTGAAAGATAGCTCTTGAAGTCGAAAGCACTCCAAGTCCTTCAGTAGTATAAAAATAATACTATAACGGAAATTCCTACCTCGTTCTTCAAGTAGTCCATGAAAACCTCTACAAAGTCTTAGTAATTGTATACCAGATGTATTCGCAGGAAATTGCGATTTTCATCTGTTTTAGTAAGGTAAGAAACAAACAAAAAACTTTATTTTCCTCTGTGTTTTACCCCAAACCTGGAACCACTACGCGAACTCTGGTTTCCTCCTTCAACCCTCTTTTTGTGTTAGTAGAACTTCTTTCCAGCTGTCTTTATTCTCTTTGCTCTCTCTCTCTCCTTCTTTCACTCTGTGCTAGATTTTTACCAGAGCAGAAGATAAGGACTTTCTTCCTCTGCTTTACTTACATGCCAACCATTGGACACTCATTTCTCATCCACTTAACCTGGGGAAAAGTTGCCTTAACTTTTTCTTTTTCCAGTGCCTCCGTTATCGCATCTTGCGGGAAATACCTTTATTTTTCTTTCCTTTGCAAACAGGAAATGTTGAGAATGGCTTGAGCAAAGCGTGGGTACATACCACGTGAGACATAAGGAATTTTATCTTTTAGCATTCTACAACCGTACGTATTTTAATTCCCTGGGCTTCAGCAATTTTTCTTCTGCTTTTGATGTATGCTGCAAAGGAATCTCTTCAGAAGCTGAAATTAATATTATTTTAAAAAAGATTTTCAAACAACAATCTTTTTACTTCTAAAGTTTTTATGATAAAACCTCAATACTTCTCTTGTGCCCTATCTGTTATTTCTTACTTTACCACTTTTTCAAAAATGACTCATTCTACGATCTCTACTCCCATAAGTGAAGCTCATCGAAGAGCGTGGTGGGTCCGAAAATCTGCAACTCGCCCATTTTATCTCAACAACGAATTTATATAATGCTGCAATAGTTGAGGAAGATGAACTTTCAGATGAATAGTGCAGAAACATAAGTACTAAATTTGTAATGTTGATTGAAGTCGTCAATCTTGTAAGTGGATATAATAAAGGTCAGTTTTACTTTTAAATATTGGCAACCCTGGACCGTATACAGATCTCGTTAAGCCTCACAGTTTTTATGGAGTTAAACATTTTCGGAATAATCCTTGTTATTGGTTTGAATTCTGAAATACGAGTATTAAAAAATTTCTCAAATGAAAAACCGCTATTCGATTACTCTTTTATTCCTTCTGTTCACACAAAAATAATGCAATTTCAAAGTCATCACATAGTCTCCAGCTTTTAAAATATTTGACCTTCCCTTAAGCCTACTGTATTCCCTTATTACCATTGTATCTGTAAGGAGCTATAAATAAAACTATTTTTGTAAATGTTTATTTTTTTAGTTTTTATTTAGAGACACGTTTAGCTATGGTTCCCAGCGTACCTTTCTATTCTGGGTGTGAGAGGCCCTTAAATTTGCATAAATGCCTCCTCATCAGGCTGGAGTTTCTTTCTGTAAGTTATGAAATGGAATCGGATTTTCTTCCCATCCGAAGGAAACCAAGCTTAGATTTTTCTACTTCTGGAAAAATCCAGGGATCCCCAAAACCTGTATTTCAGTTGAGATCTGGGCATGCAATTCAATGTAGATATTTCATCAAAATTCGCGGCTTTGGATATCCTGAACCTAAAAAGTTCAGAAACTTCCAAAAATGCAACAGGAAGATGTTGAAGAAAATCTTGCACTCTATATTACCCTTTACATGGGATATTTTTCAATAATTTTTATTTAAATACCGCGGGTTTAAGATATTTTTATGATTAATTTTCTGGCATAGTCTTTAGAAGTGCTTAGCAATTTGGGTAACTTGCTTATCTGGTAAACCGTGAATGACAGAATCTTAGTCCAATCTTAATGGATCTTATTCAAGCAACACTCATGCTTTCCTAAAATGGGAGGTCTTCATTTTTTATCCTTTGGCCATTCAAAGAGAACCGAATATCAAAGCCATCACAGTGATCAGCATATTCGCCTTGCACCTACAAGAAAATTAGCAATGTAATAGTTTCTGCAAATGTTTATGTAGATTAACATGAAGAATATAGAGGAATAGGAGTAAGTGTTTGTAAGAAAAGATTGTACAGGAGTAGAGAAAGTCACGTGAGTGCAACACATCAGATTTTTCGTGTAAAGGTTTCTATAAATTTTTACCTTTTACCCTCAAACGGTGTCTACTTTAAGTACAAACTTTGGGATATTTGAGCTAGGCTGATAAACATGCATGGGAATTTTAAGCATTAAAGCCAAAACGAAACGAAATGATCTTGAGCTATTATTAGATTTACGTTGTGACGTCATATGTTACTGTAACCAATAGTAGTACAGTCCATTGACGTTTGCCGACAGCATTCAACAGATAGTGTTCACCTGACCGTCAGAGACTCTTGGTCCCTATTGTTTTTAGTGATAGTGACTTGAGCATAGATGACTTCAATGCAACTACTTAAGAATTTCTGCTAATAGTGAAAAAAGATGCCTTCTATTATACATTGACCTATTTATAAGCATATTTACTTTTGGGGTTCCAGAACGACACAATCTTGGTGCATCTTCCATGTCGAATTTTAAAGTGAAATACAATACACCAGTTTTCGTTTTTGAGTTATTCTGTTTGGACACAGTACTACATAGAACATTTAGAAACAGACGTTGTTATCGCATTTACATTCATGTAGCCTTTAATTGCTATATACCATAGGGATACTTGTGTTAGCCCTAAGCAAACAAAGCTAATATAGCAGTGTAATAAAAAACGGACATTTTTTAATTTTCCGTGCGTTATAAATCCGATCCACAGTTCCTGGAATATGTTGACATTTACATCCTGTTTTCGTTGTTTAGATCATTCTGACTGTTGTAAACGTTATACGTGTTTTGGTGTGGTGAGCAATTTTTTGCTTTAAAAAAAGAGGGATTAAAGAAATTGTATTAAATCTTGCCTGAACAATGGAATAAAGTGTGGCACCGCATTCAAATCTTACCTGTGGCTTTTGGCTAATTTTGCTATGAATAAGACAAGAGTTTAGGAGAGTTTAAGACGTTTCGAATAGGGCCGTCAAAACAATGAAGATGACCGTCTTGGAATCTCGAGTACATCAAAGAAAATGGTTCCATAAAATCGCTGAATCACTGTCAAGAAATTGCTGCTGATGTCCGTCTGTCATTGGTTCATGCCAAGTAATTTCTTGTATGTTTTGGGCACGAAACGTATGACAACATAGTTTATTCAAAAATTGCTCCACTATGTCGCATAGACGGCGCTCAGGAATTACTGAGTGAAGCAAACAACGATCCAAAACGTCTTAAAATGATCCTGACAAGTAACGGATATGGGTATAACTCGAAACAAAGACCTAATCGTCTCAATCGAAGTTGCCTGGAGAGAGGATTTCTTCAGTGTATGTCATATAGTCATATGGTCAATAAAGAATAGTGTCTGAAAGTTACGAACCGTTTGCGTGAACCAATCGGACAAAAACAATCAAACTGTGGCAAAACCACTTGTGAAAATTGCAATACGGCAATGCTCCCGCCTCATTCTGATTGCTTGTTCATGGTTTTATGGCAAAAAACAAAACATATTCTATTTCCGGGGCTGAAGAGAACTATGAAGGTATGACGTTTTCTCACCACTGATGATATAAACAGAGAAGTGCTGAGGAAGTTGAAGAGCATACCAAAAAGTAAACTGCAGAAGTGCTTCCCAAATTGGAAAAAAGTGATCGCGAAGTATCTAAGGGGAATTCTTTAAAGGCGACAAAGTTGATACTGATCAATAAATGAACATTGAGAATTGCCGTTATTATTTTATCACACCTTACATGTCCTGAGTAATATGCATATGTTACCGAAAATCCTGGGTTCGATTCCTGTCTACCCAACTTGTCCTTGAGGTTTTCATGGTTTCTGAGAGAATAAAACTTTTCGAAAATGTTTCCATATAAAGAATAGTTTAAGGTGGGAGGGATTTGGTTGAAAACGAGTTGCTATTGCACTGGTAAGACTCCATTCATCATGAAGTTAGTTTGACATTTTATCCATGTAAGGAGTAGATTATGTTGGAGTGTGTGTGTTAATATTGTATTGCCATCCAGTTCTGAGCTATCTTTAACGTTTTAAACCACCAGCTCATAAACTTTTCCATGTAGAGGGTAATTTGGGGTGAGTGGATTTTCTAGAAAGCAAGTAAATGTTTCATTGTCATTCAGTTCTGAGGTATGTTTAACGTTTGAAGCCTCCAGCCGATCGTAAGTTAGTTTAAAATCCATCGCAAAATTTATATTGAACAAACAGAGTTAATAACAATGTTTTTAAATGCAATCATTCCGCTAGTTAACTGCACAAATAACTTTTTTTACCAAATGTGTCCTACCTATAACATAAATCGAAGTCTCAGATGCAAGAATTCGGCTTTAGTAAGAGGGTTTAAATAAGTTCTGGTGAAGTTTTTACTTGAGATAGTTCCATGTATGTATGTACGCGACCAAGGAAAAGGAAAGTTTCCTGCAGAAGGAAGCTGGTCGTATTGCGTGGAGCGGCCGTTTCTTATTCAATTTACCTAACAGTTGTTTAAACTTGTTTCATCTATACATCCAATAAAGTTGAGAGTAATATTTCTTGCCAGCCATCTTCTCTGTCTGCTGGGGAAGAAGAAAAAGAAGACGAAGGGAGAAGTACAATGCTCTGTCACGCCAGACTCGAGCGAAGACAAGGCTTTTCCATTAACAAATTCTCGCCGGTTCATTGCTTTCTTGGAGAACACCAAGTGAATGGACTTCAGTCAGGTGAACATTCCTTTCTTGCTGAATTCACTGCTCTCTAGTGTGGCTCAGGTGTTGCAGTGTGTCGTTACTATAGCTAGTTCAGTGTCCAGCAGTTTTACAGAATCTAGATTAAATTGTCGTCCCCTAATGCACTAGATATGGGGTATCCACCTTGCAAGCTTAACCATATACTCTATAACAGCAATACTATAATAAAAAAATCTGATGTGTTGCACTCACATGACTCTCTCTACTCTTATAGTAACCATTCGTACAATCTCTTATTCCTATATCTTCTTCGTGTTAGTTGAGTTAAACATTTATACACACTATCTTACTGCTTATTTCCTTGTAAGTGCAAGGGGAATGTTAGAATATAGTAGTCTTCGAGCGATAGTCAAATATTTTAAAGCTTTGAGATCCCGTTCTCTTTGCACACTTAACATATAAAAAATGAACAACGATGTTCCATTTCACGAAAGTTTTAAGTTTTGCGAAACTGATACAAATAAAAAGGAATATCTCCGAAATGATTCACTCTACAAAAAAATTGAGACATACATAAGAGTGTTTTAGCGAGATCTACATTATTGTACAGTAAGATTTTGTCTATCTCCTACGGTTTACGAGTTATTCAAAAGTCATCCAGAGTAAACAGGACTACATAGACTATAGCCATAAAATTCAAAATATACATTTCATTTGTCAGCCATATTCAAGAAAATCAAAATTTTTGAAAAATGTTCCATGTAAAGGGTGGTTTAAGGGGGGGGGGGCTATTTTATTAAAAATCTTCGTGTCACATCCTTGAAAGACATTAAACTTAAATACTAAGTTTTCGTTTTTGAGTTATGCTTTAACTGCTGTAATAGCATTTTAAATAAATCGAACTAAGTTTGTGTACTTTACACATTTCGTGATTGGTAAATCCTTAAAGCTACTTTAATTTCAGCTTATTCAAAACACAAAATCTAGACCTGTGTGTTTTAAATAGGGGTGTGTTAAGGATCCCCTTCTAAAATTGATGCACATGTTAAGGGTTTAGACCATCTTGGAAGCATACGTTTTCAGATGTTCTAAAGCCTCCTAAAGGCATAATGCATTACCACCTAAGGCACTAAAATGGAAGAAAAGTTTAAATGTTTGTTTCCCAAGCCATTCTGAGGGCAATGAGAATGGCAATAAACGCTCTAGGAAAGTATACCATAAACATTTTATGGGGCTTGCACTTTTGTTGTGTGTCATCAAAGTGATAGTTAAAAAGCATTGTTAAAATGGATAAAAAACGAGCATGCCGAATACCGCAGAAATATACCAGCACAAAAGGATGGCAAAGAAGAAAATCAGTTTGTGAGTCTTTAGAGAAATTAGGCACGAATAATACCAGGCTTATGATCGATTATGAAGGTTATTAGCCTACTGATACATTTGATGACTCACATTCAAATTACTTTCTCTATCCTATCGTTTATTTTAATATAGGTTCTAGAGGAGCTGTTTGATCGAAAAGTAGCTACCCTTTTTTGCGAAGAGCGTATATACCGGGACAAAAGTGTTGACCACGCCCCACCCTCCAGTATTGCACCCCACTCAAGACGCCCGTGGTTAGGAGAGGTGCGGCACGAAACGGCCGGACGGTAGGTTTACGCCCATAAGCGCTGTTGCCCCGTGGGGTTGGTTAGAAATAGTTTAATTTTTTATTGTGGGTACACGGGAGATAGAGTAAGCCGAATCGATAGTCAGGTCTACAAAAATAGGCCGCTATATGCTGCCCTAGAAATTCCATGCTTTGCATGACGCGCGAGAAACAACTGAATAGCGGTGGCGCTTTACAATATTTACAAACTGCTGAAAAAGTCAAACTACTAATAATGCATTTCTCTGGTACAGGGGATTTCACAAAGCAGTTATTGATATGAACTATCTTCTTTAGGGTCAGAAAATTATACAATTTTGCTCCAAATGAAGAATATTTCACAGGTTAGTGGAACAAAATTAAAGATATGCATGTTCTTTCGCATGTAAATACCATAAAGCTTCGTTAGGCTTTATAAAATTTTTGAACGGTCTTTTGAACATCTTTGTGTTGCATCTGTGGAAAATACTGGGTTTAAGAACCAAGTTTGGAATGGAAGATACCATGAGAATATAGGAAGGTAATACGTCTTGCATAGTTGTGAAATACGTAATACATAGTCAAATAAATCAGAATTGAAGCTAAAGACATGCCCGAAATGCAATCAATATAGGACAACTGTTAGGAGATACCTCGTGGGTCGAGTGTGGCGGACAGTTAGCCTTTAAGGTCTCGTCTCTGTACCATAACATTTGCTTCGTCACGTGTTCACAGAGGTCTTAGTGCTAGGTAACTGTATTTCTGTTTCTAAGCGTGTGGAATTAAGGTATCAAACAGTCTACGATTTTACCTTCATTATGTGTGGATAGACGACCGCGTATTTGCTGTTGCCATATATTTTAATTTCGGAGTTACGACGGAACTTTGGGTCCAGTATGTAACATCCAATCTGGTATTTACGTTTGTCAACTGAGGAAAACCACGAAAAGAAAGCTAGTCACATTGGTCACCCACAAGACCACAGAGGTTAAATTTGTTTATAATGATGCATCTATTTTAAATAATTATTACATATGTTGATAATATTTTACGAAATTTATATTCAACTAAGAAAATACGTACACTTAACATCTGTTTGTAAACTGATATTGCTGTCTATTACGCAGAAATGCAAATATTGACGATCGCACAAAGCCTACTGTATTCCCATATTTCCGTTGCACGTGCAAGAAAACGAGAACTAAGACAATTTCTGCAAATGTTTATCTCAACTAATACGAAGATGGAACAATAAGAGTTTATAGGAATGGTTAGCACAAGAGTAGAGAAAGTCATGTGAGTGTAACACATCGGATTCTTCTACACACACACATCATACACTTTTCTGTATTATCGAAATAGGAATGAAACATTAAATCCACACATATTTCTCTACTCGCTTTTCTTCCTGTGGTATTTCTGTTTGTCCAACAATGCTTTTGTATAGTCTTGCGGATGTTTTACTTTGGTTTATGTTTTGTTCCTTACAGTATGCTAAGGGTATTAATTAAATATTTTTAAGTGTCTTTAAGTAATATTTCCAAAGAAAAACAGGACTATGGTCCGAAGGTTTTAGCTAATATGTAATAAAACCATTTCTATAAATGTTGAAATCGATAAACGTTGTACCAGAATGAACAGAAAAACCCATTTGAGCACGCATAAGATTTTATTTTTTTTTATTTTTTTTTTTTTTTCCAGGGGACCCCAAAGTATATTTGCGATATAATCTGGATGTTCGGATGGAACGCAACATTTCCTCTACCTAGTCGGTGGATACTTGTTGGAGAAAGTAGTAAAGTTTTATATAAATGGTGGGTATAAACGTTGCGAAAGTCGTGTAACTGTTACACATCAGATTTTACGACGACGCGACGCTCCGTGTTATCGATTAAAAAGAAACCTCTCTGCAGATTATTCAACAGACTGCGGAGAAAAACCTGACAGCTCATAAAATTTAAGGGGACAAGGTGCTGTGGTCTATATGCCCATGCTGTTAAATTTCTCATTAATTGTGAAGTTGTGAATGAATATGCTAAAGATGTTCTACATATTTTCATCATTATCCTGCTTTTACTTTGTCCTTATTTTCTCTACCGAGTACTTATAGCAAGATAAGAAAGTACTGCATCCCACTTCACTATTAGATACCCTAATTTCGCCTAAAATACATGTTTTGGCACCCCCTGAATTAACAAGAAACATGTTTAAAAATTTGTGTGTGTTTTCGGGATCCTCCAACGATGTGACACGAAGATTTTCAAAAGCTGCCTCACTCCAAACTATTCCTTGCATGTAACATTAGTCGAAAATTTTCACTCTCTCAAAAATGATTGAAATACCGCATGTTTAAGATATTTACATGACAAATGAAATCTCACAGTTGTTTCCGGGCCAAGACCTACTGCTCGGCCGCTGCGTCGCCCATCTCTACCCATCACAGGCGTCATTGACCTAATAGTAAGACATTCAATATCCTTATTTATTAATTTAAACCAAAATAGAGGCATATCTAATTCATTTCGATACACTCTGATATACAAGATACAATAAATACGATTACTGTTACTCAATTATAATTCAACTTTCCCTCACAATACTAATATATTATAATAAAACATTATTAATTTATTCCACAATAATCTAAGTTTACCTAATATAAATACGTGTGTGGTGGAGTGCAGTGCTGGAGGATGGGACGTGGTCAGCGCCCCATACTTTCCCGGGGTCGCTACTTCTCAGTCAAGTAGCTCCCCAATTGGTCACTTAGGGAACTATCGAGGCTGAGTCCACATCGGACAGGTGTTCCAGCGGGAGAAAATCTCTACGCCGGTACCGGGAATCGAACCCGCGTCTGCTGCTTCCTAAGCAGCAGCGCAATCACATAGGGATCTGCTCTTTAATGATTTCACTATCGCCTAAGTCTACTATGCTCCCTTATTCTCCTTGTATCCACAAAGAAATATACAGTAAACGATTCCCATAAATGTTATCTTTATTAACATAAAGTACAAGAAATATCTTCGTAAAAGTTGTTTGTAAAAGAGTGAATAAACTAATATAAGTGAAACACATCGGTTTTCTTAGCCAGACGCGCACAGTTTTTCATTTATTATTCAAAACAGAATCATGGTTATATCAGTAAATTACATTAATAACAACTGAACCTCAAAGCAGCGAAATGCGTGGGCAAATGATAACATAAGATGACGGTTTTTCTTGGAGTTTTGTCAACCTTCTGCCCATAAGCCTAAAGGGCTTACTGTGCAGTCCCTTTGGAAAAGATTCCTTCACTGTATCTCAAAATAAATTCCTTGAGCTGGTTGCAATATACGAGTTTCAATGTCATCATCCTCTCCTAGTGGTTATACAAAGACTAAATCTCATTCTTGTCAATAATGGGCATGGACAGTCAAAGGGGATACGTAAGCCAATTTCTTCAACCTGTTTGAACATTCTATGTATGGATTTATTCTTGTAAAGTCCTACATTGCATAGAGTTTCCCCAAGTAGTTGTTCAGAAATCAATGTCTAAGAATTATGTCTGTTTAGCTGAGCACACTCAGCCTCACGATTTCTTTAACGTTGAAAGTTTATCGCCAATGTATGACATAAAATGGCAGTTCGTCTTGTGATTCTTAGCAGTATTTCATCGGATTATAGAACAATAAAAACCTCATAAACATTAGGTTTGAGAAGTGCTATCTTATCCGGGGTTGAAATCTCTCGAACAAAGGCATTTCTTATGTGGGTACTGAAAATGTGTAATCTTCCCAGAACAGCTGGTTTATGGTTTCAGATATCTACCAGATACCGAGTCAAAGGATACGACTATTTCTATTGGGCTTGCCTGGTTCATAGGAGTTATAGCTTCAAGTAGAGTGGCGTATGTTTCGCCAGAAAAACGACTGTGTTATTCTTATTCGAATTTTATATTCTGCTAGCTGAAATACCCGGCGTTAGCCGTGGTTTGACCATTTATCCCTATATCTTTTAGACCTAGATTGTACTAGCCCAATAGCCTTGTGTTTCTTTGGGGATATTTGAAATTATTACTTACTTAAAACACGTTAATAGTCGCCCGTGTAAACCATTTCGGAGATATGCCTTGTTATTTGTGTTAGTTTCGGAAAACTTAACCTTTTGTCAAATGCAACATCGTTGTTCAGTTTTTATATGTTAAGTGTGCAAAGAGAACGGAATCTCAAAGCTTTAAAAGATTTGACGATCGCTCAAAGCCTACCGTATTACCATATTCCCCATGCCCCCACAAGGATTGTGCAATAAGATAGTTTCTAGAAATATTTATCTCAACTTACACGAAAAAGATATAGTAATAAGAGTTAGTACAAGAGTAGAGAAAGTCATTGAGTGCAACACAAGAGCTTCTGTGAATTACATTTTCACTTGTATTCGTTTGCAGAACCCGACAGTTGTACTTCTGACCAGGAAGAGAGACTTTCGTTGAAATGGATCACCAGCGCTGCTGTTGAGAAAGGGAAGTACATATTCCGATTGCCCACAATACTGCACCAGGAGCTAGCTACTACCCCTGCACCAGCGGCTGCGGTTATTTATAGTCTCTCAACGATCGAGTAGCCTGTTTCCTTAACACATGGAGCGGCCAACGGAGTATTTTCCTGGGGACTTGACATCATGTATAATGGAGGAGATGAAATGCGGCAAGTTGAGGCTCTGGTAGCGGAAGTAGCGTCGGTTCCTGCATACGGGCTCCGTCCTTCCTATGTTTACGTTGACGTCACGAGAATGCGGGCACAGCCTCCCGTGTCGATAACACTGACAGCTAATATATCGATACCACCTCAACCAACTTATATCTGTCAACCACTCGAAATATGGAGAGCGTCATCAGAGTTCATCGCCTGAGTTGTGTAACAAAGGATTTCGGCCTTGAACTTTCTGCAGCAACTTGCTGTGTTTTCATTGCTGCACAGGCTCTTTCTGTTGTGGCATGACTTTTATTTTCTTAATTTACTGTGGTGCTTTTTGATATTCAAGACTTCTCAAACATACACCACTTTTAAAGACATTGGGAAACACTAAACTTTACTTAATTCCATAAATCGCATTAGAATGACCATGTTTATAATTGGCATAATAATCTATACATGTGAAAATGTGAATAACAGCTACAAAGTGAACCGTTACCAGATTAGGAAATGGCAAACATCCGTTCACCGATTATGCACTGCTTCATATCTTTATTCATTCCTTCGTCAGTGCCTCTTGCTTCACGAAGTCAAGGATATTTGCAATTATTTCCCAGCTCTGAGTGTAATAGCTTACAATTAAAATTTTGAAACACAGGCGTTATAGTATGAACATCACAAATTTAAAGGAAATATGGTAATAATCAGATGACACATCGAAAAGTCGGAATCCAGCTGAGATTTTTTTACCTTTTCAGCTGTTTGTACTGTTATTCTGTATATTACCACACGCTAGTCCAACTGCCTCTCGCTGAACTAACTCTTGCTGAAAGGCAGAAACGCCACTTGCTCCGTGGAGTTCGGCAACTTGTTTAACGCACGAAGGGTTATCTACTGTCGGCGGGGCCGGCTGTTGTGGGCCACCTGGTATAGTACTTTTGATATTTTCCCGGGTGTAAAAGAAATACTAGGGTTATGACATACTAAACCGAAGAAAGGACTATTTAAATACATAACAGGCGTTGGTCCTATAAAAATTACTTAAAAAGGACAGACAGCAGTGATGTGTGATATACGTGGAGTAGATGATGTGATGTTTGAATGTTTAAAGTGAAGAAGTTGAACGAAAAAGCTTCTGCTAGGAAAACGAATATGAGGCATAAGAGATCAAGAGCTGTATAAATATATTGAGGAGATAACGCAAATAATATCGACAATGGCTTTAGAGCAGTATTTACAAAGAGGAGGATTACAAATTGAAAGGGAAAACCACCTCAAAGAGCAATCGTAAGTTGACAAAGAAATATAACAACAAAAACGCAAAGTGCACAAAGTGTAAGAGAGATAGAGAAATAAATAGAAGATAATACCCATACTAATCCAAATAGAAGGGGAGAATTTTGGACCACGAATGGAAGGTTGGAGGCTGCGGAAAGAAGCAAAATAAGTCACGCAGAAATCCCAATGAATCCCACAAGGATTACCTGCAGAGGGAGAGAATAACGAGAGGAAATATATAGCAGACAAGAAGATTATACAAATATTATAGTATCTTCTTATAATAATTGTAAATAAGGTTACAATATAAAATGTGCATAATGGGGCCGGGCGTAGAACCTAGAACAGGCCTGGGCGCGTCGTGTGTTCGCGTGAGAAAAAACAGGTTTCTACCGTCCCATACTTGCGTGCAATAAAGGCACATGAACCAGTCTGTGGCGTACACGTGTTGCTTAATTGTAATTTATTACAAACACAAAATTAAACACTATACAATATTTACATATATGTTCTAGTGTTATATTTTCAGATTTTACAATGCTATTTAGATTTGCAAGACTTTGAAGTATATTAATATGCAATAAACTAAAACACTTCGTAAATCACGTAAACCTGGAACGTTACTTACTGAGTCACTGTTGAAACGTGCAATCTTTTGTGCTTCATTATTTCGTCATATTCTGGCTGCAAATTTGAACATTGCAATCGCAATATGTGCACTAAAATTTCATCATTTAAACTGCTGCGTGAAGCAGTTTCGACATTGTTCAGCTTACTGAAAAACTGCTCACAACAATATGTTGTACCAAACATAGCTACAATGCGACTGCCAAAGAGACATAAATTTGGAAACTTCACTTTGGGTAGTGTACGAAACAACAGTCCTAAAGTCCGCAGAGGTGTGTTGTTCTGGAGGTCGATTAATTCCATCTGCAAAGGGTGTGGTGCATCTTTAACATCGAATGCAAATGGGTTGTTAAACAACCTCCAATCTGCGTCCATGGTCTTCAGATCATTAAATCGGATTTTAAATTCTTCCAGTAAATCTTCCAGAATTGTCTTGTATTTATTTAGTACTTCAGAAGATCCTTTAATAAATACGCATTTCAAATTTGGAAAATGATACAAATCTGTGTGCTGTATTTGATACATCCAGAGTCGCAATTCGTCCATGAAAGCCTTTAGTTCATCAATCATCGTAATGATTAAATTGTCTTTTCCTTCTAGGGTGGTGTTCAATGTATTTAAGTGTAACGTTAGATCACTCAAAAATGCAAAATCACAAATCCAGTCTTTGGTGCTAAGTTAGAGGGGTTTAGAGGATTTGGTAATTTCGTTTGCAATTTTAAAACTGGCACGAACTATGTTTTGCCGGTCAACTATCGTCTTGCTAGTACTGTCACTTTTGACTTGTAAATTTTCCTTAAGACGATCCAGCATTTTTTCACGAGCCACACCTGTCAGCTTCTCTTCACCATATTCTTGCGCATGCGCATTTGTGAAATGCCTCCTAATGTTATAATGTGAAGGATATGATACTGTTGCACCACAAACCAAACAATGTGATTTTCCACCTTCGAAGACGGCGAAATACTTTTGTTCCCATTCGGGATTAAATGTTGGCGTAACGCGTCCTGCACTCATTATGAAAGGTACGTCACTGAACTGGTGTGTCCTCAGCCAACACACACGCTCAAGGTCGTGAGCGCAGTTCCGCTCAATGTGTACCACTTCCCCAGGCCTGACCTAGAAGCTCGGTTATTAGATATGGGCACTTTGTTCCTCATTTCTCTAGTAACCTGCGAATAAGTGCTCTTGCTAGTTGCCTTACTGTGTTATTCATTTATTGCCATTTATATACTTGGATCAAACGCGTACTCATAGTTGATGGCGAACAAATGACCATAGCCTTGTAACCACGCCTTGTGTTTTCTAGGTGTTTAATTATTTCGTTGCTGGAAATTTGGCGCAGATTGTGATTCCGAGAAACCATCTGTATTCTTTGACGGCATATAAAACCGCTATCTCTTGAATGCTACTGAGAACGCTATCCTCATTGTTTATCGGCTGTTTCCACGGGATATGAAATGGCGATCTCTTGAAAGCAAGCCAGAGATGCTACCGCTTGGATAGTCTCATTGTTTATTGACTATTTTCACGGGGCATGAAACTGCAATCTCTTGAATGGGAGCCAGAGGTTCCATCGCCTCATAATTTTCCATGTTTGCTGCATTTATCATCCTTACTTATTATAGGATAGTGTTTATGTTATTCACAACTTCATATGTAACTAAATGGATATCATCATATCCATATGTAAAGACACAAGATCATATTTTAACCTTCCCCCGTTGATTTAGTTATCTCATTTATACACACTCTAGTTCAATGAAATTTATTTTCCCTTTCTTCTTCATTACGAAAATATATGCATTCTTTGATACATACATATGAAAGTATAGAGTTGTAATGTTGGCAAAGAGTGAATAAAGAATACGAACGTAAAAATGGTAACCTTACCAATTTGAAAAGTTGAAGTGGGAAGTGTAATTGTTCTATAGCGATAGACAATTCATAGAAAACAGAAACTTCTGGCTGGTCACTTCGTGAAAACATCGTAATTCAGAAAACTTAAACTTTCGTCGAATACAACATTGTTATTCATTTTTATATGTTAAGTGTGCAAAGAGAACGGAATCTCAAAGCTTTAAAAGATTTGACTATCGCCCAAAGCCTATTGTATTCTAATATTGCCCTTGCACCTACAAGGAACTAAGCAATAAGATAATTTGTACAAATGTTTATGTTAACTAACACGAAGAAGATATAGGAATAAGAGTTTGTAAGAATGGTTAGTACAGGAGTAGAGTGAGTGAGTGAGTGAGTGTCGGGTTTAAGGGCCCGTCGACAAGAGTAGAGAAATTCATCTGAGTGCAACACATCAGATTTTTATTTTTGGAAATGAAAGAAGGAAACTACAATAGTACTAAAATTAACATATATGACATAAACAGCCAGCAATACCTTTATTTTATCGTTAAATGTCAATATAATATGAAGATAAATAAGACTAACAATACTCTAAAACGTTGACTAAAAATCGTTGCAAAACTATGCATTTTAAGGTTAGGATAACCCATTTAGTTGGTAAATAGCTGTTTGTCATCAAACTAGTTATTCAGGATCACGAATTGCCCCATAAAAGGCTGTTCTGGAGTGATAAGACACAGACATATTATCTGAAGAACATACTTGGCCGCGTTTCAGTCTCTTTTAAGAATAGTCGACATTTCTCTTATTCCGCACATTTACGAGGTTTTTATTATTCCATAATCGGATGAGATACTGTGGTTATGTATGTGATGGTGAACTCTACTCCAAGATCTACTGAAAGAGAGCAGAATAAACACATGTGCACAGTCGTATGCAAATCCACTATGAGGAGGTAGACGTAAACTGGTTATAGCTTCATGAATTTCAATAAACGATGTATTTTACAACATTCAACACAAGCAGCAGTGCGCTATCGCTATAAACGTGACGGTTCTCTCTCTGTTATTGTTCCCGAGACCAATTCCCATCCTGTGTAAGAGATATTTATTTTCAATCGATGCTATCCAGTGTCACGACGTCGTAAAAATATCTAATGCTAATATTCACTCTAGTTTTCCTATCCATTGTCACTTCAAACAAATCCATGCCGAGTTTCATAAGGGTAATCTTTGACATTTCTTCACAAATTATGAAAGACAAAACAAACGTTTTTGCATAATAAAGAAATTTTAATTCTTAACTTTCTCAAAATTTCTTATTAACTAAAGCTATAAGTGCTTTGAGGCCCTCTCTGAATAAAAAAAAGCATTTTTAGAAAAAGGTCCGTGTCTGTGTCTGTCAGACTGTGGACAGCATAACTCAAAAACGAAAAGTCGGCTAAAAACGAAAGTTGGTATTTAACCCTTTCAGTCCCGGTGTACATTATAATGGACATACGCATTTTTTGCCTACTTGTAATACTTTTAACGGTTTTTCCTGCTATTTTCTTGTTATACTGTTTGTCACCAATTAAAGATATGTATTTGAGATGTTCTGAATTCTACAAAATTATTTTTTCTACAATTTACATTGTAGTGTTTTTTTTTTAAGAAAAGAAGCAAAATCCATGCAACCGCAGTCAAATGATACCCCGTCATCATCCACGCGTGCCATCACACCGATTATTTTACGTGGGCCTTCCCCGTCCTTTACCACAGGCACATTTGACTGCGGTTGACGAGACTCGAACTCACGACCTCAGACTTTGAGTGCCTGGCAAGTGCTCTACGTGGCGCCTTAATGATCATGGCTGTTCAAGTCAGTGAGCTGGAGGTGTCCCAGACTGCCTAATCTAAACCGGTTTGGAATTAGAGGAAGAACGGCATAAGTAGCAAAATAATTCGGGTCTGAAAGGGTTAAGTTTGATGTCTTTCAAGGATCCGACACGAAATTTTTGAAGAAAATAGCCCCAGCCTAAACTATTCTTTACATGGAAAAGTTTTCGGAAATTTTGATTTTCTTGAAAATGGCTCTAAAGATTTTGATTAAAATGCAATATGCCTGACATATTTGTATGACAAATGAAATGTATATTTTGAATTTTCTGGCTATAGCTCCTGTAGTCACATTTACTCTGGATGACTTTTGAATAACTCGTAAGCCGTAAGAGATAGACAAAATCTTACTATACAAAAAATGTAGATCTTGCTAAAATACACAATTTATGTCTGAGTAAATTTTCTGGTATAGTGAACCATTTCGGAGATACTCTTTGTTATTTGTGTCACTTTCGGAAAACTAAACTTTCGTGAAATGGAACATCGTTGTTCATTTTTACTTTCTCTACTGGTAAGTAGAAAATGTATTGTATTCCAGCCAAAGCTTCGATGTCGAGATTTCACCGGAAATATGTTTTGAGGCACCCCCAGTCAAAAAAAAAGCGTGTGTATGTGTGTGTGTGTGTGTGTGTGTGTGTGTGTGTGTGTGTGTGTCTGTGTCTGTGTGTCTGTCAGTCTGTGGGCAACATAAAGGGAAAGGGGAGAGATGTACTAAATGTTGTGTATTCTGTTATAACTGGCATTACATTCCGGAATGCAAAGATACAGAAAAAGGAAGAGATATTTTAATACTAGATAAATAGGAGATTTTTTCAGTAGAGCTAAAAGTTATATCTCCACATTGTATTACGAGTATACAAAATAGAACTAACCCCGGGGTCCAACAGCACTTTCGGAGCCAAGGCCTACGCCCAGCTGGCATCATGTGTGGGGTGCAATACTGCAAGCTACGACGTAGTCAGCGCCCCGGTCCCTTCAGGTAAGGAGAATAATTTCTAGTAAAATAACGTGAACACGGAAGGTATGCCAAGGAAATGCTATAAACTTGCAACACCAGACTTTCAAATCAAGCACTTATCTTTATCGTCTTCATCTCGAAAACAAACATATCGTCGTGGCTTTGAATAGTGCGTACTACTATTATATACTCGCGTCATCCGCCTCTGACTAGTAGGTCTGGTTCTGCTTGCCTTGGTTAGTGGAGGGGGGGGGGATAATATGTGCAGGGGAACCCCTGTTGAGCACCCCTATTATAGACGGTATTTAATATAATCAAAGAGGATTGGTCGAGTGTAGATAGTGAGTCTTGCCAATAGATAATCGAGTATACAGTTTATTCTGTTTAATTAGAGGCTCTTGTTAAGGCAGTAACTTTGTAGGCTGAAGTATCGGAGGAACAGTACAAGTTTCAGATAGGGTTTCGGCGTGAAGAGAGTTTGTGCTTCCCTTGTCACAAGAAGTTATCCTGAAACGTGTCAGTGACTAGGAAGCGATCGCAAGTGTCGCATCCAATAGATATTTGAGTGGTCCGAGCGAGCAAGCGTGTCTGAAAATGGGACTTTACTGATACAGCGTTATGGATATTATTGGAGGCAAATATCGCAAGTAGGTCAAGAGTGAGTGAGTAAGTAAGTAAGGTGCTGTAATGTTTGCTGACGCCAGATGTAGCCGAGTACCAATACTTTCAGAAGTTTCCTCTTTCATATTGGAGAGAACGATCCAACATTTCTACACTTTATACAAGAAAACCTTATTTCCTCACTGCATCTTCCATTTCTTCTTTAAATTTTGGAAAAGTAATATTCGATTGCCACAAAGACTTATAGAAAGTGTGGAATAGTAGGCAAAAACAAACCAACTAAAAAGTAATTAATATTTAATTCACCAAGTTTTATTTTTACCTTTCCGATATTTACATTTTTACTTTCTCTACTGATTAGAAGGAAGTATTGTATTCCACCCAAAAATTCCATGTCAAGATTTCACCAGAAATATATGTTTTGATACCCCCTGAATAAAAAAAGCATTTTTAGAAAAAGGTCCGTGTGTGTGTGTGTGTGTGTGTGTGTGTGTGTGTGTGTGTGTGTGTGTGTGTGTGTGTGTGTGTGGACAGCACAACTCAAAAACGAAAAGTAGGTTAAAAACCAAGGTTGGTATTTAAGTTTAATGTCCTTAGTGTCCCTAAATTACACTTCACATGGAAAAGTTCTCGAAAACTTTTATATTCTTGCAAATGACTAACGATTTGGATTAAAATGTCATATGTTTGAGATATTTTTATGTTAAATAAAACGTATATCTCGAATTTTCTGGCTATAGCCCCTGTAGTCGTATTTACTCTGGACAACTTTTGCATAACTAGTAAACCGTTACAGATAGACCTAGTCATACTATACAAAAATGTAGATCTTGTTCAAATACATAATTTATGTCTCAATAAATTTTCTTGTAGGGTGAACCATTTCGGAGATATTCTTTGTTATGTGTGTGAGTTTCGGAAAACTTAAAACTTTCGTGAAATGGAACATCCTTGTTCATTTTTTGATATCTTAAGTGTGGAAATAGAATGGAATCTCAAAGCTTTAAAAGATTTCACTATCGCTCAAAGCCTACTGTATTCTAATATTCCCCTTGCACCTACAAGGAAATAGGCAATACGATAATTTGTACAAATATTTTTCTCAACTAATAGTACAAGCACAGAGAAAGTCATGTGAGTGCAACACAGACTTTTTGTTAGTTATTTCTAAGAATTTCCTTGTTATTGGTTTGAATCTTCCAACAGCTCTCAAATGAGAAGTCGTTATTCATTTGTGCACCTCCCTGGCTATGCTAAAACAACAGACTTTCAAAGTTACACAGCGATCAACTTTTCAAAGGCTAAAACATGGAATAAAACCATTTCTGCAAATGTTTATGACGATTAATATGGGGTAAAAGAAGAATAAGGCTTTTTAAAGAACAATTAGTTGAAGAATTGGACGAGAAATTTCTGTGAATGAACATAATTAGATTTTTTAGAAGCTTACGTTAAGTTTAATTTTAAATGATGTACGACGCCTCAGGTTTGTCTGTCTCCTGGCAGATCTTTGAGTTCGAAAAGACAATTCTTTGGATTCGAGGAAAACTGTAATGTGGATTTATTTTAAGTCATTGGCTTATAACTTACCTTGAAGTCTCATTATTGCTTTTTTGTTACAAATATTTGAAATACAATTTTTTACATTATTGTTGCTTCGTGGGTTGTTCCCAGTAAGTTGTCTGGTTTACTTCCACTGAGCGACAAATCCAGACAACAAAACGCAGTCGCGAATACTTTCGGGGAGATGTTTGTAATTTACTGACGTTACGTTTTAATTAAAGTGGCGTGTGTCTGGATTTAAGAGTGGAGCTATGAAGATAAACCACTCAGGGACCACAACGTCCGCTATACCACAACCACTCGATTGCGGTATGGCATCACGTGCCTTCAAAATTCCTCAGAGGCTTTAACTTTTTATTAAATGCACGCGAGACCAAGATAAAAAGATCACATCACTTTTCTAATCATTCTTCTCTAAAATATTCCTGTAATTATACTTTTATCTACTACAACGAATACCAAAGGGATAGTGAAGACTTTTAAAAGCGGTTCACTATGAGTGAGTTGAAATTCCGCAGTTTAATGAACACACCCAAAAGTTGACCTAGTGCAGACCTTTCCAACTCGAGCACTTAGCGCTGGGGCGCGCCGGTGCGGCACTCAGTGGCCACTGCGAATGCATGTGTGCGACAGACAGTAAGAGTAACATATTCTCTCTTCTCAACGCAGATGTCGTGTTAAATAGGATATAACAGAACCATAGCAGTTATTATAGCTTTTTCTTTGTTACAAAATGTCGCTAATTCTTTGTGGGAAGATTTGTATTTTGTTGCCAATACCGAAGGGAAAATGCAATACTTAATTTGTCAAAGAAATTAACGATATGACATCTAAACTCAAATTTCCAAACAGAGCCAAGAAAACTACAGTGCGGCGCAATTCTAAAAGACGGGTACTACCACTACAGCGGCGATTTAATTAAATTTTACAAAGCTGTTGGTCAACAGAAATTTCCCAAAATTCATGCAGTCTTAAAGTTTGTGTCAATGTTCGGTACAACTTATGCATCCAAACATATGTTTTCAATTATAAATTTAAACAAAACAAAAAAACAGCATCAGGCGGTACTACGAATTTCTACCGCCAAATCTATTGTACCGTATATTCATAAATAGTTGCCACCTGTCTCATAAATATACACAAGGGTAACCAAAATATATGTTAGAGGCGCCTCACCGCAGGCACAACTATCGTTACAACAATACCCTCTGGGTTCTGCTTCTGTCACTTCACCTTCCCTCATCTCTCCGGTGCCCAGCTCAGCACCGGTACCACTGTCGGTGCCGCGAGAGACCCCGGCGGCACATCAGTTGGAAAGGTCTAACCTAGTGGATTGCTTCTTGGCTGAGATTCGAACACCTAATTACGGAACCTTGTAACCTTAGTTACGGGACTGTATAACTTTGGCGCTCCGCCGCGTAGATGATCGCTGGGTTCAAGGACCGTGTAAGGCACGGTGTGTGTATGTGAGAGAATAAAAGGAATAAGCAACCAGCTAAACAATGAAATTCTCTGGCTACAGCCCACCTAGTTCTGTTTACTCTTGGTGACTTTTGTATAACTGTACAAAAAATGTAGGTCTTGCTAAAACACACAATTTATGTCTGAATAATTTTGTTTGTAGAGTAAACCATTTCGGAGATATTCCTTTTTATTTGTGCCAGTTTCGGAAAACAAAACTTTGGTGAAATGGATCATCGTTGTCCATTTTTTTATATTTTAAGCGTGCAAAGAGAACGGAATCTCAAAGCTTTAAAAGATTTGACTATCGCTCAAAGCCTACTGTATTCTAATATTCCCCATTGCAGCTACAAGGAAATAAGCAATAAGATAATTTGTACAAATGTTTATCTTAACTAACACGAAGAAGATATAGGAATAAGTGCTTGTCAGGAGCATAGGTACAAAACTTTGCCTCCCCTGAACTTTGTCATGCATCATACTATAAATAGTAGACAAAATGAAAAGGGTCAATGAATAATAATGATTGTGCTAAGGGATGCGATACATCGCAACTGCTCCTTGTAGTAGGTACATTTATTTGGGACAGGGGGAGAAAAGATACCAGCGACGTGCAGAATGGTGTACGACACAACACAACGATGTAATCCTCTAGGGCCCGAGCGTGGCCGCCAGATGGCAAATGTTCCCTCCTCATACATACAAATGCGATCAGCTTTAGTGGTGTAGATATTGAAAATTAAGCTGCTGAAAGCGATCCTTCAAATAATAATCGCCAGAGAATGTCCCCTCCGCACGCTTAGCGCAACGAAACATGAAATGTGTGCTCAGTGAACTTTATTAGAAATACTAATGTCGTGGCCGAAAGGTTAGAGCATTCGCCTACCACCTAGGCGGCTCGGGTTCGATCCCAGGGACCCGAATGTGATATTTGTGGTGGAGGAAACGGCGTCTGGGCGGGTTGTCTCTGGCTCTCCGGTTTCTCCCGCCACTCATTCTACCAACTGCTCCATTACCTTTCAAATTATCCATTTCGCCTGCATTTCATATCATCCTCTTCCTCACTATCATACCTGGTGCTTGGCTGATTACTCGCTTCCAGGTCTTCACTCTGTCCGGTCGATAGGTTCCTGTGCTGTCCTACATAAGGGAAGGGTAACCAGATAAAGAAAAAAAAGTATCTTTATGAGGCTTGAGATTCTGTTGCGTAGTGTAAATTTACAACATGGGACCAATACTGTACTGAGTGAGAGATGCGCAGATGGTTATTCTAGCACGGTTTGAGCCAGTCATTTCTTTTAAAGTCTGAGATTCTGTTCGTTCTGTACGGCTAAGATACAAAACACTATAACTATCTTCTATTTGTCGTAAGTTTAAGTATTCCAAAACCCACACAAATAACAAGCAATATATCCGAAATTGTTTACTCTACTCTATGTTTTAACGAGATTACGTTTTTGTATAGTAACATTTGGTCTATCTCTTACGCTTTATTCCAAAGTCCTCAAGAATAAACAGAACTTACATAGGCTATAGCCAGAAAATTCAAAGTATACATTTCATTTGTCACAAAAATATCTTAAACATATGACGTTTTAAACAAAATCGTTAGAGCCATTTTAGAGAAAATCAAAAGTTACGAAGAAAGCTCCATGTAAAGGGTGGTTTAGGGTAGAGCAAGTTTCTTCAAAATCTTCGTGTCGCATTCTTGGAAGATATTAAACTTAAATAGCAACTTTGGTTGTTAACCACTTTTGGTTTTTGAGTTATGGTTTCCATAGACTGACAAAGATACACATCTGGACGTTTTTCTAAATAGTCTTGTTTTTGGATTCAGGGGCCTCAAAACATATAGGATGAAATCCACACATCGAAATTTTGGATGGAATATAATATTTCCTCTACTATACGTAGTATAGAAAACATAAATGTCATTTTTGGTCCAAAATAGTCTATTTGTATACGTCCTCTGCCTTTCACATAAAAAATTGCTCATTAAGTGAATTTCTAACGGATTAGTTTAAAGGAACGGATGTCAGTTATACATAATAAATTACTCTGCATATGTTGATAGCATGCGTTGCCACAATAAAGTTCTGTGTAGACAGACACACATAAATAGTTGCGAGGATATCGCTTCAGCCAGTCATAATTTTGGTGAAGGTACTCGAGCGAAGCAAGAACGACGAGACTCATCTGAAGACTGCAGCGAGCGAGCGAGCGCTGTGAAGTATCGATAGTCGATATGTACCGTCTACATCAGAGGTATTCGCGTGCAAGGGGTGGTGTCTTTGAAAGGAACACTAAAAGCTGTCGGGTTCATGTCAAAACAGTGACGTTGTGTTTAAGAGTTCTTAGTCTCGCAAGCTATGTCAAATGATGGATCGGTAGATCCTTATTCAGTCACACAGAGAATAAGATTACCTTTCTTTAAGGCAGATTTTAAAACACTGATACCTTGGAACTCAAATTTCTATTTAAATGGACCTATAAAATGATACATTTTCCACTTTGATTATAAAAAAATCTGATGCGTTGCACTCACATCGCTCTACTTTTCTATTCTTACAAATTTATTCCTCTAACCTCTTCATGCTAGTTGAGATAAACATTTGCTCATTTCCTTGTAGGAGCAACGGGAATATGGGAATACAGTAGGCTTTCAGCGATAATCAATCTTACAAAGCTTTGAAATTCCCTTCTCTTTGCAGGACTAAAATATACAAAAAGTGAATGGCGTTCTTCCATTTGTGGGAAGTTTTAAGTTTTGCAAAACGCACTCAAATAACAAGGTATATCTCCGAAATAATTCACTACGCAAACAAAGTCATTTGGACATAAGATGTATGTTTTAACAAGATCTACATTTTTGTATAGGAAGAGTTTGTCTATCTCTTACGGTCTACCAGTTGTGCAAAAGTCATCCAGAGTAAACAGGACTACGTGGCCTGCAGCCAGAAAATTTCTCTGCAGCTGCCTGCCAGACTTGCAGAGGTCTTAGCGGACGAAAAAACAGCGGTTGATAGAGTTTTTAAGTTTATAGCGGAGTGCAATATCAATTTGAGGATTTAAAATTTTAGTTATCCGTTTATGCTTTTGGACATATTTATCACCTTGTTTCATATCTGGCTATTGCCACTGTTTTTTACTTTTTGTGTATATTTTCTTTGTTGCTAGTATTTTTATTTTTGGATAAAATTTATATCTGGCTATTGCCATGAATCTTTTAAGGGCGCTGATGACCTCGAAGTTGAGCGCCCTTAAACCAAACCAACCAAGCCAGAAAATTCAAAACATAAATTTTATTTGTCATAAAAATATCTCAAATATATGGCATTTTAATCAACATTTTTAGAGCCATTTTCGAGAAAATAAAACTTTTTCGGAAACATGTCGATAATGTGGTCCAGGAATTGTCAAAATCTTCGTCTCGCATCCTTGAAGCATATTAACCTTAAATACCAACTTTGGTTTTTAACCGAATTTTCGTTTTTGACTTATGCTATCCACAGGCACTCACACAGACACACATGGACCTAATTTGTAAAGGTACTTTTTTGGAACAAGGGGTCCTCAATACATACATTTCCGGTGAAATCTGGACATCAAATTTTTGGGTGGAATACAATACTTGCTCTACTTTCTACACATGTTTTGCAGAGTGAACCATTTTGGACATATTCCTCTTATTTGTGTGAATTTTGGAAAACAAACTTTCGTTTAATGGAACATTGTTATTCATTTTTATATGCTAGCCGTTCTAAGAGAACCGAATTTGAAAGTTTTAAAAGATTTGACTATCGCACAAAGGCTACTGCATTCTAACATTCCCCTTGCACCTACAAGGAAATAAGCAATGTGATAATTTGTACAAATGTTTATCTCTACTAACACGTCAGATTTTTTTATTTAAAGCTGTATAAGGATAGCAAGGATGTGTATCTAGGAGGTGCATCCTTGAAGGTTATTACAGCAGTAAGTACTCCATGCACAAACGTTGCATTTAACGCTGAAAGAAAGTGCAGGATGAGGTCGACAGAAGTTGCTTCCTAATTCATGGGGCAGGGCCTCCTCGGACGACCTACTTCATGCATGTTGCAAAGAGACAACAAAGAGGGATCCCTTGCCTAGAGAGGCGAGAATGCCACTCTGGTCTTATGTACGATCCTACCTTCTTGATATGACAGCGATCGATGTCGGGGAGAATTTTACGGTCCTTTCCCATTTCCATTTGCAATGAAATCGGATCGCGCGTCTTCGCAAATTGCGTTTTTCCACTGCCGGTTGCCGAACTCAAATAAGATGTTTTTGAAACATGGTTTCAAGAGGTCAATACGTGCGCCATAACTAGTAGATGCTCGGATTTTCTTGCAAGATCCTCTTAACGGATTTGTTCACAACACTGTATTAGATACTGCTTTATAAAGGTATCGGCATAGGAATTTTCTTCTACTGGTAGTCTGGTACGGGGTGCACTCAGCCTCGTTGAGTCCCTGAGACACAAATTGAGTGGCGATCCCGGTTGCAAAGACCGCATATACCGCCCGGGAAGGACGGCTAATACTGCACGTCTGTGGTTGACAGAACGGTGGCAAAGAATGGCTATTGTTCTGCACGGGTAATTGTTCAGCCACAGCCAGGTTCAGTTGACACCGACTACGGCTGTGACGCTACTAAAATAGTTTTTGAAAAGAAGATAAAGTCTGATAAATTACACTCACATGATTTTTCTACCCACTTTTACACAAACTATTCTTATAAACGCTTCTTGTTAATCGAGATAGGCGTTTATAAAAATCAGGGCTGGGCAACTGGTGCTCACTGGGCGCAGCCTACTCATGGTCTCGCACTAATAACTCTATGTTCAGCAGGTAAAAAATTAAGGTATCCCGCGAGTCGCCCTGACCAGCTATAAGTGATTTTATCTCTTAAATCTCTCTGATTCCTATGTGATGCCTTTTAAACTTCCTTCTCTTTGTATGACAGAAACGAAGAACCGAATAGCGACTTCTCATTTGAGAGAAAGTATAAGATTTTAAAATGCTGGTCAATGAGAAGGAATCAGATCTAAATTTTACATAGTAAGATTTTATCTCTTGTTACAAAAATTATTGAGAATGTGGAGGACTTCAGAGAATTCGACATATTCATTTCATTTTTAATGATAATACATTTAAAGTTGTAGCCATTATTAAAAAAACGGAAACTTTTGCAAATGGACATTTGCTTTACAACCTTGCATCCTATATTTGTTATTTAATCAATTTTTCATTTGAGAGTTGCGCTGTTCACGATCAGACATTTTCCTACTAATAGATTGTTTTATTTAGGAATCCTCAAAACATATTTCCTGTGAAATTTCCGTGCTGAAGTTATGGGTGGAATACAATACTTCATCTATTTACTATAAGTTCATATGACGAAAGTGTTTCTACATGAGGATACTTTGGGGTTTGGATCGTTTTTAAACATTCGCTTGATATCTTAGACAGTGTAAAATATGAAGTGTGATTTTTTCTTCCGTTCTTGAGTACATCAGTTCTCAGACCGATGCGTAAACTCGTGCGTGCATCTTTGTGTAAAAGTGTATGCTTTGGTGAAGAGGGAGTCAACAGCTTGGAGAATTGCCCTGCAGAAAAATGCGCAGAACACGGGAGCTGGTGCACTAGTGGGAAAGCATTTGTTTGCAAGAAAGCGTTTTAAAACCCGAGCAGAGGAGGGAAACTGACCGTGAATCCGGTTGGAATAATTCCAGATCGTAAATTTAAAAGCAAATCGTGTGCAGATCTGAACCGTGGCAAAGCTTATTTTACAGTACGAAAGGATTGTCTAATGAATAAACATTATTGCTGATTTTCTCGATAAAGACAGCAAGTCGTTATAGCATTGTGCAAGCTATAACTTAACCACCAAACGAATTACTTTCACCAGCATCATAAAAAGCTACAGCTTAACATAAAGAAGCACTTATGAAAATATATGTACCTATAATAAAAATATGATGCTCTGCACTCACATTCCCCTTCAACAAATATTCTCACAAAACCATATTATTCTATCCGCTTCATATTAATGGAAATGCGTTTGTAGAAATGCTTTTATGACATATTTGATTGTAAATAGAGCTGGCGCAACGTAAGCTAGCCAACCTGCAGGATGCGCAGAAGACTATTTTCGTACCATTACGCCTCTTGCAGGGCGACAGTATCTCTATTACGGGCTCAAGTATCTAACAAGTCTCGAAGTATGCATATCGCAATGTGAAAGTGGCACGTGGCCTTCAATCGAGCAAGATAACCCGACCTTGTCCGAGTAATACAGAAATTTACCGCTGCTCTCGTTGGCAAGTTTTCGTTGAACTATCTCTCCAATGGGAATAGGAGAATAAGTAGACTTAAGCGATATTAAAAACTTTCAAGCGTTCGTCACTACGTGATGACTTTGAAATATTATTCTCTTAGCATGGCCAGGATAAATAAAATAGCAAGATATTTCATTTAAGACAGTTCTTGACTACTGAAAAATTTAAATAAATAACGGGGAACATATTCACAAATGGCTGACTCCTTTGACCTAAACTGAGGTCCAAGAAATCTACATTTTACCTTTTTTACTACCTTTAGTAAAGTAAACGAAGCATTGTATTCCAAACAAAACTTCGATATCGAAATTTCACCGGAAATGTATGTTTTAAGGTACCTGAATCTGTGTGCCTGTGTGTATGTCAGTTTGTGGACGGCATAAATCAAAAACGAAAAGTCAGTTGAAAACCAAAGTTGGTATTTAAGTTTAATGTCCTTCAAGGATGCGACACGAAGATTTTGAAGAAAATTGCTCCATCCTAAGGTACCCTTTACATGGAAAATTTTCGAAAATTTTGATTTTCTTAAAAGTGGCTCTAACGATTTTGATTAAAACACCACATGTTTAAGACATTTGTATGACAAATGAAATGTATGTTTTGAATTCTCTGGCTATAACCTATGTAGTCCTGTTTACTCTAGCTGACGTTTGAGTAACTCGTAAACTACAAGTATAAGAGATAGACAAAATTTTACTATGCAATTTTTTTTTTTTTTTTTTTTTTTTTTTTTTTTTTTTTTTTTTTTGTGGAGTGAACCATTTGGAACATATTCCTTATTATTTGTGTCAGTTTCAGAAAGCGTGAAACATCGTTACTCATTTTCTTTATTTAACTTTGACAATTCCAGTAATTTTGCAATTACTGTAGCACTGTACCTAGTAGCAAAAATAATAAAAGATAATGCATAGAAAAAACAGGTGAATTCAGTACATATAATTTTTTTCCTGTAAATACTGCGACAGAAAATCAATTTGATAGCAATCTCGGAATATATCTGGATTGGTAAATTCTAAAGGGAATCTTCTTTGGAATGCAACAGTGATTTTGTCGGTGCTGGGGGATAATTTGCAAGGGCAATTGAGTGAAACAAAACGGAGTCCCCTAGGTGTAGCATCATCGCATTCCTGGCAAAGTGTTTTCGTTCTTAGGTCGACCCACTTTCTCTGAGTCTCAGGCAGGCAAGCTGGCTGGCGATATTGATTGCCCACGCCGTGTCAAGAGATACTGTGGTAGTAGCCAGCATCCCACCACATACGCAATTGGATTTACTGTTACTTGCAACTTCAACATTTCCCTCGTACCTAACATTACCTACTCCCAACATGAATTAAACATTCCCTAAATAAAATTGAAGTCCGTCGACGTGAACAACAGCCACAAATAAATTCTGTCCTCATTGTAATTAAAACATGCGTAACCTCGTATCCGTTTGTAACATTAACACCCATAAAATAAATTTAAAATCTAAATTATAAGAGAGAAACTTTTTGGAAGAAGGGAGAAAAAAAAATTTCTTTCTCTACTGGTAAGTAGAGGAAGTATATATTTCACCCAAAAATTCGATATCGAGAGTTCACCGGAAATATATGTTTTGAGGCCCTCTGAATAAAAAAAATGCATCTTTAGAAAAAGGTCCCTGTGTGTGAATGTCAGCTGGACAGCATAACTCAAAAACGAAAACTGTTAAAAACAAAAGATAGTATTCAAGGTTGGTGTCTTTCAAGGATGCGACCCCATGATTTTGAAGAAAATTGCTTCACCCTAAACTACACTTTACATGGAATTTTTTTACGAAAATTTTGATTTTCTTGAAAATAGTTATAACTATTTTGATTAAAATGACGTATGTTTAAGATATTTGAATGAAAAATGTAATGTATATTTTGAATTTTCTAGCTGTAGCTTGTGTAGTCCTGTTTACTCTCGATGACTTTTGAATAACTCGTAAACCGTAAGAGACAGACAAAAACTTACTTTACAGAAAATGTAGATCTTGATAAAATACACAATTCATGTCTAAATAAATGATTTTGTAGAGTGAACCATTTGGGAGATATCCCTTGTTATTTGTGTCAGTTTCGGAAAACTTTAAACTTTCGTGAAATGGAACATCGTTGTTCATTTTTTATATGACAAGCATGTAAAGAGAACGGGATCTCAAAGCTTTAAAAGATTTGACTATCGCACAAAGCCTACTGTATTCTAACATCCCCCTTGCACCTACAAGGAAATAAGGAAAAAATAATTTCTGTAAATATTTCTCTGAAGTAACACGAAGGTGTAGGCATAAGAGTTTGTAAGAATGGTTAGTAGAAAAGTGGAAAAACTCTCGTGAGTGTAATACATAAGATTTTTCCTTTTCTACTACCCCACTTTAAAAATTCGGTGTCAAATATTCACGAATAAACGTATATTTTAAGGTAAATGACGCACTTCTTGCGATTTTGTAGATCATAACTTTTACTCCTGCTTGTGAGGGATAGTAAAAAGCTAGTTTTAATGGCAAAGCAGTATTGCACAACTAATGAGAAAAAACATATGTCAGCAATATGTAATGAGAGTAGGCGCGCAAGGTCTGTTTGACACGTGACTGCCGATTAGTCATTCTTGAAGCTAAAAAAATAAACAGATAAGGTTATTGCTACAGCAAACAGTCGAATGACCTAGTCAGGGAATTGGTTTTTGCTTTCCCGGTATAATAAGTGAAGAAAATATACCGATTTTAATGAGAAAATACAAGAAGAGATATGAGACGTCGTAGAAGAAAATACGAATAAGTTGTTGGAATGCGAAGCCGGAACTGGCGAAAATGCCAAATATCTTAAGGGGAGATGAAGAACAACAATAATAAGAAACTAATCGTTGTTTGATTTGATGAACATGTTATCAGAATGTTAGTTTTCTTACTGTATCAAGGAGTAGGGCTTTGCTTCTTACAAAGCCGGTGCTATGACAGGGGAGCGTCGCTAACCGTTGAGATTAATCCACATTTGCCCAAGCTCCATGCTCCGCAATTAAGTTAACTGACCTGGCAGAGAAGGTGGTCTGCTCCATTGTGAATTATTACAAACGCTCCAGAGAGAGGCGCTGTTACTTGGAGCCTGTATACGTATCATGGCAACAAGCACACCGATATATTCTCAACTTCAGTGCGCAATGATGAACGGCCCAATCATCTTTCTAATTTAACTAATGTTATTTAACCACAGGGGTTCCTATGAGGCTGCAGAGCAGTTGGCAGCAATGGTGATGGATCTTCTAGCAAACAAGGTATGACGTTTATGAATGGCGTTGTGTGGTATAGGCTGTTCTTTTTAGTAAAAAAAGATATCAGCAAGCATGTAAGCAATTAAATACCTATTCTGGGCTTAGGTTAGGCATTTGCATCCGGCAGATGGAATAAATTTGTTTGCTATGGAATGTGACGCTAACTGCAGACAAATAACACCATAAATAGTGTGTCGCCGGCCGACAGCGGCCATTGAAGACGATCTAGAGCAATCTACCTCATACCACTGGGCGGCCGGGCGCCTGAAAAGCCTTGGTGTTAGCCAGCTCACACCAATTTTTTTGTTACATTCTGATATTCAAAATCTTCTCCCACAAAAATGTAGCTATATATGTTTTACTATATACTTCAGAATATGCGTAGTGTGCGTTTGGACTTTTGATATTATTATACCTCATCTTTTATAAACATCATTAATATAATAATGCACTATTTTATGGCATTTTTACACTTTGCGGTATTAAAAATGTTTTACGAAAAATTATGCACTAATCAAAGCTTCCTTCCTTTAACTTGTTGCAAAGGTAATAAGAGATACACTTTTAAAAAGTCAACTCTGTTCAACGTCTGCTGGAGGAGGTGGATTTTGATTATACCCAATAAAATTAATATAAATAAATTAATACCTTAGGAATTTGATTAGATATTGAAATTAAATTTGTTACACATATTTCCTTAGTTGCTGATAATACCTATGTAAAACTTTAAGTCTCTATGTTCAATGCTTTAGAAAATCCATTTTTCACTTCGGTGTACCTTTAAAGTCAATTGCTACTTCCTGATAAGTTCGTCAATGTATAAATTAAAAGAGTGGTCGACAGGGGAACTCTTGTCTTAGTCCCTGATTTAATACAATCTCGTGATTTGATTTTTATTTGCAGTTTTTATTTTAGTGTTAGTATTTACATATAAGCTTTGAATAGCAATAATAAGCAGTTTTGGGAAGCCTCTAATGCTTAATATTTCGCATAGGGTTCTCATTATTATTAATCAAAGAATTACTTTAGGCCACAAGGTTATCAATACGTCGAAGTTAGACATATAATACTAACAGTTAAGGTTTCTCCTTCTAATACCCAGAAGTAGTCCAACATTGTCGCCAACCCCTTTCCAGTAGCTATTAGCCTTAATTTATTTGCGAGTTAGCGTTTGTTAGCTGTTCCCACTCATTCCCTGAGAGTAAGATCCCACCGTTCGCCACTATTGCAGCCGGCAGTGGAACATTCCAAAAGGAGATATTGGAGATGACATCAAAAAGGTATCGCAGACCAGGAGACATCAAAATATAACTAGAAAACCGTAAGGCTCTTATGCAGATCATCAGTAAACTTCGAAAAGTTTCAGTGAAATTTCAGTCACTGTGATCAAAATAGAAATTGTGCTTGTCGGTTCAAGATAATATTTTGAGAAGATTCAAAGTCTAACGCTTCCGGTTTCCAGATGAATCTAGTAAAGCATATGAAAAACGCAAACAACGCAGTCGATATGAGCTAACGCCCGATAGCTATGCAACACACCTAACGCACATGTAATGCGGGTAGGTCCTTAACTGACCAATACTTATAATAGTTTAGGTAAACTACGGTAATTTTACAACCTAGCTGTCTACCAATTTTTTTATTACGTAGCCTCTTTAGAATTACTCCATATAAGATCTGAATAAGGGAAATACCTTTATTCTCTTCTGAAGAACTTTTAGTAGTAAAAATATAGTGTTAAATAATACTTTAAGTATTAAACAATATTAAAGTTTTTATTTTTATTTAGCTTTGAAAGGTTATTAATTTTCTTTATATTATCCTAAATATCACCTTAATAAATAAGAGTTATTTATATTACAAATGTCTGATAAGGCACGTGTAATATACAGTGTTTTATCCTACCTTAATATTAACTAAATTAATCTTATACTTTATTAAGATTAATATTATTAGAGTCGTCATTACGAGGAACTGAATTTTAGTCGTGACGGAGGTACTGCATGTTGGTAAGCTGTTACGCAAACTCGCTGGAATAGCCAATTTCAGTTCTGGTTGTTTAAACTGCACCAAAATAAATGAATGAAATTGATATTACTGAAGAAGTTTCAGATTATCCTAAAAACACTGTACTTAGTTTGTCACCCGGCAACTCGAAGGATTTATTTGACAAGCAATTTTCATTATTTAAAGAATGGAGAGCTACCAAAGGACGTGTTGTCAGCATATTTTACACTTTTGTTGTTTTCTAGAATACACGAAATGTATACATGAAGTCCATAGGATAAGATAAAAAATATTAATCATATTATATTCCTTTAAAGATTAACGCTGGGCATGGTAAGACAATTTATTTTCCAGGTGTCAACAGCGTGCTATAACGTTGCGATAATATATCAGCGTGTCTTTTAACCAGCATTTTCTTTGCCTTATTTATTGACCGATATAGAATATAAACAGCTGGGATGTATTTTTATTTTTTCCTACATGCAGAATGATTTATACCCTTCAAATGCAACGGATTTCACTTCCACTACATCTGCCACTGAAAAATACAATCTAATATTAGTTATTTTGCTGCGGTTGTCAGTTACCTCGCTATCACTGAAACAATAAATAATTAGAAGCGCGCTGAACCACAGGTTCATCTGGAAAATAAAATTGTTCAAGGCCACCTGGAAAAATGACATCCTGTAACAAACTCCAATAAACGTAGGACTTTGTGGTGGGAAATAGGAAAGGTACAAACAACAAAACATATACTAAACACTATCTAATTAAATATTTTTCTGTTTAAGACATTTTAATGCTACGTTCTTTGGAAAGAACACATTTACTCTCGCTTAATCTAATGCTAAATATTTGTTACATTTTTTTGCAATAGTCAGTATATACGTTATAATAGAGTATAAATGTATTTGTGTAATTTGGCAAACCCTTCGCCTGGAAGCAGTTCATCGCATTTATCTATTGCTTGAGTTATTTCGGATATTATAACGAATAATTTCAATTTATACCTTGTATAATATTTTAAGCAGAGTAGGATTGCTCTTTCAAATACAAGTAAATAGAGTATTATTATTATTATTACGTCAGTTATTTTACGCAATAACTACATATTCGGTTTAAGGACTCTAGCTCTCTGAAATTAAACATAAATAAACATACAAAGCTCGCTACGCTTCTCAAAAGTGCGAAAGAAAGGTAATATAGGACGAAGATGAAAGATTAGTACGTATTTGGAAAAATAACTCACAAAAGTGGGTATCAGATACTGAAAATGCGATAATATATAGAAAATGGAAAAAAGAGAGCAAAATGCTCAGTTAACCATGTTCAGGATTGATCGGAGGGATTGAAATAAAAGTTTATTCCTAAAGTCAAGTAACTATTATAAAAATCGCGACAGTTAAGTGAGGAAAGGAAGTGGAAGCGATAAAGGGATAAGAAACAAGTGAGTCAGTGAGATGTAGGAAGTTACTAGCCAATGACTATGAACTATAAGAAAGAATGAGGGGGGAAATAAATTTTAGAATGCAATGGGTAATTCAAAATAATAATGAACTTAAGGAAATGGAAAGTGTACGAGAATTTAAGATTTAAGTGATACAAAAGTCGAAAATTAAAAGAAAAAACAAACAGCACACGTCAAAAATAATATGTACAGAGTCTCAGAGGACTGTCCAATGACAAAAGGGTAGGGCCCAAGTTCAATACCAGTGCAAGATATATCTGAGTTGAACTTATATTCATGTTCAACTACGAAACAACTCGGGAATATTAACTTAATACTAATTGTGGGTATACTTAGCATAAGATAGTATAAAAAACAATAGCAAACCTTCATAATCATTTTTCAGTAAGAGCTTCAGGTAGTTGTAAGTAATATGTAGAGGATAGATTTAATAGAACCGGTACCTATTACAGTGGGGTGTTATGACAGAGACCTTTATGTAAATGGAGCACTTTAAAACCGGAAAGAGGCCGCGTGTGAACCATATTTCTTGGTTACTCGTCTGAAAATGGCTGCTCGTATATTTTTGGATGTGATCCACGGAAAGGTAAGTGAAACATGCATACCGCCTCTAGTCAAGCTCTTCTCCGGAAAACTTTAATCGGCTTTCGAGTAATTAACTGACAAGGCAGGTCCTATAGCTACACGAACAAAAGGGAAGGTTACATTTTCTAAACGGCTCCTGAGCGGATTGGAAGGGTAATTTAAAGTGTGAAAGAAGGTATTTACGGCGTCGAGTGGGTTGATAATTGAAATCAGATACCCTTTTAGGGGACTTAAAAGAATTTCTTCCTAAGCTCAAGATACTAATACGATACTACAGTAAAATTACCCGAGCGAGGGGACTCCCAGGAACCTGTGAAGCTCGTATTCGGAGGTTTAGCATCTGTTCATGGGGTTTTTTCTCGGTTTTCTGCACTGGGTTGGTTCCCCTTCTACCACCAATTTCCTACCCTCATTTTACATTTTTACCTCAATTCTTTCTGGGTTGTAGGAATATTTTCTTTTCTTTACTTGTTTACCCTTACAACCCCTACGCTTTACAAGCCAATGCCTGTCGGGGAGCACAGGAACAGAGTGAATACCTAGAAGTGGGTGGTTAGCCAAGCAACAGGTATGATTGTGAGGAAGAGGATGGTATAAAATGCAGGCGAAATCGATGATTAGAAAGGTGATAATGGAGCAATTGGAGGAATGGGTGGCGGGGGAAACCGGAGAACCGGGAGAGAACCCTCGGGAGGAAATTCCGGCACACCGGCGTTGCCGATGTGATCATTGTCATCTACAGATATACGTGATTCAGTGAGCATAAGAGGCAGCTTTGTTTACGTTCCCTGTCCGGTATTTCCTGGGCTACGTCCGTGTTCAGCAAACTTGAAGAGGCAAGTAATGAAATGCCTCGTCCGGTACATAACCTATAAACTTCGGTATTGATGTTGTATACAATAGCTCCTCTGCTACCATAAGGAAGTAGGAGGGAAATCAAAATGAGTGACATTATCTCACAATTGCGTCCTAATATTTGTGTGAAATAAATCACAGTTAATTATACAGAACATTCAGGGCGTATTACCACTTTCGAGCAATTACATTTGTCGTAAACGCAAGGAGCAGTCACATTATCTCCGTTTAATTCTGTACTTTTAGAACGTTACTAGGAAATGTCTCACATTTTGCCTTGCTTTTGTATTCCGCTTCAGATGTAACCAAAATGCATTAAAGTTGTGCCGTCGCTTGCTATTTTCTTTGTCCTGCTTTAATCCTATCACGTAGCAGTCAAAGGTAACACTGTTTTAGCGTGTAAATACAAAGAAAAGGCAGCAAATTACACGAGTCTGACACAAAAGAAGCCAAAGCTACGGTGCTAAAGGGTAAATGACGTTGGATGCTTGCAAAAGAGATTAGTACCAATCGGATTGCAGTCGTCAAACGCCGGTATTTACCTAAGTTTCAAGCAGAATGCATCACTGGCATTTTGTTGCATCGCGGTGTTCTTTTTTTTATTTGCCCTACGAGTGCCTCGTCTGCATGAACTACTCCTGCAGGCTTTGACCATTTATTAGAACGCCGCTGTATCGTAATGAACCACAACATCAAAGGTGCCTCGAACACGGGCTTGTCAGTGACCTTTGACCAATGCCGACGTGGATGAGTTTGTTGTTCACTCTGGTCGCTAATCCACCCTTCTCAATCTCAACCATAACTGAAAATACGCTTCTGAACCACTCATTTCTCACAACAGATATATTTTTTAATCCCTTGCGTTGTAATGTTAGTGGTTATAATATTTTCTGTTACATGTTTCCATTTATTTTGACAAGGTCTGACATTCGAAGCAAGTTCACTCTATTTTTGGCTTTTTTGTAGTTTTCCCGGTCCGTAGTCGAATAACGTGGTGGTTTTTCATCTATCGTGATTATTTTCCGTGTTTTCCATTCATTCCATTCATTTTATCATGGTGTTCTTCCTGATTTTGTAGCATATGGCTGTGGTGGACAGATGTGCGTGTGTTTACTATAAGCAAAGATTACTTCCGTGGACACTAAAGGGCTGTCTGGAACGTTTAAAGTCTTCCGCGCGTCTCTGTGGCCTACCTAACTGCGGCATGTAGCCTCCTATGTTCTTTCATTTCATCCCTCCCTCCCAAGTCTTCAGTGCACGAGGTGACCGCTCTGGATTTGAGGCAAGTGGTTTTGACGTTCAGTTGTTGTGGACTGCCAACACTAGAGTAAAACAGGTGGGTAAAAGAAAACAAACCACCTCTGACTCGCGGAGATAGCCTGGGAGCCAGCGATTTACAAACCAAAACTGTACGAAAACATTAATGCCAAAGTTTAATGTTATAAATATATATCCATGCGGGCTAGGTTAGAGCAATGGCACGGAAAGTCGAAGATCCGTGGTTCGATCCGGGCTGTGGCAATGAATTTTCTATCTGATTATGCCTTTACAAATTTTAGACCACACACAGTATGTTTGGAAGGACATTAAATTTAGCACCTCAGTAACGATAATTTTCTGAAGGCAAAATATTGACGTAATAGTAAACCTTTATAAAATATGTGTGTTCAAAGTGGCCTTGTGTTTGTAAGAAAAGAAAAAAAGACATACCTTTGACGTAATCCTTATGTTGGTATAACAAAGTTGCCTTCTTGTGTATTTTCCATTTGTTGCCAAAATGAGTCGTTTAGCCACGGAATATTAAATAATTGGATTCCAATGTATCTATTGGAATAAATTAGTGAACATACGTTTGGCATCGAGCAAGTTTGGAGTATGCGTGGAGCGGAATTTCAGGAGTGTTGACAGCAAAAATTAGCTGCTCATGTCTCAATTATTGTTGAGAAAGCTCAAAGCAAAACCATCCCTCCCCTTGTTGCATGCGGTGTCTGATAACAAATGCATAGACACAAAGAATCTTGGCCTGCTTTGGAATTTCACTTGTCTTAGGTGTGAACGCGTGCATGAGGCAGTAGCACAAATTAGTAAAGAATAGTTTCACCCGCTCAGTCCTACTCTATTGTCAGACTGTGCAGATGTGTTCAGTAAGACTCCATTATTTTAGTTCCATTGCACGACAGATGAATTTGTGATTGGGCTTTTTTATTCATCATATTTGAATTTACCATAACTCCAAATCTGCGCACCCTTACTCCTAAAACTCTGTTCTTTTATATGCTTTAAATATCAGCAACTACCTCTTTCACCATATTTCTTTCTAGGCTCAGTTCCTTTCGTATCTCTTCACCTCTTCCCCTATCTCCTTTTAAAATCGTTTCTGAGGTTTCAATTTTTTGACCTCTTTAACCATGTTTCACAGTTAATCTGAGTTTGACTTGCCACAGGGAATTAACCTCTAAAACCTTCATGTTTCCGTTTTTGCTTTTCGTGGCCACTTTATTAAAATAGTTGTATGCAATTCTTAACTTTGTTGCAGCGAAGTGAGGAAAACTATAGTAAAGGCTGAAATCTGGAACACAGAATAGATCTTCTGCAATGGACAAAATAAATAACGAAACTGTTACAGAGAGAGGCAGTGTGGGCGAAAAAAAATATTCAAACAGATGAAGTAGGAAAGAATTTTGGCTGGGGGCTTTGGTTGGGAAGCAGCTCTTCATGGAAGAAGATGTGTGATGATAAAATATATTAAAAGAAATGGTTCATATGTGGAAGCTAAGATGATAGGAAAGGGAGGAGAATGTTAAAGATGGGATTTATAGAGAAGGGCCTATTCCTCAACGGGAAATTGATATTTGATATTTTCACTGCTTGATAAAGTTTTATCCATATTCTGCACAGTAAAAATCAAAATGTTTACTTTATTTCACGAAATACATTCTGGAATGAAGGGAAAACATGGATCTTTTACCGTCACAGTTTATGATTTCAGTACAGGAATGAGAACATATATGGATGTAATTTCGGAAGCTGAATATCACAAACGGGACATTTCTGTCACGTCAATACCGTAAAGACAGTTCCCACTTTGATAGCGAAAATACATCGACAGCAAAAGGGTTAAGAGTGTAGGTCTTTCTCCCATTAGACCCCTATTCGCCGAGGAAAAAAAGGTATACAATTTTAAGTTATAACAGCTCACTTGAGTGTCTTTGATAAAACAATATTTTTTTACTTGCTTACGTTTATGTGAACTTTGAAGCAGGATTACATATTGTTGTCGGTAAAACATTGTTAACTGAAGCAACAATCCTTCCCGCTGCCTAATAATGTCAAGAACTTCCTTTAAATCAGCCCTTTGCCGCCGATAGAAGCTATAAGATTTCTCTCTCTGGGTATGCGTGAGTGGTTTTGAAAGGATAATACAAATTCCAGTTATATATTTTAAACAGGCATCAATCTTTTATTTCCTCTTCACTTGAGACGTTGCCGACCAATATACGCGTATTGTACAATTCCCCAACCAATTAACACTATTTACAGAATTATACACAAATAACCTTTTTGATGATCACTTTATGTCCGTTGGTTTTAAAGTATTACGACGCTCCAACAAATTTTGCATCTTTTCCCTTCGACAATACTTATTATTAATATTGCATTGATTACCTTTAAATTTATTAATTTTGAACTCCATGCTAAGCATGGCCATGTAGTTGTTGGACTACTCCCCTATCATTGCACCTTGAACCCCATCCCCATGGAATATATACCGGGTGTAAGGGAAGCCATTACATTAATTTAAACCAGTGGTAGATCTCCGTATTTGGAACACATTTTGCATCTTACATTTTTGTATCTGACCATTTCCTACGGAGATATTCTAGTTTTGTCGAAAACAAGTGACAAAATTAAAAAGCTTTTTCACCGCTTGTTTATCGTCCACCAGGACATCTGCAAATCTGAAAGGCAATTGCAAACAGTCTTGATGGTTCGCCAGGGAAACTATCTGTTGCAAAGGGATAAAGATGAGCAGGATCCTCCTTAAAAAGGGTTAAAATTGCAGTGGCAAGATCAAGATCGGTGCCTTTACCCTTAGCAGTTTGTAGAGCAAGAGTTCCCCCAAAGAAGGGCTATAGTTAATCTCTTGACTTCAAAGTGTGCGAGAACTATGACTTTAGTTTTACGAACTGGTGCAGAATTCACAGTAAAAATGGCAGATGCAGTCAAATTTCTAAAAATATTGTAGCATCGGGCTCGGCGCACAACAAAGAACGGGCTGGGTCAAGCTACGTCACACCACATGCTGGGCTGGTGAGCGGACAAAGGCGTTCAAGGTGAGGCTGCCTCCCGCAAGTATTTGTGTGCACGCCACTAACAACAAAGGAAGTGGCTACACAAAGTGGGTTTCCCCTGGAACCTTCGAGAAAGATCCAGCTGCAAGCGTGTTTGAAGGAAAGGGAAAGGTCCGTGTGACGTCATTCTCATTGTATGACAAAACAGCTGGAGGGAGCGACAGAGAGTTTTACGCTTACAGACATGAGTGGGTCAGTGTGCCACTGAGTGCGAAAGAGCTGTGCGTGTGCGGTCGTCGTAAAGAAGATTCAACAAACGTTCAGTGATTGTAACGTAGTAGTTAGAGTATGAGAGAAACAGAGAAAGTAAAGGAAGACACCGAAAGGACTGAGTAAAGGTTACGATAGTTAAAAGTTGTGATAGCAGGAAAGACTGTAAACTGTGTTAACGACGAGATCAGAACTATGTATTTACGAGTTTAGAACGCAATAAAGTGGTAGAAAAGTAAACGTGATTTTGTAGTTTTGTCACAAATAAATATCGAACCTCAAACAGTAAAATATGTATGAAAATAAAGAATAAAATACAATTCATAGTACCCCTCAAAAATTAAAAATGTTACTTTTGGCCATTTATACAATTTATTCATAATTTAATAAAATTATTATATACCGTTTTTGAGATAATATTAAGTTTTCCAGGTAAAGGATGCTTTAAATAGGAATATTTTGTGACTGTTTTTGCTTTCGTCTTCCAGAGATGCCGGATAAGACACTAAATATTGTTAATGTTGAGACGTCAAAGCCTGATTCACACGGAGACGCAGGTTCTGGGTTCGCCGATGTATGTAGATAAACAGTATACAAGGAGCGAGAGAGTGTTCTTTCCAAAGGGGTGTCATTTGAAAGGACATGGTGTTACTCACTTGTTATAGAGCACGATGTCGGGGCGCCAGATGTGGTCAGAAGGCACGTGGAGCATGTGCACCCCGCCGTACTCCTTGGGCTCCCATCGCAGCTTGTAGTCGTACCAACTCTGCTCCACCCACAGGTTCGTCGTCATTATCTGATTCTTCAAGTTCTGCAACAAAAAGAAATGTTAGATTTATCGCTCGGCACGGCAAGCAAGAGTCATAAGCTTCACATAAATCTGCATTTCCACAATACATTAAACCTAAGTATGCATTTGGTGTTATAGTTCCCTCAAAAAGTTAGCTTACTCGTTCCAGGGACTTGGGCTCTAGCCCTTTTGTAAGATTTCTTACATATTTGAAAGGTAGAACCGGAACTTAAAAATTCAATGCCACAACTGGGATTTGAACCACAGATCTTCCGCTTACCGGGCGGCTGCTCTACCACTGAGCTATTGTGACAAACTGCCAGAATGGCATTAAATTCTCAAACCAGTTCGTATTTCTCCTGGTAAACCACAAAGGCAGTCTCACATCAGAGACAAATTACCCTAATGGTGACTTACTATTGTAAGTACTTTATATCCCAGGATTAAATAACCTTCAGATGGTAATTATTATTTATTTATGCCAACAAACTTACTGTTGGTGTTTTTTAAACACATAAGCCGTGTGTGGGCAAAGTTTGAAAGGTAGAACCGGAACTTAAAAATTGAATGCCACAACTGGGATTTGAACCACAGACCTTCCGCTTACCGGGCGGCTGCTCTACCACTGAGCTATTGTTCCGGTTCTACCTTTCAAACTTTGCCCACACACGGCTTGTGTGTTTAAAAAACACCAACAGTAAGTTTGTTGGAATAAATAAATAATAATTTCCTACATTCACACATTGTATGTGTCGTTTATCACTTTTGCTAATGTTTGTAATTTTCTCCAATTTTACTTTTATCTTTTGCACCACTTTTTTCATTCACTCTCTTTAGGTTTTCCTTTTCCATAATACATACGGTAACCCATTTGCAGGCTCTCTTCACTTTGAAGTTTCAGGGCTAGTGTTAGATGACAAACATTCTAGATTAGCTTTAACAGAAATAAACTAGATAAAATTGGTGTAACTTAAAGCAATTGTCTTGAAAATCGCTAACCAAACTAGCTAAAATAACTTCCTGTTGCTATTTGTTGCTATTATTTCTTTATCTTCGTATAATTTCTATATAACATCATTAATATTAGCAATGAACGTTTCTGGCATAGCCTAAAATAAAATTGGAAAGTAGAGTGCTGAGAACAGTGTGGAGAAAGAAGCTATAAAGGGCATTTGCTTGGGAGCAGAATGAAAAAACAACAGAATCGTGTAGATGTAATCCTCTAGGGCCCGAGCGTGGCCGCCAGATGGCAAATGTTCCCTCCTCATACATACAAATGCGATCAGTACTAGTGTGTGGATATAGAAAATTAAGATGCCTGTAAGTAATAGTAGATAAAATCGTGTTAGATTCAGTTATTCTCTCTATATAACAATGCTTTTTATTTAAAGCAACATTCAGAAAGCTTACGACAACAGAGTATGAAATATTTGTTCATTACATTATTACAGACACGTGAACATAACCACAATTTCATGACTTTGAGCATCAAGCAGTCAGAGAGAGACTTTGCTATACATTCAGGTAGCGGCTGCGTTAAGCAAAACTGCAAAACATGGGTGTGCAAATTCCGAAAGAAAAATGAAGTCAACTCTTTTTATTAAATAATTACGTAGGGTTGTATTTCTGTCTCATTTCGTTACTGTGGTATATTAAACATCTCTTTTTATCAATTCTGTCCATTGGAAGCACTCATTACGATAAAAATAAATGAATCAAAATCGGCGCTTCTATTCTAAAAGTTTCTGATGTTAAAACGTTTCAAATTACGAGGCAAATGTAGCAAACACTACTTAGAGAATTTGTATACAGAGCACAAAGGAATGCGATGAAGGTATTGATTGATCTGCTTTCTTCTTTTTGGCGATCGTGACGTTGGAAAGAAATCCAATTAAAGCAACACTTTTCCACGGCGCCCCTCCCGTGTAGGAATTAACGGCAGGAATCAACGCGACAGATAATCACATTAGACATTTCAAGGGAGCGAGCGAGCGAGCGGGGAATCTGCCATCTCCGGTACAAATGTCACAGAGATGAAGTTTGTCTTTAAAAAACCTCCATTTCCCGATTACCTTCACTTTACTCCGCTGTGTAGCGTCGTAAGGCTTGTGGAAGCATTGAAATATAGCCTATGGAAATTCTAATGACATGAGTCAACTGCTCTTTATTTTCTAGTTTTATCTAACACGCATTTTATATTCTAACATGAAATCATCACCCCCTATGCTAGGTTCCATCCACGTATTTGAAATCTACATGTTAAACGGAATGTTTATTTCTGAAGTTCCAGATAACTCAATTGGAACACACGATTCATGTGCTGTAGAGGTGGTTCGTGTACCCTGCATATACTTATTTTTTATCCTGTAATATTCAAAACTAATAAGGCTTGAACAATTATTGTGTTTAAAGTTATTAATTTAATTCGGAATTGTTATAGAAAAAGATCTGCTAGTTTGTCTGTGAACACATTACTAAAAAATAAAAATTCGGTTTAGTACGAAACTTGCTATTTAAGATCACCTTTCCTAAGGATGCGACACAAGATTTTCGAGAAAATCCCCCACTCCAAACTACCCTTCACACAGAAACCTTTTTAACGTATTGATTTTCTTAAAAACTGCTATAAGGATTATGATTAAAATACCATACGTTTAAGATATTTTCATATCAAATGAAATATATGTCTTGAAATTTCTGGTAATAGCCTTTGAAATCCTCTTCTTTGCGAATGACTAGTACAAGTGATAAACTGATAGACAAAATGTACTACATAAAAATCTGAAGATTCTCTATTCTTGTACTGACCATTCTTACAAACTCTTATTCCTATATATTCATTTTCTTGAGATAAACATTTGTACAAATTATCTTATTGCTTATTTCCTTGTAGATGCAAGGGGAATATTAGAATACAGTAGACTTTGTGCGTAGTCAAATCTTTTGAAGCTTACATATCCCGTTCTCTTTGCACGCTTAATATGTAAAAATGAACAGTGATGTTCCATTTCACGAAAGTTTTAAGATTTTTGAAACCGACGCAAATAAAAAGATCTAAATTGCTTTAGCAAGTTCTACAATTTTTGTATATTAAGAATTTGGCTGTTTCTTACGGTTTACGAGCTATTCAAAAGTTATCCAGAAGAAACATGACTAAATAGGCTATAGCCAGAAAATTCAAAATATGCGTTTTATTTGTCATGGAAAAATCTTAAACATACGGTATTTTAATCAAAATCATTAGAGCCATTTTCAAGAAAATCAAACTCTTCGAAATATTGTCCATGTAAAGGGTAGTTCAGGGTCGGGCTACTTTCTTCAAAATCTTCGGGTCGCATCCTTGAAAGACATTAAACTTAAATACCAACTTTGGTTTTTAACCGAATTTTCGTTTTTGAGTTATGCTGTCCACAGACTGACAGACACGCACACGGACCTTTTTCTAAAAATGCTTTTTTGGGATTCAGGGGATCTCAAAACATAATTCCGGTGAAATGACGACATCGAATTTTTGGGTGGAATACAATACTTCCTCTACTTAACAATAGAGAAAGTAAAAAGTATTTCATATATATTGCGTGTTTTTACGAGAGTCACATTTTTCAATTACAAATGCAAGAATATTTCCAAACTTTTAGGTCATAGAATTCCACCTCGTTAAATAACTCACAATATAGTACACACAACGGGGGTTAATAATGAATCACTGATTGTTAACCTAATTTTACTAAGGCTACCGACAATGTTTTGTCTTTTATGAAACAAAAATACTGCACGGAGAGTAAAAGTGAGGAGGAGGAGGGGGAGGTGTATATTGCGAAGTTTCGACTTGACTGATTCTCCAGAGTCTCTTCATTGCTGCTTTTAGAGACTCTAATCTTCGTTTAATTAATCCCATAAGAATATTAGGCCAGAAAACAAGCCTACGTCTTCAATTTCAAGCTGTAAGCCTTACCTCTGCCGGTCCTTTCTTTTTTTTTTTTTTTTCCTCTCTCTCTCCCTCATTTACTTCTAGCCCACGTCGCCTCTAAAACTTCGAAAAGTGATTAAAACTTCATCTTCTCTTAGCTCAATGAAGCAACTCTTGTGAGAAGAAATATCGCAACAGTGGCGCTGCGGTCGGTACGTACATTCCTTGAATTACACGGCTGTTTCACAAGAGATACAAAAGCTTCATCTATCTACCGCAAATTCACGCCTTCTCTCTCAACTCAACGTGTATAGCTTTAACAAGTGCAGTCCTTTGGAGTAAACTAGGCTTTTTCAATCCTACCTCAAGGATTTAGAAGCCTGTTTCATTGCCATAGCGTAAGTATGTTTGATCGCGGCTTGAATCTAGAGTAATTATCACCTCTTAGGAAATTACGCTGTCTTGGATCATCACTCGCATTTGAATTTGTTCCTGATACAGAATTTTCCAATTTCTACAAACGGTTATTCTTGCGTCTATGTTAAATTTAAAGGCGGAGTCTTCAAGGGTATGGGCACGCTAGAAGAATAAGTGTTCCAAGTTATTTTTAGAATAGTCACCTCGTGAAAAAAGGAAGTGGGGCAGGCCAAGAGCAGCTTGGAGATATACTGTCCAGAGACTGGTAGACACACAGCCTGATACATAGACACACGGACCTTTTTCTAAAAATGCTTTTTCTTTTGGATTCAGGTGGTCTCAAAACATATATTTCCGGTGAAATCTCGAAATCGATTTTTGGGTGGAATGCAATGCTTCCTTCTACTTACAGTAGAGAAAGTAAAAAGCTACAAATGTGAACCGGATAAACGAGAATTTACCGTAGATTCATTCTCTACTCTCCAAAAGAAGTGAATGTATGGTTTTTATGGCCAATATGATAAAAACGAATGAGATATCCTTAAAGAATGTCATTATATATTTCTCAACACAGAGCTCGATATATCTCATTGTTTAAATGAGCCGGAACGTGTGTTGTATGCCCACAAGAGCTTTATGAAAAAGCCTTTTGGGCAAAGAGAAATTTATAAGTGTTTTATTTGGTGAAATGTTGATATCGAAATTTTAGTTCACTGAAATACTTCCCCAAGGTACTTAAACAATAGAGAAATATTTAATATTCCTATTAAAAACAGAAGGTGTAAAACACATGACGAATTGCATCGGAGTTTTATCAACATGTGGATAAACATACGATTGTGTTCGTTATAAAAGGCACCTGAACCTTGCTAAAAATATAATCAACCTCGTCACAGACATCTGAGTAAATAAACTAGGTGATGCAATAGGGTGCAATATTGCGCGACTAACCAATAACATTCTGAACTCTGTCAAATGGGTAATACCTGTCTATGATTTACAATCTATGTGTTGTGTTTTTAATATCTTCCAAGGATGCGGAGATTTCAAGAAAATTCCTCCACCACAATCTACCATTTATAAATAACTCCCATTATGGTGATCGGTACTTTCTGCCATTTGAAGCACGAATGCAATGGTTGGAATAAATACAGATTACACTATCTGCTTCCTTGGATACCTGAATTCTAAATTATACATACCAGTTTGCAATTCCAGTTATAAAAAATCTGATGTGTTGCACTCACATGGCTTTCTCTACTCTTGTACTAACCATTCTTACAAACTCTTATTCCTATATCTTCTTCGTGTTAGTTGAGATAAATATTTGTACAAATTATCTTATTGTTCATTTCCTTGCAGGTGCAAGAGGAATATTAGAATACAGTAGGCTTTGAGCGATAGTCAAATCTTTCAGAGCTTTGAGATTCCGTTCCCTTTGCCTGGTTAACATAAACTAGTGAACAAAGGTGTTGCATTTAACGAAAGCTTAACTTTCCGAAACTGACACAAATAAAAAGCAATATGTCTGAAATGGTTCATTGTACAAAAAGTATCATCCGACATTTTTTATATAGTAAGCTTTTGTCTATTTCTTACAGTTCACGAATTATTCAAAAGTCATCCAGAGTAAAGAGGACTAAAGAGGCTGTAGTCAGAAAATACAAAATATAAATTTCATTTGTCATAGAAATATCTTAAACATATATCATTTTAATCATAATCATTAGCCATTTTTGAGAAAATCAAAATGTTCAAGAGATTTTCCACGTAAAGGGTAATTTAGAGTAGAAAAATATTGTTCAAAATATTTGTCGAACTTGTCGAATTTGTCGAATCCTTGTCGAACCCTTGAAAAACATTGGATTTAAATACCAACTCCAGTATTTAACCGACTTTTCGTTGTTGAGCTATGTCCACAGACTGACAGACACAGAGACAGACTCACACGGACCTTTTTAAAATACTTTTTCGGATTCAGGGGGCCTCAAAACATATTTCCGGTGAAATCTGGACATCCAATTTTTGGGTGGAATATAATACTTCCTGTACTTAACTAAACGTAGTAGAGAAAGTAAAAAGTACGAAACCTTGACGCAAAAGTTTGGTATAAAATTGTAAGAACCCACACAATTTGCGTTTTACCTTGTAGGTACATAAACAACTTCTAATCATAGGATAAACAAACTATCTTGAACTGGTTTGCTTTGTTTCGACAGTTCAAGGCAAACCACAGGTTCCTGTTCTGGGAATGCTATATCTTTAAGTCAACCACAGAATTCAATCGACTGTTAAAATAATTCATAGCAATTTCAGGTCACAAAAAATAAGGAAAATTCCATTAATACGCACGTTTTTCGGGAAATGGTCCTTGGAATGTGTAATGAATTGTGACGATATAGAAGGACATTCCTGAAAAAAAAAGGCTTTTGTTGAAGCTTTTCCTAAGAGACTTGCCTCTGTCATTGGAATAAATTCGATTAGAAACGACATAAATGAGAATGGAGTTTATTAGAGCCTGGTATCCATCTTCGAGCAAAACCTCCGGAAGTTAAGTCAGTTTGCGTCATTGGGAATAAAATTCTTGATGAAGTCGTGTTTCTTTCTTTCTTTTTTTTTTCCAAATGATTTTTAAATACACCGCTAAAAGCTTGTCCCAGGAGATCTTCATTAAATGCATTTCTGAAATAAAACTTTAAATTGCAATATGTCCCCATGGAGTTCAATCATTGACAATGATTCATTCATTGTTAATTTCACGTCACGGGGAAGAAATTCACAACACTTTTATCACAGGTGTAAGTTTCACTAAGTTCAAACTGTTTATGAAGTGTATCTGGATGCATAAAAAAAAATGTAATGTGTTGTGTTCACATGACTTTCTCTACTCTTGTACTAATCATTCTTACTAACTCTTATTCCTCTATGTTCTTCGTGTTAGTTTATGTAAACACTTGCAGAAATTATCTTATTGCTTATTTCCTTATAGGTGCAAGGGGAATAATGGAATGCAGTAGACTGTAAGTGATAGTCAAATATTTTAAAGCCTTCAAATTTCGTTCTCTTTGCTGTCCATAAAAATGAATAACGATCTTCCAATTGACGAACGTTTTAAGTATTCCAAAACCCACACAAGTAACAAGGAATATCTCCGAAATGGTTCACACCACAAAAAATTCATTTGGACTTCAGTGGTGTGTTTTAACAAGATCTACATTTTTTAGTAAGATTTGGTCTATCTCTTATGGTTTACCAGTTATGCAAAAGTCAACAACAGTAAACAGCACTGCATAGGCAATAGTCGGAAAATTCAAAATATATTTTTCATTTGCCATAAAAATATCTTAAACATATGGCTTTCAACCAAATATTTTGAATTTTCTGGCTATAGGCTATGTAGTGCTGTTTAATCTTGATGACTTTTGTATAACTGTAAACCATAAGAGAGACCAAATCTTACTATACAGAAATGTAAATTTCCTTAAAACTCACAAGTTATGTCCGAATGTATTTTTACTTGAGTGAATCATTATGCAGATACTTATGGGAGTTTTTTAACGCTTATATTTTCTAAAATAGAAGGTCGTTATTAACTTTTTTATCTCTTGGCCGTGCAAAGAGAATTTCAAGTTTTTAAAAACTTTGATTATCACTGAAGGCCTAATGAATTCCAACCTTCCCCAATTTCCACTTCATGGAAGTGCAACGAATTAAATTTTTATTTAAATGTTTCTTTCCAGGTTTTTTTATTTGAAAGCTGATAGGTAAGTAGGCCCAATCTATAGAATCCCAGTGGAACGGTAAAATGGTGGGAGTGTTAAAAATCGAGTCCTTTTTCTAATGAATGTAATTAAAATGAGGGATGTAATTTGCAAGCTGTCAGCAACCCTACGTGACATCAAAGCCAGAGCAAGAAACGTCATGTCGCTCAGATTTCCCGAACCTGCGGACCGAGGAAGACCGTCGCTCTCGTGACATGGGCCAGAAGTGAGTTTAAGCCTCCAGGGGCTCGGTTAACATGAGGAAGGGGTGAGGTTTTCAATCCAAACGTTGTCAACTTACTCTTCCGACATCGAGCCGAAGGGGGTTGTTTTTGAAAAGCTCGGAAATGACCAGGACGATCCTGAAATAAGGTTGTATTATTTCCACGCCACCGAGTAAAGTAATTTTTTTACAGCCGGAATGGCTAATGCAAAAAAAAAAAAAAAAAAAAACACCCTGCGGCCGAGCATCGCTGCTAAGGCGGGCTCCTCCATAATCGATATCCCACTGCTCCGCTATCAATCAGGATATTTAGATTAGCTTCCAGCGAGGTCCCGTGTTCGTTGCCCAATATCACAGCGCGTAAGCCTTACAGACGTGTCCAAAATGAGTCAACGTGCTCAATTTCTGCGCATTTCGAGACACGGGTTCCTGTTTGAAAAGCCATCAGTTTGCCGTCCCGCACAACATACAACTGAATTAAATCTACTAGGATAGTCACGTATATTGGTCGGCAATATCTCCAGGGAAAGGAGTTTAAACATCGATTCTCATTAAAACCCCTTGTATTAAAACATCTGTGTCGCTTTCGAAACCACCCACGCAAACCCGGAGAAACAATCCTCATTGCTGCTATCGAGTAGTTTCCAGAAGCTTCTAGACATTGTTAACCGGCGGAAAGCATTGTTGATCCAAAGTTTCACAGACTGCTTCAAACAGGTCGATCAACTAGAAGCAGTAAAGGTCTGCTTTACTCTCTGGCGCAATGATTATGATCTTAGCGTTCCAGTATGAGGACATTATCCTTTTCGAGTTTGAATCCCATTCAAACCTTTGCCGCCATAGAGGTCTAGGTACAGTTGTGTACTCTTGCGGCTACAGTGGCTATAGCCAGGAAATTCAAGATATACATAAAAATGTCTCAAACATATGACATTTTAATCTAAATCGTTAGAGCCATTTTCAGGAAAATAAAAATTTTCGAAAACAATTTCCATGCAAGAGGTAGTTTAGGGTGGAGCTATTTTTTTCAAAACCTTCGTATCGCATCCTTTAAAGACATTAAAATTAAATACCAACTTTGGTTTTTAACCAACTTTTCGTTTTTGGGTTACTCTGTCCACAGACTGAAAGACTAACAGATAGACACACACACACACACGAACCTTTTTCTAAGAATGACTCTTCATTTGGATTCAGGGGGCCTCAAAACATATATTTCCAGTGAAATCTCGATATCGAATTTTTGGGTGAAATACAATACCTGCTTCTGCTTACCAGTAGAGAAGGTAAAAATGAACAAAGATGCGCCATTTCACGAAAGTTTCAAGTTTTCCGAATGTGACACAAATAACAAGGAATATCTCCAAAATGGTTCACTCTACAAAAGAATTTATTAAGACATAAATTGTTTGTTTTAGAGAGATTTATATTTTTGTATAGTATGATTTGGTCTATCTCTAACGGTTTACCAGTTATTCAAAAGTCGTCCAGAGTAAATACAACTACAAGGGCTATAGACAGAAAATTCAAGATATACATTGCATTTGTCATAAAAATGTCTCAAACATATGACATTTTAATTAGAATCGTTAGAGCCATTTTCAAGAAAATCAAAATTTTCGAAATATTTTCCATGTAAAGGGTAGTTTAGGGTGGGGCTATTTTTTTCAAAATCTTCGTGTCGCATTCTTGAAAAACATTAAACATAAATACCAACTTTGACTTTTAACCTACTTTTCGTTTTTGAATTATGCTGTCCACACACACACACACACACACACACACACACACACACACGCGCGCGCGCGCGCGCGCGCGCGCGCTTTTTTCTAAAAATGATTTTTTTTATTCAGGGGGACTCAAAACACATTTCTGGCGAAATCTGGGCATCGAATTTTTGGATCGAATACAATGTTCTTCTACTTAGCAGTAGAGAAAGTGAAAAGTTGAACCTTTTGAAGCAAATTGGTATTTAAAATATGGATATGTACTTTAAGTACTCATTGAAGTTAAAGACTTTAAAAGAACATATTTTGTTGATAAAACTCGAGTAAAAGTCATGTGAAAAGAACAAGTCTAGTTTTTATGTAATTGTTATTTCGTGTGTTGAAAACTGAATTTGTCTATGTCTTTTCTGTTATTTCAGACACCAAACACGTATGCTGATGTAAAAATAAAGGTTTATGGGTTAGAAAATTATGTGAGTGTAGTGCATATGTTTTAAAGCAGTGTATTAGAAAGAGAAACAAGTGATTTACAGAATATGTTTTGTCAGGAACGGATTGCTGGTAGTAAATAATACAAACGAGGTCCGACATTTTCTGTCGCATGCGCTCAAAAGAGATGCACTGCATGACCTACAAAGCATGCAATTTAAATGTAAATTAAGCATCACAGCATGCAAAATAAATATGGCTTGTTTTATTTGGGTAGGGGTGTTCACAAGTCAAACGCTGACTAGGAGTGGCACAGCTGTGGTGGTAAGGAAATGCTCAAGTCACAAAAATAAATTGAAGGTGATGTTTTTCGTCCTTATCGATCCATTGGAAATCGATCAGCATCCCATGCAATCTGTTTCGCCCACTTAGTAGCAGAGCTGAATTACGTGTTTATTTACAGTGTGCAGCACCTGCTATATAGGGAGGGACAGGTGGGCTCAGGGGAGCAGGAGGGGAATTTAAAGTGACTTGTTTGCAAGAGAACCGATGTTGTGCCATCTTCTTCCGTGTACTGTTATCTTTCTTGTCTCCCCTTCATCTTCTTGTTCTTTTCTATCTGTAGCACTTACCTGAGAGGGAGGGGAAATATTTGCATTCAACCTCAAAATTGGATATCCAGATACTTTTAAGCCCGTTGAGTACAAAATAAGATTTTCAGAAGGGGATTCATACATGTATCTGTGTCTTCTGAGGCTTGCTTGTCTATTTTAGTAATTTACACGTGTTAAAAACTATATAATGCAAAAAGCACAAGCTACATGGACAACATTCATTGTGAATCAAAGTTACGTGTTTAAGAAAATAAATTACCTAATACGTCACTTAGGAAGTAATCTATTACCTCAAGGTTCCGTTACCTAACACACAAGAGCTTTAGAAGTCAGAATTGGTTACTAAAACGCAGTTATGAGAGTTTATAATATAGCAAGTGACAGTCAACTTAACATTGACAACTGGAACAAGATTTCTTATATACATTGAATTCGTCTTTAGTATGCCAGATGTAACGCGTTGTTTGTGTATGAAAGCCTTAGCCTAACTTTTGACCCTAGCGGCTAAGCATCAGCCTGAGAGCTTGACAGTCCTTAAATTTTAATCTCAGAGATAGTACGGACGTAATGTAATTACTAACGAATTAAGATCACTTCCGAGAATGTCTAAACCACTTTATTTACACTCATAAATCGTCAATCTATATGATTCCTTTTATGTAATTTCTCGCTAAACAATGGCGGATTTTGTCGTAGATAAGAAATGGCTAAGCACAGCTAACGATCGTATAAAATCTGTTTCACTTGCTCTAATTCAAAGAAAATAGTTAAATTAAATTAACATCAGTTGCAAAACACTTTCATTTATCAGCATCACATATAAATCACAACCGACATTTAACATCTTCCATAATTTAACTTACGATCAGTGTCCATCCTTCCTCTTGGTTGTTGAATCTTAAAACAAAAGAAGTTAGCCTACGCTGCCTCTATTCTCCTAGAATCATTTCAGGGGACCTTTTGCTGTCTCTGTTTTACACAGTTACGTCCAAAGCTAGCAGGAATAACGCTTCAATAGTTATAATTTCTAGTACTAAGATGTTCAAGTTCTCCTACATATTTCGATTCGATGCAGACATCGATTACTCCTGCCAGGAGTGTGATAGTGCGTCCAAAAACCTCCAAACAACAACAACAAGATGCAGAAATATATTAATTCTTCAATGTCAAACAGTTGGCAACAGTCAATTGGACTGATGTTTCTATATTTTCTGACTCTCCCACACTCACATTAGACTCCAAGGTTTACCACTACAGCAATGGCAACGTATTCATAAAAATCTGATGCGTTGCACTCATATGACTTTGCCTACTCTTGTACTAACCATTCCTACTAACTCTGTATCTTCTTCAGTTGAGATAAACATTTGCAGGTATTGCCTTATTCCTTATTTCCTTGTAGTTGCAAGGGAATATGCGATTACGGTAAGCTTTGAGCGATAGTTAAATCTTTTAAACCTTTGAGATTCCGTTCTCTTTGCAAGCTTAACATACAAAAAAATGAACAACGATGTTTCATGTTTGTAAAAAAGCTAGTCTATACGACTCATATATCGAAACGTATCATTTCAAAACCTTTAATGGCAAATGTCGACCTGAATGGTGCGGTTGGTTGAATGTTGGCTTTCTATGACCAAGGTTGTGGGATCGATTCCAACCCAGCACAATGAATGGCCTTTAAGTCCGTTTAAATGTGGCAGCCCCGTGTCCTAGATTGGTGACGTATAAAAAGAACTACAGGATTCTACATTTCCAAGCTTTGGATTCCCTTTGCTGAAATTGCTACTCGTTTAATATAAGCAACCAATCTCACAGTAAACCAGTTTTATGATTATTATATATTTATGCCAACAAACTTACTGTTGGTGTTTTTAAAGACATTGAATTTTTAAGTTCCAGTTCTACCTCTCAAACTTTGCCCACACACGGCTTGTGTGTTTAAAAACACCAACAGTAAGTTTGTTCGCATAAATAAATAATAATTACCATCTGAAGGTTATTTAATCCTGGGATATAAAGTACTTACAATAGTAAGTCACCATTTGGGTAATTGTCTCTAATGTGAGACTGCCTTTGTGGTTTACCAGGAGAAATACGAACTGGTTTGAGAATTTAATGCCATTCTGGCAGTTTGTCACAATAGCTGAATGGTTAGAGCAGCCGCCCGGTAAGCGGAAGGTCTGTGGTTCAAATCCCAGTTGTGGCATTGAATTTTTAAGTTCCAGTTCTACCTCTCAGTTTTATGATATTAATGTTACGTATACTTTTTTAGAAATATTCTTATTGTGGACAAATTTCACTCAAATCTTATAAATTTAACGTTATGTAATATATATTAATATTAGTTTCACTTACTATATACTGAAGACTTCCATATCAATATTTCATTGGAAATGTTTTGAGGCCCACTGAACCCACAAAAAGCATTTTGAAAATATCACAGCGTATGTGTATTTGTGAACTTAAATATAAAAAATCAGAAACATACCAACTCGATAACTGAGTTCAGCGTTTTCAAAAAGTAGGGCACGAAGATTTTGAAGAAAATCTCCCCTTTCCAAAGTACCCTTTAAGTAAGAATATTTATTCGGATAGTTTTGGCGTTTAACCAACTTTTTGTGTTTGATTTATGTTGTTCGCAGACATGCACATGCACACAGGCACATTCGGGGACAGCTAAACAAGCATTTCACCCAAAAATTATATGTCGAGAGTTAACGGGCAATATGCTTCGAGGCTGCCTGAATTTAAAAAGCATTTTTATAAAAATGTTCGTGTGTGCTTGTGTGTATATGTGTGTGCGTATGTGAACAGTCACTCAAAAACGGAAAGTTGGAATTTAAGTTTAATAGCTTTTAAGGATGCAACACAAAGATTTCTAAGAAAATTTCGCCATCTTGAACTACCCTTTACATCGAAAATTTTCATTTACTGGAAGGATTAAAGTGTCGTTCATTTTTATGGCAAATGAACTGTATATTTTGAATTTTCTGGCTATAGCCAATGTATCCCTTTTTACTCCGGATAACTTCGGAATTACTGATAAACTGTACCAGGTAGACAAAATCTTACTCTACGAAAAATGTTGATTTTTCTAAACTGCACAATTTATGTCCAAACAAATCTTTTTGTAGAGTGAACCATTTTGGAGATATTCGTCGTTAATCTGAGTTTTGCAGAACTTATACTTCTGTCAAATAAAACATTGTTATTCAATTTTTATGTTACCGTGCAAAGAAAACGGAATTTGAAAGCTTTAAAATATTCGACTATTGCTTAAAGCCCGTTGCACGTGCAAGAAAACAAGCAATAAGATAATTTGCGGAAATGTTTATTTAAACAAACACGAAGTAGATAGAAGAATAAGGGTTTTGTAATAATGGTTAGTAGAAGAGTAGGGAAAGTCATGTGAGTGCAACACATCAGACTTCGTTCTGTAATTTTGTTTATGTATTATTTTATGTGGTACACTGCGTTTTGAAGTCATTCTGGTTGAATTTATTCTCTATTTCGCCCACTAGAGGTCTTTGATACCTTTGGTGGCAGTTTTTTGTTCTTTGGTTTCACTTCTTCTCTATTGCTAACTCTTTTTCTCCTCTAGCGTCCTCTCTTCTGCTTTTTTCTCCTCTGACCGTTTTTATGCTCTGTTCTTCCCGGTTTTATCTCAGCTCTATTAATTCTAGACTAGGTATATATAAGGTTTCCACATGTGTTTGATCCAAAAAGGGACGCGTCAAACAACAATTCATGCACGACTTGTTTCAGACAGCGAGCATACTAAAGATGACAAAGCCATAACGTTATTGAAGCGCATAATTATATTTCTGTTTCAGAGCTGAAGGAACCAATCACGTGGAACGTATCCGCACTTGACCACAACCGCGGATGTTAAAGGTACAAGGTTTTTGAGCCATGTCTTTGACTTTCACCGAAATAGGTCAACTGTTGCGTGAATGAGGCTAGCGTTTCTTAGTTTTCTTACAGCTGCTGTTGTTACGCAGATAAATAAATTGGGGTTATTATCTCTGAAGAACAATTGGATTACGCTACGACTTTGTTTGTATTTAATTTGTAAGATTTACGTAAATTTTGCACAATCGTTAATTTTAACAATATTTCCCAATATTAACTTAGCTACTGGAAGCCAGCAGCAATTTCATCTGGTTACACAGTTTATTTTCCCTCTTAGAGTTGCTTATTTCTATTACTTCCCAAGAGTAACTGTTTCCTTTCATCCATTTCACCCTTATTTTCTCTTATACCAGCCATTAGCCTGACCACCCGTCCTGGATATTCTTGTGATGCAGAATCTGACTGCTTTTCTGACTCCAGGGGGTGCAAGTCCTCCATACGAGCGGGGTAAACAGAAGAAGTGGTAGTTGACAAAATGTAGCACATTGTATAACTAAAAAGCCTTGCAAGATAGGGGAAAAACATCTAGATCTTCTTAAGAATAAATACGAAATAAAACCATTTTTGACATTAAGTATTTCTGAAAATTTGATACGTAATCAAATCCTCCAATACAAGTTTTTGATTGACGTAACATGAGATGACAGTCGGAGCCGAGCTGCCCCACCCCACTGGCGGTGCGCGTATCAAAAACACTCAAGCTCAGGCCACCACACGCGAGCAAATAGTGACAATAATCAGAGCGGCGAAACCAAAAGCGGTTTACCAGATTATTCAAAAGTTTCCGGCAGACGGCGCAGTTTAGAAGCCCGAGGAAGATCTATGTTATGACATCCACTATATAAGGCGGTGAGGAATGGAACAGAGTAAGTGAGTCATTCAGTTTTTAGTTTGAGCGTCTCGTAGCGTCGTGAAGTAGTTATGAGTGTTGAGTGACTGTATCGTCATATTTATGTCCGAAAGACAAAAAGAGGACATAAATGAGGGAGTCAAGGTGCAAGAAGAAAACATTTGTGCGTTGTAGTATCACGAAGGAACTGTGTTAAGGGATTCCAACCAAACATTTTGGAGGAAACTAAAGTGAGAAAAAAGGAAGTGCACCGGACTCTTGTCATTCTTTTACAGTACCTACGACCTGGTAACTGGGCAGGAAATGTTGCACTGGGTGTTACATAAATGGTATATACATTAATAATAGCGGAGCACTAGCACTGATAAAATAATACTGTCCCATGTTCCAAGTGTTAGAACCCTGTATGTTGTCCCGATACAGTCCTCCTATAACTGCATGTCGCTTTAACCCTAATAACTAATTCCATTTCCCTGTTCACTGGGTTCTGCTATCCTCATAGGAATTGATGCTCAGATTTCAGATACAGTGATCTTGTAAGCCATTAACTAGGGCCTTCTCTTCCAATCCAATGATCATAAGGTAACAAATGTAGAGTACTGAGGTATTCAACATGTACTTGGAAATGAGGTGATGCTTCATATACCCTATTCTAATCAGAATAAACAAGCAGAATTTGGTGCCAAAAGCTTAACCCTTTAATCACTCTGTGACAAATGGCAAAACTTTTCTGTCACTTTATTCTCCCTCTAAAACCGAATCACAAAAACACATTCTTCTTTTTTATCATTAATTCAATTTACAATTCGTCGTGGCTTTACAACTCACGGCTGTTCTGTCCTCTCATAACCTTGACACAAGCCTTTTTCTGTCTCACAAGAACCTGGCTTTAACGATCACACTCATGAAAAGGGAATATCGACATCAAATATTTGTATATCTCCAAGTACAGAAAGTGCAAGTATTATCTCGCAAAAACTATAATAATTGATGAACAAGTAGGTAAAAAGTCACATGACTGTTACACATCAGTTGTATTACATATTTGTGACCGTCATTCTTAGAGATAACAGTTGTGCCTCGCCAAACGTTTATATATCTTTCTGCCATGTATTAGTGGTTCCACAAATGAATTTATAATATTGAAGCAAGCTGTGCTTTAATGATTCAGCAAAGCCTGTGCGCTGGATATCTCATTTAATATAAATGGCAATCCCACAATGTGCTCAGATGCAGCGGCTAGAGGGTTCTTTTATATCTTAATTATTTAAACTGGAGGAATTCTATTTCTTGCGTGAGATGTCCTCTTGCTGGAATTGAATTCTCAGCTGGGACTCGCGTTCAGAGAAAGAGGTTTCCAGTGCAATGAAGTTAACCGCATTTAGTTGTCTCGGACCTGGCAAACACAAAATACTTGTATCAGAATCAGATTTACTGCCCCGTGGTTTTCTTTCTCTACAGCGTCGCAGAAGGTTCTCTTCTTATCGTGTAGTCAAACCCACGCAGTTTTGGGAAGTCAGTAATAAACATGCCAACAATATCGTACCTATTGCTTATCGATCATCTTCTTCATGTTAGTTAAAAGAAACATTTACAGAAATTATCTTATTGTTTATTTCCTAGTAGGCGCAAGAGGAATATGGGAATACAGTAGGATTCGAGTGATAGTCAAATCTTCCAAAGATTTGAGATTCCGTTCTCTTTGCACGGCTAAGATATTAAACATAAATAAGATCTTCCATTTGACGAAAGTTTAAGTATTCCAAAACTCATGCAAACAACTAAGAATATTTCCGAAATGGTTCGCTAAAAAAACAGTACCACATGGTTTATAGACAGAAAATTCAAAATATACGTTTCATTTGTCATAAAAATATCTCAAACATACAAAATTTTAATTAAAATCGTTAGAGTCATTTTCGAGAAAATCGAATTTTTTGAAAAATGTTCTACATAAGGGTGGTTTAGGGTGGAGGAATTTTCTTCAACATTTTCGTGTCGCATCCTTGAAAGACTTTATACTTAAATATCAGCTTTGGTTTTTAACCGACTTTTCGTTTTTGAGTTACGCTGACTGACAGACACGCACACGGACCTTTCTCTAAAAATGCTTGTTTAGGATTCAAGGGGGCCCCAAAACATGGTGAAATCTCGACATCAAATTTTTGGGTGGAATACAATACTTCCTCTGCTATGCGTAGTAGGGAAAGTAAAAATAAGTAGTTATCTACATTAAGATATAACTCTGTTCAGGGAAGGAAAATCTGAAAACTTAATCATGATATTGCTACAGACTTGAGGGCGATGCTCCTGCAAACCGAATATTGAGTTTGGTATACAGTAAGTACAATTTAACACAAAATAGACTGTGTGCAGCGTTCTCATTTTGTAACAGTATATTACACGTGCAGCAGTTAGAGTTCGTTTAAACGCAATACGCCGCAATCTCGCCTTCTCCGTTAGTACTTTACCAGCAGAAGCCATAAAAGCCGAAGGAAATAATCCTCCGTCTTCAAAAGCTTCCTTTCCCCCTCATGCGGAGTGCTGAAAACTTTTATAGAAGGTTTTAACATATCCACAGAGAAAGTTATATCGACAGTGTGGAACATGCGGTGTTTTGCATACGAAAGTGGCTCTAAATATGTGGTTTTGAGAACCTGCTCCCTGTCAACAAGCTGTCACAAAAACATTCTCATTTCTTCCGATACGGAAATGTGTTTCCTTAAGTGTTCTCGAAAGAAAATCAAAGCCAAGTGTAAGGTTGCTTTTACACTTTATAACCCAGTGCCTCGTTTTACTTTCCCTAATCCACACCTTTGGTATAAAGGTAGCATTGCAATCGATCCCACACTTCAATATCAAGATTTCAGCAGAAAACCTTAAGGCGCTGTTTGGAGAGGTTTCTTGTGTGTTTACTTTTAGCAGTGACCAAACGCAAAAAGTGACTTACTACCAAAAGTAATACTTAAATATATAAACATACTACGTGAAATACACGGTGTTTCCCGAGGTTTGCCTAAAGTATTTGGAAACATTTAAAGGCTATTAGACAACACACTTAACATTATTTAATCATAACTTAGCACACTACAAGGAATAAAACTTAACTGGATAAATACACCGAAAAGGCACTGTTGAACAACCACAAATACTACAGTAAGAAAAGCGAGTAGGGAAAAACGAGTGAATGTAATACGTTGCATTTATATATGGCTAATACGAAAAGGTGTAAATTTTTGGTAGAAGACTAAGAAGAGATACATGTGAATGTGTTACACAAAACAAAAGTGAGTAGAGAAAACCGTGTGGATGTAAGAGGTTGCATTTTGAGGTGATATTTCTATGTAAAATCTCTAAAATAATGTAATACAAACTTATAGAAGCGACAGGAAAGCCTCCTAAAATTAAGAACTATAAATATAGTTGGTAAAGTGAAGATTCAATTGTCTTCTTTCCATGGCTTGGGTAGGCGTCACATCGAAAAAGACTATGTCTGCGGGAATTGAGTGATTTGTCTGTATAAAGTGTGTTTCAGACGAACATTTATGGTGGTGGGAAAAGACAAAGTAACGACGTACAGAATAAGTGTATATTCTGCGAAGTGGCACGAAATATAGAGAAGAATATCATCTTATAAAAATTTTAGTCCGCGCGTTTGGAATTGTGGACCCCGTAGCGTGATTCTAAAGGACGCCAAGCCACGAGATTATGTAATTTTGTGTTAATATATTGAATAAGTGTGTTTATAGATTCAAATAAAGCGTTCGGATCGAGGAAATGAGGTCATCGCAACCCAATGCGCGGTAGAGGGTAGTCCCTTCTAGGAATATATAGTACCTACACGAAGTCAAGAAAACATTCTTGAAGTTTTGCTGAAAGTTACTACATAGTAAGTCAAGTATATTGATATCTGAAGCACATTGTAAGTGATGAAAATCGAGCGGATTGGCTCAATTGGTAACGTCTAAGGCATGCATTCGGGAGGTCGCGGGTTCGATCCCCACAGACGAGCTTCCTGACCCATGGGTTTTATCGGGTTTCCCCGGGTCACCAGGCGAACGCTGGGAAGGATTTCCATATTCTCCCAATTACCTGTCCGTCCATTTAGTTACATTAATCATTTCATTTCACCTCGCTGCTGTTAAGTTTCTTTCAGGGTTGGAAGCATCGGCGAGCGTCGCGACAGTAAGGGAAACAAATGCGCTCTGGAAATTTCGTCCCTTGTATTGGAAGGCGAGCCTACTGTTTCCGGATGGTACAAGCCCGAGGAGAGAGGGAACCGAGTCCCGCGACCCTCTTGGGAGTACAAACCTGAAGGGGTGGGAGAGCAACCGGGTTGAGCCAAACCTGCACCGGGGTGCTTCTAGCTGGGAGAATGTAGGGATCCTACCCTCTGCTGTGTGATGGGAACGTTTGGGGCCACCCTTTGAGTTCATTCAGCTCATCCATCTTCCCTGAGGTTGCTCCATCAGGGACGTAGGAACAAAAGATAGTCTTTCAATCGAGGTGCTTAAGTCCTCCTGTGCAAATTGCCATTGAGTCAAGTGATGAAAGATGCCGGACGTTATTTGGGAAAACTACATTCTAAACTGGAATGTCCATTGCGTTAGCGTGTCCAGGAGTGCTTCAAAGACAACACAGATTACAAATATTGTCGATGTTGGTAAATCATTTATGACTTGAGCATAACGGGCAAACCGTAAGAGATGGATCCATTTCGGAGATATTCCTTGTTATTTGTGTGAGTTTTGGAGAACTTATACTTCTGTCAAATGGAACATCGTTGTTCATTTTTATATGTTAAGCGTGCAAAGAGAACGCAATCTCAAAGCTTTAAAAGATTTGACTATCGCTCAAGGCCTACTGTATTCCAATATTCCCCTTGCACCTACAGGGAAATAAGCAATAAGATAATTTGTACGAATGTTTATCTCAACTAACACGAAGAAGATATAGGAAAAACAGTTTGTAATTGTGGTTAGTATAGGAGTGGAGAAAGACATGAGTGTAACAGTTTTTTATCCAATTTTACAGGTGAATTACCAAAAAGCACCTACCAAATGGTAACAGAAATGGTTAAATTAGTTTGGTTCCATAACAGCCCATTTCCTCCACATTTCTTGGAAGTTAACCTGGCTTCTTTTTCGGCACGCAGGTATTTCTCATCTTTGACCTGAAGAGTCAGGGCTTGATTGCGTTTCTCTTCAAATTTACACAAGGTAGGAAGAAACTATCCCCCTCCCCCTCACTTCTGGAAGGGGAAATGGAAAGGAAAGCAAACAGCTTCCCAGAATACTCTGACAGCATCGGACATTTCGGACTGCAAACTGCAAAAGTGAAGGGCGAGGCTTTTCCTTCCTTCAGAACGCAAAGTTTCCAACACGCTAAGCCTCCTTTAAAAAATAATGCGGCCTTACGAACACTCCTCCTGCAAAGATAGATTCTGTGTGGCTAAAAATAATCAGCAGGAATTTCATTAAAACTTTACTTGGTCTGTAAGAATGGACATTGTGTAAAACTTTCTTCGAGACAATACATAAGTTTGAGTCATTTAAATTGTTAAATTACATTAAAATGTTTTGTTAAGGAAACCTGGGACTGAAATTTTTATTTTCTTTATTCTTATAAATATAAAATCAGTGCTTTGCTCACATAAGGGTGTTCATTTTATAAACCATCCCACAAAGTTCCAGCACAATATATTTTATAGTTTTGAGAGAATTAATTATTAAATTTATTGCTAATGCGAAAGTACCTTAATATCCAGAGCATTTCATTCGCCTCGAAGGTTAAAATATCACAATAGTTTTATTATTTTATGAACTCTAATTTCCAAACAAACACATCAATCTCTGACAGCGTGAAAAAACATTTACTTTTAAAGCAGGAAATTAATTTCTTTGCTTTGAGGGACATTGAACATATTTTAAAACCTTTTTGTGTATTTAACTTTTTAAACCTAAACAAATATTCGTTGAGGTGCTTTGAATTTTTCGAAAGTGTTGCGTGTGTTTACATGCGAGTGTTGTGTGTGAAGAGTATATAAAAAAAATCTGATGTTTTGCACTCACATGACATTCTCTACTCTTGTGCTAACCATTCGTACAAACTCCTATTCCCATTTCTTCTTTGAGCGATAGTCAAATCTTTTAAAACATTCAAATTCCATTCTCTTTGCACCGCTAACATATAAAAAAGAATAACTATGTTCTTCAAAATTCACCCAAATAACAAAGAATATCTCCGAAATGGTTCACTCTACAACAAAAATTTATTCTGAACATAAATTGTGTGTTTTAAAAACATCTATATTTTTTGTATAGTGAGAGTTGGTCTATCTCTTACGGTTTACCAGTTATGCAAAAGTCATCCAGAGTAAATAGAACTATGTGGGGTTTAGCCAGAAAATTCAAAACATGCATTTCATTTGCCATTAAAATATCTGAAACATGAGGCATTTTAATCAAAATCGTTAGAGATATTTTCAAGAAAATCAAAACTTTTGAAACATTTTCCATGTAAAGGGTTGTTTAGGATGGAGGTGTTTTCATGGAAATATTTTTGTCCCATCCTTGAAAGGCATTAAAGTTAAATACCAACATTGGTTTTTAACGTACTTTTCGTTTTTGAGTTATGCTGTCCACACACACACACACACACACACACACACACACACACACACACACACACACACACACACACACGCACACACACACACACACGCACGCGCGCGCGCACGCACGCACAGAAAGAGAGAGGCGCGCGCGCGCGCTGTTACTTATCAGTAGAGAAAGTAAAATGTATTACGGCATTGTTGATATAATTTTTGCGCGAGAGTTGGTGAAAAAATAAACAATTTATGAATAACCATTTGAGAACCTAGATAGCCGCAAATGTTAGAAACTTTTTTTTTTTTTTTGTTCCACGAAACGGTTCTTTATTGACAATAATTGTATTAGACATATTTGTTACATTCATAATGAAGAATCGTTGGTTAACGTATGGCCGAACACCCTGTGCAGGAGTTGGAAGTTATGAATGGTGCGATTGCCAAAGACCGTTTTCATAGAACTCTCTGTTTTCGTTCAACTTTCCTCGAGTTACCCACGATATCAATTTTCGGTCGAGTATCATCCATGTCATCCTTTATCCCTGGATGTGGATAAGAGGAGTGCAACTGAAGGTCTCAACAAACAACCTAGAAGCTTCTTCGAATCCTCCTAGCAAATTGGACCCACATTGCAGGATTAGAGCAGTGGCTGAAGCGATTTATTTAGGGAACAGATGTCCTAAAGGATAATGGCTCCCGCTGGCCATACGAACAAGTGTTGACAATGAAATAATGGAGGGATTTCAGGAGCTGAAACCGATTAGGGCACAGATGTCGAACTTAGCATCTACACTGCTTTCAGAGAGCTCTTATAGATTTGTATTTCGCCAAGCAAAGCAGTATCGTCTGTGCAAATTTCTGGATAACACATGTAGCTGGAATAAAAATAGCTGATCTTTATATTTTCAGAAGGTTACTGCCGTTTTGCCTGGCGTTTCTAGTTCTTTGTTGGTGATTCCCTGATTAGTGTCCAACATAATCGTTTAGGTGATCTCGCCACGTTCCCTGGTATCCCATTTCCACGTCAAAAATTTGTCTGTGGAAGCGTTCCCCGTGCTTTTCGCTTACAGCGCCACAGTTGTTAGGAAAGAAGTCCAAATGAGAAGCTAAGGACATATTGCACCCCAACCTACATACAATTTGCCACAAGATCCTTGTAGTTTTCTGCCCTCTTATTTCCTAGAAAAATTGTAGCAATTGCACAAAGGCATCCTAAGCTAACTTTTCATCACATTTTAGGTTAGGTTGAAATGCTCATCTTTGTATCTGGGGACGCTCTTTTATTTTCCTAACCAAGACGTGGAAAATTCGCGCGCAAATAGAGAAATGCCATAAAACTCGAGTCATAAGGTCCACTGTAAAGGTGATTCGAATCCCCTGTATGTACTAATTTTTTTTACCAAGTAATATTTACAAACAACGTTAGCTGAACGATTATTATGTGTAAAGCTGTTATTATTTGAGTTCATAATTGCTTTATTTCTACTTTATGGTATTGTTGCATATTGTTCCGGTATAGTTTTCAGTTGCTTGCACTCTGTTTTCTGTTGCTTCTCCGTAGAGCAAAGGCATATCAAATACATATCTATGTATTCAACTGTCGAATACATAGTGAAGGAATAATACAAGATATCGTGCGACAGCGTATACATGGAGAAAGAAGGGAGTCGGAATTCATAACACACATCATGCCTATCCAATGAGGCAGAAGTCATATCTATTATTTTATAAAATGGACACAGCCAAAACTGTTTTAAATTATATCATAAATCCGCAGCAACTTTAAAATTACATTATTGGGAATTCAGTTTTCAAGTTTATATGAAAAGGAAAAAGAAAAAAAAAGTACAACGTCGAGGCGCGAACCCATGTCCCGGTGGTTAAGCGCACAGAATACGGTCATAATTCTATTCACCTACGAAAAGGCTGTTATGCATGCTATTTGAGCTGTACGTCAAAATATAAATAATTATATTCAATAATTTATTCAGAGTCAGAATTGCGATGTGTGGCTTTATCATGTTGGAAGTATTTCTCTTTCGATTGCACGGGAAGAAATTTGTCAGCATTTGTGCATGGTCCTCTGCGACATAATTTTCTCTACAAAACATATTGGGCCCATTATTCTTCTGGCATACCATGCAACAATGTCGGTATTATATTACAGAAATGCGCGGGTTAGTCTCCACTGTATGTTTTGTGTAAACTGAATTTGGAACCATGGCTCAAGCATATCAGCAACAATATTCACTACAGCTCAATAACAGAAATGCGCATTTAATTTTTACATTGCATGATCCTCTAGTCACTGCGATATTTCCCGCACTCGCTGAGTCGGCCTTGGCGTCAGTTGCCACGTTTTCGTCATCAATATTTCCGTACTTGAGTTCAAGAATTTAAGGACGCACTTTTAGTGGTAACATTTCCACTATTTATAATATTAACACTCTTAAAGACAAGCAAGAACAACTGCAACTCTTACCGTCGAAAGAGATGATAAAGATTTCTAGCACAGTTTCCAATAGTGAACTTGCCAGATCAAGAAAGAAATCAGATATCACAGAGATAGGGAAATTTAGTTAATTATGTTACTTGTGAATTGTCAGAAACTTAAACTTGGCGTTGCCTAAACTCTGTTAAAACTTGAACTGTACCTGACATTTTTACATTATAAATTGTGACTAAATTAATTTGAATTAAGGTAAAAATGCACTACAGTATTGTTTAGACGGTGTTTTTGCGACAGTTAGTGAAATAATAAACCATTTATATCCATTCGTCAAGAAGCTAGATGGCTCCAAACATTTGACAAAAATTATTCTTCTTTTTGACAAGACAGTTCTTTCTGTCCTCTATGCCAGGTGCAAGGGAACTTATCCATGTCTTCCAATATGTATTTCATAGAAGTATTCAAATGAAGACGTATATGGCATTTAATTTTCGTGTGGCTGTTTTCACAAATTTGGTCCGACTTCGTCTTAAATTTATCGCGAATGTTCTTTTAAGGTAAGCAAATTAGTTTAACCTGACATATTTTTAGTATAATTATGAGGCACCACATTAAAATTCTGATGTGTTACACTCATGACTTTTTCGACTCTTGTACTTAACATTCTTACAAACTCTTAACTCTATATCTTCTTCGTGTTAGTTGAGATAAACATTTGCAGAAATTATCTTATAGCTCATTTTCTTGTAGGTGCAAGGGGAATATGGGAATACAGTAGGCTTTGAGCGATAGTCAACTGTTTTAAAGCTTTCAAATTCCGTTCTCTTTGTACGGTTAACATGAATAACGTTGTTCCATTTGACAGAAGTATGTTCTCCAAAACTTGCACAAATAATAAGAAATATCTCCGAAATGGTTCACTTTACAATGAAATTAATTCAGATATAAATTGTGTGTTTTAGCAAGATCTACATTTTTTGTACAGTACGATTTCGTCTATCCCTTTTGGTTTACCAGCTACGCGAAAGTCATCCAAAGTAAACATGACTACATAGGATATAGCCAGACAATTCAAAATATACCTTTTATTTGTCATTAAAATATCTTAAATATATGGCATTTTAATCAAAATCGTTAGAGCCATTTTCAAGAAAATCAAAATTTTCGAAAAGAAGGCAGTTTAGGGTGGGGCTATTTTCTTCTAATTTCAAAATCTTTGTGTCGCATCTTTGAAAGACATTTAACTTAAATACCAACTTTGGTTTTTAACCGATTTTTCATTTTTGAGTTATGTTGTCCACAGACTGACACAGACACAGACACACACACACAGACACACACACACAGACACACACACAGAGACACACACACAGACACACACAGACACAGACACACACACAGACACACACACAGACACACACAGACACACACAGACACACACAGACACACACAGACACACACAGACACACACAGACACACACAGACACAGACACAGACACAGACACAGACACACACACACACACACACACACACACACGGGACTCAAAAACTATTTCCGATGAAATCTTGACACAGTTCTTCATTTTTGTGGAAAGAAGTTATTCGGTGTAAGTTGAATATCATCTTTACTGGTGTCCGTGATTTTTCCTTTTTCAACTCGAAATAGTTGTTATTCGATTGAACAAAAGAAAATTTATAGTTTCCCTTTCAGTTGCGTGGGAATGTGCGCAGACGGTAGAGTATTGATTTCTACCTACAAATCTTTTGATTGGTGGGTAACAGTATCATTATGAAGATAGTTATTTTCATTATAGTTGCGTATAGGTGCTAGATTATGCGTTTTATCTCTGTAGAACACGTAAGAAGGACAACTAAAACATAAGCAATTTACATTACCAAAAAGGTCCAAGTCCTCTGCGGATTTTAAACTAAAGGTAAGGTATAAATTACGATCCTGAGATAAAACCAAAGTGCTGCAGTGTAATTTGCCCATTTGGTGCCAAAACGCAGCCGTTAATCTGCACCAAGGTATAGTTTCCCCCTCCAGTTGCACACAAGACTTAATTTCAATTATGACTCAGCATTTTGCTGCTCTGGCCTTGGCAATGAATCATGGCAAGTTCGTGTTGATATTATTTCTTAACCTTGCGTTTTGTTTTAGTATTGTGGTCGCACTTTCTACACTATGTTCCCCATTTATTTTCTTTCACGTGTGTCAGCACCTTAGTTGGCCAGAGGAAGACTGTAAATCAGGGCAGCTTGCTTGTAATGGAGATGTAGGGCCATGTGGGTCCCTTGTTTTCTCTGTGTTTAACCTCAGCGCTCACAAACACAAAAAGGAAAAAGCACTTTGATTTTATTTGTGCAATTGGACACTTTATACGCTTACGTTGCTAAATCTCTGTTAGAAATTATACTTTGCTTAACAATTGTAATATTAAACTGTGCCTAATTCATTCGAAAGAAGGTAAAAAAAGGCATTACAGCGTTATTCACACAATATTTGGTCACATTTTTATACCACTATTTTCACTACCGAGGGGTTACTTTTCAGTTCAGTTAATAGCACATAGTCCGAATTACTTCCACTATTGATGCCGATATTTGTATCGGCATTTTTGACCAATAGGTTAATATGTTGCTTTATATCGTCTTGTAGAGCAGAAATGAGATTATCCTATTGTACTATCACATATTTTACCAACCTTGCATCTACTTTACTTGTAGAATCACTAATCTCCTGTAGGAATTCCAGGAAATTATCACTCTCCGAAGAGTGGCCATTTGACGAAGCACAAGCAGTCAAATCCTCCTTGGCTTTTACACAACATTGAACTGCATTTTCATCCACAAATTTCATATTATTAACAAGTTTAGTGCATTTATTTTGAAACATACTTTCACAAGAAGCACATTTTAAACCATTGGACTTGCACCGCTTACACAAACATGGCTCGGCAGTCGCCACACTGATTTCAACTGTCATCGCAGACCAACACGTCCGTACAGGAGAAAGGTCAAACACGAAGTGTACTATTATTACAAACTCTTATTCCTCTATTTTCAGGTTAGTCGAGATAAACATTTGCAGAAATTATTTTATTACTCATTTTCTTATAGGTGTAAGGAGAATATGGGAATACAGTAGGCTGAGCGACAGTCAAATATATGAAAACTTTGAAATTCCGTTCTCCTTGCTCAGGTAAGATATAAAAAATGAACGATTTTCCATTTGTGGAAAGTAAAAGTATTTCAAATAACAAGGAATATCTCCGAAATGGTTCACTCCACAAAAAATCACATGAACATAAATTGTATATTTTAACGAGATCCTAATTTTTCTATAGTAAGATTTGTCTGTCGCTTACGATTTATGAGCTACACAAGTCATCCAGAGTAAACAGGACTACGTATTGTATAGCCGGAAAATTCAAAATACACATTTATTTCATTTGCCATAAAAATATGTTAAACATATTTTAATAAAAATAGTCATTTTCGAGAAAATGAAAGTTTTTCGAAAAATTTTCCTCGTAAAGGTTAGTCTAGGGTGGAGTAATTTTTTTCAAAATCCTCGTGTTGCATGCTTGAAGGATATTACACACACACGCACGCACGCACACGCACACGCGCACACACACACACACACAAATAAATGTTTCCTAAAAATGCTTTTTTAGGGTTCAGTGGCCATCGAATTTTTGGGTGGAATACAACACTTCCCTTACTCACTATACGTAATAGAAACAGTAACTAAGTGAATATTCTGGATTTATTTAATTAAACAACCCGTGAAATCCTCTTAATTCGCGCTGAATTTTGTTAAACAAGGCTACCGCAAGAGGTAAAACAAAGTGTAGCTTAAGCGAAATGTAGAGCTCATTAAAATAGAAGTTAATCTTAAACAACTTTCTTTTTTTCTAGCCTCAGCAGTTTTGGGATAATAGCTCTGCTGTTTATTTAACTTTTCCCATTTAAGTGTGTGTGCAGATCTGTCTATCCGTGAACAGCGTAATTCAGAAAGGAGAAGTAAGTTAAATTCTAAACTTCGTTCAGTAATTTCAAAAGCTACGATACGAAGATTTGCAAGAAAATCCTCCGCCACAAACTATCCTTTATATGGAAAATGTTCGAACGCTTTGATTTGCTCAAAAACAGCTCTAACGGTTCTGATTTAAGTAAGATATTTCCATGACAAATGTAATGTATATACTGAATGTTTTGGGAAGAGCATCTCTTCATTCTGGATAGCTTTTCATGATTGATAAGTTGTACGAAATATACAAAACACGTAAATGTAAACAATTTATATCAGACACATTTTTTGTAGAGTTAAGCATTTCCGAGGTATTCTTTGTTATTGCTTTGGATTTTCAAATACTTATCAGCTTTTTCAAGTGGGTAGCCGTTATTCGCTTTTTTAACTGCTGGTCATTCAAGGAGAACGGAGCATCAAACCATCACAGAGCGAGCAGCTCTTAAAGAATTTGACTATAGGTTGAGCCTACTGTAATTCCTTGTTACATTAATATGAAATAGAAGAATTATGGCTGACGGAAAATTTAACATAGTTGGTCCCGTAGCTCAGTCGGTAGAGCATCGGCCTACTGTGTAAGCGTCCCGGGTTCGATTCCCAGCTGTGGAATGGGAATGTTCCTTTAACTAGGATTTCTCCTTCCTAGAGTCTGGAAGTATGAATGGTATGGAATTATTTAATGCACTTATTTATCAACTTTCCAATCATTTCTCTGTTAATCCTACCAGTCAATAATTGCGATATCAAAATCTATATTGCCGGGCTCTGTTGTGTGGGGTTAGCGTGTCTCCCTTATATTCAGGAAGTCTCCAGTTCCAATCTCGGTTAGGGAGACGCGATGGGATTTATTCCGTGCTTTTCCCCTATCTGAGAAATAAATGTGAAGTTACTTCAGGCTCTATGGACCACGGGCTCTTTTCAGCATCATTTCACCCACTTCATCCATCGTCGGATATGGCCTAGGTGCGCGCCCTGATAGAACACCGTTGATCCTGCGGGGTCTAGTAGGCCCGTGCTGTATTTTGGTATTTATATACTTGTATTTATTTTGTTAAATTTCATTTCTACTTCTTTCCCATCCTTAGCTTCATTCAACTTCAATATAAATTGTCTTTATTAGCATTAAGATCAAAGATGAATTTAGGACGAATACAGTATGCATTATAGTTTGTACTATACTACATGGAAAGAAAATCTGACGTATTACACTCGCATGACTTTCTCTATTCTTGACTAACCATTCTTACAAACTCTTATTCCTATATCTTCTTCGTGTTAGTTGAGATAAACATTTGTCAAATTATCTTATTGCTTATCTCCTTGTAGGTGCAAGGGGAATATTAGAATACAATAGACTTTGAGCGATAGTCAAATTTTTTTAAAGCTTTGAGATTCCTTTCTCTTTGCACGCTTAACATATAAAAATATTAACAAGGATGTTCCATTTTACCAAAGTTTTAAGTTTTCTTAAACTGACACAAATAACAAGGAATATTTCCGAAATAGTTCAGTCTACAAAAAAAATTGCTCAGACATAAATTCTGTGTTTTAGCGAGATCTACATCTTTTTTATAGTAAGATTTGGTCTATCTCTTACGATTTACGAGTTATTCAAAAGCCATCCAGAGTAAACAGGACTACACAGACTATAGCCAGAAAAATCAAATTATACATTTTATTTATCATACAAATATCTTAAAATATGGCATTTTAATCAAAATCGTTTGAGCCATTTTCAACAAAATCAAAATTTTCAAAAAGTTTTCCATGTAAAGGGCAGTTTAGCGTGAGGCTATTTTCTTCAATATCTTCGTGTTGCATCCTTGAAAGACGTTAAACTTAAATACTAACTTTGGTTTTTGAGAGCTTTTCGTCTTTGAGTTCTGCTGTCCACAGACAGACAGACAGACAGACAGACACACACACACACACACACACTTCTCTAAAAATGATTTTTGGGGGGGGGATTCAGGGGGGCTTCAAAACATATTTCCGGTGAAATTTAGACATTAAATTTTTGGGTGGAATACAATACTTCCCCTTCTTACTGGTGCAGGAAGTAAAATAGATGTATAAATGCCTTCCTGTTTCTGATTGGTCTTTGCACGTAAGAAGTAGGTGGAAAAGTAGTAGGTGTTTTTAAAAATATTGACTAAATATTTGGATTGTGCTGGTGCCAATGAATGGTTACGTTCTTATTGCACATCCTGTATAATCTTCTGGCTTTATTGATCCATGTTCTTATCTGCTCTTCGGTAACGTTTTTATATCCTCGTCTGACCTCTGCAGGAATCTATCTTGCCGTCTCACAAGTTTGAGATATACCCTGTCCGCCTGTATAATGCGGTTTCTATCAATTTTGGTGCCGTTCTGTCTTCCATACTTCTTTTTCCTCGAGATATGAAACCAATGACATCCCTGTGGACCAGATAGCACCTCGGCGACGTGCAGAAAGCGGTGGGATTTCTGTCCCAAGAGAGAGAGAGAGAGAGAGAGAGAGAGAGAGAGAGAGAGAGAGAAAGTAGAGGATATGTCAATAAAGAGGACACCAAGGTTGGAGATTTGTCTGTATCGAACGTGAGCGAGCGGCAAAAAGAAAAGAGAATTAACAAAGAGGGAGGAGGCGCTCTCTGTGTGGCAATCGATAGCAAGGAGCCAAACCCCAACCACTCCGTAATTATGGCAGTAGAACAGCATTTAGCAATTGAAAATGTCTTACAGCTAACGTTAAACCGAGGAAATGTTTACCAAATTACCCCAGCAACCTCAATGAAAATTTCACAGCTTGCAAACTCAACTACGGAGCTCGTAAAGTGGGTGGAAAATCTGACTGTAACAGTTCAAATGTGTTTCTTGTATCCTATGGCATGTCTATCTCAGTGTTGCTAACCAAAAACACTGAATCTCGCTACAGGCTCAACAAAGTTTCGCTGATATCAATTGTTTTTCAGTAAACAAATTCTGCGTGTTTATCTACTAAGTTATTACACAATTAACAGCTAAAATTGCGTGCAAGAAGATTAGAATAGTGTGTTTAATACGTGTTGTATCATTATAAGTGACTTTCATTACAGTTATTTATTTGAAAGCAACTAATTACGTTAAATACGAGTCAGGAGTCGAAGTCTCTACGTACATACATAACCTGCTTAAGCAAGGCAAGAAAACCAACCGTTCTATCGAAATGACCTCAGACCAAGGGGCAGTATTTCGAAAATGCATTCAACCCAGCCATCTGAAAGCTATGCCAGTGCTGCACAGAAAGATATCTTCCCTACGAAAGAGCAAGCCATCGTTCTGGATTCTGTAGATGGACTCATTCCCAAAAGGAATACACATACGCTATTGGTAAGCTAACTGAACCTACAAATACACCTTTTGTGTCCAGAGTCGCCAGAAATCGTATCTGCATATGCTTAGCAAACAAGGAATTGGTGCAGTAACTAGTTGATAACAAAACCAGGGTAAGCATTGCAGACATGTCTTTAGAAATCCGACCTTAGTCAATAAGATTCCACAGAATAATATCAAATGTGTCCCGTAATTCCTCACCGTGTATTGGGGCATGAATTGCAGAGTCTAAACAAACGAATTTCTAGTAAAACGGTGTGTGTGTGTGTGTGTGTGTGTGTGTGTGTGTGTGTGTGTGTGTGTGTGTGTGTGTGTGTGTGTGTGTGTGTGTGTATGTGTTTTATGTGTCTGTGAATAGCATAACTCAAAAACAAGAAGTCGATTAAATACAAAACAAGGATGCTACACGAACAATTTCAAGAAAATCCCCCTTCCCATCAGATTACCCTTTACATAGATTTTATATAAAATGTCTAACAATTTTTATTATAATACCATATATTTAAAATATTTTGATGATAAATGAAATGTATATCTTGAATTTTCTCACAATGTCATCAGAAGTCCTCTTCATTCTGGATAAATTTTGAAAACTGGTAAACCATAAGAGATAAACTCTTACCATGCAAAAATTTAGATCTCCTTCAAACATACAATTTAGGTGAAATATATTTTGTTTCTTTCCTTTTCTTTTGTGTGTAGAGTGGATAATTTTGGAAATATTCATTTTTGTTGGTTTCAATTTTCCAAAATTTACACTTTTCTCAAATGGGAAGTACTTGCTGATTTTTTTTTATCTGTTGGCCATGCATAGAGAACAGAATTTCAAAACCATTGCTTAGCGACGGCATTTAAAAGATTTGACTGTCGCTTAAAGTTTTTTGTGTTCCCATATTCTATTTGCACCTGGTTTTATTTGCAGATACTTTTACATTTTAAGTTGCTAATATTTTACTTAACATATAACATATTATGTACTTTCATTTGTAGGTATCCTCTTATTCTGCGGCAAGCACTTGGTCGTCAGTGGTGTCCATTGCTTATCTATTAATTCAATAATACTAAAGTGCTTATTAAAATTATTCTCTAATACGTATTTGTAGTAACTAGGGAAGTATTCTATTCCACATAAAAAATCGTAATCAAAATGTTATCCAAATGAATGTTTTAAGATTCCCAGGAACCCCCCCCCCCTCCTAAAAAAGAAAACATTTTTGGAAAAACCTCTGTGTTTGTGTGTGTGTGTGTGTGTGTGTGTGTGTGTGTGTGTGTGTGTGTGTGTGTTTACGCTCGTGCAAGTTCCAAGGATGTGACACAAGGTTTTCAAAAACATTTCCCAATTCCAAACTTCCCTTTATAGGAAACATGTTTCAAAATTTCCATTTTCTTGAAAAAGCTCTTAAGAATTTTGTTTAATTCTAAGATTCTGAACTTAAATGGAACATTTAATACTTAACTGCTTTTTCGTTTTTGAGTTGTGATATTTACAGACAGAACTTTTTCTAAAAATGCTGTTTTTGGATTGAGGGAGTCTGAAAACATGTATCTCGGGTGAAATTTTGATATCAAATTGTTGGGTGGAGTACAGCACTTCCTCTACCTACTTTAAATACGTAGTATAAAAAGTAACAACAAGGAGATAATAAGACAAATTGCAGCTTAACACGTGTGGTTACTACAATATGGTGTGTGGTTGTGCAGAATGGAGTCTGTGCTGCAGGGAAATTCTGTTTGAGTTTCCAGTCGCATGGCTTGACGCATAAGGAACAAAGAGCATTTTGACATTTACAAATACAAGACATAGCTGCTACTGCTGTTGAATAGCAAATTGTTACGTCACTGTAAATTAAGGACTGTTTGTATTCAGCTAAATGGATCACGTGCTATAACTACATGGGATTAGAAATGTCACAGTTACAATGGGAGTTAACAGCATTAACAGATGATGGCATGGATCAGCGATGATATTGTTTTAGATGAGCTAAATGCTTACACTTAGTTTTTGGGGTAAGTACCGCATATGTCAGGCTTTGTTTCTGTTGATGAGCTCTTATATTCTCTCTGCAGAACGTTCAGATGACGTACCTCGGTGTTTTCTTTTTAGTTTCTAAAACGACAGAACTTTACTCTCGAATAGAAACAACTGGCTTGGTTTTCTAAACCTCTCAACATTATTCATTATTGTAATGAATGATTAAAATACGATATATTGCACTTACATGACTTTCTCTAGTCACTCTTCTACCAGCTAATCTTACAAACTCATATTCTTCTATCTACTTCATGTTAATTGAGGTATGATTTTAGAAATAGTTTTACCACAAATATATTTTGCTGCCGTATAATGGGAACAGCAGAATTCAGTAGAGTTTAAGTGATATTCAAATCCTTTAAGAACTTCTCGCTCTGTGATAGCTTTGACATTCCGTTCCTTTTGCATGACCAAGAAAGTGAGAGAGAGACTAACGATAACGACTTCCAATTTGAGAAAGGTATAAGTATTTTAAACTTAAACCAACATGAAAGATGCTTGAGCAAGATATGCGTTTTTCGTGTAGTAAGATTTTGCGTATCTCTGATGGTTTACCAGTTATGCAAAAGTAATTCAGAATGAAGAGGACTTCAGAGACTACTTCGAAGATGCGGAACATGAATAGCAAACTTGGATCTTAACTCACAATGCGTTACAGATCCATCATGTTCTTTCTCGTATTAAACTCTGGTCTTCTCGAGCAGAAACTCTTACATCAAATTATCTGCTGCTTCCTCTTTGTTATCTGGGAAAATATTTTCGTTACTTATTCATGTTAATATTTTAATTTAAGAAAGTCTGGCCACGCCGTAGACAGTAGTTAGATCATTCTCTTCTCACCAAAGCGGCCCGGGTTCGATCCCAGGTAACCACAAGTGGAATTTGCGGTGGAGGAAGCGGCGCTGGCGCGGGTTTCCTCCGGGTTCTCCTCTTTCCCCCGGCATCTCATTCCACTGGTGCTCCATCTTCATTCCATGTATCATCAGTGTCACCGCCTGCGATGCCGTATGTAGCGGGAGTGAAAAAAAGAAGTCTAAAAGACTTAAACCCTGTTGCCGCTGCTGCTGTTGATGTTGACGATGATGGTGATGGTGATGATGAACTTGGTTAAAATATTCACAGACAGATGCACATACTTACACACACACGCTAACGCACCCCCCCCCCCTCACACACATAGACTTACTTCTCAAAACGGTTCTTTGAGTTCAGGGGGCTTCAAAATATGTATTTCCATAGAAATCTCGGCATCGACATGCTAACGTAGTAGAGAAAGTAAAACGTAATCAATATATTGCTACATATACATATTGCACTGGAATACATAATTTCATCTTAATGATGGAGCACTTTCACAGGGAATTTGAAGCATATTTCTTAATTTCTAAACGTATCTAGTCACCTCTATTATTTGTCCCGAGTGTGAATGCATTCTTTAATTTGCTGTTGCGATGAATTAGGATCGTACTTCACAAGCTTTCTCATTTCCTTTCTTCTGAAAATTCATATAGTGCTTCACTGACTCGGAAAAATGTAATCTGTGGATGCAAAATAGACGATTCCATTGAAGATTTAAGCGGGTTTGTTTTTACGCCAATGATCTCTCGGTGTGGGAAATAAAAGAGGTAGGTATTATTGTGGCCCTCATATAAATTCAGAAACGTCGGATTTATAGCGGCCGGAGAGGCGAGTTTATGACTTGTCAACACAATGGTAGAGGTCATGAACCAGTTGAATGGTGATGAAGTGGTAGTCAATGTGTGGAAGGTGAGATAGATACCAACCACTGTACCCTCATCTGTGATAATGCCCCAAGGATTAAGCTACCCTTATCTGCACAACAAGGAACGCTAACGGTGGAAAATCGCCTGTTGTAAGCCCTTCTAGTGAATAATGGTGCTCAGGAGTTACTAGGTCACCTGAATGGTTATGCCTTCCAAGGATACAATCTGTCAGTTAAGGTCAGTTTCCTTGTCTTGTAATCCTGTTTATACACGTGAGAGGAACTCATATACAGGCTCTTGCATTTTGTTTTAGACAGGAGTAAACTTCGTGTTTTTGGAAGGCTTCAATTCTCTGTTATCTAAAGTAAACAGTAAATTAATGTCTTTTGCAAAATCGCAGCTGTAGACGAAACAGCATATTGGAATACCCAAAAAGCCAACTATGACATTTTCCCCCTATTATGGCGCGCCTGGTTACATTTAGTGATATTCTATCTGCTAGGTTCCATGAATACCCCCAACTGTTCGTGAAATATAGCCATAATAAAGCTATGGCCATAGTTGGTGTTATTGCATCCGTTATGTTGCCAAAGAAACCGTCGTTTTTTTTAGCTCGCTGCAGAGAAACCAAGAAAAGATTCTGCTTATACGTATTAATTAATCAATCTGTGGACGCAGTTGCATTGCTCGTGTGTGAGTGGTTTTGTCTTGAGTTGTTTTAGAAATTTAGAGCGTTATGTGCAGTTATAGTTACTGTTGTTATTTTTATGTTCATCAGTGTTTTGTAGTAACGATGTTCAAGCATTATTGTCGTTTGAAAGCAAGTTACTTTAACCCAGTGATATTAGTGGATAGAAATAATGCTTTATGTAGATTGGCAGCACTGCTTTTTTATGAAATGTTCACTGCAGTTTATCATCATGTTGGCCATGTTGAATTCTTAGGAATGCCAATAAGCTGTTTCCCCTATGTTATAAACAAGTAGTTCCGAGCTTTTTCCAGGATCAAAGTTACCGTAATCTGATAAAATTACGCAATTCTCAGAATCACAACTCAGGAACCATTCAATATAAAATTCTGAAATAAGATTAAAAAGAAGCTAATATTTTGTAGTTTGTGGTGCTATCTGTTCGATATTTCTGGAACTTACATTTAATGTAAGTTTCATATTTCGTCTGTTTTATTAAAACTCATTTTAAATGGAATATAAATAATGACATCGTTCAGCATGTAATTTTAAAAAGTAATAGTTAACATTTTCATGGCATCTTAAACGGACAGTTGAAGAAAAAATAAAAGGTAAAAGAAACCACGTCAAGTCCTTTAATTCAGAAAATAACTCGAAAACTATAAACATTTAAGAGGTAAAATTCTCAAGATTGATTTCTTTAACATGTAGTGAGACATGTGGAATCTAAATAATTTAATTTATACCCACCTCATATATACCTATAAAATGATTTATAGCATGTTCTACACAACATTGATCGTATATATTTAAAAACACCTATTTTGGTATCAACTTTACCATTGCGTTGCTGTATTCGATAGCATCGATTGATTACTTGCTTGCTTAATAATTCATTTATTCAAGTAACGAACTCAAGCTGCGAAGTGTGTAACTGGAAAGGTGAAAGTGAATCACAATCAAGTGAAATGGGATGTCACTTTTAATCAAGAGAATTTCTCAGCCCTCCAGTTGTACACATCCCTCTCCACTCCCGTTAAAACAGAAGCAGATAAAATGTCGTTCTGTGTTATTGTTAATTAACGTAATAAATTAAATGGGACATATAAAAACAGTCTAAGAAAGTATCTGTGATTCACACTCATTTTCACCTAAATTTGTAAAATGTCTCTGAAAGGTGTGATTAATGTTCATGTATTGTATAATTGGCATTTTGTTTTAGGTAATGAACTATTGAAAGGAAAACTAATATATTAAAGCAGCTAATTAAACTATGGTACTGCAGGACACCTAAAGCCAAATTAGATAATTGCTTTAAAGTTATATTAATTGAACTCGAATGTTGAATAAAAAAAGCACCCAATTTGAAAAACTGTCGCTTATGATGTAGAGATGGCTCAAAACTGCATGGGAAAACCAGATATGAGTCTATTGACCTAGCTTTTCCATAGCAAAAGCTCTTGGTAACGAACCATTTCAAGTTACAGAAAAATGTGTCCACATAAGCTTCAACAAAGGCATTCGTGTGACAGTATAGGGTCATCAGCTGACAAAACACAACTAAATCACCTTAACGTAAGCGCCAAGACATAAAGGACTTGATCGCGTAAGCAAAGAAGGAGCTAATACTCCATTCATTGGCTTAGAACCATTCTATAACATTCTAGAATGTTATATTAAAGAAAAGAAGAAAACGGGCTACACAAGAAAATAAGCCACTATTGGTAACTAAGTCCAAAGCTAGATCACGCAAAACAATTCATGGAACTGTCAGCGAAAAGAAAAGAGGTAAACAAACAGTTATGAAAAGAAAACATAACAAAAGCTTTGTTTCTTTCGTAGTTTCCAAGTTGGCTATGCAAACGTCAGCCTTGTCAAAAATCAAGGACTTTAAAGGATGGAAACGTAAGATTAAAAGGGATGTAAAGTCGAATGCATGGAAACGTGCTTTCCTAAAACATTTTTCTTTATGTAATATTCACTGAAACTCCTTATTTATTATCTTTGATCCACAGCCGCCCTTGGTGAGCCATTCTCTTAATATATGAAGTTCAACTCCGACACACACGTATTATGTTTTGAACAAACGTCAGGCCTAAGAGACTGGCAGAAGGGGAGTATTGAAGCATTTCACGTGAGTGACTGAAAGGCATGGTTCCCAACAACGGTCCAACGCAACCCTTTAATGAGTCCATCTTGTATTGGCTTGAAATCAAAAGTCTGGCGTAGTATGTATATAACATGTATATATAGTTGGAGATCAGACTCCTGAAGGAAGGAAAAGGGGTCAGTAAGACAAACATTAAATCCAGTGCTAGAACTAGATAAGTGATGTGTAGTGGCAGTGCCAGAAGATGTTTATTATTTTCTTGCCTACATAAATAACTGTGCACTATATCGGCACAATTCCATGCTCTTGACTCTTATATATATAAGTTAAGGAATTATATTTTTAATTACTATAGACCATGTCTTATAAGTAATGTCAGTTTTTAAGCAAAACTTTATTTCAAATGTGTTACAAGAAATTATTATAATCTTCAAAGTAAAGGCTATTAGATTCCATAGTCCTGAGAAACTTTACAAGGTTTGGTGTCCCGCAACGGTACTAGTTTGTAGCTTTTAATGTAAAGAATTTGGGGATAGGTACACATTAAACTGCTTCAAGGTTATCAAAATTTCTTACACGTATCAAATGGGCCATGGACAGAAACAGACAGAATCTGATGGCAAAGATTAGGGTTAAATGCTGGATGTGGTAGAAGATTCTTGCCGGGTACCTTTGCCTTAAATAGTTGAAGATGTTCAAAATAAATATCCACATTGACTGCACATCCATTTGTAACAAATTCCCAGCCAATCACACTTTCAATACCAGGCTGTATCATTCTTTTGGAGCCTACCGACGCTTTTTCTAACGTCATTTGGACTATTCGTTACAATATCTTCAATTTGCATCATACTTATAACTGGATCTGTGAAAACTCTCACCAAGTGCATATAACAAGACAGGTTCCTCTTACACTTTTGGGGTGATATCATTCAAGATCAACTTACTAGTCCCTATTTCTATTCTCTGCGCCTGAATGCAGAGACTTATTTATGGTTTCTAAGAAATTAGTAACTTCATTTGATTGATATTGTCCCTCTGGTTTTACATGACGTGATTACAGGATGATGCGGCAACTCATTCACTCGCATAGTAGGTAATTTATTGAATTACGCACACTCATATATATGAATTGATCAAGGGAAACACCTCGCATGACCTACTCGATCTGCTGATTTGAATCTAATGGATTTCTGCGTCAGAGGACGTTTAACGTACCTGGTGTTTACAATTCCCATACAGCATATTGACGCTCTGAGAGTGTAACCACACGCATTTCATCAAACACCTAACACTCCAGGAATTAGCAAAACCTTCAATTTTGTCTTGTGACGAGCCAAAAGTGATTTTCAGACAGGTTCATATGAACTCTCTACAGTTTTGATGTTGGTCAGGATTTCCCAAAGTACGAGGCACCAATGCAGGTACCTACATGTTTATGAAGAGTATTTTGTCATAATTAGGTATTATTTACAATTGATCATATTTATTTGTGAAACATTTCCAATAACATCAAAGGTTTGGAATCTTCATCATTTATGTTCCCCAAGTACTTTAATTCACAATATCAATACGTGCTGTGGTTTCTTGAGACAACTTGTAACCCCGGGTAGTGAGTGGTTTAATTCCCAACCCTTTTGTCGGCGAGTTGCTGGGAAATAAAATACCACCTGTGAACCAACAGGTAGGGTAGATGGGACACTTAAGCTGGAATGAAAGCCACTAATCTGAGAGAAAGAAAACACTGATGCAGCGCTCCAGGCGCACACACTGAGAGATCTTGGCAGTAAAGGCTGTGATTCGTAATTAAAACTGAGATTGAAATTGAATTTTATAAAGTAATGGTTATGTATAGCTGTGTGTCCGGAAGTTAAGAATCTCTTTTGTCCTCCTCCACCCCCCCCCCCCAAAAAAAGTTAAGTTCTCATGGCTTTCTCTTCTCACATGTCTACAAAATATACCATAAATACAGACAAATCTTTTTTCAGTTGCTAATTATTATTATTTATTTATACCAACAAACGTACTGCGGGTGTTGTTAAACATACAAGCCGTGTATGGGCAATGTTTAAGAGGTGGAATAAGGAACTGTAAAATCTAATGCCATAGCCGAGATTTGAACCACGGATATTCCGCAGTATGGCTTAAATTCCCCAACCGGTAGACCACAAGAGAATCGCACATCAGAGATAAATATCCAAGGGCGACTTACAATAGCAAGTACTTTATGTCCCGGGTTCAAGTAACCTTTACATGCTAAGCGGAGGGTCTGTGGTTCAAATTCCAGCTGCGGTATTGAATTTTTAAGTACCGATTCTACCTCTCAATCTCTAAATGTTATAGATTCATAATGTGTTTGGGTTTTCTGACCGCTTCCGCTTTACACGAGAGTATTATGATAGTATGACAAGGAATTTATAAATTAACTACTATAAAAATTTTACATATTTTCATTAGGTTTGTCTGAAACTTTCAATATGAATTCTTGAAGCGTGATCAAAGAACTCTAAGGATATTTCTTTCATATATAGTCACTTCATATATTTTCAGGAAAACTACTGAAATTTACGCAGAAAAGTCTCAATTTAGTAAATTTAACTTTAAAAGTAGATCCTTAAATTTAAAATTTGAAGTTTATACAGAACTCCATCGTGGAGGATTTTTGCAAACAGTTTAAAACTCTTTTAGCTGAAAATTAAACGCAGACAAAACTATGACACACATTTTAATTCAATTCATTGAAAACTGTGTAATTTTTTTACTTAAAAAGTGAATCATTCTCCACACTTAAGGTAATACGAGTATCTGTAAAAATAAAACATTCACATCTTCCTCCTGATTTCTCTGAAGCTTTTGCCAACTAGATAAGACCCTTGAAAATAAACTAATAGTAAGATAACAGCTGTGTTCCTACGAGCATTTTAATAGCACATCAGGTTTGGAAAGAAATTTTAAAAATTGAAGGATCAATTTGTGACAATCATTTGTAACTTAAAAATTATAGACATCAAAAAAGGAACATAAAACAATAATTGCGTGTCATTAAAGTAGACACAATATACAGTTATAGTAAAAATGATAAAGAAAAGAAAAAGAAACAACAACAAAAGTATCGAAAAATTTTAGTTTTTGTGCTGAATGTCAAGGATACATTGGTGTTCTGAAATCACGTAACATAATTAGTCCTCAGATAACTTGTGGGGTTTGCATTGAGATGAGTGTTGGGGAAAGTATCAGCTTTTTGACTGTAGACCCTTTTTGGAAACTGTAATATGCTCAGATGAATTGCGTACCTGCATCATTGTCAAACATTGATTTTGCTGAAAGTCATGGCATTGCCAAAGAATGTAAATCATGGATGAATAACAACGCCTCATTTGCAGTGCGATAAGTGCACATGCGTGTCAGCGTGAATGTGATATGGCGGCAGAGAGCGTGTTATTTATATCCTTCAAAACTGTAAGCTTAATTGAGCACAATGTTTGCTCTCCATAATTACCACATGTGTCTAATTCATGATTCGTTTGTCTGAACCTCCTCCGCATTGCCTAATGTTTGTTATGGATGGAATGCCATTTTTAGATCCAAGGTTGAACTTTATTCCGACTAGACCATTCACATTCCTCTGAGGATGGCAGTAAGCAAGAAGTTTTGCAAACCGAAACAAATTTAGTTCTTTCTCTACCACGTATTGTAAGTAGGAAGTATTGAATTCGACCCAAAAATTCGATGTCGAAATTTCACCGGAAATATATGCCCTGAGGCTCCCTGAATCCAAAAGAAGCGTCCGTGTGTGTGTGTGTGTGTACGCGCGCGCGCCATTCTTTGGGCAGTATAACTCAAAAACGAAAAACTGGTTAAAAACCAAAGTTTTTATTTAAGTTTCATGTCTTTTAGTGATGCGACACAAAGATTATGAGGAAAATTTCTCCACCCTAAGCTACCATTTACATAGAAAAAATTGCAAACATTTTGATTTTCTTAAAATGGTTCTAACGATTTTTATTAAAATAATATGTTTAAGTTATGTTTATGACAAAAAAGATCCATAATTTGAATTTTCTGGCTATAGCCCATATACTCTGGATGACTTTTGCACAACTGGTAAAGCGTAAGAGATCGACAAAATCTTACTGTACAAGAAATGTAGATGTCATCAAAACACAATTTATGTTAAATGATCTTTGTGAAGTGAAAAATTTTGAAGGTATTCCTTGTTATTTGTCAGAATTTTGCAATACTAGACGTTCTCAAATGGGAGATCGTTATTCATTTTTTATCGTTTGATCATGAAAAGAGAACGAAATTTCAAAGTCATCATATAGCGTCCACTCTTAACTATCACATAAAGTCCTACTCTATTCGCCTTGAAGCTACAAGAAAATTAGCATTAGGATAATATCTACAAATGTTTATTTCAAGTAACATGAAGTAGATGGAGGAACAAGTGCAATAGTAGAGAAAGACATGTAAGGACAATAATGCTGGTAATGGCTTGCACTCTTATATTTTCATTTTTCATAACTAGTGGATCACTGTGTAATGTCTCTTGACAATGCCATGAAGTGCGAAATTAACTAAAATACGAAAATTGTACCTCAATTTTAGGTTTATTTGTGGATGCTCTTCACTTGCCATGGTTGTTAGCGTTCCATGCTATAATGGGCGTGAAAGATCACTTAATTTTGCTCAGAGGTCACTTTATTGGGCTTGAGATTGTTTTAGATGCTAAAAATCTACGACAAGGGACTAAAACAATGATACCAAAATGTTATACAACTATTAAATATAACGCAACCGATGGCTTGTTTTAAATTTAATAAATAAAACGTAAAATGTAAACATATTTATAGAAAGATTGCTGAACAATCGCACAGAAGAATTATTTCCTATCCTCCCTAAAGTGGGTAAGTATGAGTGAGAGCGTAAATGTGCGAGTGAATTTATTATTTATAAAGAAAACCCTATCTAAACAAAACCCAGTCACACAGATAGTAAACGAGTAAACATCATTGCCGATGACAAATTTTATTGTTTCAAAGGAAAAGCCACCGAGGTCATCTTAGATGTTAAAGGCGGCATATAAATGGAGGAAAAAAAGCTTTTCTTATTTCCGTTATAGTAGATTAGTGAATACCTTAGTCCTATCACCGCTGGTGCAATATTGTCAATAGATTTAAAATTCAGATTTTTGGAGCTGTGAATACGAATGTGTTTTATTTTACTTTGCTGTGATTCTTGTGTTCATTCCCAAGTGGTAGCGTTAAGTATGTAAGAAAATAAGTCTTAAGTGTGACTGAAAACGTTGAGCTGTATTCTATGGTTTCATTCAGCAGTATTTGTGATTTACAAAAAGTTGTGCGTGCGCTTACGTCTGCCTATGAATGTCATAACTCAAAAATGAAACGTCGTGTGTTAAATGCTAACACTGTATTTAATTTACCTCTTTCAGGGATAGAGTCGAAGAATTTTAAAAAAATTCCGCCATCCATAACTATCTGTAAATGGAAAATGTTACACAAATGTTGAATTTCCACTAAATGACTTCCTCCAAAATGCTACAAATTTTGCATTGAAAATATATAGGGGTATCGGAATGCTGAATGAGCAAATTAAAATGCTAAAACTCGCCACGCTTGTTCCTGTAATGGAAATATACCTATATATACACTGAAAGTATACAGGATCCAATTAGTCCTGGCCTCCATATGCATATAGGTATATATATATATATGCATTAATGAACGTGATTGGTTCATATCCCACGCATTGATGGGTTATTGGTCAATATCAAATATGCGGCATATGAATTCAATAACCAGACGAATCAATTTTCGTCTGAATGCTGCAAAATAAGGGGACTATATAAGCATATAGAAAGTGTTTTTGAGCAACATAAGAAAGTTTTCTAATGCATTCAGGCAAAGAGGGCGCAATAACAGCAAAGATGCCTTTTAAGCCCGCCTCGGTAGCGTGGCGGTAGCGTGGCGGTAGCGTGTCTACCTAACGTATAAGATGTCGCGGGTTCAAATCTCGCTCAGCGTAAGGTTTTTTTATTTTTCTGTTTACTTATATATATAGGAGTCTTAAAGGTGTATTTCCGGTGAACTCTAGGTATTGAATTTTTGGACGCAATAGCAAGAATACTTACTGCAAGTACGTATCAGAAAAAATTAATAAACGAAATAAAAATAAGAGAGGGGGAAACATGATTTCGGTGCAGTCTACTAACTATAGAGTTAAAAGAAATAGCTTGGAGTTTCCTAATGGCAAATTTCAGGTTTGTTAAGAGATTTCTTCTTGAAATTTTATTTCAAAATAAAGCACTTTTGCGTTTTAGAGACTGCTTTTTGGGTGCGGTGGATTACTTGGGGTTATTGCCTTCCATACATCGGTTTAAAGTGAAACAAGAGGGGAATAGTTACTACTTGGAGACTTGCTCTCTCTCTCTCTCCCTTTGGTCTCATTTGAAACCCTACGGACATAATATGCTACATAAAGGCCATCTCTTTGTCCGGGTTTATTTATTCATCCGGCTGGTTCAGCAGGGAGCATTTCCCGCGTATCCACTGCAAACTTGCCTTCTAAGACCGCTTAACTTCTCAAACTGACTGATGCCCACTGCTGCGTTCCTTATAGTAGTATATCACACCATTGTTCATTCTATATGATCATTAATTTGTAATCTGAATTATACTTTAATTACTTGTTTATTGAATCTCCAAAACTTAAAATTCTATATCACCAGTGTTGTAACTTACACAACCATAAGTCAGTGAATTTACAAAATTGAAATATTACACGGTGGCGCCGTAGCCAAGTGGTTAGATCGTTCGTCTACCACCTAGGCGGCCCGGGTTTGATCCTGGGGACAGTATTTTCCGGCGATCAGGGAAAACCCCCTGGGAGGAATCGACCACGACATCCCGAATGTTAGCCTCACACGTTACCGCGGAGTCATTTCGCTCGATCGTTCGCCATTTCCCACGATGTGTCAGAAATTATTACGTCCTTCTAGCTGGAAGAAACGCTTTAGTGATGCTAGTGTTAAACCTCAAAACGATAGAATAACGACTTCTGAAAATACATTAGCGGTATTCTCTCTCCTCACAATTATGCATTTTACGTACTTTGTAAATACTTAAATAACGTTAGATATGCTACTCCCGATTTCCAAATCCAATAGATAAACTCTCTCATCATTTCGTATTTCACGAATGACGTAAATAATTATAGTTGGCCATTTAAAAATATGATACAAGTCAATTATTGTGCTTATAAAGAAAGGACAAAGGTTATACTGAAATGGGCAGAGGAAATCCTATTTAAATATCTGTCAAGTATACATATATCAAAAGCCTCATTAAACTGTCACCTAATCTTTACGACAGGCTGTACATATTGCAGTAAAACGGTGGACGCTTCAATTAGCCAGAGGGGACATTCCTGAAACTGAATATTGTAACTAGCTTGACAGTTGCAGGAAGTCAGTAAATGTATGACAGCATTCGCTGACACACCCCTTCGTTTTACTGCATAACGTAAAATTTCATATAAATATAGCAAACGTTCTGTGGAAGAGCATATCTCGCATCTGGTGGCAAATTTGAATTTTATACTTTTATGAATTCTGCAGAACAGAAACTTTAGCACTGAGAAAAGTAGTAGTATAAAGTTCATCTCAGTTTATGGTCCTAGCATACGATACAGGGTACTATGCTTCCTTGACGTTCGCTGTATTCAACTTGAAACAGTATATTCAGCTCTTAACTTCCCCTTGTTCCTTAAATAGAAGATCTAAAGGGTATATACCGGCAGATATTTTGATAAATGGTACCTTAATATATTATCCACTTAGGCATGTTAGTTATTTTTACTTCCTCGACTATGTATAGTAAGTAGGGGACGTATTGTATTCGACCCAAAATTTCGATGTCGAGATTTCTCGCGAAATAGACCTAATCTTGCTATATAAAAATATAGATTTCATTAAAACATACAATTAATGCGAAATGATCTTTTTTGTGAAGTTAACCACTTCGGAAATATTCCTTGTTATTTGTCAGAATTTTGCAATACTTATAGACCGTTCTGAAATGGCAGGTCATTATTCACTTTTTATCTCCTGTTCATGCAGAGAGAACAGAATTCCCAAATCATCATATAGCGACCACTCTTAAAACATTTGACTATCGCTTAAAGCCTCCTATATTTCGCTTCAACTTACAAGAAAATTAGCAGTAAGATAACTTGAGCAAATGTGGATCTTTATTGACACCAAGTAGATAGAGGAATAAGTGTCTTTAAAATTAGTTGCTGTTTAAAACAAACACAACTCACAACTCGTGACCTTCCAAATGACAGCTATGCTGCTCTATTGTAACCTTGACACAAGCACTCTTAACTGTTTACAGATCACTCTCACAATTCGCTGTCTAAAAGTGACTCAACACTCGTACCGACTACCTTATAGGTACAGAGTGGAAGGGAAGTCATTACATTAATTAAAACCAGTGATAGATCTCGGTATTTGGAACACATTTTGTATCTTATGTTTTTGTCTCTGAAAACAAGCTGCCGACACTACCGATTGTCACTTTCACTGGTTCAGTACATAAACAAACACTATTGCTACCACGAGTTTCCTATGTTTACTCTACGAATGCAAATCAATCACAACCTATACCTGCCAAAGCATAGGCTAAACTGAAAATGGTGGACCTGTTTACATTCGGAAACCAGGTCAAGTCCCTGACCAACCTCAACGCAACGTTGTCCACATATACCTCGCGTCTGAAAAAGTCGTTTGGAGTACACCTTCACGTCTTTTAAGTGATTAATTATTTCGAAACCCTGTGTGATGTCCCATAATTACTACCAAAGCTATGTCAGAAATAAGTTACTCTACGCATCTTACAAGTAACAAACTGTTATCTTCGTACATTCTTGTGTAATTACGCATCCAATTTGGAACAAAAACCCATTTATTTTTTCGAAATCGGCTGGTCAAAGAACAAAATGCCACACGACCTTTTTGTTTCTAATGCTTCTATGAAGCACATATTAGAAGGAATGTAATGACTTCCCTTCCACCCTGTATAGTCTGTCAATTACGTACTAGCGATGTTTCTGTAAATAGATATTTCTGTAAGCTTCTCCTAACCACTTCAAGCTTCTGAACTGTTTGGAAACGCTGCTTGTTCTTAGCCGCCATTTCGGCTGTTACAAAACAACGTAGTGGTGTGAGATAGCTGACCTTGGCCTCCTTTGATGTGCGCCACAATGCACTTTCCTGGGATTCTGTGGTCTTAGTTCTAGGATTACAGATCTTAAAGTTGCATTCTTCACATACCTACCTGACGGAACATTGAGTTTTCTTTCTGAACATTCTCTTCTGTGTTTTTATACTTACAAAATATTCTGCATAAGCTAAGCTATTTGAGCTGATGCTCATTCTTTCCATGCTCGTAAGATATCATCTATATACATATTGAAGAATGTAGGGGATAGAACGGACCCTTGTCTCATTCCTTGGTCAGTTACCGTACCACTACTATTTAGAACAGGTTGTTTTGAGCACAAGCAGCTATCTTGGTGTAATATGTTTAAACGTTTTACTATATGCGTGGCGTAACAATACTTCTTCATTATCTTTAACAGTTTTCCATCTGTCCACCTTATCAAATGCTCTTTCCAGGTTTGAGTGTCAAAAACTTTGGTAAGTTGTGTTCTCTCCTTTCAGTTATCAACTGCCTCATCGCAAATGTATTATCGCAGGATCCTCCTACTCCATTGTCATTGTATCCATTCCTTCTGTTGAAATCCAGCAGGAATTATCGTAGATTAAGAAGACGCAATTCCATTCTTTATCAATTCCAAATATATGGTTTTTGGCCCTAGAAACTGTCTATAGTTTTAGTAAACGAATCTTTTCAGTACGTTCTTCCTGTCTCTAATATATTTCAACCTCCTAGTTAAACCAACGATTTTTGTACTGCTTGATCATTTCTTCAGTTATAACCTCTACTTAGGCATTCTCTCCTTCCTCTTGCTTAAGTTCCTTAATAATCTGTAAGCGAATTTTTGATTACCGTAAATATAATGTTCTGCTTTACTCACAGAGAAACCCAAATTGTATCTGTGTACTTTTTTTTAAGTCTTTAGCATCATTACCTAGGATTGCGCAATATTTCTTTTGATTTTATTTATAAATATATTTCTTAACTGCGTAGAAAAATCGCTCAACTGGATTAGGAGCTAGGAGCCCACTTACTTCTGGCTCCAACGGGAGTCATCATTGGGGGCAGTACTGGAGGGTGGGACGTGATCTTCGCCGCCAAGAAAAGACGTGAGCAGAGAATCAGAGAAGGAGCGGCTCGCAGACCGGTATGAGAGCGAAGAAGATATGAAACGAAGAGGAAATTCATGGAAGGAAATAAGGTTATGGAACAGTTGGTGGAAAGAATGGAGGGAGAAACCGGAGTACCCAAAGAAATCTATACAAGTGCCGCTTCGTCCACCATAAATCCATATGCAGTCACCTGGAATAGAACCCAGCCGCCTTGATGCGAGGCAAGTGGTCTAACCATTCGGCTCCGGCGTCGCCACAAAATTTCACAGGCTTTCTATTTGTCTCCAGCAACATTTCATATTTCTTTCTATGTAATTCTTTTTCCCTGCCATTCCTCATAGTTTCCATTTCAAGTACACGTTTAATGTTTCTTTTTTTTCCCCTTCATTTGTTTTATTCCAATTCTCACAGTTTTTTACTTGTTTGCAATTAGCTTAATTAGCACGTTCCATGTAAACCTATCCTCTTCTGTGAGCAGTGCCATGTCATCAGAAAATCTTATGTTGTGCAATTAATTATTTGACATGGGGTTCTAATTAAAATCGCTGCCTTCTATAATTCTCAGTAGTTTGAATCTAGCATAGTGCCAATTAGCATTGGAGTCATGTCATATTCCCATGATAACTGTTAGTTCAGTATTTAAACATTTTATACTTTAAAATATACAAACATATCAAAAATTACGGTACGTATTTGTGAAGTGTTTTCAAATATCATGAGAAAAAGCTACCTGGAACATTCCCATTATGATTATTCTTATACTGCTTATTTTTTTCTGCAAATGAGCCCATGTAGGACTACGCAAAGTACTTAAAGATGGTTCTTGGTTCTCCTTTGAGCCCACAACTCTTTCATTCTTAGAATGTGGGCTTTCTCTCATCTGTCCATGTTGTTCCAGTGTTTTCCTTTTTGTCCTCTTGGTCAACCTGCCATTTATCTACCTTGATTCTAGAGTTATGTATCTCTGTTTATGTTTTCTTCAGAACTCCTGCTAGTTTTAAGGCATTTTTTACACATCTGATTCACTTTATGGTATCTACTTGTACTTTATTTCTATTTTCGAAACATTCCAATATTCAGCCTATTTGAGTTCGTTTAATATACCCATACATTTTCAACCTACGTTTTCTAATATCGCTATAAATGTCAGTATACATTTTTATTTCCTTTCTACCCTTGAGTCTGGACTTTCTACCCACAACTTGTGGACATAACATTTTTCTTACAATTAATGCTTCTGCTCCATAGAAACACTCAGGCTTAATTAGTGTGCTGTGTTTAATTTTATATACTTAGATATCCTTTTTTATTGTACAAGCTTTGAGTAAGCCGGTATGCCATTATTATTATTATTATTATTATTATTATTATTATTATTATTATTATTATTATTATTATTATTATTATTATTATTATTATTATTATTATTATTAACTTTTATTATTGTTATTGTTGTGACAAAACAGTCATATTATAGCTCACATCTGTTATTTTCTCGTAAACTCGACACACAGTTTTCTGCCTTTCTGTTCTCTCTTTCTCTCACAAACACTAACTCAGACGATATGATCCCTCAAAACTGCTTAGCTGTCTTGTTCCGGAGTCACTGACTAACATAAAGAAACCTTCTCGCGCGCTTCGCAAGCTCTTATACCGGAGATGACCTAGCCAGATTTTTCTCCAACTTCGCTTTTTCTGATGATTTTCTGATTCAGACGCGGTTAGAAGCGAGAATGAAGATGAATATGATGACGATAAGACAGATGCAATTGCTTTGCCATACGGAATTTTCTACTTGGTCCGCGCACATTTTTTTCTTTTCTGTTTTAAGGTATGATTTTGATATTGTTAAATTAGCATACACACAAAGTTTATGTTTATGTAGTACCCTACAAAGTTTTTTCAGTTCGTCTTATTATTGCGTATAGCTTCGTCCCGCCCTTTGACGTGTGGCAATATCGCGCTTCCTTGGTACTGGTCAGCCGTCTTCAAATTTTGCTGGCACAGTAATCTCGATGCGAAAAAGAGAAGGTACCTGGCTGACCAAACAAACGAAGACCAGGCAGCGTTCATATCCTGCACAGAACTATACCCTGTGTTTTCGCGAAAAACAAATAATTAGAAATTGTCATAGGTATATTATAATTTTCATATTGATTATCATAAGTCTAATTGACATTATTTACTTTAATTTTTCTTTTTTTTCCTTCAAGGAAGCGACATCCTAAAAATTTTGAAATGATTTTGTTCGGTTGATTTCAATAGCAATATGAGCCCATATTCCGTAAAAACAGCAATTTAATGGCTCTTCTGGTTTCAGAAATATTAGCGGTGATACTTTTAGATGATTCATTTCGTAGAGATAGTAGCATGGATTCATATAGAGCACTTCTTGTTTGGTTATCGCAAGAGGGAGCCACATTATACTCTTGTGCCACTTTAGGTGTTTGTCCCTTTTCTAACACAGTAACAGTAGCAGCTTCCCTTTAAGCACGTTTACACGTATGCTTTGTAACAAAACCTAATAATCCAGGAAACACATTACCGTTATGCAATGTTTGTCACACATTACCAACCAACTTTACCGCTACTTCCTTTGCATGTGGGCCGTAACGGTGTTGAAACTTGCTCTGTTTCTTTGCTTTCTCCAGAAATTCTTGGTCTGATATTATCTCGCTCAAGTTCTTCCTTATCCTGTTATACAATAACCTTAACAGTTAATAGCTATGCTAGATTTGTGTTATGATGTTCGACTTTTAATCTTTATTTCAATGTACAATGATAGTAGGATATATTTCTTGTGATTGCTCTAACTTGACAATATTTAAATGTATCATAATATATAAGGAACATTTTCTAAGTGACTATACAACTTCGAACGCTGAAATTTTTACAGTTTTTATGTCTAATATTCCTTTTATTATTTTATTATTAAATCTGACCTTATACAAAGGTTTGCCATGTGACACAGAATAGCTTTCATGTGTTTGCAATGAATACATAAAAAGGTTAATAAAATAAAAAAAAAAACAAAAAAAAAACAAAAAAAACAAAAAACAAAGTTTTTGTTAGTATATGGCACAGTTAAATGATTATTTTATATTTTAGTACTTTCAAATTTAAATGTTATGGTTTCCATACAAATGATTGCGGCATATTGCCACAGAGTATTTTATTGTCGTTAGGACAATGTCGTCCTGTAGCTGTTTAGGGAGCTTATATTGTTGTCTCCATTGCACAAATGATTTTGGTATTATGCCCCTTGCTCCGAAGACTAGGCCTGTGACCACGATGTTGCTGATATTATATGAGGCACTGAAGAATGGAATTGTGGGCTCATATATTTTCTTCTTTTCACGATCCACTTCTGCTGGCTGGTCTAAGGATGTCTCAAACCTCACTGTGGGATCTACGATCTCAGCTGTCCCTTTCTTCCTGTCGATAGCAATGACATCAATTCGACGGTTACTGCCACAGTCAGCCACACAGTGTACTTCTTCGTGGACTTCTAATCCTGTGCTTCGCAAAGCATTGGCAAGCAGAGTTCTTATGGTGTTGTGACGCTTTATTCGCAGCAACTCTCCCTGAGGACAATTCCCGAGTACATGCGGTAAAGTTTCTATCTCACTGCAGTGTCTGCAGTGGCTTGTACCCGTGGAGCGTCCCGGAAGTGAAATTTTTCCCACGCTTTAGAGTACATATTTGTTAGAAATTCTACCAAATATTAATTATTGTCAAAACATGATTTCATTGTACATAACTAAACATTTCAGAACAAAATATTAATTAACGACTGAGAAAATGTTTCTTATGTGAATAACACTTGATCTTAGACGAATGAGCACCAAAGCTGTAGCATCTAGTCCCTACATATTGGTTTTATTTCGTCCATTATGGCAAGTGGCAAACTTTGGGGTTGTGTATATTTATTTCCTGTGACCAGCCCTTTATTATTGCAAGACCATAATACCTCTACAGTCTCTCAGTGACATCATCTGTGAATCTATACCTTCCATCACTAAGAACTTTTCCCCTCAAAGAAGCCTTCAGTTTTCTTAGTCGACAACCCATCCTCTTCTGAACATGACCCACACATTTCAGTTCTTCAATTCTTATATTTCCTCCATATGTGTTAATACTAAACCTACTTTTAGGATAGATATCAAGGTAATTCAAATGATACAATGAAGAAGAAACTTCATACTCTTATATAAGACTTTTATATATCCAAAAATTTAATTGTTTGTGCCAGAGTAGAGAAAGTCATGTGAATGACATCAGATTTTTTAATCCAATGTACTTTGCATATATCCTTAAGTAAATTGAAAGAAACATATAGCAGCCAAGGAAATACAAAAACTGTAGCAACGAAACTTCAAAACAAAACGAGAATCTAGTAATAATTAAAGCTAAAAGGAGTTAAAATAAAGAGGAAGAAAAGGTTAAAAATACTGAACAACGTTCCTTTTAATCATGGGCTGCAAAACATTCAACGCTGGCGTTTTCTTTATTAGAGAACCTGTTTTTCACAGCGTCTCTGTGCAGCCATTGAAACCAGAATAATGAATTTAATTTCTGAGTAGCTTGTACCGCTCGAGTGATTCTGTCGTTTGTTTGTTCTTTGCCGCTGCTTTGTGGAAAATTATTGCTGGCAGATATTTTACTTCCGAGAGGGACCTGTTTGTTTTCTCTGCAATATCTTTCGGCTCACGCGTTTTCGTTTTGTGGTTCATCGGTACTTAAGACTGCAGTGTGGTCTACTGCATATGGATACTTAGTGTTTGTTTAGTTTATTTCCTCTATCCTCTTTGTGAACCACTGGGTTAGAGCAAAAAGGAATGTCCGACTGCGAGAATGTGCCCTAAAGAAAAGAAAACAAATGAAAAACTTTATTACATCGCAACACCATTACATTACATGAAGATGAAGCCACAAATAAAACAGCGAAATAAACAGTGGAATAAATAAATAAATTTTAATCGGTAACACAGGGTTCTGGCGTAAATTGTTCTAGCTGTGCAGCAAACCTAATGCTTTTCTATTTAAAAAATTACATAATTCTAGATGAGATACTTATCAATTAAGTACATTTAAACTATAATAATAATTATTATTTTATGCTCGACCGCGCCATAATGCAGCCCTTATCGCCACTGCAATCGACCTCATTAATTTCACCTCTTCTTAACGGCGCTACTGATCCACCAATCAAAAGTACACCAGTTTATAACGATACTGCTAATCCACCAATCAAAGGTACACCAGTCATAACGACAGTGCTAATCCACCAAAGGTACACCAGTCATAACGACAGTGCTAATCTACCAATCAAAGGTACACCAATTAATGACGACAGTGCTAATCCAACAATCAAAAGTACACCAGTTCATAGCGATAGTGCTAATCCACCAATCAAAGGTACACCAGTCATAACGACAGTGCTAATCCACCAATCAAAGGTGCACCAGTCATAACGACAGTGCTAATCCACCAATCAAAGGTACACCAATTAATGACGACAGTGCTAATCCACCAATCAAAGGTACACCAATTAATGACGACAGTGCTAATCCAACAATCAAAAGTACACCAGTTCATAGCGATAGTGCTAATCCACCAATCAAAGGTGCACCAGTCATAACGACAGTGCTAATCCACCAATCAAAGGTACACCAGTCATAACGACAGTGCTAATCCACCAATCAAAGGTACACCAGTCATAACGACAGTGCTAATCCACCAATCAAAGGTACACCAGTCATAACGACAGTGCTAATCCACCAATCAAAGGTACACCAGTCATAACGACAGCGCTAATCCACCAATCAAAGGTACACCAGTCATAACGATAGTGCTAATCCACCAATCAAAGGTACACCAGTTCATAACGATAGTGCTAATCCACCAATCAAAAGTACACCAGTTCATAACGACAGCGCTAATCCACCAATCAAAGGTACACCAGTCATAACGATAGTGCTAATCCACCAATCAAAGGTGCACCAGTCATAACGACAGTGCTAATCCACCAATCAAAGGTACACCAGTCATAACGACAGTGCTAATCCACCAATCAAAGGTACACCAGTCATAACGACAGTGCTAATCCACCAATCAAAGGTACACCAATTAATGACGACAGTGCTAATCCAACAATCAAAGGTACACCAGTTCATAGCGATAGTGCTAATCCAACAATCAAAAGTACACCAGTTCATAGCGATAGTGCTAATCCACCAATCAAAGGTACACCAGTCATAACGACAGTGCTAATCCACCAATCAAAGGTGCACCAGTCATAACGACAGTGCTAATCCACCAATCAAAGGTACACCAATTAATGACGACAGTGCTAATCCACCAATCAAAGGTACACCAATTAATGACGACAGTGCTAATCCAACAATCAAAAGTACACCAGTTCATAGCGATAGTGCTAATCCACCAATCAAAGGTGCACCAGTCATAACGACAGTGCTAATCCACCAATCAAAGGTACACCAGTCATAACGACAGTGCTAATCCACCAATCAAAGGTACACCAGTCATAACGACAGTGCTAATCCACCAATCAAAGGTACACCAGTCATAACGACAGTGCTAATCCACCAATCAAAGGTACACCAGTCATAACGACAGCGCTAATCCACCAATCAAAGGTACACCAGTCATAACGATAGTGCTAATCCACCAATCAAAGGTACACCAGTTCATAACGATAGTGCTAATCCACCAATCAAAAGTACACCAGTTCATAACGACAGCGCTAATCCACCAATCAAAGGTACACCAGTCATAACGATAGTGCTAATCCACCAATCAAAGGTGCACCAGTCATAACGACAGTGCTAATCCACCAATCAAAGGTACACCAGTCATAACGACAGTGCTAATCCACCAATCAAAGGTACACCAGTCATAACGACAGTGCTAATCCACCAATCAAAGGTACACCAATTAATGACGACAGTGCTAATCCAACAATCAAAAGTACACCAGTTCATAACGACAGTGCTAATCCACCAATCAAAGGTGCACCAGTCATAACGACAGTGCTAATCCACCAATCAAAGGTACACCAGTCATAACGACAGTGCTAATCCACCAATCAAAGGTACACCAGTCATAACGACAGTGCTAATCCACCAATCAAAGGTACACCAATTAATGACGACAGTGCTAATCCAACAATCAAAAGTACACCAGTTCATAGCGATAGTGCTAATCCACCAATCAAAGGTGCACCAGTCATAACGACAGTGCTAATCCACCTATCAAAGGTACACCAGTCATAACGACAGTGCTAATCCACCAATCAAAGGTACACCAGTCATAACGACAGTGCTAATCCACCAATCAAAGGTACACCAGTCATAACGACAGTGCTAATCCACCAATCAAAGGTACACCAGTCATAACGACAGCGCTAATCCACCAATCAAAGGTACACCAGTCATAACGATAGTGCTAATCCACCAATCAAAGGTGCACCAGTCATAACGACAGTGCTAATCCACCTATCAAAGGTACACCAGTCATAACGACAGTACTAATCCACCAATCAGAGGTACACCAGTCATAACGACAGTGCTAATCCACCAATCAAAGGTACACCAGTCATAACGACAGTGCTAATCTGGCAAATGCATTGTACAACATACATCTCCTTTGTGTACTGAAGTTATCCCTGCAAACGTGTGTATAAACTAGTACGAAGTATGTGGAATGTTATTTATGTAACTGGTGTATAAGTTGACTGATTGGGACACGAGTAGATATATATTCTAGGAGTATATGTTTTTACGAGTGTCACAATGAAATGGTTATACACGTCTTATCGTCCATACAACATTTTATGCAATTCTAACATTGAAATACGCAAAAAGAATAAATTTCGTATGACATAATATGGTAATGTTTCATTTGTTTCAACACTTGTAGAAGAACACTTAAAGTAATGATAAAACTATGGAAAATATGGACTGTTATTCGCTTTCAATTTTGAAGAGAGTGAGAGACTTTAATAATTCCAAGAAAACTCAAATGCTGCTTACGAAAAAGAATATGAAAATATTTGAGATGGTTCTTGTGTTTGAATGTTCTGTATTTGTGGGAATGAAGATTTCAGGTTTTCTTATAGGCACATTATCGAAAGTTGTGTTGTGGCAGTGAGGACGTCATTACTGTCTTGTTACCTTGTTAATTACATCACCGGTCCAGAAATAGGGTAATTTTGCACGTTCTATGCCGTCTAAATAAGCCGTTATTATGCTGGGAGCGTCTTAATTGTCATTATAGTTAAGTTTCATACGACAATTTATGCTCGACCATATGTATACCTAATTTTATAGTTGAAATATTGTAAAATGTCGTACATCGCTAGACGCTAAACGGTCGCAGCATGTCACAGCTGCATGATGAAAATGATAATCTTGGAATGCTACGTAACATTGAAAACTAGAAGGTAAATTGAATATATTGGTTTTCAGGCGAAACTTTATTTCATGTATAAGTTATTTATTACACAGTTAGTGAAATTAGTTTGCGTGACTGTGTTTAGTGCAATATTCTCAACAGTTGATGCTGTATTGAGGTTAATTTGTGTGTTTTGTGTAAGCAGCATCTTATTTGGGGGAGTAAGTTGCATCTCACTGTCAGTAGTGTTCGACATTTTAGCATGTTCTAAACTCGCGATAGTTGCGTTTCGAGAATTAATCGATATTGCGCTTTGCCATTGCTGAATGGGAATTTTCTGATTGGTGGAACACCTGTCCTTTAATGAAAATTGAACTGTCATTGGATGAAGACCAGTCTTTTAATGCAAGTTTGAACTTAAGAAGCTCCGTAAAAGGATCGCTATCAGACTAAATTTGGGTATGGTTGAGCATAAAATAATCTTCTGTAGGAATAGTTTGAGGTAATACAGAAAAAAGTCACATGAGCCTAGCACATCAGATTTTTGTGTTGTTGTTTTGTTTGTGGATGCACAAGGTATTGATGCATGTCACCATGACCCTAATTAGCAGAGAGCTAGCTAGCATTACCATCACCTTGTAGGTTCCGGGTTCTAATGAAGAGGTGGAGGGGAGGGGGTTCACCGTCAGCAAACAGGATTCCGGCTGTGCAAACACCAACATGTGCCTATCATACAGTGTAAGTAAGCTTCAGAACACCCATTAGTCTGACAGGTGGCTGTTCCGATTTTCCTTGGCTCCAAATATGACATGCAACTAACTTTGTTACCGTCAATTTACAAAAGTTTCAAATATTTCAGAAATATTTTAAACCAGATGTTAAGGAGATCAAACGGGGACTTAAATTAAGTTTTTGGGCTGTCTTCCAAAAGGTGACACTGTAAGATTTTTACTTTTTCTAGGAGAATTGCCTGCCCCTATTTTTTCGATTTATGCAACCCACTGAGACGCAGGTACGCCCTGAGTCTATTCTGATCGTGCACTCTACACTTATTAAATAAGTTATTTATGGAGCAAAAGGTATTTGCGATATAAATCCATTCCAAAAACATCGTAATCTAACACTGAAACTTTCATCTGTGTTCTACACAATATATAAACTTTATTTACTTTCTCTACCAGTAAGTTACGGAAGTATTGTATTCCACTCAAAAATTCGATATCGAGATTTCACAGGAAATATGTTTTTAGGCCCCCTGAATCAAAAAAAAAAAACAAACATTTTTTTGGAAAACGTCCGTGTGTGTGTGTGTGTGTGTGTGTGTGTGTGTGTGTGTGTGTGTGTGTGTGTGCACGCGCGCCTACGTATGTCTGTCAGTCCGTGGACAGCATAACCCAAATTTAAGTTCAAAATATTTTGATGATGCGACACGAAGATTTTGAAGAAAATTGCTCCACTCCATACTCCATTTACATGGAAAATGTTTCTAAAATTTTGATTTTCTTGATAATGGCTCTAATTATTTTGATTAAAATGACATATGTTTAAGATATTTTTACGACAAATAAAATGCATATTTTGGATTTTCTGGCTATAGCCTATGCAGTCCTGTTTACTTTGAATAACTTTTGAATAACTCGTAAACCGTAAGACACAGACAAAATCTTACTTTACAAAAAGTGCAGATCTCGCTAAAACATACAATTTATGTCCAAATAAATATTTCTGTACAGTGAATCATTTCGGCGATATTACTCGTTATTTGTGTGACTTTTGGAGAACGGAACGTCCTTATTCAATTTTTATATGTTAAGCGTGCAAAGAGAACGGAATTTGAAAGCTTTAAAAGATTTGACTATCGCTCAAAGCCTACTGTATTCCATATTCCCCTTGCACCCACTAGGAAATAAGCAATACGATAATTTCTACGAATATTTATCTCAATTAACACGAAGAACATAGAGGAATAAGAGTTTGTAAGAATGGTTAGTACAAGAGTAGAGAAAGTCATATGAGTGCAACACATCAGATTTTTTTGGAGTACACATTCTACACAAAGCCAAAACTCCGCAACCAATCGTAATAAATTCACTTTCAAAATGAATTAAAACAAAACGGCTAATCTCTGCCAAGGAATATGATCAAGTAAAGATACGCCTGCATTCATAATGGAGTTATACAGTGACATGTTTATTACTGAAGATAAAACACCATAGAATCCTAAACTTGCACAAATGGGCCGTAACACACCAGTAAGTTACGGAGCGATGAATGGATTCCGCAAGCCTCAGCTAGTGTTGGAGTTTAAAAGGCTAACCCTTACAGGGCTGTGATGGTCGAGCGGAATTATATTGTTTCTGTCGCTGCGATATTTTGAGGATACGTGTTGAAATCTACGACAGTAAGTTAAAATCTTCTTTACATTTCGTTTCACTTCTTTTCTTAGTTTAAGAAGAATTTTCACTCTCCAGTCCTTACCGTCCTGCACTTTTTAAGAAATGTACTCTGTTACACTTAACTGACCTTTTGCACCGTATAAGATATTTAACTGCACAATCAATACGCATTATCAGTGAGTGATTGAGTGAGTGTGTGTGTAACGTTGGGGGACACCTCGACTCACTGTGACTCCGACATGGATATATTGCGGTCTACCACCCCCTCAGGGGGAAGGGATGAGGTGAAGTGAGACCGTAGGCTTGTCAGAAAGTGGAGTCAACGAAACCCAGAGACGCACAGAAGTCCCTAATGGTTATAGATATTGACTCCTAGCGCACAACCAAAGTGTATCCTCTACCCAGGGAGAGGGCGACGAGGTGTCCCTTGCGGCCCTGCCAGTAACTTTGAGGGAGAGCCTGAAAAGACGTTCCAGTGCGCAAGCAACTATATCAACTGTCTGCAATCGCCGGAACAAACCGCGCTACCAACTAAACCTGAAAGATGACAAAGGAGAAAAATGAGAAATGAAGGAAAAGGAATCCATGGAGAAGAGATTAATGAAGCCCAGTATTCGCCTAAGTAACAGGGGAACCATGGAAAAACCCATGTCAGTGTGCGCGGCCATGGAGATCGAACCCGCGACCTCCTGAATGCGGGCCACAGACGTTACCGCCTGAGGCATCTCGCTCGGTTGAGTGAGTGGGGTTTAAGGGCCCGTCGGCGGTGTCATTTGGAGCCGACCAGTGTAGATAATTTTAGGAATATTTGTTGAGATTTGTAACATACGCAACGATTTCAGTATTGCAAGATGTTGAAAAAGAGCATTGGAGAAAGACATTTGAAAATCTAGAAAAATACAGCAACTTGTAAATTTTTGTAATACTTGATAAATTTCATGGCTATTGGAATGTTGACAGCAGGGTATTAAACTAGACATTACAAACAAAATAAAGCGTTAAGCGACTGAAAATCCAATTTTTGACCGCTTTTACTCAAAATTACACCTATGATATGCTTATCCTGACAAATAATTTCCAAGATGTGGAGTATTCAAAGTCATGGTAAATGTCCTACATAAACACTGGGTTGGTAACGTTAAATATGAGTTGACGTTCACTAAGAGAGGATAAATCTCGTAAATGTGCTTCAGGAAAGCACTGCAAAGAGAGTGGTTTTAATCTACTTGATGTAGCCGACGTCGAGAAAAAATAACATTGACGCGCGTCTACAACCGTACCAGAGTCTCGTGATGTTCGTTTGTCAAATGTGACACTGGCAGAATGTGCAAACACTCCTGATACCAGGTTTTTCACTTCTGCACGCTTCGTTTAGGTTCAAACTTTCGATACCAAATCTCGCTAATTATGCTTTAAGGTTCCAAAGACCCAGAATGTGTTTGATCCAAGATCGATACAAATGACAAATACGTTATTTCATTCAAGTACCTTCTGAAAGGGCAGTTTGCTCTGTTCCAAAATTCACTACAGCAATGTTTGTTATTACAATTTTGGTTAATTATGTAATGATATAGGGCGGCGCCTTGGCCGGGCGGTTAGATCGTTCACTTTTTACCAGGGTTCGATCCCAGGGACGCACATGTGATACTTGTGGTGGACGGAACTACGTCTGAGTGGGTTTTATCCGGGTTCTCGTTTTCCCCCGCCAGTCATTCCACTAAATGCTCCCCCATCACATTTTCATTCACCCATTTCGCCTGCATTTGATATCACCATCCTGGGGTGGTTAATTAGATAAAGAATAATAATGTGATAATATAAAAACAAAGCTAAAGCTTACATTTTCGGGTGCTTTGCATATTAGTGAAATTCAAATGACTTAGAAACGATATACGATAGCTCAAGCATTTAAGTGCTAAATGGTTCAGTTTTGAGCGGGTATTCGTCGTCTGACGGGGATTTTGAGCTGAAGTAACGCGGGGACAGCTTTTAACTGCCACACACGGTGACAAGTACCATGAATGAAGGTATGTCCTAGATCAGGCTGTTCCAAATCCACGATTTTGGGTATGAGTACACGCGGAGCACGGCTGTAGATGGAGGGCATCCAATACGTCACTGGGCGAAGGTCATAGCAAGCCATGTCACAGGTCTCCGCCAGGCAGCGAATACGCCGTTGCTGGCTGGCGAGCAGCTCAGATGGAACATGTCCTAGATGGTTGCAGAAATATTATTGTGACTTAGGCTGCTCTTTCTCTAGTCTCTATTTAGACAGCACTTAAACTGAAGGGCGCGGAATTCAGTCTTCTCTCTGCCGACCTATCACAAATTGACAATAACTTTTCGTTTAATGCTAGGGTCTTTGAAAAATAGAGAAGAACGTAATTTCTATAGATCTCAAAATATAGGAAAGAAACTTAAATACTGTAAGTAAACGGATATTTTAGTCCATAGTTTGTCCAGGTCGCTCTGACACTCCGTATGCGCAAGAGAGGACCAATTAGAAGTGACTGGAGTAGGGGGAAACAAGTAAGTGATATCAGAGCTCAGGTTTGCCTATTGTAAACAGAGCAAGTGATATACTAATCCCCACCTCTCCTATTATACAAGTGGGAAGGTCTCTGCTATTACGCATCTATACTTCAGGAGTGGGAGAGTGCCATGACCATCTGGACGGGCTCTGCTTATGAAGGTGCTCAAAATGGCTCCCCCAGATTCTCCTGTCAAACCCTTGAAACTAGTTCAAACTCTGAGGTACGTGTATCTGTTTCACTTCAACTCGCGAATCTTGGAAACTTGATAATGAAATTTGAACAATTTTTTTGCGAATGAAGGCTGTCATTTGTTGAAATTGTTATGTACATGATTTCAACCAGGTCACCAAGTATGAGCGGAATAGTCAACACAAATGAACGACAGCAATAACGATACGTAAACACCTTATCGGAGTGTTCTCTGTACTTCATTGTCGCCAACAGTGCCGAAATTACGAAGGGCCTATTTATCGAGGGGAAAAAAAAGTCAGAAATGAAGATAAGGGAAAACATTGAGTGCCATTTGAATTACCTCTAGCAATATATTCTTACTTTTTGCACTGTTTACCCATAGAAGATTGAAGAAATATTGTTGTGCATTCAACAGTTTGATAACGAAATTTCACTGTGACTACAAGTTTGCTTGTCACTTAATAAAAGATTAAATGTGTGGGTGTGTGTTTGTGACCTTGAACAGCGTAACTTACAAACGAAATGTCGGGAAAATACTCAAGTTGGTGCCTAACTCCAGTATATCCCAAGGTTGCGGCTTGAACATTTCAAAAGAAATTCCTGCACTCTAAACTACCTTTACGTGGAGAAATTTTCTTAATGTTTTATTTTCTAAACATGGCTCTAACGATTATATTTATACCAAATAAACCTATATATTCGTTGTTTTCAATTTCTGAATTACTTAACAGTTTTTAAAGTGCTAAGTCGATATTCGTTTTCATTTTTCATGATCATGCAAAGAAACTAGATATTAGCAACCCGTTTAAACGTCTATCATTTCGGTTTCCGGTGTCCCCCACAACAAATGTGTAGTGAAATTATTTTTATAAACGTTTCTTCCAATTAACATGAATTAGATTGAAAAACAAACCTTCGAAAAAGTAGCTTATGGAAGAGAGGTAGAGGAAATCATGGGATTTATTTATTAGGAATGTAAAACACAGGCATATTCAAATAAGTACCCCGGCAAATGTTTCTTCTTTGTTTCAATACATAAATGGTTATCTTTCTCTATGTAAACAGACTGTCTACCGTAGCGCTGATTCAACTAAATGATTCTCCACGGTAACATGTCCTTAGTAAAATATGCCAATAAAACTGTCACACTGGTATAAGTGTTAAAGTTTTTATTAAAAGCACCACTTTCGGAAAGCATTGTAAGCTTCAACATATATTTGTTTCAACTTCGCTGGTAAAAATGATGCATTTGCTAGATCCGCAGCTTCACCAGTAGCTTATTTTTACTTTTTCTACTGGTAAGTAGAAGTATTTATTACACCCAAAATTCGATGTCGAGATTTGTTTAGAAACATATGTTTTGAGACCCCCTGAATAAAAAAAAAAAACGCATTTTTAGGAAAAGGTCCTGTGTGTGTGCGCGCGCGCGCGTGTGTGTGCGTGTGTGTGCCTGTGGACAGCATAACTCAAAAACGAAAAGTCGCTTAACAACCAAAGTTGGCATTTAAGCATAATGTCTTTCAAGGATGTGACACGGAGAATTTGAAGAAAATAGCCCCACCCTGAACTACCCTATTCAAAAATTTAGTTCTTGAAAGTAGCTCTAACGATTTTGCTTAAAATGCCATGTGTTTAAGATGTGTATGACAAATGAAATGTATATTTTAAATTTTCTCGCTATAACGGGCGTTAAACACTACAAAAATCCTCAATAATTTTTGAGAATATCGAAAACTTGAAAATATCTTCTATGCGAAGGGTTGTTTGGAGTGGGGAAATTTTCTTGAAAATATTCAAGCAGCAACTACGGATGGTATGCTGTTCATACACATAAAGACACATAAAGAGAGAGAGAGAGACACACACACACACAGACACACACAGGCGCGCGCGCGCGCACACACACACACACACACACACACACACACACACACACACACACACACACACACACACACACACACAGACACCTGTACACTGAAACTTTTTTTTTTATTATTCAGAAGACCTAAAAGTGTATTTACTTGAAATAACATCAAAATTTTGGGTGGAATACGCTGTTCCTAACTATTAAAGAAAGTAAAAAGGAAGTCAAGTGTAGAAAGGAAAATTTGGTCGCTGTTACACATATGTTGTATCATGGTTTACCTCTGTTTTAACTTGGGTGCATGAAGTAATGCCATAAGGGAATGGAAACGAAGCGTAGAAAGAGGCTGTAGTACGAGATGAAAATGCTGCTTAAAGAGAGCAGAGAGTATAGGAAAAACCTCGAGGGCTTGAAGCCGCCAGCAAAAGGGACAGGAAGTAAAATGTGCTGGTGACTGGGCCCCGAAGCGAGTTTTCAAATTAAAACTGGAAATTGATTACGTACCGAGAGATAAATGTGTTCTGCATATACCAGCAAGATACACGGTATTGACTGACCGAAACAAAAACCCAGTCGATTTACCATTTCGCACACAACAAATGGTGCAAAAAGCTTTCATAGAAAAGAAATATGAGTTAATATTTCACTCTATAGAATGTAAGACAATCAAGCGGCTGGATTTTTAAATCTAAACCAGTACATGATGTTCAATATCTCTTTGCGTTTTATTGATAAACTGTAATAATATTACTCATGGGGGGGGGGGGGCATTTTAGTGTCCAGTACCCGACGAGGCACTGCCAGGTATGGAGAGGTAACATGATGCTAAGAGTGGTCGACTCAAGGAGATGCGACAGCAGAGCGCAGCTAAACATTGTTACACCGGCTGCAGCGCACAACAAAGGACGGTCGGAGCCAAGCTACTTCACACCATATACCAGCCGGAGCGCGCGTCAAAGGCGCTCACGGTCAAGCTTCTTCAGACCACTCACGCGAGCAAACAGAGCGGCAGAGTAAAAAGGGCTTTTTGCAAGTGAATCGAGAAGTTTCCGGTGACCGGCTTGTTTGAAGATATTCGAGAAAGATTTGGCTAGGTTATCACTGGTACAAAAGCTTGCGGAGCGCGTGAGGGTAGACAGTTTCGAGTCGGTTAGTGTGACAGCGAGTGAGAGATGACTGTGTTTGTGTGTGGTACTGTGGTCATGAAAGATATGTCGTGTACAAGTGAAGAAGTTTTAATGAGTGTTGAGTGTTTGCATCGTCAAAGACGGGAAGAGAACTGTGTTTTTGTGTCAAAGTTTTTGAAGAAAAATAAACCAATGAGTCAGAAAGGTCAGCCACGGGAATTGAACTCACACCTCCCGCATGCGGCCACAGGCGCTACCGCCTTATCCATCTTTCCACCACGCTGCATGGTCTAGGGCAGTCATGGGGAAGAGGGGTGACAGCAGTGCAATCGAGTATTTACCCTCTCCACTTACTGACACAATTTGAAGCACTGACCGGTTCTTTGAGGTAGACTATAGCGGAAGGCGTGGCCTCAAGCGTGAAAAACAGACCTCTGAGCAGAATTAAGCGGTCCTTCAAGATCAATATAAAACAGGATGTTGTGCAGACAGCAGTTTAGAAGCGTCCATAATTTCAATGTTGTCTAATCTATCCCGTTCGGTAAGGTTGTAACAAAGCTGCCATATTACCTTGGGTATCGCTAACATGCACATAAATCTTTAGCATGGTTTCCATATTATGAAAATGTGTAATTGACAGGGTCATGAACAAACAATAAGTAAATACGCTGGCCCCGTAGCGCAGTGAATAGAACGCCTGCCTCCTGTGCAAGTGTCTCGCGTTAGATCCCCGGCTGAGGGAATGGGAGATTCTTCCACTGTGCTCCGTAGAGTTTTCAAGTATGAATGGGAGCGTGAATGCGTGTATGAATTAAAAGTAAATGGAAGTAAAAAGAAAATAGAAATCCACCGTTAAGAAAGTAAACACCGTTGCAACTCCCCAGTAAGATAAAACTCTAAACTACCCTTTACATGGAAAATCTTTCGAAAATGGCTCTAACGATTTTTATTAAAACGCCACATGCCTGAAATATTTTTACGGCAAATGAAATATATATTTTGAATTCTCTAGCTACAGCCCATGTAGTCCTATTTACTCTTGGTGCCCTTTGTATAAGTGGTAACCTGTAAGAAATAGACCAAATCTTGCTGTACAAAGTAAATATTGTTAAAACAAACAATTAATGTCCAAATATACTTTTATGTGGAATCAGCCATTTCGAATATATTCCGTGTCCTTTGTGTGAGTTTTGGAAAACATACACTTACCGAAAATGGAACATCATTATCAATTCTTTTATTTCTTAGCCGTGCAAAGAGAACGTAATTTCAAGGATTTAAAAGAGTTGACTATCGCTCAAAGCCATATTCTCATATTCCCCTTGTACCTACAAGGAAATGAGCAATAACATAATTTGTGGAGATGTTTATCTCCAATATCAAGAAGAAGATAAAGGAATAAGACTTTGTAAAAATAGTTGGTACAATAGTAGAGAAAGTCATGTGAGTGCAACACATCAGAAAACAGTAAATTAGTTGTTTTACTTGTGTAAGGACAAAATAAATTGTATGTTAGATAAGCAAAGTGCGGATGCGATTTCTTACATCAGATTTCCTCGGCATGATAAACCATTATGTAAGCTCGTGTTAATACAAGGGATTCTGTTTGCACAGATGTTTCCGAAAACGCACTCACAGCAATAGGATATAAATTGAGGGAGTCTCAGCAAATCGGCATATTCCGCCAGTTCGCTGTCACCTAAGTGTTTTCTGCCAAGGTAAGGTTCGATGATACATGCGCCTGCTTAAACTAAGGTTTGTTTGTAAGTGGCTATTTCTCTGATATTTCGAGTCTTTGTATTTTGGCTACGCAAAGCTCTTACTGGCATTACTTTCTTGGTATATTCATACGAAACTGATACACTTATGGCATATCAGTGTTTGAAGAAAATTCAGAACACATTACGAATTCTATTCACTGAAAAATAAGGTTAGTATGTGCTTAGACAACCAGGCAAACTATTTCACGTACAGCATTCAAATTTTATCTGAAGAACAGAGTCTGAAGCAAAATAAATTATGCACACTTTTCATTGCCTTTCCTTACCCCGGACTGAATATAAATATATATGAACCAGGTGTCTCGACATCATTCCCTGAAGATGAGACCGAAGTTAGCTCTTGAGAGATTGGAAATTCTTAAGAGTTTACTTGGCTGATCACTGCAGAAAAATAATTTTCGTATCACCATTGGAGAGCTTCAACCCATGTCATTTTTGGTTCAAATCAATCAAATGCTTGGTTGATATGACAGCTCTTTGGACGGTTTCGAAATATATCAACAAAAAACGTTATGATGCTGTTCGTCGACAATATACACATGTGTGAATTAAGGATAGATTGATTTCATTACAAAATTATCTCAAACTATTTAAAGTATCAGACTGTAATATTTACATTAAATTAGTTTAATGAGCAAGATATTATTTTTTCAAGTATAGCATAATGTGATTAAAACGTATGAGAACTGATTTGTTGCTAAATCCCCCTCCCCCATTTAACCATTGGGTCAAATACCAAAGTTGGTACTTAAGTTCAGCAACTTTCAAACCTACAACAAGGTTTCAAGAAAGTCCCTCACCCCAGATTACCCTACCAGCCTACTATATTGATGTCCCTACTCGTTATCTATCTGTTTATGAAGTTCATCCCAATTGCTTTAACATTCTTTTGAGGAACTCTTGAGCCGGCCACGTTTACATAATCGTTTTGCGGCTGCTCCTTTTAAAGAAGGACTTATCGTTGCTTTCAGTGTCGTACCTGCAACGATGTGCTATTTATATTTCTCTAACTTAAGACAAAGCAAAACTTAGAGAATCCTTTCTTGCAACTGAGTTTAAATCTATGTCATATAAACAAATGAATATCACACAGTATGGAACCAATTATAGCCTGATATTGTGTAAAGCTGGCGTAACTCTATACCTTCTGTGGAACTAAGTCGTAAATTCCGAGAGTATTCTATTGGTAGGGTTTAGCAGCAGTCTGTATACGGTGTGATGCTAATGCAGCATATTGTGTAGCTGTTTGCTGGTCTTAATACCTACGTTGTGACAACGGATTCACTGAAAATTATCACCTCGCCAAGCTACAATTGACTTCGTCATTACAAACACTGTGACACCCTGCACCTCAGTAAGGTATTCTCCAGGTCCCAAAAGTCTCAGTAAACCTTAGGTTTTACTTTGTTGTTTAACGATGCTGTCAGTTGCTATAGTGGGCACAGTTTATCGGCAGTTCCCAAGAGTTCAAAATGGCCGACATTACACTAAACAGCTGATGAAAGAATCGCAAAAAGCAGTCCTACCAACGTACATAATAAAGGCATTTCTAACCTCAAATATCACAGGGTTAAAGTAACATACTTTCAAACGATAATAATGCTTGAACATCGTTACCAAACAACACATAATGAACCTTATCTTCGGCAAATCTTGTTCTGCAATAACACTTCTGGATAAAATCACTAAATATCGCAATATATATTTAATGCACTGTGTAGCGAACACAAAAATAACAACACTAACTATAACTGCATATACTGCTCTAAACGAATTCAAGACAAAATCACGCAAACACGAATAGTACGTCCACAGACTGATTAATTAATACGGCGTCTAAACAGCATCTTGTTTTAAAATCTATCAGTTGGCTTCTCTGCAAAGCTTTCATAAACAAGGACTTCTGTAGCAACACAGCAGACGAAATAACACCAACAATGGCCGTAGTTTTAATATGGTTATATGTTGCGAACAGTTGGCGGCACTAATGCAACCTAACGGATGGAATATCACCAAATATAACCAGACTGCACCATAATGGGGGAAAAATGTCAAGGTTGCTTTTTGGGGTATCTCAATAAGCTGTGCCTAATATATGAACATATCAGCGTCACCTGTGTTTCGCAGGAGTTCTTTCACATGGAGCTGTCGCTTTTAACTACATTTAAAAACTATCGGTCTGGGCTGGATTTGAACCAAACACCTTGGGACCAATATACCAGCGTCTAACCAACTGAGAGCAAACCTCAGGGAAGAAGGCACCTTAAAATGCTGAAAATATCAATTTTTGTTGTTTTATTTTTTATTCTTTCTTTTCTTTTTTTTTCTGTCTATTTTGAAGTGTGTTTTATATGAATGTTAATTTTTCACCAAAATTTATTTAAAGAACCTAACTGTGGGTTTAAATCAAATTCTGTAGAGTAGGACACGCCTCGCTCTGGCTGCTCTTAGAAGCATCTCTGATATTTTTATGTTTAGGGATATTTTCTTCATTTTATACTTTCAGCTATTGACAAGCCTGCTTATTCTTGTTCTTTCACTTGCTCCTTGGCATCCTATGGTTCCACATGTCTGTTTTTGTTATTTAATGAGGAATATGCTAGATCTACTGCTAAAGTGTTCAGAAAAAGGTCTGAAGGGCCTGTAGGAAGAAAAAGGTTCATGTAAACAGGGAAAATTACGCAGGTCTTGGAAATTGTACAACCTCTAGTGATAATCATTCTTTTCAAGGGTTCCATATTCTTTCCCTCTGCAGCCTCGCCTATGAAATTTGTAATTAGACGCTCAATTTTTGTTCGTTTAACCTTCATACTACGCGTAATGGTGGAATCTGCCAATGCACTCTCCTGTTTTGACTATTAGTTATCATCAACTGGTTTTCTTGCAAACATAGTGCTTATCTCAGAGACATTTTTTATCTCTAATATATTCTTTTTGGTGTAAACACGTCTTACTATGTTTATCTATTTCAATTTTCTATGTTTGGAGTTTCTATTCGCAACACATGCATTTAGCTTTAAAAAGGTCATTGTATTTTCTTAGACTACCTTTAAATTTTGGGTCCTCTACAGGTGTCGATAAATAATACTTTCATTTAATGCTGAAACGTGTAATGAAAAATACTTAGTTAACAGCAGAAGTGAATAGGTAAATTAATTTGACCTCTTGAATGTATAAATTTTACTTGCAAAGTCCCTTAATTTCCCAAGAATTCCCTTATTCCCTTTCGAGTTGATAAATACCTCCGAAGAGGGAAACTTCTTCAACCTGGCAACACTACCGCTACATAAACAGTCCGTGTTACCATTAACTATGTCACATTTCGTAAAGGACACTTCTGGTATTGCTTTGCGCGTTATTGCATACAAGTTGTGGCCTTATTAGGTACACATAACTTATATTCTATCAAAATAACCTTTCGACTTCTAAACTTCAGAAGTAGTCATTACTTTACTTTCTCTACGACGTATAGTAAGTAGGGGAAGTATTCTATTCCGCCCAAAAATTCGATGTCGAGACTTCACCGGAAATTGTGTTTTGAGGCCCCTTGAGTAAAAGATCCTTTGTGTGTGTGTGTGTGCGCGTGTGTGTGTGTGTGCGTGTGTGTGTGTGTGTGTGCGCGCGCGCGCGTGCATGCGTGCGTTGTGAATAGTATAACTCAAAAACCAAAATTGGTATTTAAGTTTAATGTCCTTCAAGGATGTGACAGGAAGATTTTAAAGAAAATTCCTCCGCCCTAAACTACCCTTTACATGGACAATTTTTCGAAAATTTTTATTTTCTCGAAAATGGCTTGATTAAAATGGCATGTGTTTAGGATATTTTTTATGGAAAATGAAACATTTTAAACTTCCTGGCTATATTCCATGTCGTCCTATTTACTTTGGAGGACTTTTGCTTAACTGGTAAACCGCGAGAGAGAGAGAGAGAGAGAGAGAGAGAGAGAGAGAGAGAGAGAGAGAGAGCGAGAGCGAGAGAGACACCGAATGCTGTTATGCAAAAAAAAAAAAAAACAATATGTATGATATCGCTATAATACACAATTTGATATTCCTGGTTATTTGAGTGAGATTTGAAATACTTGCTTTTCTCAAATGGAAGGTCGTTATTCACATTTTCATCACTTGGCCGTGCCAACAGAACGAAATCTCAAAGCCTTCAAACAACGACCAGCTTTAAAAGATTTGACTCAGAGTTTACTGTATTCCTGCATTCCCCTTGCAGCTACAAAAAATTAGCAATAAGATAATTTCTGCAAAAGTTTACCTCAACTAACACGAAGAAGATAGAGGAATAAGAATTTGCAAGAAGTTTCTACAAGGGTAGAGAAAGTCATTGAGTGCACAACATCAGATTTTCTAGATTTTAATATGCATTTTATTGCGAATAATAGGCAATGAACTAGTGCTTCATTTTATCATAGCCAGAAAATTCGCCACAGGGTCACAGCTACATCCGACAACCCTCAACCTCAAAAGTCGTTGAAGTTTTATTTTAATCTTTCCAACTCATATTTTATTAATTCCGTTTTCGAGGTGTCCAATATCTTCTTGCGCTCACGGTTTTTTTTATTTAATCTGGTGGCCTGTATCCTCGTAATTATATATTATGAATGAGTTTTACTCTGTTAGGAGTCTTAGTATCATAATCCTGTGTTGATCCTAAAAGACGGCGGATAAAAAGTTCTAAAGCATTACTGTTATGCATATTTCATATCTCCAGCCTCTCGCATGAGCTGACGTCATCCCTTTCTCCAGTTTTATCTCTTCATAACAGGCCAGTCGCTTTTTTACTCCCTTCAATTTCCTTTCTGGACTTTACTCAACTGAATTCAGTGTGTGAGGTAACATTAAGAATTTTGTATCCGCTATACCAGGCAGAAAGCCTTATGTATTTCCTTAAAACAACAAACGTTATTGGATTTCAGATATGTTGAGCTGTTAGCTTTAATTATTTTGTTAGATCTTTCCCTCATCATGATGATCATCATTAGCATCAACATCATCGTCGTTATCATATTTGTCCTCGTTTTCATGATCTTCGTGGAAATACTAAATCCACATATATAACATCAACAAGTATGGTCTTTATAGACTTTGAAAAAGCTTATGATAGGATTAATTGAAACACTTTACGTTATCTTAAGGAACCAAAAGTATATCTAAAATAACAATTGTAGGAGTAATAATAATAAAATAATAATAATTAATAATAATAATAATTAATAATAATAATAATAATAATAATAATAATAATAATAATAATAATAATAATAATAATAATAATAATAATAATAATAATAATAATAATAATAATAATAATAATAATAATAATAATAATAATAATAATAATAATAATAATAATAATAATACATTTATACTTGAAAAATCTGATGTGTTGCACTCACATGACTTTCTCTACTCTTGTACTAACCATTCTTACAAACTCTCATTCCTAAAGGTTCTTCGTGTTAGTTGAGATAAACATTTGTACAAATGATCTTATTGCTTATTTCCTTGTAGGTGCAAGGGGAATATTAGAATACAGTAGGCTTTGTGCGATAGTCAAATCATTCAAAGCTTTGAGTTCCCGTTCTCTTTGCACGCTTAACATAAAAAATGAACGATGTTCCATTTCACGAAAAGTTTAAGTTTTCCGAAACTGACACAAATAACAAGGAATATCTCCGAAATGGTTCACTCTACAAAGAATTTATTTGTACATAAATTATGTTTTAGTCAGATCTACATATTTCGTATATTAAGAATTTGTCTCTCTCTTACGGTTTACGAGTTATTCAAAAGTCATCCAGAGTACTACATAGACTATAGCCAGAAAATTCAAAATATACATTTCATTTGTCATACAAATATCACTGACATTTGAATCAAAATCGTTAGAACCATTTTCAAGAAAACCAAAATTTTCGAAAAATTTTCCATGTAAAGGGTAGTTTAGGGCGGGGCTATTTTCTTCAAAATCTTCGTGACGCATTCTTGAAAGACATCAAACTTAAATATCAACTTTGGTTTTTTAACCGACTTTTCGTGTTTCAGTTATGCTGTACACAGACTGACACTGACACATGCCGACCTTTTTCTAAGAATGCTTTTTTTTTTTTTATTATTATTATTATTCAGGGGGCTCAAAACATATATTTCTGGTGAAATTTTGACATTGAATTTTTGGGTGGAATACAATACTTCCTTCTTACCAGTAGAGAAATTAAAAATGAACTAAGACGGGCTTTTGTTTCTCTTATCTCGGACGTGGTACAGAAATAAGGCAAGTACAATTCTGAATCTGATGCTTTAATTCAATTATTATACCTTATGCACTTGTATGGAAAATCACAATTGCTGATTTTTAGCGAGTTCTCACACAATACACAATCTTCTTTTTCTCGCCTTTGTCAATAGTATTACCTTAGATAATATATTTAGGTTTTCGAAGAATCACTAAAAGAATTGCTTCTTCTGCGCAATAAAACCTTGGTCCGGGAGTGCTTAGAACACTTAATAATCCTTTTAGTATAGCGGCACAAATTCCGCGTCTACATTCGCTGAATTCGTCAGGCCAAGAGAGAATTCAACATCCCCGCGTTGCTAGGGTACTGCGTTCGTAAAATATTACGCTTACTTGTGACGTCATTCCGTGCCGTCATAGATTAAGAATTATCACAGTCTCAAACTCAAGAACTATAATTTATCTCTTAACATTTTGACCAAATACATTTATAACACAACTCTCAATTACGTAAATACAATTAAAATATGCTCTTTACAACAATTATTGTCACTAGCTGACAATATTTCTGGTGATAAAAGAATTATCACAGTCCCAAACTCAAGAACCATTATAAATCATCTCTTAAGATTTTGACCAAATACATTTATAACACAACTCCCATTTACATAAATGCAATTAGAATATGCTCTTTACAATTATTGTCACTAATTGGCAATCTTCCTGATGATAAAAGAATGACTCTAGACAGAGTCAAACATACATTAAACTGGAGTCAAGTTCACACTTAAATTGTTCACTATTGGGGATGCATATGCAAATACAGTCTCACAATGATAGAAATAGAAATAAAGAGTAACAATATAACCGCAGTGGCCAATAAAGGTGCAATAATGGGTTAACCTTCGGCACTGCTCTTCTGCTTTCTCTACTACGTATAGTGAGTAGAGGAAGCATTGAATTCCATCCAAAAATTGTGAACATTTCACCAGAAATATGTGTTTTGCGGCCCTTTGGATCCAAAAAAAAAGCATTTTTAGAAAAATATCTTTCAAGGATGCGACACAAAGATCTTAAAGAAAATTTCCCACTCTTTACATGGAAAATTGTTCGAAAGTTTGAATTTTCTCGAAAATAACTGTCACGATTTTGATTAAATTGCCATACTCTTTATCTATCAAATATTTGTTTATTATACGATATACTATACTTTATTGTTCATACTAAAAATTGTATTTTTCCACAGATCTATTAGCAGGCGTGTTTTTATGATAACCTTAAAATACGACGGCTATCCAATTACTGTTTTTTTTTTCCTCATATTTCCCTTGCACCTACAAGAATACTACCTAAAATTTCTGCAAATGTTTATCTCGACTGTCATGAAGATAGGGGAATAAGTGCTGATAGGATTAGTTAGTACAAGAGTAGAGAAAGTCATGTGAATGTAACATATTAGATTTTTACATTTACATTGATTATGTTATGGCAAATGACAGAAGATTTATTAGTTAATTTTAAAATTAAGAATGTATTTTTAGATATAATTTTATTTGTATATAACCTGATTCTATATCTGACTTGGAAGACAATTGAATTTATGAAAAAGTAATCATTAAATACCTCTACTCCTAAAACAAAGCTTTACACAGTTCATGGGTCCTATAAAATTTGAGGGAAAGTCATTTTAGAAGGAAAATGATTGCAAAAGTGAATAATTTCAAATACTCAGGCAGTACTGTTTATGTTAAAAGTGAAGATGCAGCAAATAAGGTCTCTGAATTTAATTTTTGCGGTAAAATGAAACGAAATCCCTTAAAAGCACCAGGAATGGAACTAAGCATATATTATATAGTGTAAATGGCTCTGTCCATATTGTCTGGTTTAGAATGTTGGATACTTCCCAAAACTGAAGAAATAAAAATAGAAGCCGTATGACAAACTCCTAAGGTGTTTTGTAGTATATGGCGTGTTAGATAAAAAGTGAGGTAATGATATCAGAAAGGAGACCAGCATTTTTAAGTTGGTCGAGAAGGTATAACAATGTAGATCCAACTAGAAAAAAAAAACATGAATATACTAATGGCAGGAACGTGTGGATAGAATGAAAGATTAATGCACCACTAAGTGTTTACAAAATTACAAACCTGGAGAAAACATGAACACAGCAAACATTTACATCATGAGACCGGAAGAAGTCTTTCGAGTTTTTTGGCTGAAGATGATGAAGAGAGAATCATTTTTTTTTTCAATTTATTATTGCCGTTTAAGCAATGAAGTCATATTGCGATTACAATAAACTAATGATCATTCTTATATTCTGCAACCATATGTCAAACTAAAATGTCAATAAGTTCGGTCAGTGAGTAACTAAACTTTGCCACGAGTATAAAAAGAGTCCTGTATTAAGCCGGTAGTATCCGAAATTAACAAGAATATTAAGAACTATTTTTGAGCAATTCAAGTAATTGCAACTAAAAACCAATCACATTTTAAACTCAAAGAAGGCTTTCAAATGTGACTATGTTTAAAGACTGAACAGAGTACGTACAAAGCTCAGATTTTTGGTGACCAAATAAGGGGGGAGAAGGTCACGTTATACGTAATCTAACCACCTTCTTCCTAACGCAATGAGGCAGGAAATGAAATCAGTGGAGCGGGACGATGCCATGATCTTGATTGTGTAACAAGGTGGGAAATCATAACCCGTGAAGTTACAAACATTGAACATTGTGTCCCCCACTTATCTTACACTTATGAAGCCCGCAGTGAAAGTGGCGACTTCACTCAGTCACAGTGGTTCGCAATGTGGCAGTTACACCAGGAGTTCTACTCTGGCATGAGTAAAGTGTAAAATTAGTGCAGTGACATGTTTTACGATAAAACTAAGACTATGCTACGCTTCAAAGCCGCGGGTGTATTCTCTGAAACTTATATTTTGTTACAGATAAGTGTCCTAAATGTAAATTTATACACATAATGCTACAATGAACTTGGTTTCCAAGCGCTTTCGTGGAATTGATTATGTGCACCACTATAGATCGAAACTTTACCACGTGCCTTGATGGGTACGGCTGTCCAACAGCCACGTGACTTCAATAGCCTGGAGCATGGTTACGGCTTAGTGTAAGTGAAAAGTAAAAAATAACTTCCGGTAAAACAAAGCTTAATTGTTTTATGAATTATTTACTATTTGTTGCTTTTTATCCGAAGTTGTGTGACTCCATTTTCAGATTACAGGCCCAGTGAAAAATATGCATATATTGGTTGTTGTGTCAGAAATATTTGTGGTGGTAAAGTTTAAAGAAGTAATGTGTTTGAAAAGTGTAGACGTAAATAAGAAGAAAATTAGCTTATCGTACGAACGTTAACCCTTTTGGATTTGAATGTCGTTCTAAGTATTACACATATAATTTGATTTCTTCACTTAGGATTGATTTATGAGCACAATCTTCCATTTCATGCCTTTCCGATAATTTTGATAGAAGGGAATCTAGAGTTCTAACATGCGAAATATCTCCAAAGAAGCCCATGTCTACCAACAAATGTGATAACACTAAATTACACACAATATACAATAGGGGTAGTAAGTAAATTAAACCCTATTTCCCAGCATCTTCAATGTCTGCATAATTAACATCTCCGACTTCAAATGTGTCTTAAAATATTCAATATTATTACTTTCGGATAATACAGTTATTGTAAATAAAGAACTGTTCCACCAATAAAAATAACAATTTGTGTGATATATTTGGAACCATCTAACATCTTGACGAATTCATATTTCACTGTCACGCAAACATTGTATTAAGAATGCTTAATGGCTTTTGTTTCAATTCCAATGAATTTAGTCACAATTTAATGTAAAATAACGTTGCCAAATCTCTCTTAAAATGTAACTAAATTCTTTTGAATTAAGGCAGAAATGCATTACAGCGTTGTTTTGACAATAATTGCGCAATAGTTAGTGAAATAATAAACAATTTACATCCATTCGTTGAACAGCTAGATGGCTCCAAATATTTGACACAATTTTTTTTCGACGTTACGTTCTTTACTGACAATAATTACATTGGACATATTTGTTAAACTCATATAGAATCTCTGGTTAACGTATAGCCAAAGAAGTACCTTTCACCCGGAATAAATGCTGTCAATTTACCTTCCTTTCAGCAAACGTTTAAGGAGTAGCAGAAATGTTTTGAGGAAACAATGTAAGCTTTTATATTTTGTCATATGAAAACATAAGTAGCGAACACACAATTGTCTAGCCCAGTGACGTTAGTAAGAGAATATCTTTTAGGACCTTTCTTCTTTAACCAGCACAGCTTTTTATGGAGTAGTGTTAACATATTTACAAGTTGCAGTTGAATCTCCACTTCGCCCCGAGCCTTTGTTAATTGCGACTGTTGCTGTAGTGTTGAAGAACTGACCCAGTGTTTTTCCGCCGTTTATGAAGGTGCAGAAATTGTTTAACTCTGACGTCAGTAATCACTACTTCTACTTTAAACCTCAAATGTGGCGTAACGTGAGTGAGATTAAAAGAAACTATACAAGAAGAGAGAGAAACGCGTCGTGTTTTTATTACAGCTCCTGTGGGAAGCCAAACAGGGTTTTAATATTCTCGGTTTTGCAATACGAGCTTCACTGTGCTCTCTCTCTTATCTACTGGACATCCTTACTGTAACCAACGCTGTTTTGACACTTTTAAATTTTGAATAAATAACTGATCTCGTGAGTCTTAAGATTTGTTAAGGTCAGACATCACGAAAGAAATTTAAAACCCCATTTTGCGTTCATGCCTATTTAGTTTCTCTCTTTTTAACTTTCTGTACTACGTATAGTAAATAGAGCAAGTATTGTATTGCACCCAAAAATACGATGTTGAAATTTCAGCGGAAATATATATTTTGAGGCCCCCTAAATAAAAAAAAAGGGTTAGAAAATTTCCGTGCGTGCGTGAGGTGTGTCTGTGGACAGTATAACTCAAAAATGAAAAGTTAGTTAAAAATCGAAGTTAGTATTTAAATTTAATATCTTTCAGACAATTCCGTCAACCTAAGCCACCCTTTACAAGGTAAATTTTCTGAAAATGTTGGCTTTCTCGATAGTGGCTCTAACGATTTTGATTAAAATGCCACTTCTTTCAAGTTACATTTATGGCAGATGTAATGTATATTTTGAATTTTATGACTATAGCCCACGCACTTCTGTTTACTCCTGATGACTTTTGCATAACTGGTAAACCAAATCTTAGCATAAAAAGTATATCTTTATAAAACACACAATTTATGTTCAAATAATTTTTTTTATAGAGTGAATCATATCTGACATATTCCCTGTTATTTGTGTGAGTTTTGGAATACTTTAACTTTCGTCAAATGGAAGATCCTTATTCATTTTTATGTGCTAGCCGTACAAAGAAAACGGAATTTCAAATCTTTAAAATATTTGACTATTGCTCAAAGTCTACTGCATTCCCATATTCCGCCTACACCTACAAGAAGATAAACAATAAGACAATTTCTGAAAATGTTTATCTCAACGAACACGAAGAAGATATAGAAATAAGAGTTTGCAAGAATGGTTAGTACAAGAGTAGAGAAAGTCATGCGAGTGCAACACATCAGACTACAGTTTAGATCAAAGACACTGATAGTGACCATGAGTAATGTTATTTTGAACCTAAAAGTATAATTTTTTTATCACAGTGAACAACGTTATGACTACGGTTTTTGGTAATAATTTTGTTTGAGTTTCTCATTATATTTTTAATTCGCTATATTTGGTATTTTATTTCTCATACCAATGCTATCAATATTACCAGTAATCCTATCATTTGCTACTTCACTTATGTCCAGTAAGAAAAGTGTCAAACCGCAGTTTTGGTAGACCGCAATTCTAGTCGGAATCCGGGCTAAGGGCATGGCCCATTGTGAGGGTCTCTAACGTGAGCTGGAGGTTCTTTATCTCGACACCAGGGTTCGCGAAACAGCCGCCAGTTCACATGCTACCACGGCGCCACCTGGCTCGTTAAATTATAAACCAATTACGTGGAAAGCTGTTGGATGGTTCAGGAAAAGTTCGCGATATGATTTCCCAGGTAGACCTGGCTTTTGGTCTAAACTATACAGTAGAAAAGAAGAACTAGGACATTATTGTACACTAACGACGGAGGGGGGGGGGACACCTAGCTTACTGCAACCTTCTGGAGATCTATTGCCAGTAACTGTTTTGCAGTGACCTAGAAGTTCTATTGACAAATTTGGAACTTTCATGGATTTGGTGCTTGTTTAAGCATACACTTCCTGGTTCCTTTAATATTGTATAAGCTACTTTAGAAAGTCAGTAGTTCTAATTTCGTTATAACGACGATAATTACCCATTTGTAACATGGGAAGACTATTAAAGATCGACAATGTATAATACATCCAAACCAAAAACATAGTGCAACAAGACAATAATTTACTAATATCACACTTTGAACTGGTTATTGATTTCAACTAATGACTTTGCATTTTTTTACGCTTTGCCTTCACCTTCACCGTTTGATTAGCTGCGAAGACCGCAACGGTCACATGGACAGACTCTCGTCATACCGACAGCGTTAAAAAGCATAGTTCAGTAATGTTTCAACTTAGCAAAGAGTAAACCAAGCCGCAAAGAAAAAATCTGATGTGTTAAATACACATGACTTCCTCTATCAATTCATCAATGAACTACTGTTTAAAAGCTTATATCACACATTTTATCTACTTCACTGGCATCGGGATATACAAGTCCAGATATGGCTTTATAGCATATTTCCTTGTGGGTAACAGAAAATTGGGAGTATAGTAAGATACTTCATGTTGGTCCTGTGCGATAGCTTTGGAATTCATCCTCTCTGCATAACCAGGATGAGCCTTCCTTATGAGAAAAATATTTTGAAATTAAAGTTAACAAGGAATGTCTAGGATATGCTGAGCTCCACAAAAATATATTTCTTTAACGAGATCTACATTTTCTGTGTAGTGAGATTTTGTCTATCTGTTACGGTTCGCCAGTTATGAAAAGGTTATCCAAAACGAAGAGTTCAGAGGCATTTCCCAGAAAATTCAAACTTTACATTTAATCTGTCATGGACAATACCTGTGATATTTTAATCTCAATTATGAGAGCTTTCTTCTAAATTTTGTATTTATTTTATCCAATCATAATTCCCCATTACATGTGGCTGTACCAATTGGTTTATATTAACCTATTTATGGTATTATATTTTCGTTTGTGTCTAAATGTACTTGTTGGTTATTTGTGGTTCTACTATTACATACTTTCAATTATATGTAAAACTAATAAAATAATTACATTAATTCATATTTTATTATGTTAACATATTGCACAAATAGCTTCAACATTTGCTTACAATGTCACTGTGGTCTATTGGCTACTTCTCGCCTTGAAGACATCGCGCTGCCGATCCAATATTCGGCACTGCCATAGAACATGTTCAGCGTTATCGCAAGGACATCTAGGAATTTCAGGATTCCCAAATCGGTGGTAGTAAGACCGTAGTTTTTCATGTCAAGTTAGCATTTTGGTTATGTTGACCTTTATTGTTGAAGCTATATTTTGATAAAATGCAAATTTTCAGAAAACTTTCCTGTAAGGGGTAGTTTGTAATGAAGGATGTGTTTGGAAATCGCTGCATCGGATATTTAGAAGGTACTGAATTTAAATGCTAAGTTTGGTATTTGACCAATAGACATCAATTTTGAGTTATGCTGTTTTCACACACACACACACACACACACACACACACACACACACACACACACACACACACACACACACACACACACACACACACACACACACACACACACACACACACACACACACACACACACACACACACACACCGGTGAAATCTCGAAATCGAATTTTTTAATGAATACTATAGTAGAAAGAGTAAGGATAGAGAGTTTCTTTGTGTTAGTTTGACTTCTACAATTGTTGGAGCATACACAAATACTCAGAGTTACTAATTGTAATTTTTAACTATTATTAAAAGTTTTATTACTGAGCCTCATAACTGCCTGTTATCAAGTAACTTGTAAAAATAGGAAGCTTCAACAAAATAACTAACTAGTTTTGTTTTTCACTTTTTTCCCCCACTCACAGCTGGTAAACATGTCTCTCTTGTTTTCGAGAGCTATCGAAACTTAATGTGAATATAAATATTGAGTGCACTCAAGCATGTCACCCTCAATATTCTGCCTACTAGGAAGATAATTAAAGCTAGCAGTATTTGTGAGCATTCGGATATCACTGCAATCCGCAAGATATAAACAACCTGAAAGAATGTTAACAGGGTGACTAATTGACGGCCTTTGCGCTCGAGCAGTCAGCCAATGGCTCCTCAAGGTCCAGGTTTTTATCCCAAAACTGTACTTACTCAGAATCATTCTCCATCGCAAGCAGAGTCTGAAAATATCAATGTAGGAATGAATGTTTCATATTAAAAAATGTTTGATGTGTTACTTTTACATGACTTTCTCTATCCTCAATCGTTTATTAGTGGGTATACAAACTTTCGATACAAAACTTATCAAGTCAAGAGAAACTTTCCAGAAATAGCTACATTACATATTTCCTTATAAATACAAAGAGAATAGTGAGAGTGAAGTGTTTCAGAACTGAGCGCCATATCCTGGTCCTAAAATTCCAATCTTCTTTCATGTAATCCCCAGAAACAATTGAATATTGAAAGGACCAACAGAATGGCATGTATTTAACATTTTGAACAATTAATAACTGATATGTTGGAAATAACTGAGCTAATGATTTTTTATTGAGTGATTTCGTTCGAAGGTCTAATTGCCTTAATTACACTTTATTGCTTTTCCTTAACATGAATTATGGTTAGCTAATATTTTTGCTCCTTGACAAGGCTGTAATTTGTTCTTGTTTAATTATGAATTGATTTTAACTAATGAAAATTAGCTATTGCAACTATTTATTCATCTTGCTATCATTTACTAACCAAATTATTAATGTTGCCAACCAAGAATTCTATCAATTAATAGAATTCTCAATTTGACCAACTGCAAGCAGAGGGGATTCCACAATATCCGCAATCAAGGCAATTGTATGTCAAACCCTTGGGATGAAGAGAAGAAACGAGAGTGCCATACGGGCGTGCAGGAACCGGGGCGAGAGGCGCGAGTCAGGGCGAGGGTCCGTAATCTATGTTGGAGATTCTTGATCTCGACACCAGAGTTCGCCAAGCAGCTGCCAGACCCAGGTGGTCAGGTGGCCATAATGCCACTCTTCCACTGAGAGCAGCAGTTACAGTTCGCAAAGTCCCCGCACAGCAGTGCCAAACTCGGCAACATCTCACCCCGACAGGATTGAAATGAAATGGAGGGACATGAAATTAGGGGATGTAAATATCCCTCCCAGAACTTGCCTGGTGAAGCAAGCTCAGGAAGGCCGGCCGTGGGAATCCAAGACGTTCAGTGAGGCTGTATGAATGCAAAATTTAAAACAAAAATTAAATAATGGAGACGATCGTTATATATACAGAAAATTCGAAAAAACACAGGTGCAAGAGAAGTCATTGCTTTAATTTTTACCAGTGGTAGATCTCGGTATTTGGAACACATTTTGTTGCTTACGTTTTTGTCTTTGACCATTTCCTACGGAGATATTTTAGTTTTTTCGAAAACAATAGACAGACAAGCTGGCAACACTTCAGATTATGTGGATGTCACTTTCCCAAGCTCAGTACATAAACACCGCAGCGTGGTGTCTTTTGAATGTAAACAAATACCATACCGTGTCCTTCCGTGTTTACTGTGCGACTGTAGGCCAATCAGAATACTAGTTTTACTCACCTCCCAGAACATTACACCACCCTGCGTCGTGTTTGCAAGCGACTGGTGTGTTTACAACCAGGAACCGGTTCAGATCACTGACCAACCTCAATGCAACGTTGTCGAGTTACTTCACGTCTGAAAAAGCTACTCGGGATATTCCTGTAATTCTTTTAAGTGATTATTTGGAAACCCCGTGTGATGTTCCATAATCACTACGGAAACTGTGTGAGAAATAAGTTATTCTACGCATCTTACAAGTAACAGATTATCATCTTCGTACATTATTGTGGAATTGCGTATCCAATTTACCGCCTGCGGTGCCGTAGTAGTAAAAGCGGGCGTTAAACACTACAACAACAACAACGTATCCAATTTGGAGCAAAAACCATTTATTTTTTCGAAATCGCTGATCAAAGATCAAAACGCCATTCGATTTTTTGTATTTTAATGCTTCTATGAGGCAAATATTAGAAGGAATTTAATAAGTTCCCTTTCACCTGGTCTGTTCCTTTGTAGTTTGAAAAAGAATAAAGACACTTTGAAATTCAGTACCCAGAACAGGAAGCACCAGATTTGGTAACATTCTATACAGAGATACAACTAAGTATTGAAGTGCTTCTAAACATATCGTTTCCTCAAGCAGTGAAACACCTGATAAGCGATATGGCGCTGGTTTCTCGTGTTGCGGACCATGTCTGATAGGGTTATCCAACGTCGATGTCTTCAAGGTCTGGGCTATGCACGTCAGAACCAGTGAATAACCGCACAGCATGCATTATCATTTCTGCCTGTGTCCTTATGATATACGTTCACACGGTCTTTTCTTGAAAACATAGGTCCAAATAAATTTATGTTTCACTCTAGTTTCTGCCTTCAAAGTGTCAACTTGTGGTAGCACAATGACAGAGGTTCAGGAACATTTACGGGCGGTACTATGGTCAATGCAGGTAAAACCTTTATATTAAAACACATGACGTAATATTATACGAATTCTTCACTCCTTATGGTTCATTTTTACTTTCTCTACTGGTAAGTAGAAAAAGTATTGTATTCCAGCCAAAAATTAGATGTCGAGATTTCACCGCGAGACCCCCTGAAGCCAAAAAAGAGCATTTTTAGAAAAAGGTGTGTGTGTGTATGTGTGCTTGTGTGTGTGTATCCGTCTATGAACAGCATAACTCAATGGGATTGTGAACAGTCCCATTTGAATGCATGTATTTGAAGTCTCTTTCTGGTTATGGTTTCTATTGTCGTTGGTTGTGAACCAGCCTTTAATGCGGTAGCTCAAAGGCTAAAGCTCGCTTTGATACTGAACATGGTACATTAGTTCGTGTTCCAGGGGTGTGAAACGAAAATTTTCAAGAAATTTCTAAAAAAAAAATGACATTATGTCTAAAATATCTCTAGCGATCTTACCCGCATCTGTGGTGTGGTGCCTCAGATTCAAGAGGTCCCAAGTTCGAATCTCGGTTAGGGTGACATCGGGATACGTCTTTTATCCAAGCTTTTCCCTTATCCTGAGAAGATGAATGTCGGGTAACTCTAAGCTCTATGGACTTCGGGCTCATTTGAGCACTCTCTTTAATTTCATTCATTCGTCGTCCTATATGACACGTCTGCAATCATCCATCTCGATTAAAATGAAGTAGGTAAACAACTGTAGACATAGTTCGTACAAGAGTGAGTAGAAAAAATCAGGTGAGTGCACACCTCAGATTTTTATTCATGGTGATTTTTTCATACAATTTTCAAAAACATAAGATCCCTAATTTCCTCAATGTGACTGAAAGTTACTGAGAAGTTTAAGTTTGTCAGTGTGGCATTCTTCTACAATTTTCAGAAATTGCAGTGGAGCACAACGGCTCTCTGATGATGAGATAAAAGTACCTATAGAATTTAGTGATAAAAAACGTGTAAAACAATGTCGCCGTTACTTAACCTCGTGGTTTCAAGCAATGATTTTCACGAAACAGCTCCAACAGAGAAACTCGCGACACGGAAAGAGATTGTAGACGTAGATAAAACTACAAGAAAAGTGGCATTTGCGTGCTTATGAAAATGGCTTACATACCGGCACACTTTCTACCTAATTACTAACTTCAACTAGTTTTGTTATGTAATGGAATTAGAATAGCATGTAATTCTCTACGCCTTATTAAACTTGAATAGCAATAATGATCATAATAGTTCGCTTGTATTTCTTTCCGTTGAAGACAAATCACGGTGTGCTTAAAATTCAACAGTGCATATTAATAGATTAAATAATTTTACCCAGTAATGTGGATAGGAGAAATTCTTCTGACTGTCAAAGTCTTCCAGAGTGGATCATTGTAAGAATAGGCAAGATCAGTTAGGGTTGGCTGATAACCTTATCACTGTCACAGGCACTTAAGGAGAGTAATTTGAATAGGAATGATTTTTAAAGGCTAGAGGAAATTTCCTGACCATTCATTCAAGCAGAACGTTGTGAGTCTATCCCGACGACTGCAATCAAATATGGTTGTAGTAAAGGACGGGGAGCACCCACGTAAAACAATCAGTGGGGTGGTACGCGTGGATTGATTGATTGATTGATGGAGTTTGGGGGCCCGTCGACAACTAGGTCATTTGGGCCCTAGGTCAGAATATAAAAAATCTAAAACTCGCCTAAAAGCTGCCTAAAATGTGAGGTCTAAAAGAGCAACTAAAAGCGCAAAAATAAAATTAAAAACACACACACACACACACACACACACACACACACACACACACACACACACACACACACACACAGACACAAAACGGCACGTGAGTGCGCTAAGTTAAAAACTTGGTAAAACCATTCATAAAATGTGTAAAAGCTCAAAGCTAAAACAGACATTCAAACTAAACACTTAAAACAGTAAAACGTAAAACACCAAATTGACGTAAAAAGGAGTGCTAAAAAGCTAAAAATCTCAAACACTAAAAAACACGTTATGCTTGCTTAGCGAACCCAATTTGGGCAACGAACCGCAACGCCTTACAGGCAGACACCGGGTCGTCACCCAAAATTGAGGCAAGTGTACACCCCAGGCCAATGGACTGGCGCTCACGAGCGTATTGCGGACAGTCTATAAGAATATGGGTCACAGAAAGTTGGATATTACACGTAGGGCAGACAGGCGCCGGGTCCCCACGCAAATGGTACCCATGGGTCGCCCGTGTGTGATCTATCCTCAGGCGGGTGAGGATAACTTCAGCCCGCCTGGAGTCCCTGCAGGATGTCATCCAGGGATCTACACTGTCCTTTATGGTACGCGTGGATGATAAGGTGACGTCAGGCTACAATTTCATAAATTTTTATTTAAAAAAAAAATAATAGGAACTGCAATAATACTGAAATAAATTGATACATTTATGACATAAATAGATACCAATATCTTTATTTTATTGTTAAACGCCAAAATAATATGAAAATAATAGAAAACGCCGTTACATTGATTAAACATTTCTGCTGTCAAATTGCAACACAATGCATCAAAGGGTTGAGTTCCCGACTATTTGGGATTGAAGAAATAACCGGAGTCAACATTTTAAGAATAGAAACTGCAACAACTGAAGTATTATATATTCTAACTTCTGACATATCAGTGCTTTACGGCATAACTGTTTTCGTAATACGCTGTAATGCTAACCGGGAATCCTTTTGTGACGATCGCCGTATACGTATAAACCGAGCGCGGTTTTCAGGCTCCACGGACTGCCCATTAAGTGATCTTTAAGAAGTGTTCGAAGCCCCAAAGGTTATTTGTTATAACCCTGTATGTAATGAGAGTGTTGTTGTTGTTTCAGATGGACGAGTTGCAGACGTGTTGTAATGGCTGCAGCTTCCAGGATACCCCGTTCCTCTCGGGAGCCTGCGGAGCTGGTATGGCCCTCTTCATGGGCCTGGTCGAGTACCTCATCCGCGGCAAGTGCAGCATCGCCGATCCCTGCAGGCGTTTCGGTGTCAAGGATGCACCTCAGGCCTCTGCCAACGAGTACGACTATATTGTGATTGGTGCTGGTGTAGCTGGACCCGTGATTGCATCCCGGTTGACTGAAAACCCTTCATGGGATGTCTTACTTCTTGAAGCTGGTAGGTATACAAATCGTTTGAAAACATATTGGAAATTAGTTATACTAGAATATACGGTAATTCACGGCATTGGTAGAAATGACAGATTGTTCCGTTAAGGGTATACATTTGTGAAACGTAAAACAAGCGATAACATATAAGATGTTCATTGAAATTTCTGCCACACATTACTAACATTAATTCAACTTAACAGGTTATCTAAATACCAGCTTTTTATTATTGTAACCAAAATAATTCAATGATGCATTTTTAAAAATATTCAGATAAAAAATTCAAGTTCTATACACATAAAATTACAAAAACCTGTGAGTATTTTATCTTTTGTAGTAACCTCTAAATTGAAAAACAAATATTTTTAGAAAAAGATTGTGTGTGTGTGTGTGTGTGTGTGTGTGTGTGTGTGTGTGTGTGTGTGTGTGTGTGTGTGTGTCTATGTGTGTATGTGAACATAACTCAAAAACGAAAATTCGGTTAGGTATCAAACTTTGCGTTTAAATTCCATATCTTCCAATAATGCGACCCAAAGATATTCAAGAAAATCCCCTCTCTCCAAATTACACTTTACATGAAAGCCTTTTCATAAACGTTGATTGCCTCAAAAGCAGCTCTGGTGAATTGGATTGATGACAAATGAAATGCATATCTAAAATGTTCTGAGGACCACCTGCTTCGTGCGCGGAAGACCGGATTTCGAACCCTGGTACCAGCATGGGGATTTTTACAACGCTAGCAGGTCTAGCACGGGGTACATTCAGCCTTGTTAGGTCCCGGCGGGGCCAATCGAGGAGCTACTTGGAGTAGCTGCGGCCACTGGTCGTGAAGGCTGCATTACTAGTCGGAAGGGCTTGGGGCTTTGATCACTTCCCATCCTCCAGTACTGCACCCCACTCATGACGACTGTAGTGGGCTGTTGCGCTAGGGGTTTTACAATCTTCTGAGACTGCCCTCTGAAGTCTTCCTCATTCTGAATGCCTTTTGTATAAATGATAAGCCGTAAGGGAAGACAAAATGTATTACAGAAAAATTTAGATCATGTTAAAGCTTACAATTTATGTCAAATTTGTTGTGGAATTAAACATATCCGAGATACTCTTTGTCATTAGTTTGAATGAAAAAATGAAATAGGAAGTTTTTATGTCCTAGCCATGCCACCAGTTTTTAAAATATTTCATTATTACCTAAGCCTGTTCTCCAATACCGCGGAATTGTTATAACGCGGGGTTAAACATTTCCCCCGAAAACCGCGTTTTTTCGTGACTCTGCCATATATAATGCAAAGAATAAGGACCATTCATTGCATTGGATGAAGATCTCTTTTCACTAAGGTAAAGAACATGTAGGAAATTAATCTCACGTAAGGCAAATGATGTAAAGAGTTTATGACGATTCTTTAGTTAAATAACAAGTTAATTCAAGAAATTTATGTCCTTAGAATCGTGCTAACTTCCACGAAACACGAAAAGCGAAGTGACTGCAGTCACGCTATGAGTATAATCACCCCAGAGCTATGGTGCTTAACACTGCACGGCACGAGTGCAATCGCTGTAAGCGAACTTTGCGAACATAGACTTAATTATGGTATCCTCTGAAACAAGAGCACTGCAATGATTCCACGAATAACACAATTACACTCACTTCATTTTATGTTTTTCCGTCCACTTAAATCTACGTAGTTCGGAATGAACCCGGAGATTAATCACTCTTTCCAATGTCCTCGTAACAGTTGGACGTTGTTTAACTGTTCTTTGAAGTTTTAACTTAGCTTCTGATATGTTGCACTCATACGACTTTCTCTACTCATTTTATACAGTGTATTCACACAAACCTATATAGAGAAAGTATTATATTTCACCGAAAAATTCGATGTCGAAATTTCACCGGAAATATATGTTTTGAGGCCCCTTGAATCCAAAAAAAGAAAAGGATTTTTGGAAAAAGGTCTGTGTTTGCCAGTCTCCATAACTCAAAAACAAAGAATTGGTTTACAACCCAAGTTAGTATTTAAGTTTAACATCTGTTGAGGATGCGACACAAGGATTTTGAAGAAAATTCCACCATTCTAAACTACCTTTTACATGGAAAATCCTTTAAAAAAATTTTGATTTTCTCGCAAATGGCACCAACGATCTTAACTAAAATGTCATATGTTTGATATATTTTTATGGGAAACGAGATTATATTTTGAATTTTCTGGCTATAATCCATGCAGTGCTGTTTGCCCCTTATGACTTTTGTATAACTAGTAAACCGTAAGAGATAGAGCAAATCTTACTCTACAAAAAATTGTAGATCTTGCTAAAACACACAATTTAAGTACAAATTTGTAGAGTGAACCATTTCAGAGATATTTCTTATTATTTGTGTGAGTTTTGGAATATCTAAACTTTCTTTAAATGAAAGATTATTATTCATTGTTTTATATCTTATACATACAAAGCTTTAAAAGATTTGACTACCGCAAATAAAGAAAATAAGCAATACGATAATTTCTGCAATGCTTATCTAAACACGCAGAATATATAAGAATAGTTACTGCCAGAGTAGAGAAAGTCATGTGAGTGCAACACATCAGAATTTTAAACTTCAAATCTGTTGAAAAAAAAACAGGGAATGTGTATTCTGGAAGAACCTGGAAAATGATTTGGATTATTCTTTTTCATATTTTATAATTGACACTCTTGCAAAAATTGGTAATAGGAGGGGACGTAGATAAAAAATGTAACCTCGGAAAGGTAATTATAACATCTATATTTTCTAACTTAGAAAACTGGTAATTACTAATGCTTGTGTGTATGCCGTCTATTTTTTCCAGAATTTTTTATGTCTTTGAGTTGTGCTATGCTTTTTGCTAAGACAATATACAATAAGGTACATTTTCTGAAAAACTGCTTCAGATATTTGGTCGAAAAATTTTATAAGTTATCTTTAGTACACAAAACATAATCCTGTGGAACAAAATTTTATATGTATTGTCGTTTCTGAGATAAAAATAATATATGTTATTACTTTGACATAATTATTGAAAATCCATTCGAGTAAAATCTCACTAACGTTTAACTAAAATATTTGTTGAAATTCAGTTCCACAGCATTATACAGTAGGACTTTTCTATCAAATTGTCAAATTAGATAACTGTACATATACAATATTTTGGAGAAAATGAACCTTCAATATGAAAAAATGTAAACTTTAGACAAGCTGAGTTAAGGATTTACTTTGATTTTCTTTATTACAGAGTTTTTGAAAAGTAAACACTTCAAAACAAAGCGACTTCAATACACACATTTTATCATCTTGTTCACAGCCTTCTAAAAGCGCTTAGGAAACTGACAGTCAAAAGAGCAAGAAATACAAAAATGGCAAGCTCTTTTGAAGAGGAAGTAAAAAGTGGGCGTGGCACACGGAAAAGGAAAAAAAAAATCAATTTATCAATACTTGAGGTGCAAATTAAAAGTGGAAAGAACAGCGATTGAACAGGTTTCAGAATTTAATTATTTAGGTATTTAAATAACAAGCACCAAAATTTTAAATCGAGAAGTGAAAACACAGGCCGATAAACCAGCGCAGATATCAGGATGCATAAAAGACATAATATGGCGAAATAAGTATATGGCAGCAGGGAATAAAGTTCGCATTTATGAAACAATACTTAGACCAATCTTAGCTTATGGAGTAGAAACCAGAAAAGATACAGTCAAAACAAACATTTAGTACGTGCGAATTAAAAATATTAAGAACAATTCAAAGAAAAACTATCAGATAAAATACACAATACAGATATCAGAGAAAAGTGCTAAATTCAGGGCATAAAAAAATTACTAATGAGCGACGGAAATACTGAAACAAAAAAAAAACACATTAACAGGATGGGAAACAACTGTCTAGTAAAAAGAGCCAAAGAAGGTAGAGCTTTAGATGGGAAAAGGACAAGAGGATGACCGCTAGAAGAAGAGGTGATAGCCCTTAATACTCATCCGAGAAGTAAAAAAACAAACGAAAAGGATATTATCCTATGCACAAAGGAAAAGAAGAATTTTACCTTCATCTACCCTTAAAGATGAGTAATGATTTGGATGATTCTGTTTCATATTTCACAATACATACCCTTGCAAAAAGTTGCTAATAGCAGTTCATTCCCCGAAATATATGCGATACCAACTTCCAGCAATGATTCATGTAGTTCTAGCAATTATAGAGGGAAACAGCTCGGAAATAAACCCTAGAAGCCATTAGTTCTAATCTCCTTAATGAACTTTATCTTATCGAAGTTCTTGAGTTGCGACGTTTCGGTTGGCTTGGTTATCTCCATCGAAGGCATTTGGATCTTCGTTACCTTGCATAACTACATCGTTACTTCATTAATTTCGCTACGATAACGTCATTAAAACTGCAGCTGAATGTGGCAGGTGTTTCAGGAAATTAAAGGCAGCCTGCTCACGGAGATGTACGTCATTTTTTTTAGAATCCTTGCACCTGAGGCTTGCTGCTAACTCACTTTGTTGTGGGGTACTGCATATACAACAGATCTTCACTCGTTTCGGATTCAAATGAAATGTTTTTTGAATACACCTGCAAACGATGAAGCAGTATCTCCACCATCGTTCACGTTCGTTAGTGTTCAACAGAAAAGAATACACACATATTGTGACACCGGTCGCGGCGCATAGGACCGTCGAGGCCACATACTCCGTGCTGCGCATATCAGTGGCACTCAAGTTCAGTCTGCGCCACACCCCTAACACGAGCAAACACGTGCCTACGATTAGAACAGCAGAACAACCAGATGTTTTCGAGAAGTGTCCAGCGGTCGGTTTATTTGTGGAAGTTCGTGTTACGTCATCCCCGCTATATTAGGTGGGGCTGTATGTGTGTGTGTGTGTGTGTGTGTGTGTGTGTGTGTGTGTGTGTGTGTGTGTGTGGCACCGCGTGTTTCACGTCAGAAATGAGTGAGTCAAGGTTTTCCAAATAACGGGGCGAGAAGGATTCCCAATCAGAGCGGAACACAGCAAGTAGATCATCCACCCTTTTATAATTCTACTGTGACCACTTCTACTGCACCCGAAGGTGTGTCCCAACCGACACCAGCAAGGAGGCCCTACCGCCCAGCCGCAACATGCACAACACACTCGACTGGTCCTGAAAACTACAAACAAATTAAGGAAACGAGAGGTACAGGAAAGTAATGGTAGAGCTGGAACCAGCTCAGAATTCGCCTTCCGTCACTGGGAAACCACGGAAAGCCCATGGGTTGTGGTCCGGAAATGAACGCGAGTTCCCCGAATGTCAGTCGCACACGTCATCGAGCCCCCAACTCGCTGTGTTACACTGACTCGATATACCTACTGTCGATTTTATAAGCTGCTCTTACGAAAGCTTGTTTTTTTATCTACTTTATGTTAGAGACATAACATTTCCTGAAGCAGTCCCTCGTAATATTTCGCTGTAGGTACAGAGTGGTTAGAAGAAACCAATGCGAAAGTGGAATGTTTATAGGTAGCTAGAAATCACGTGTTCCAAGAATGCTATACAGCAGGCTGCAAAAATCAAATGGAAATGGACGGGACATGTAAGGCTTCACCACGACATATAGGCGCAGTCGACCACCTTGTCGACCAAGAATAAGATGGACAGACTACTTCAGACAACAGTGGGACCACAATGGTCCAGCGCTGCAAGGTGTAGAGACTATGAAAGACAACTCATAAGAAATAATGCGCGTAGTCTGTAAACACAAAAATGCATCTATCTAAAATTATGACAAGTATCTTAAGAACTATAACCTTTGCTTTTCTTAGTATTTGCTGAAACCTTAGCTTCAGTTACTTTCAGCAGATACTAAGATAAGTGGAGCTTATAGTCTGTAAGATAGAACTGTGTTGCTTCACTGTTAATAGCTTCAGTTTTTCATAATATAGTACATCTATTACTGGAAGTCTAAGTAAAAAACAACAGTCGAAGAAATCGACCCAAATGGAATCTTTAGTTTTGGGTCTGTACCTTAACAACCTAGGCTACAATGTCAGTATAAGGATCCTGTATATATTATCACTTTATACCTAATTCCGAGAGAATCAGTCATCCCTGATTAATAATTAACGAAATGGATAAATAATTAATGACAACTATGTTGTGTAAAATGTAATACAATGATCACTTATAAAATACATTGTTATTGTCTCATTTTAGGTCCTGATGAGCCCACCCTAACATCAGTACCAGCCTTCGCCATGAGTGCCATAGGATCTTCCTTGGATTGGAAGTACAAGACGGAACCTGGCACCCTTGCCTGCCTATCAACCAACGGCGTGTGCAGTTGGCCACGAGGCAAGATGGTATCAGGCTCATCTGGCATGCAGGGTGAGTCTGAGTCAGTCTCCTTTATAGCTTCTCTTTTATTATCTTCCTCCAGTCTAAACGTTGCGTATTTTTTCCTGTTATTTCGTCTCTTTTATCTGTGCTACATATAGAGTCCTCGATTGCAATCATGCGCCGAGTGGAAGGGACATAGATCTGAAGCGATATACGTACTCTTTGGAGAAGATTCTCATCACAAAGACGTATGGAAATTGTATCATTTTAGTCTTTCTACGCTTATTTCAGAAAAAATATTAAAACAATATTTTATCGCACTATAATTCACCTACACAAAGATCAGCACAAGTCTTATTGTAGCATATGATAAAGCAGAAAATAATAATTGTTAGCTATGCCTTCTTTCTTAATCCTCGTCCTCTTTCTTCTTCTTCCTCTTCTTCGGAAACAGCTCTTACAGCCTGGTCTTCCGTATTCTTCCTCCATCTCCTGATTCCTAAACCTCACAAATCGTGCTTGACACTATCCAACCTGCTTTGACCGACCACTATCTCTTCTACTTTCCAGATTTCCAGTGAAAATTCTCTTAACACTTCTGATGTCATCCATCCTTATCAGATGGCCAGCTCATTGAAGTCTTCTATGTTTTACACACGATACAATATTGGGTTTATAGTAGTCTTTCTGATTCAAGGTTACTACGAATTTTTTAAACCATTTTGGTCTTTAATTGGTCCATAGATTTTCCTTAGTGTATTTACCTCCCATTGTTTATGTTGTATCATTTGCTCTGTCATGGGCCATGCCTCACGGCTATATAGTAGTATAGGTTTAATTATTGTGATGTAAATTTGTAACTTTGACTATTTGAAACTTATTCGATAGCACATATAAACACCTATTCCCTGCAGTGATTCTGGCCTTTAAGTCTTTACTGCAGTCATTATCCCATATAACCAGTGTCCCTAAAGATTTATATTCATTGTATTGTTTATATTCATCAGAAATAATCACGATGATTTTGTTTTCCTTATTTATTTCTTTATTCGGATGTATTCATATAGGCAGTTCTCTCTGCATTTATTTCCAGTTCTATTTCTTTTACATTTGATTTGTTCTTCAGTTTCTTTCATTGCTTTTAATATTCGAGTAATTGTAACTATGTCCCTTAAGCATCCACAGCTCCAAAATATGGCGTTTGTTTTACTAAAACTTAAAAGTATGATGTTTCGGTTTTAGTTGACTTAATTAAAAATTAATCATTTGCTGAAAATGTGTAAAACATTTATCTAGCGAATTACACAGCATGAGCAAAGTTCATGTTTTCGTTATTGTAAGATACTTTGCAGAAAGAGCGCACATTTTACTCTGTGGTAGGCTGGATGTTACCATCAAATGTTATTCTCCAAACAATCTGTAACGTAAAGCGCACAGATGGCAAATGTATCCTCATTTCAAACTGTTTTTCTACATATACATGAAAGATGAATATGTTGACGAACCCTTTTCCTTCAACAAAATGCAAAATGTCCATCTCAGGCTCAGATATTTATACTTATTCCATCAGTTATATTATATACAGTTGGAAAACCTTGCCCATTCTAATTACAGTAGTGCTCATCCCTTAATTTAACATTCCACAAAGTTATAAACCTGCCTCTCGACCTTCTTCCGCTTCTGATGACCTGAACACAATAGAGAGGATGCTCTCAACATACTCTTAGTGAAAGAATCTGCTGTTGCCAAGTCGGTTACCGTTGTGCATTCAGAGTGTTATTAGGGATTCTGCTTGTGAATTTGCACCTTAGAGCGACTGAAGTAAAAGACGTGACAACACCATCCTCGTGACTAGCTGACACTGTAAAGTGGTATATTAGAAGTATAGGAATTCTTGATCCGCCTGCCATCGTACGCTCCACCTATGATATTGTTTTGAATGCACAAGAGCATCACTAACTATGCCAGAAAATAATGAAAGTCATTACGAGATACATCTCCCAGGAGGAATCAACCATTGAAAGAACATGGACTACCTTACTCGAGCCCCTCATAAGATCGTAGCAAAGTTGACGACTCTATATATTTTTCTGTGTGTAATTTTCCATAACAATATCAATATACCTAGATAAGAACAAAATTCTTACACGGAATTACTACAGGGGTCCCAATTGTAAATCTTATCCTCGATATCAAGATGATAAATGTCTTTCTCTCGTCTTTTTTATATACTTATTTTTCAGGAGTCTGGCCGAGGTCAGCAAAGTCTTTTGTTTGCAGGAATGGTGTAAAATAACCTGACCTCTTATGATACAGTTTTTTCCGGGTCCATGCTTTGACCACGCCTACTGAAGTGAAGATGGAGCAATGAACAGTCGGACAAGGAATGTAAGGCAAAGCCATTTTCCTACACATTAACTAAAAGTAAACTCTTTCCTCAGGTATGATGTACACCCGCGGCCACTACTCCATCTATGATTCTTGGGGCCAGAACAACCCTGGCTGGTCATACGATGACCTGTTGCCATACTTCATCAAGTCCGAGAACAACCTGAACCCTGAGATCATGGACGAGGGCTACCACGGTTACTCCGGTCCCCTGGTCGTGCAGCAGTACCCATCCAAGCCACCACTTGCCGACGAAGTGGTCAGAGCTGCAGGAGAACTTGGTTACTGGGAACAGGATCTAAACGGCAGGAACACTACTGGTGCAGCTGTCGCCCAGATGATGGTGCACGAGGGCCTCCGTGCCAGCACTGCAAGGATGTACCTCAGGCCCTTCCTCGGCACTCGCGGAAACCTCAAAGTCTCCATCAACTCTCACGTAAGTCCAATACACCAGCTGATCAAACGGTTATTGAGAGACTACAATTTCAATGAGAAAACAATGATCATACTTCACCAACAAACTTGTCTCATAATATTACATTTAAAATATATAAAGCATACAAAGAAGTCAAAACTTGCTTCAGAAACTCCTCAAATTATTTCAGCACCAATAGGAACGAATAATCGTAAAAAATTCCATTCTCAAAACCCATACATAGACAGTGATGATTTCATCTCACGTTAGGATTCTCCCTTTGAGCTTTGACTGTTATTACTACTCATCCATATTACTAAATTACGAACAGCCGAGATATATCCTTGATCCGTTCTTTGGAACATCAATCAGCCTCATCCGAGCATCGGCAATAAATTAACCGTTTCTAATGTTGCAATATTTCTGCACACACATTTAACAGAGCTCAAATTTAAAATGCATTTTTATTTATGGACGCTCTTTAACTGCTCTTGTTTTCAGGGTCCCATTCTATATTGGGTGTGAAAGACCGCTTAATTGTGCTCAGAGGCCTCTTTATCAGGTTAGAGGTTCTTTTATGTTTCACAAATATAATACAGGGGATCAACGCTCTACTTCCTATGTTAAGCTATGGTAAGGAGTTTTCCGCCCTGCGTCGGGTTTAAACCCGCGATCTTGGGAACCAAAGACTAGCATCTTGTTGTCTCTAGACCACGGAGGACGACGTTAACACTGCGCTTTTAGCCTTTAAACCATACTCTCAAGGGAGGAAAGGGCGGTCATCTGCATGGACATCAGCGTCCTAGAAGAATGGATCATGGCAAAACCCAGCGATAAATTTCAATATAAAATAAAAATAATGGTAAAAGCAAACGTATACTACGTAAATATATGAAACATATGAGGTGAAAGGCAAAATTAAAACGAAGTTATAAAATGGACAAAGATGAATGAAAATTCGATATCTAAAATTTTAAATCCTAAGATTCATTTTTATCGTTCCAAAAAATTTAAAAAGTTTTTATACCGCTTGTCATCCTCCACCAGGACCTCTGGAATTCTAACGAGCAGTCGCAGAGAGGGGAAATGTAGATGATTCTTTCAGTTTAAGGGTGCGTTGATGGCGTAGATATTCTACAATACTGCTAAAATCATTGTATTTTAAAATAGTTTAAGTGCAATAAATAATTGCAGTAAATAACAGAAGTGGTGTAAAATGAAAGAACCAGAAATCTGAAAATGCCTTGCCACCAAGAAGCACTTAGATGATAGATCAACGTACAATACCCCTTGTACTGATTTATTTGCCCATAGATTATTATGATCCTGCACATTATACTTATCCAGTGATTACTCTGAAAAGAGTTAATCCCCATCATATTACTATTTATCTTTGTCTCAAACAGAAACTGAGAGTCAATAATGCTAATATCTAGACATCAACTCGTTCTTTTGCGTACTCTTAACCACAGAGTTAAACTGTTGATATATTTGGTTATAAATGTCCTCAATAAATTGCAGATTTTACTAATATTTAAGGATAACATTTTGTATATTTGAGATGCATCACACTAAATGTATAACTCTAGCTTAACGCAAATACAAATTATTACATATGTAAGCTTCAGATGTGAAGTTTTATATTTTATCCAAGTTATATGTGTTTAAAATACGCAACTTTAACTGCATGTTCTACTTTAACGAATTCCGGAAAGCAGTGAGCGTAATGGTTGGATAGTCTTACGAGTACTTTTGAAACCTGATTAAATGTTTCAACATTTATTTATACCCACAAGTTTAATACTATGGGCATGACACACCAAAGTTTGTCAATGTGTGTGTTGCATTCAAACACCTATATTATAGATATAAGTGTTTCAAATGTCATATTCAAGATAACAAGAACATTTTCTGATTCGCTTAAACTAAATGCCGTAGAAGAATTTCTAGCTCAATCGAACTTGGGCTGACCTCTAAGATCACGGCATCTGCTTGCTGTGTGGGTGGTCCGCGGTTCGATTCCCGATTGTGGGGTGGAAATTTTTGTGTGGCCAAGATTATTCTCTGTACTTCCCAGGCCCTAGAAATATAAATCTGTCTGAATGTGTGTGATCTAACGCACCAAAGCCAAAGAAAAGCCAAAGTTTACGAGTGAACACCATTGCCAATAGGGAATAATGTTTCAAAAATAAACGGCCAAGGTATGATCATTGTAGTTAAAGGCGGGATATAAATGTAACAATTAAAAAGGCTAAAATCCTTTGTCAATGTCCACTTCTCAATGGAGATAAATCTAAAAAAAAACAACTTTCACGTTATTATGCGCAGGTAACTAAGATCCTAATCGACGACAGCAAGAGAGCGTATGGAGTGGAATATGCGGACAAAAATGGCAACCTTCACACCGTCAAAGCAAGGAAGGAGGTGATTCTTACTGCCGGAGCCGTGGCATCCCCACAACTGCTTCTTCTGTCTGGAGTAGGACCTAAAGCTGATCTGGAAGCTCTCAAGATCCCCGTGGTTCACGACCTCCCAGGTGTTGGTCAGAACCTTCATAATCACGTGGCTGGATCCGTCGCCTTCACCATGGAGGACCCAGGCACCACCACACTCACCCTGGATGCTGTCCAGGAGTTCCTCAACAGCCGTACTGTAAGTAATGTCGCTTGACTCATAGTGTACTAGTCTGCCTGTTGGATGATGCACGCGTCCTACTCGTATTGGAAGATGGGATAGATCAGGTCTAGGGAAGAGTACTCCGAAGTTGTGAACAGAGTAGTCCTCAAGCCTTTAAATGCAGTAGCTACTAGCATACATTGATACACACTTAAGTGGAACCAGTTTTAAGCTGTGGTGCCTACAAAGAGAGGAGAAACAGGGGAATAGCTTAAAACCTTGGGAGTACCGTTGGAATAGACGATTCGTGGTCTATTAAATTAAAGAATCCACAACGTAATTATTCTATGCCGAATGCCCTTGCTTCAAAGACAGAATATTGCCCCTTTTTGTGTAAACACCATCTGTGTGTATACTCAGGAGGAATTATAACATTAAATAGATACTCCTAATGACCATTAATGATACATAACACCTCACGAGTTGCTTCTGACTTTATGCCACTCTCTAAAGTTTGTTTTTTAATCTGTTTAAAACCCGATTAAGCCAATCTCTCAAATTTAAAGACTAGCAGAGCACTTAGACGTTAGGCGTTTTGGGGTAGAGAACCTAGGGATCAGAAATACCTGGGGCAAAGGGATGAGACATGCCACTCTGACCACGGTACAGATCTACTTTTTCCATATAACCAATGCATCGCGTTTCTATGCGATTCCACCACTGCACGCCTTGAAGCTTACCTTTGTAAAGACTTGTGGATACGCAAACAAACATAACAGGAAAAGAGAGGTGGTGATGGGGTAAAAGTGAGAGGGTGAATACTCGATTGCATTCCTGTCACCGCTCTTTCCCATGGCTGATTTAATAGCTGTTTGGTACGCAACAATTTACATTAAACTAAAAACAAGTGCGAGCGCGTCTTCACGATTCCATATTCCTGTTTATTACTATCCAGTAAGTAGCGTCAATAAATCTGGTATAAGATTTAAATTTTAAATCATGACATATGTTTGGAAGTTTGATATTATATCCCCATCCCTCGCTATCTCTCTAAGACATACTAAACAGAAAGCTTTGCTGGACTATTTACTATCCTTCTATACAAATATAAATAAATACGTAGATATAAATATGTTCAACTTCAGGTACATCAATGATGGTGGAGGTTTTGGAAAGCTGATGAATAGACTAAGCATTTCTGTAGGTGATGCCAACAATCTTACAGTATACAAGCACCAAAATAATGATTAAGAAACGCATACATTGACAGGGTTGTATTGTTACAGGGAGCGCTCGCCAGTACTGGTTTGACACAGACTACCATCTTCATGAAGTCGAAATACGTAACAGATGAGATCCCCGACTTGCAAGTGTTCTTCAACGGCTTCTGGGCCATGTGCGGTAAGACCGGCGTCGATGGAGAGTGCAGCGACGGTTCTATTGGCAACTGCACTAAGCGCCAGATCGTATCCCGCCCTACACTGGTCCGACCTCTCAGCAAAGGTAGCTTGAAACTCCGCAGCAACGACCCTATGGATCCTCCCCTCATCTACCCCAACTATCTCATGGAGCAGCGAGACGTAGACGTTCTCGTCGACGGTATCAAGCTGTCCATCGAACTGGCCAACACCAAGACTCTCCAGAAGTACGGATTTAAGGTAAGGTGTTTCCATCTGCAGCAGTTTACTTAACCCAACTTCAATTTGTTTGGAAAATGTATTCCCCAAATTCAGAGAGAGCCAATAAACCAATAACAGGCCGCCCGGTGATTTTTCACCTTACTGACCAGGCTTTGCCCTTCTCAGGCTCTTAAGTATCCAGTAGATACTGATTTAATTCAGTTATTACAAGTTATTTATTATTTTGTCCTGCATTTAGTCACACATTATTTTATGACTCTGTATATGTTTTCTATAGCGCAGCATGTATTTATGACTAGCTGACATTCCCGGCGTTGCCCGTGGTCTGACGATTCATCCCTATAACCTTTCAACTTAAGTTGTGTACTATAAAGAACCCAAGATGTACAAAAAGAATAAATAAAAACACCGGGAAAGGGCTATGCAAAAGCACAGTTGAACAACCCCAAATATCACAGCATGAAAAGCAACTAGAGAAAGCTATGTGAATGTAAGACGTTGCATTTCTATGTTAATAATGTAGAACATTGTATGAATTCCTCGTAGAAGACGTAGTAGAGAAAGAAATGTGATTGTGTGCCGTAAAAGAAAAGTGAGTGGAGAAAACCATGTAATGTTACCTTGTATAATAAAATGGATAACATACTAACCTTCTTCATGAAAAAAAAATACATATACACGCCGAATTTCGAGGTGATCGGTCTAACAGTTTAGGAGCGCATACAGGACAAACAAACAAACATTCATTTATATATATATGAAAACACTTTTCCAGTAAGATTTCTTAGCAAAAAAGTTGCAGGCCGTACAATAATGCATACGCCTTATAATGCATTTCAAGCTGCTGGAAGTGTTCAGTCTAAGAAATCTAAAAGACACCGTATGCTTCTGACTGAAAAAACATTAGACGATATCCATCATCGCTTACATGTTAGCCCCCCAGCCCCCCCCCCCCAATAATATTTAGGTGTCTTTCATAACAGGTAGGTATTTCGCCTCTTGCAACGAGCTACTAACTTGATAAAGTTGAAACCATTATTTTTTAAAACTAGCTTTAAAAATTTATGTTTGCATCCGCGGCATTCTAAGATAGTCGCAAACGGCAACGAGCTCCGATAACGCGAACTGGAAAAACAGCGCGCAACCGGTCCTTAATTTATTGGCTCTTCCAGTATTTTGCCTAAACTTCATAACGTTTATCACCTCCTGACGTAAACTCATACGTTAAGATAGTTAACTACAAAGTTATATGCGAATAGAATGTTTACAGTAAGATTAGACAACTGCAACTAATTTGAAATGACTAAATTCTAATAAAAATGCTGTATATTTTCAAAATATCCATTAATTAAAATCGCAGAATAATCTCGCTCATTATATAATGAATATAAATTTTATATCCAGCCACTAAAAAGGCAGTATTGTTCTGTCTTAACTAGACAAAGACTAATATTAGGTCTTAAAGTAAGAATACCTGTGTGTGGGGTACACAAGAACAAAGGGCATTTAAAATGGCAATGAGCTGTACCATAGACTACTTAATCATTAACTCTTTACTTAAATAATAATTTTATGCTAGTCAGTATTTCTTGTTTGAAAACAATCCTATTTAAACTATATGCACAATTTCGAAAACTTCTGTGAAAGTCTGCATTGTAAAGTGAATGGCAAGGCGAAGAATAAATTCCTATCTGGAGTCGCTTAACAGTTGAAGAAAATACTAATACTCGACTATACAAACAAATTTCATGCTAAAATCCATAGATTTTGTCGTGAATGACCATGGTTTCCATATCTGGAACAAAGTATCTTTTTTTTTTTTTCCTCAATCTCATTATAGTATCATGAATCATTCAGCATTTCTTGAGCTTTTTTGACTTCTTCTTCTGATTATGTGGGTATTAAATAACGAACATTTCCGTGTCAATTTATTTTGAAACGAGTATCTGTGGGTTCGTTGGAGAGCAATTTTGAAACTGTTTATGTTTCATGTAAATGTTTATATGTGGTAAAATATTTCTTATATTTCCCAGGCAGGATTTGAATTTCTTACCTTTTCTACTGCCTGCTGTTTTCGGTAGGGATTGCTTAGCTCTTAGAATGCAGATGCACTTGATAAAGTTCTCTCTTCTAGATTACAAATACGTTTTATTCCTTTTACTAAGCGTTGCTATTTATTTCAACAAAACATAAAACGATCGGCTTCCAAAGAGTCTATATTTGTAATTTTCTTTTGAGGACTTAAAAAGAAACCGTCTCACTTTGAAGATGTGTTTGTCATTCTATCAATTCATTCCCATTTGAAATTGCACGAGTTGCAGACTGACAACACCTTTCAGCTCAAACAGATGAATATAGATTTTATATATTATTCAAAGTTCCTTTATTTGGAATGTTGGTAGGCTGCAGGGATACGTCATCTTCTCTGTTTTCTCTTACATAGTTCACTTATAAGGGGACTAATTTGGGATCGGCAAGCTCTCGAGTTGTAATATAAATATAAATGTTCGTTTGTTTTTCGCTTATTGGCTGTTATACCACTAATCCGAATGTGAAGAAAATTGAAATGTTTTTTCACAGAAGTTTTTATGCTATTTGCTTTACTATAATTTTCATAATTTTACTCGTTTTTGTTTTACCTAACACATTCACATGTTCTTCGCTACTCGCTCTTCAACATATAATGCAACGTATAACATTCACACGGTTTTCTTAGCTCATTTTCCTTTTACGTAACGCATTCACATTCACATTCTCTTCTCACTCTTCTGCAAACAATTCATACATTTTTCTATATTGTCGCAATAGAAATACAACGTATTATATTCACATGGTTGTCTCTACTCACTTTTATTTCACGTAACACATTCACATGTCCTTTTTGAGCTGTCCTATGTTCTATGACTGAAATAGAAATGCAATGTATTACACTCAGATGGTTTCCTCCACTCGCTTTTCTTTTACGACACACATTTCTCTCTCTATTCCCACTTCTACATGCAATTCAAATAATTTTCTACATATTTCAAATAGAAATTATGCCTATTGCATTCACTCGGTTTTCTCTACTTACTTTTCTTTCTGTGGTATTTGTGGTTTTTCCACACTGCTTTTGCACAGTGTTTTCCGGGTTATTTTATTCATTTATTTGTTTACTTTATTGGTTATTCCTTATAGTATCCTAACAGATTTAATTACATATTTGGTTAAGTGTATCATGTAATATTTCTTAAATGTCTCCAAACAAACAAAACTGCAACCTAAGTCCGAAAGTTGCAGGGATAGATCGCCAAACCATGGCAAACGCCGAGTATTTCAGCTAGTTATTTACATATATAAATTATATGCAGTATTTTCTGTTCTATTTAATTAACTTTGCCTACTCCATTTCTTTGTTTTTAATACAAGTACTTCATGAAAAGAGGCTGTTAATAAATTTAATTCAATGATTACTTCTAGGTGGATCAAAGCTATGGATCAGCCGCTTGCAAGGACTACCAATTTGGAACCGACGACTACTGGGAGTGCACCATCCGTATGGACACCGGCCCAGAGAATCACCAGTCTGGTTCCTGCAAGATGGGTCCATCTTCCGATCCCATGGCAGTCGTCGACGGCGAGCTCAAGGTATATGGTCTTCAGAACGTGCGCGTAGCGGATGCTTCCATATTCCCTCTTGTGCCCAACGCTAACCCCACATCCGCTATTGTTGCTGTGGCAGAGAAACTTGTAGACATCATAAAAAATGACATCAAGCAAGTTGAAACATCCTACAGTAGATCACACTAGTGGTGATGTATGGGGCAAAGACACAGTTGAACATCCATAACGTGAAAAATGTGAAAATAGTGTAAATAAAGTTAATCGTAACAAACCATTGCTCTAGTTATTTTTTCCTTTGTTAAGGGCGAAACCTATGAATATTAAACCTTAAATTTATTCATAGCATAAAACTGCCAAATGGTTTTGGAGCTAATTGTCTGCAGAAACCAGACACCACGTGTCCTGAAGCATTCATACTATAGATCAATCTACTGACCAATAGAAATATCCTAATGATGGTGGACTAGTGTAATATGTAGACAGAGTTTATGGTATATGCCATAGAAATTAGAATAGGAATAGGAAAGATACGGAGGGGGTTCGGTAGTGTGTGCCTGTGCCCCCAAGGGGGCACCCCCGGGGGAACTGTGAGGTGAGAGAAGATACCGAGCGGTCAGACTAACGGTACATACACAGTCAGAGGTCCCTAAGGTTCACCAACTTTGACGACACCTCGAGGTGTTTAGGTCTCTTAGGGGGAACCCAGCGAGGTCCAACACCCCATATGCTGCCCCCTCTCCTTATCCGGATCCCACGCCAAGGAGGCAAGGCCATAAATTGTCTGCGAACGCCAAAGTGTAAGTAAACTAATTAGGCAAGGTAGATTTGGAACATCTGTCAGATTTGTAAAATTAATACAAAGCATCTGACGCTATTCTGTTGTTTCCGAATGAAATAAGATGAGATATACGGAGAGGACACCTAGCACCTTGTTCGTGCGGTTGGATCCTTTGTGCGCACACCTTCGGGAGGAACGGATATGAGGAAGAAACCCAAAAATGCCAACACGCAAAGGACTTTATTCATTTCTAGTACAGTTTCATTTTATCTCCAACTATGTGGTGGCCTATTAAGGAAAAAATAAAATCCTTAATAGATATAATAATACCGTTTGACATGTGGGGAATCTTTTGTTAACACAATTAAAAAAATCTGATGTGTTGCACTCGCATGTCTTTCTCTACCCTTATACTAACCATTCTTACAAACTTCTATTCCCATATCTTCTTCACCTTGATAAATATTTGCAGGAATTATCTTATTGCTTATTTCCTTGTAGGTGCAAGGGGAATATTAAAATGCAGTAAACTTTGTGCGATAGTCAAATCTTTTAAAGCTTTGAGATTCCGCTCTCTTTGCACGGCTAACAAAAAGAAGAGCCAATGCACAATCAGCTAAGCATCTATAGTGGGTAAGATATCCTAGTAGAAAATATCATAAAATGGAAATAAAACAATTACAAATTAAAATAATAAGTGCTTTAAACTCAATAATTGTTCAACCAATGTTATTTGGGAATATTACAGGTAGAAAATTAGTACGTTCAGGGGATTCGAACCACCTGTACAGGAAACAGATTACTTACCAATTACCTAGAACTCAAGAAATAAACATTCTAAAGTAAGAACAAATTAGAAACTGAAAACTCCACTTTTCTTAATGATGTTGTAAGTTATTTTTTCAAACACTGACTCGAGTTTCGAGTTGACTCCAACTCATTCTCAAAGCTATAGCTTTGGGATCGAAGCCGTAGCCTTCCGAAATGCGGGTCACAGATCAAACCACCTGGACCATCCTGCTTGGTAAGACCGTGATATTGGAGATGGTATAAAACTGCCAGACGCAGGGACCTTCGTTATCAACTTCTCCCTAATTAGGATATAATTAGGGTATTATTTTGCACATTACAAGTGGTGTAGATTTTGTGGTGCATAGAATCCCTACAATGATTTTTAATTAACACAAACAACGGTTCTTTCGAAATCGTTTCCATAATAAGGGAGGAAGTAACCTTTGTGAAATACTTCTTAAATGTTCGGTGAAGGATAAAATAATATATTACATTTTTATAATACAAAGAAAGAAAGCAAGACAGCTGAAAATTGCGCTAGAATTTTAGTTTCCAGTTCTATAGTCTCTTCTTTTCGCAGAATATATATAATTAGGACGATTGAAATTATGCAGCCTGTAATTAATTAATAACAAACAAAAAGAAAGTCTTCGTCTGAAACAAACTAAAGGTTAAAGGTAACGACCGCGGCTGTTGTCGAAATTAATTCACGTTGTTTTCGCCGTGCTCATCGGATGAAGAGCCCTCTTAACGATTTGCGGCAGTTGTAGCAACTTGTATCTTATTATGGGAACAGCCAATCCCATCACTCGCTACGCTGCAATTGAATTCCACGCCAGTTACACGTAGGGCTTTCCAATGGAAGAACCAAACTCAATTGCTCTTCTTGAGACGGGCTATTCGTTTAAACTCAACCGGTGTTACGGATACATCAGCTTCTAGAAGCATTGCGTCATCACCGCTTTCTTTTTCACCAATGTTCCCTCTGCCATTCTCCCTTACTCTCCAATTTTTGTGCCATTCTTTGTTTCTTTAAGCTTTTCTTTCCTATTTTTATTTCTCTACCCACTAGAGGAAACAGGTACAGGGTGCTTCAGAAACAATAATTTTAAGACCAAGTGTTGTCATGCTTTACTTTGAGCTACGTTTATATGCTGCCTTTAACTTCTAAGGTCATTTGCTCATCAGCAAAGACCTTCTATCCTTATTTATAGCATGTTTTTACACTTAGGCAGACCATTGAAAAAATGATAGTCAAAGGCAAATAATTACATTTTGTAGTTGTGGCCCTTGAAAAGTGTATGTTATTAAAAACTCTTATGCCTGAGCCTCTTGTTGAATTTTGTAGTACATTTTTGAGGATTGGAAATAAAACCTCGAAGAAAGTTTGAGTAACCGAAGGTCTCCAACAGGGATATGTTCTGTCGCCAACATTGTTTAAAATTTTTTGAATGGTATCTTGAGAAAATGGAATAGCACCTGTTACTAAATGGGAACAGAAGTCTATTATTCGCTGAAGACCAAGTAATTATAGACAGAGAATTCATGACCCTTAAGCTTGTGAAGACATTTGAGGTAGATGGATTGAACATTAAATTTAATAAGACAGAACATATGGTAGGAGGAAGAGAAAGTGACAGTCTGAAGATAAATAAGAAAATTAAACGAGCGGAACTATTCAAATACCTAGAGTCTATTATAGACCAATCAGGTACAAGAGAAAGAGACAACAGCAGAGTAAATAATGCTAGAAAGGCAATAAACTCCTTAAATGGGTTTTTATGGAGTAGGGTGACCATGTGTGGCTCGGGTGTGGCCTATCCTCAGGCGGGTGGAAATGGATACAGAAGAAAGCATTGTTGACAGATTAGAAACAAGGGCTCTCAACTGGTACGGCCACCTTCCAAGAATGACGGAAGGATTACCGAAGAAAACTGTTAAATGGCCGGCTTCTGGTCGGGACAAACGAGGAAGGATGGTATAGATAAATTAATGAAGAAAAGAGGGTTGGAGGAGGAACAGTGGAATGATGGAATATAATGGATGACTGACAACACTTCAAGGCAACCGCTCTAATGTGGAAAATCGATAAAGGTAAGTATTTATGTATCCATACTTTACAGAGGTGGGGAATAACCCGGCTAAAGACAAATTCCCCACTTCCAGGCGGGAATCGAACCTCTGGCTTTAGGGATGAGCATGAACCACAATACAGAGTCAATCAGAGTTACTGTGTTATCATGCAATCCGGGTCCACATTACTCACCATTTGACATGAGCATATTGCACTCAACCTGTTAACGTTCTATTCGGAAAGCAGTTGACTGAAAATCGATTGATATAATACATTTATTGAACGTGTTGCAGTGTCAATGTAGAGCCCGAAACTTTTCTCGGCGTGGTGGACAACCTGTTAGTCTTCAATGATGCTTCCTTGGTCACCCCGTATTCAGCTGTTTCTTCTCCACTGACTTTATTGTTAGTCGCCATTTTGGTTCTGTCTGTTTTTGCGACTATGGCAACACATATATATTCCAAGCCTGAAATGTGCTCCAATGTGTGCCCTTTTGCACATATAGGTTCTACCTTGCTCGAAAATAATTAAAGCCTCTTTCACTCATTCTCAAAAAGTGTTTGAAGCCAAACCTAACCTCAATTTTAAGCTTATTCAAAATGTTTGCACTGCTGTGTCAATCAGGAAGATAGAATCTCACTTTTCTTCTTACTCATAACATACCAAGCAGAGCTACAAATAGCAATAGCTAACTCATCACTGAGTCCATTTTGATTTTAGTTGGCACATTTTGCTGTCCTAGCAGTGTGGATGCAATTTTAAAAGTTTTATACATTTATAACGTGTTGAAGACACTTTTATACATTTATCATGATGAACGAATGATTTGTAATTGTTGAAATTTTTGTTGGAGTTAATTTTGAACGCTTGGAATATCCTTTACACAGAGATATCCTGAAAAATCTAATGTATTATATTCACATGACTTTCTCTATCCACTATCTTTTATGTTTATGTAATTTCCACAGCCTACATTTATGAAAGCCTATTTTTGTATGTAATTTGTGCTAATATAGATAAACACCAATACTTGATAAAATAGTTTTATTACACTGTTCTTGTAGGCGTGAGAGGGAGAATGAAGACCCGAAGTGCGCACTCTACAGTGAATTTCACGTATGACAAAGTTTGGTTTGTTTTCGGGAACACGTGCTTTAATCGGGAATGATCATTGTTTCAAGTAGTGACTCAAACGTGTTTCATGTAATGCAACTTCTAGGTTATTTTACCTCTTCTGTTTAATACACCAATTCATTACTCTTATTATTTGCTCTTCTTATTTATTTACGTGTAATTTCGTTTATATATAAATTCTAAAGCTCATCTGGCTTGTTATTCCGCATAGAGTTTATTAGTTATTAATAGTTCATTATTAATGATATTGGTTTTCTCTCGAGGGCATTGTAGTTTCCTCGTCATTCTGCTATTACGTGGTGGTCACTAGTGCCATCTCTAATGAGTATTGTGTGTGCCAAGAGTATTTGTTTATGGGGCGATTCACTTAGGAAATGGTTTATAATGCCTTCCTTTGTGCATTAATGGCTAATGCTCTTTACATATTTTGGTATCATATTTGCTACAAATAATTATAAAGCCTTTGATAAACTTGATAGACAAACATTTTGAAAAATATTAATTTAAGAATATGTGTTGTGTCTTATTGAAGCAACAGTGGAATTGCACTAAGGCACAAATATAGTTATTATAGAGACCGAATTTAAAAGAACAAGGACAATTAAGGCTAACACTGGGATAAGACAAGGGTAGTCTATCTTCTATAATGTTTAATACGTATATAGACGACATCCTTGTTCATCCTTGTTCATCCTTGGTGTAGGCACCGTCACAACCCAACGGCTTTGGACTAGGTTACAATTTGGCGTAATGTCTAATTCTTAATTATGGCGTCACGGGTGATCAACCCTGTTAAATTTAAAAATGTGAAACTTTCGGCAATACGAAGCTTCATGGTCATTATCAGGAACTGAATAATTGCCTAATTTATTCTTGCATGAATGAACGCATTATAAACTGTAAATTAAAGCTTCATTGATTCCAGGGAACAGTTTAACCTTGCCACAGTTTACGATCTTTAATGTAAACGCATTGTGAAACCATGCCTAACAAATGTTCTGTTATTCATGATTATGCATTGAAGCATCGCTAACTAAATGAACTATCTTATATCTGAGTGGGGGCAATGCTTTCTGCAAACTATCGATTGTTTGGTATTAAGGTCCACATACCTTTAGTTTAGAATGTCCATACTGTGGCAATGTCAGTTAGTACAAACACTAAGGTGCACAATAATAAGGAACGTCTCTGAAATGATGTCACGAAAGGTGATTTAAAATAAATTCTGTTTTCAAGAGTTTCAATTTTTTGTATATGACTTTTTTGTATATAGAGTTTATGCAAAATTAAACAAAGTTCATTTCGACTGAAGAGGAATTTATAGGCTACTTCTAGATAATTTAAAATTTCATTTTTCATCTAAATATCTTGAATGTATAGTGTTTTATTTCAAAACCATTGGATCCGTTTTTGAAAAAATCTGATGTGTTGCACTCACATGACTTTCTCTACTTTCTTACCTCTTATTCCTATATCTTCTTCTTGTTAGTTAAAAATAAACATTTGTACAAATTATCTTACTGCTTATTTCTTTGTAGGTGCAAGGGGAATATTGGAATACAGTAGCCTTTGTGCGATAGTCAAATCTTTTAAAGCTTTGAGATTCCGTTCTCTTTGCACCCGTAACACATACAAAAATGAACAACGATGACCCATTTCACGAAAGTTCTAAGTTTTCCGAAACTCACACACATAACAAGGAATATCTCCGAAATGGTTCACCCTACAAGAAAATTTATTGAGACATAAATTGTGTATTTTAGCAAGATCTACATTTTTTGTATAGTATGATTTGGTCTATCTCTAACGGTTTACCAGTTATGCAAAAGTCGTCCAGAGTAAATACGACTACAGGGGCTATAGCCAGAAAATTCAAGATATACATTTCATTTGACATCAAAATATCTCAAACATATCACATTTTAATAAAAATCGTTTGAGCCATTTTCAAGAAAATCAAAATTTTCGAAAAATTTGCCATGAAAAGGGTAGTTTAGGGTCGGGGTATTTTCTTCAAAATCTTTGTGTCACATCCTTAAAAGACATTAAACTTATATACCAACTTTGGTTTTCAACCGACTTTTCGTTTTTGAGTTATAATGTCCACAGACTGACAGACTGACACACAGACACACACACGAACCTCTTTCTAAAAATGCTTTTTTTTTTTATTCAGGGGGCCTCAAAACATGTATTTCCGGTGAAATATCGACATCGAATTTTTGGGTGGAATACAATACTTCCCCTACTTACCAGTAGAGAAAGTAGGTAAAAATAAAAGAAGTCCATGTTTTTTCAACGTAGAGGAAGGTTATGGGGGCATATTTTCTTGAAATTCTTAACGTCTCATCGTTCAAAGATATCAAGTTTGTAGTTTTTGAAATATTTCATTTTAGGAATATGCTGTTCGCATACACACACATTGTTACGAGTAAGGCTTGGGCATAAGCACAAAAGATTTCATTGGTCGAGGTTGCAAACTCAATACAACAAGGAACCTAATATTGTAAACGACGACTATGTGAAGACTAGAAAAATCGCATTAAATATTTATACAGCATTACTCCCTGTAATTATGAAATGTATTAAACGAGCATGCGCAAAACACGAAAATTAGTTGCCATGCAAAACTACAAGATGTCTACCCATGTCTATTTATTTTGCCTGTGTGAATAGTTTACTTTTAATAGTGTGATATTGTACGAATAAGGAACACTTTGGTGAGTTTCTTGTGCAATTATACACTATTAATTTCTGTAGACCCAGTGCTTTGCTTATTCTGATGGTAATTTATTCCTTTTTACTTTCTCAAATACATATAGAGAAGTAGCAGATATGTTTTCTTAGATATATAGAAATATGTACGAGACGAAAATGTAACATTAAGTCATAATATCGCGAAATACCGCGAACATCATGCACAAATATGCAATTATGATACTAATAAGAATAAGGAAATGAAACAACCATTTTACTTGCATGACCATGTAAAATTATCTTCTGTATGCTCTGCTATCTTGTGCCCTTTTATGCGCTCTGTTACTATTTTTGTGCTGAGTGGAATTTAATATTACGAGGTTAAAATGGGAAGGATAAACTTTTTGGGCCTATATTTATCGAGGATTTTCAATACAAAAATGTACTGTATCAATTCTGTAAGCTGTTCCTAAAATATAATTACAATGTCTTTATTACACTAGTAAACCTTCCATTTTCTGGATGCCGTATTGCCTACATTACAGTAACTATTTTACAGAGGTGTTCTGAACGTTTGAATTATAATTATGTCTTTATGACTCAGCACAAAACGCTAACAAACATATGTACCCTTGTTTTTTATGACCTGTAAACCACTTTTTAATGTATTTTGAAAATGTGATAAAACTCTAAATAGACAATGCGAGAATTATAATGAAAGACGATACAAATGTAAAATGTATTGTAATTCATAACCTCTTTTTCAACTGAAAATGTAGAGAGCAATTGTTTATGGAAATACATAAAAAAGATTGAGAAGTTGCATGGAACAAATTGCGATCCTGTTTGCTTTCTCTCGCTCTCTCTCTTTCTCTCTCTCACAAAGGGTTGGCAAACTTTAATGCTGTTACCAATGGCCAAATGTCGCCAATAGTTGTGCCGAAAGAACAAAATATTGGAGATTAATTCATTCAAAAACGTTATTTTTTATGGAATTGTATGATTTGGGTTAATTTTATGTAGGTACTGCTGTTCTATCATACTGGCTTTGAATATTAATTTATATTTTTCTGTGCAATGCTTTAGTTCGAATCAATCCTATTTTTCTCGGTGTTGCTTTTAACTTATGTGTCATCTCGCATTATCAATAGTGTTCTGTTTAATTCAAGGAAACAAACAGAGAGGTTACCCAATTATCAATTTGCATTTGCGCACATGCCTCGTCCTAAAATACCTCTGAACATGGTAAGCCAAACTTTCAGTTACATATTTCTGGTTATAGTGCAGCTTCTAAGATTTCAGGCTTACTGTTAGTGTTGTGTTGAGTTATTTGTGCTACTGGAAATGTCGAACGAGAAGAAGAGGCAATCAAACATAAGAATCGAAGTTAACTTTGATATGTTTAAGAGATCGGACAACGGGGAACATATCAATACCTATTACATTTCAGAATATGACACACCTGTTTCCTATACTGTGTTAGAATATATATGTATGTAATTTGTAGCATTATGCCTTGAGTTGTGAACAATAGACCCCTTATTCCGCAAAACTCCACATTTCGGTAACTCGACAGCCTCTCAGTCCGCATTAGGTCGAGTTATCAGGATTCTACTGTATCAGTATCTCTCGTATTATTTCGAAGGAGTAGACTTGAAGTGCGGAGAGCGGTGCTGCCGTGCTGACAAGAGTGGTCAGCTTTCTACAATAATAAGCTTAGAGAAGTGAAAGAACTTTCGATAAACTGTCGCGAGGGGATAATTTTGGCTCGGTTACGTATTGGCCACCGCAATTTTACGTATGGTTACTTTTAAAACAGGACGCTGCTCCTTTTTGTCCGCTAAGTGACAAGCGTTTGTTGGTCTCTCGCGTGTTGTTGGTGTGTTTCCCTGGTGCACCTTCGCGACGCTCTGCAACTGCTGGTCAGTCTTGCAGGGATACTGGCGACTGATAAACAAGCGGTCGAAACAGTTTTGAAATATTTATCACTGACAAAAATTAATATAAGGGTTTAGAATTTAAATATCAAGATTTTACACCTCTGGGAATTTAGAGAAACAGCGGTTTAAGGAACATAACGTACTCCTACCTAAGGTACACCTAAAAACACACTACTCGCTTACTGAGAGCAAATTCCAGTTTCTAGCCGACTTTACAAACTTTTTATTAAAGTATTCAAGCAGTGCAACTTAGTAAGCACCTTTGGAAAAACGCACCTATCATATGAGTACATTAACATCAGGTAAAAATAAAATGGCGAATTTTTGTACTTAGAGGCGGATTGGCTGCAAAAAAGTATCAGACATGCCTTATCCACCATGGACGTTCTGTCAAAACGCGCAAATTATTAAATAACTGCTTATTTAAATTTTGATCTAAACTACCTGTCGTAAAACTCAAATAACATGTATAATATTTTTTGCCATTTAAATAAAAAATATTAAGATGCCCAGCAAAGGTTTAAAACTGTCTTAAAGGGCTAAATTACGCTCGAAAAGTCACGAGGTGGCAATGGCATAGCCCCTGGCGTACTGGCTCTAGGGTTTGAACTCGAAGCGTGGTTTCAGTGAACCCTCCAAACTGTTGAGTACAATTATGACCGTAGTCTGTGCGCTAATCCCCGGGACATGGGTTCGTCTCTCGACGTTGTACAAATTAATACATGCTGGGGAGTCGTACAACCTTTACAGTACAAGGATTCTTACGAACCGTATGCTCCTTCCAACTGAGCCAGCTAAACTGGAAAATAAGGACAGCTCACTCACCTGGTATAGGTGTGGTCCTGGTATTTTGTCCTGGCTTATCCTTTTCATATGCTTTTTCCGGCTCTTCTTATTTACTTCAACCTTATCATTTAAATCTATCTTTATTATTCGCGTATATCCACATTTCTTACTAGGACAGCCTTTCACACTGCGCAGAAATTTCGTTTCAGGACTATGCTAGTTCTCTCCTTCTGCTTTAAAATCCACGATTCACTTCCACCTAACTGAACTGGTATTGCCATGTCTTACATAATCTCAGCTTTGCCTCCGTCCGCGTCATATACTTCAGAATTTTATTTATTGTTCCAGAAATTTATTGAAATTTATGATCTATATCACTATCTCTCTCTCTCTCTCTGCACTTATGTATAAGTAAAAGCGGGAAACCTGTTCCACACATTTTCCTGCTATGCTTATCTTTGAACGGACACACAGTCGGTCTGGGTGGCTCAGTTGGTTAGACGCTGGCCTACTGATCCCAAGGTCGCGGGTTCAAATCCGGCCCAGACCGATGGTTTTTAAGTGTGCTTAAAAACGACAGCTCCATGTCAGTAGATTTACTGGCATGTTAAAGAACTCCTGCGGGACAAAATTCCGGCACACCGGCGACGCTGATGTGATCCTGGCAATTGACAGCGTCGTTAAAGAACAAAATAATTTTTTTTTTTTTTTTGAACGGACAGGTTATTTCCTGTAGTGTGTCTTTATTTTAGTTTTTCCTTGTGGTATTCCCTTCTCCACCACATACACAATAGGTGAAGAAGGTATTGCATTCCATCCAAAATTATATACCGAGATTTAACTAGAAATACAGGTTTTGAGGCCCCTTGAATAAAAAAATACAAAAAAAATTCATAACTCAAAAACGAAACGTCAGTTAAACACCAAATTTGATATTTAAATTTAGCATCTTCCAACGATGCGAAGCGAAGATTTTAAGAATGTCGCCCTACCCAGGCTATGCTTTACATGGAACGCTTTCCAAAATCTTTGATTTTAATCGATAAGGTCCTAACGATTTTGATTAAAATACTGCGTGTTTAAGATATTTTTTTGACATATGAACCGTATATCTTGATTCCCCTGGAAACATTTTAAGAAGTCCTCATTCTGGGTAGCTTTTGCACAACCCTTAAACCACACAGTTTATGTCGACGATATATCATGTTATGTTTCCGAATTTCCCAACACTTCCCAGTTGGTAAGTAAAGAGAATAGAAATATACTTTTCATTTGCCATAAAATAGCTTAAACATATGGCATTTTAATCAACATCGTTGAAGCCATTTTCGAGAAAATCAAAATGTTCGAAAAATTTTCTATGTAAAGGATAGTTCAGAGTGTAGGAATTTTCTTGAAAATCTTCATGTCACACCCTTGAAATATATTAAACTATTCGTTTTTTTAATTATGCATTTCACACACACGGGCTTTTTTCTAACAGCGCGTTTTTTTTTTCCATTCAAGGGGCCTCAAAACATATTTCTGGTGAAATCTGGACATCGAATTTTTGGATCGAATACAATACGTACTAGAGAAAGAAACAGAAGTGTAATATTCCAGGAGCGTTTACGAGCTATAACCTATATATTACTCTAAGGGAAGCTAGATTAAGGGTTGCCTTAAATTCCTTTTTTCTGTCGTCACTGAAGTATTTTAAGGCCTCGTTTCTTCACCCTAACCACTCGGTTTAAAGTCTGCTAAAATTCCCCCAACGTTTAACTCCTGGAGATGTTGAAATAAATGAAGTAATTAGGAAACAAATGAGCTCATAGACCCGTTGAACTCTTCAACTTAGGAGATATTACCCTAGAAAGCCCCTCATCTTGGTTGAGGGTCTCAACTGGGATCGAAATAAGACTCTTGGACTGGCAACGACTGTTTCGCGGTCGTAAGGGGACTCTCTTAATTCTTTTTACACCTTTTTTCCGTCCTCTTTCTGATGCAATGTTCTTTCTTCACACATTTTGAGGGCGTTCGATAGTGAAAATAACTATTTGCTTCGGGTATTAGATCTGTACCTCTTTTCAACAACTGGCAAATCCCTAAAAAGTATAAGAGCGTAAGGTTTTTAAGCAACATAACTGTCAACGCATTTTTATTTTAGTTCAAAGCCAAAGGTTATTCTAAAATATGTGCTTTTGATACTAATTTTTGCAAAATATCTGTTGCTTTCTAGAATAAAGAACATCAAGGATTTTTTAAAATTTACATTTGTTATTGTGGTTGTGGTAATATGAACTGATACATTTTAGGAGGGCGTTTGGAAATGATTTACAATATTAGTTTTTTATACCTTATGCATTAATGAAATGATTCGATGTACAGGGGATGTCGGAATATGCTCCACAATAACGTCAATATACTGCTGTCGTCTTTCCGGGATCTTCATTATTGCGTCACGGAACCATTGTTTGGGGGTACTATGCATCCATCCGTGGATAGATATCTGCAATTCTTGATTCTTGCCGAAATTTTACCTTTCAGTGCGTCGTTCATGTTACCAAAAGGACTTTCTTCCTGGTATGCATTGATTCGTCATAGTTTCTTTAAAAAAATCTGAATCTTCAATCTCTGTTTCCAATTGTCGACAACACACTTCACTCTGCTGTCTTTTTGGAGCTGTGTCAAATCCCGCGGAATGCAATGTATACGCCTTCTGTGTTTTCTTCCTTCCACAAAATCCATGCAGTCCATCTTTGGCCATGTTTTGGTTTCGCTACTTAACAACAAACAAGCGCTGTTCTTTCACCATTCACTCTCTTCACAACTACCATCAAGTATCTGTGTAGTGTCCCAGCATCAGTTCATTGTCCTACAAGAGTATGTGTCCGTATATGGAACGGTATTGTTTAAACAGCAAATTGGAAAATAATTTTCGAACGCCACTCTTAGTTTCCCAAAAGCATTTTTAATGTCACTGGATAAACTGTGAGATATCGTCATGAACAGGCATAAGAATTCTTAAGCAGTTGGCTTCGAGTTGTCTACATACGGCAAACGGTTCCGGACAACAGGTAAACACAATCTATGAGGGTTGTCTGCAAACATCTACCAACTTGTATGCTCTTCCCATTGGCTTTGGTTAAGTCCACATGTTTTGTGGTCATGTGGAAAACAGCACGGCATTGCTTTCTAAATAGAACAGAAAAGTGTGTAATTAAAAAGAAGGCACTTAGATGTCCGCCTGTTATAATTATTATTATTGTCAGCAAGCAGGAGCTAGCTAGGTACTTGTGCTAGGATTAGCGACGCCTAAAGGGAACAGTTTCATGCTGTAGCTCATTAGACAAGAGGATCTGCATTTGCATTTCTGCTGGAGCTCTCTGGGCTTTTGGTTACGGGAGTTTGCTTCTCTAGTGTTTCAATAACGAAGCTGTTAAATGCTTTTAGCTGTTCTTTGTTATAAAGCTTTAACACATGCCTTGATATGAAAATCATGTGCTACACTCACGTGACTTTCTCTACCCATAGTGTTTATTTTTGTATAACTTCTACGCACTTTTCTTACACTAGCTGTGCTGCCGTCGAAATAACACACTCTTTCGACAACAGAGAAACAGCTGAAAAGCGACAGCATTTTGAAAACAGTGAAGGTACTGGACATCTAAAACTAATAATAGCGCATATCGCTGAAATGCGTAATGCTACAAATAAATGTGCTATCCTGGGATCAAAACACTTATTATGACGCCAAAAATCGCGCGAAATTGCTCTATTGCTGGCACCAGAGCCAAAAATGAATGAGGTAGTCAAGACAAGATAGCAACGACGGCATCTGCGTCAAAACATAATTTTCTCCAATGTGGCTGTAAGAAAATCTCAAATCGTCGCTCTCGTAAGTGCAGCAACATTCAAGCACAAGAATCACCTTATTTTCGTAAACATCTGATTTTTCTGGGATTGATAAACTCCCAGCACCCAGGGCTTCGTTCAAAATGTAACAAATGAAACATCTGCTTAGAAACCACATTACGTCATACATCTGTGATCTAATAGATTAGTTTTATATTCGCAAATTTATTATATTTATGTATTTTAATGCTAAAATTTCATAAAACCTTGTAGGAAATCAAAAGATTCGAAAAATTTTCCATGTAAAGGTTAGTTTAGTGTGGAGCAATTTTTATTCAAAGCCTGCGTGTAGCATCCCTGAAAGGTATTCAAGCTAAATAGTAACTTTGTGTTTTAACCGATTTTTCGTTTTTGAGTTATGCTGTTCACACACACACACCTTTTTCTAAAAATGATTTTTTGGATTTAAAACGTGTATTTCTGGTGAAATCTCGACTTCGAATTTTTGGATGGAATAGAATATTTCTCCTACCTACTACACCCAGTAGACAAAGTAAAAATAAGCTCTGTGGATGATCCTGTAAGAAAAGGAGCTTTTGAAAGTAGCTCTAATCGAAGTAATATTACAATTTGGTCTGTTACGACGACGTAAAAAGAACGTCTCTTGTAATTATGTTTAGTATACCCATTCGCGTCACAATCCCTCTTTACTCTTCATAAAGCAGAAGCCACTACAGCTAATCCCTTCTAAAAATGGGAAGAAAGTGTCCTAAGTAACATCTTCTTGGTTATCTAAATATCTATTCTGGTTGACGAAGGTAGAAACAGGCGATGTATCAGCATGAGGCGAGATACGTGGTCCAGATCCCAGCTGTGGTAGTGCATATTTTAGTCTGATGCGTAAACAAGACTTAAACATCCATTGTACTACTTCTTCCTTGGTTTCCGATATGGGCCGTGTCTTGTTGACTGTTTTAAAAAATTAAAAAAATTAAAAAAATTTAAAAATTTAAAATTATGTCGGCGTTTCGCTGCAAACTATGTTGGCTTCTTCAATGGGCGAGTGCAAAACTCTGACTGCCTACTCTGATTGGCCTCGCTGTCCCGTCCCACTCGCAATCCTATTGGTTCCTTCTCCTCCAATAGGAAGTCGTCCTGCTAATAGGATCCGCCGTGTCACGGTTCAGACTGCTGTTTTCTTTAAATATTTCTATGCTTTCCCTTTGAGAGAAATTGTCATAAATTGCTAAATTTTTTAAATTGTCCAAGTCAATGTAGTGGCCGGTGTTTTTTGCGAGACAGCGAGGCCGGTCAGAGTAGGCCAACAAGACGTAGCCCGCACCTGAAACTAAGAAGGAAGTAATAAACAAAGACAGTGGAAGTCTACACAATAATCCATTCTGATAGCCTGTTAATATGGCGAGTTTTGGGGTCAGAGTTTTACAGGAGGTAACCTTGGAGTGACAAGCGGTTCGGTCGGTACCTCCACCCAGCTTAGTTCGCAGGGAAAGTTTCGTGTTTCTTTTGTGATTATGTTATTAGTCTCGTCGTGTTTAAAATACAATTATTCACAAATATTGAAAGTTTGAAACGTTTTCCTGACATTTTAAAAACATTGCATAACCAAAGGTTAAAAATAATTAGAATTCTTATTGTTCAAACCATTTGTAATAATACCATGTACTTAAGTTAACTGATATGGAACAAACGTTTCAGCTTCTGGGAATCTTTGGCATGCATAATCTCAAACACTGTAGTTTCCAAGTATCAAAAAACTTCCCCATGGAAATTTTTGTACACTTATACACGATACCACCAAGTATCACAGCTTTGGTAACAATTTTAAAAAAATTTGCGATCCTTTTAGTAAACAATTCGTAATATTGAAAATAATTTACAATTTTAGTGGCATAAATAACAATTATGTGTGGATTATCTAAACTGGGGCGTGACGGAGTTGCACTTCTAAGGTGTTTAAATGTTTAAACAAATTTAGAGGTGGAAAGTAGAAAAAACTTTCTAGAGATATCTTGTCAAGTGTCTAAATCTATCACATTAAGTTTATTGCAGCAATTTTCTTATGCCTCCTCGCATATATATTTTTACGTTGTCCTCGCCCGCCTCTGTAGTATGCCAGTAGCGTGTTTGCCGCACGTCCAAGAGGTCACGAGTTTGAATCTCGCTTGGGGTGAGTTGGGATAAGGTTTTCTTCCAGGCTTTCCTTTATCCTGAGAAGACGAATGTTGGCGAAGGATGATGTTTTCTTTTTCTCAGACTGAAAATTATTCTTAGTAAGGCTCCCGTGCCCTGTCGTAGATTTATGCACGTAAAGGAACCTTAAGCCTAACAGAGAGGCCTCTGGGCAATCTAGAAGTATGTGTGCAATATAATATTAATTCATAAATCTATACACAACGAATGGTTTTAGCTATAGCGTTTAAAACATTGTCAATAAAATGTGAACCTGTTTTCATAGCTTAATTGACAAAAGCAGGTCTGAGTTTTAATTCCAGAAACAAAATTTGATAATTCTTGGTCTGTGTACTGCAGTCAAGTATCCATATGTCCCTTTGCTCTTCGTCTTCTGCGTAGGATTAGGTTTTCTCCTATGAAGGTTGAGCATCCTTTCTCTATTAAATCATAAATTTAATTTCAGCTGCCGGCTTTTCTTTTGCATCGAGCGATCTTCCGTCGCTGCCGCATCTCCAAACTTTGGAAAACTTCTAATTCCCATTAACTCTCAGACTTTTAGACTAAGGACCGTCCTGTTTTTTACTGTTCCACTTATGCAGCAAGAAAACTTTCTTCAACAGTTGCTTGCTTGCTTTTGATTCGCAGTTCATAACGCACATAAACTGAGGTACACGCCCTATTTTACCTGAAGGAAAAATTCAACGCCTAATATCTTTTTACTGAACTAATTATTACTTTTTTTTTTTTTTTTAGAATCGAAGGGATTTATATACAAGTTTCATTATTACTGAAGCATAACATACTAATTTTATAATGCCTATAGTGGCCCCTTTTCACATTGTGAATCCTTTTTCTGCTTAAAGTTCCTCTGTGGCCTCGTTTTGTAGTGATAAATTGAGAACTTCGAGGCCATACACATTTAATTTGAAAAAATATCTTAATATATAGTATTTTAAATAAGTCAGAGACATTTTTGAGAAAATAATTTACTAAAGTTATATCGGACATTGAATGAAATGCATTACGTTTATGGTGCTGCTTAGGAAAATGAGAAAATGGCACGCGATCTTTATGCTGAGCTTTACCCTAGGAGACATCATAGCGGCTCTACTGCCGTACATCAAGGACTGCGAGAAGCAGTCAAAAATAAGCACATCGATCGAACAAAGTAAAAATTCTCCTTTTTTTCATTTTCATTACACTTACAGCTTGTACTTTCATGCTACACATTTGGTATTGTAATATCAAGCATTTTAAGGCCATGAATGTCTATTTAACTGGTCTTGTAGCATTTAGGTAATGTACTTCGAAAAATACCATTTGGACCACAGTTCCACTTATGAATTTTTTGATGTATTTATTTCGGTTATAATTTTCTAATTAATCAGGGAATAAAAGCTGCGAGATAAAATAAAAAATAATTTAAAAAAGTAAAAAACACCAAATTTCCGAGCTACTACTTTGTCTAAGAGCCACCTAGTGGGTAAGAGAAAATATTGCATTCCAACAAAAATTACTGTCGAGACTGCATTCGAAATATATGTTTTTGGACTCCCTGAGTCCAAGAAGAAGAAAAAAAGAAAAGAAACAGTATTTTCAGAAAAATTTCTTGTGTATGCCTATGAACAGCATAATTCTAAAATGCCACGTTTGGCAAATAAACTTGGCGACATGATATTTTCAGTAAAATCCCTGCACCTAAACTAGTTCACGTAGAAGATTTTCAGACTTTTTTTTCTTTTGCTTAAAACAGGCTCTAATGATTTTTTACGAAATTATCTTATTGCTCATTTCCTTGTAGGTATAAGTGGAATTTGGGAATACAGAAGGCTTTGAGCCTTTTAAAGCTTTGCACCACTGATATAAACAATGAAAAACGAACTTCCACCTACGGAAAGTATAAGTATTGTAAAACTAACACAAATAACAAGGAATATCTACAAAATGGCTCACTCTACAAAAACATTTATTTGGACATAAATGATGTGTTTTAGTAGATCTGCATTTTTGTAAAGTAAGGCTTGGTCTATCTCTTACGGTTTACGAACCACATAGGCTAAGCTAGAAAATTAAAAAATATACATTTCATTTGCTATAAAATATTTTAAACATGTGGCATTTTTATGAAAATCAAAATCAAATCAAAATTTCATTTTAGAGAAAATCAAAATTTTCGAAAAATGTAGCATATAAAGGGTAGTTTAGGGTGGAGAAATTTTCTTGAAAATCTTCCTGTCGCATCGTTGAAGTACGTTAAATTTAAATACCAACTTTGGTTTTTAACGAACTTTTCTTTTTTGAGTTATGTTAAAATGCTTTTTCGGATTAGAGTGCCTCAAAACATGTTTTTCCAGTGAGATCTTGGCTGGCATACTGCGTAGTAAATAGCACACCTGCTTTATCCCTTATGTACCTCCAAGGAAGGTTTACCTCGAGTACGTATGTAGATAAATTATATAGCTATAGGTGCGGGCATTGAAAGTAATATGAAGGTGGCACAGAATATTTCTTCATCAACGTCATTTATAGTTGTATTCCTTTCAGTACTCATTTTTAACTTACATATTAATCCGTAAACCTGTTTGTGTTCTTAGATATTGCATGTTTTAACGTATTTTCATTTTTCAACACTTCCCGTGTACAGTTTGGGTTTTTATTTGCATAAAAAGACAACGCTGTTATGATGCCATATTAAAGAGCTTCTGGGTAATTTTTCTTAGTAAAATCCAGTCCTTAGAGCCCGGGCGACACTAATTGCTTTAAAGACCCTCTTTCATGCCACTGTACTTTTATGAAAGAAGCAAAGGCCCTTTGTCCAAATTTCTCATATACACGCAATTTCCGCGTTAAAGAGCGGCTACCTTTGTGTTCTAACAGGTGCGTGCACGCAGTTTGTCGCTAGATATTACAGTGTAAATAACATGAGCGCAGCCCTCTACTTTCTTAGTGTCTAAATTTCATACACTGTCTTAGTATACATACTAGTTCGGAGATGCTGCACTCACATGACTCTCTACTCTTGTAGTAACAAACTCTTTTGCTTATTTCTTTGTAGGTGCAAGTGGAATATTAGAACACAGTAAGCTTTGAGCGATAGTCAAATCTTTTAAAGCTTTGAGATTTCATTCTCTTTGTATGTCTAAGATAAAAAATGAGTAACAATCTTCCATTTGACGAAATTCACTCTGCAAAAGCATTCATTTAGACACAAATTGTGTGTTTAGAGTGGAGGAATTTTCCTCAAAATCTTTATGCGATATCCTTGAAAGATATTATACTTAAATACCAATTTTGGTTTTTAACCGACTTTTCGTTTCTGATCTAAAAATTGGAGTGTGGAGTGTGATAGTTGATGCAATATAATATGACCCATTTATTTAGTGAAACAAGGTGCATGTTTGACAAGTAAGGACATCTATTGCACCTCTGGTTGACTCTTGGTTGTCTCGCGCAGTGGAGAGCGCCCGCCCATGGTTTACCTTATATTTTAATGATCCTATATTTAAGAGTTTACAAGCTCTGCATATTTTCTGACCAAAATTGGTTGAATTGTGAAGTTCGATAACTTGTTCATGTATACTGTATGAATATAATTTAGTTGAGATCTCCATAAAATATGAAGTCTAATAAATGAGCATAAACCCAGCAGGAGGCACTCGACTATGTCTGTTGATCAAATAATGGCTTACCAGGATATATCTACCCCCAAAAATGGAGGAAACACGTTCAGTTCAGGTAGCGTTGCGTTCACTTTCTATACCGAGGCAAAATGACAAAGTCACGCCCAAATACCTATTTCCCACTTTATTTTCTTCTAAAACTTTTGCACAAACACACAGTTCTGTTCTACTGATGTTGACACAGTCTTAAGTCGTTTGTGTTATTTCAGCTCAACTGTTTTCTTCTCGTAGCCTAGACTCATTCCTTTCACCGACTTCTTCACTTCCTCTGTCTGCCAAACACTCTTTAAAACTTCACTTCTACGTGATGTATCTTTCACGGTTGCACTGACATACTGCTGGACTCAAAGACTGCTTACCCTTACGCCATGGGCGTTGACAGACTTTTTGCAGTGTGCGTGGGGGGCCGCATGTCGGAAGTTTACAATCAAACAATATTAATTCACTATTCTGTTGTCAAAATTTACAATATTTGTTACGGAAAGTCGTATTAATTTGTGCTAAATAAAATTTTGTTGTTTACATCAAATTGAAACAATAGTCAAATATTCATAACTGACTGCCCATTAAATTCATAATTTCCAAAGGGGCCCCTTCGCGACGTCCATGTCTCAAGCGCTCCACAAGCTTTTATACTGGCGATGACATAGGCAGATCTTGCTCGAACTTCTTCGAACAAGAGGGCCGCCTGACACTTCTCGAATCAGCTGAAAAAAATTTTGGGCGCCGCGGCCGACGTCACAATAATTATTACATCTAATATATGAGCACAAATCACACCGAGGAGGTACGTGGCACTGTTCCATTCCATTGTGTTTGTTGGTGAACTGAAGGCTTGATATCCGTCCCAGCGCTCTCTTTCTGCACCTGGTAGGTATGTAACACCTGGTTCTGTGGTCTTCCCTTTGATGTTACGCTTTAACGAGGAAAGCGCGCCTGCTATACATGTTGAGGTGAAGATTTAATATTTACGGAGAGGACTAATGAACTGTCAAGTTGACTCATTATATGCGTCCCGCATGTCCTGTAGCTACTCTAATGACGGCAGCCTCCTACTAAATTGTTTATTATTTCTTTTGGTAGCTGAAAATTATACTCTGCAGTTTTTGTAACTCTGAAAAAATTCCAGTTTAACTTTGACTGTTTAAAGGATCTGTGAGAATAATGAATGTTCTGCTCGCAGCTTTTATGAAAAACAGAGACTTTGTATTAACTCTATACACACAAATACACACACATTAAAAAGCGCAATTACTTCAGAATCGCAATACAGAGTTGCAATTCATACATTTAAAAATTATTCGAATTTTGGTTTGATTACTTAATAATGCTTTGAGAGATCGCTGCATAGAAATATCAAGCAATACTTACTTTTTATTAGGTTTTGCTGTTCTTTTATTTTATTTGATACTGCAAATGACAGGATTTTAATTAGGAGCATCGGTTACATTGGCAATATTATTAACAGTTTAGACCAGTTTATTACTGTCCCTTTCACTTTGTATTCATTGACTACATTCTTTACAGTGCAGTCCTTTCTGGTGTTCATTAACTACTGAACCAGCGAATGACTGTAATTTGGGATAATTTGTATTCAAAATACTGGTCGCTTTGCTGTTATAAAAGCGATTCTTCTGGTAGTTTAAACACTCTAGTTATGATAGGTTTAAATTAGTAGTTAATTCATTTTCCGTTTCTTTATATGCATAAAACGATCACTGCATATGAAGCTAAACCAGAACGCTATGTGAAAATGTCTGGTAAGTTGCACTCGACTGTATCGCTTACACTTTACAACTTATTTAACCGAGATATAAAAATGGTTTGACAAGGGTCACTACGAAAGTTTTCAAATGTGAGAAAATGAAAGTTGATCCACTCGGATTGAATGCAGGATATGATAGCTCCATAAACTGGTATCAGGTAGTGACTCTGCTGCTCCAGGAATTTCAGCAGAGCAAGGATGAACAACCTGCGGGCGCAGATTGTCGGTTCCTGCAATGAATTCCTGGGGCAGGAGAGTCACTAACTGATACCAGGTTACTTGCAAAGGATTGAGCTATCCCATTCTCCATCCAATTGGAGTGAATCAACTTTCATTTTGTCATAGTTATCTCAAAACTTTCCTAGTGACCCAAGTATCTTCCCCCCAAGTACAATTGCCATGAACTGTTTTTTTAAGGGCGCTGGTGACCACGCAGCTGAGCGATCTTAAACCTAGAACTTTATTCATTTCCCAAGTACAATATGAATATGGAAATACAGCAGGCTTGAGCGAGTCAAAACTTTTGAAAGCTAGTCGCTATGTGATGGTTTGAAATGTGTGGACCAAAAAGTTTCGGAATAGCTTCACAACAATTTTGCCACTGAGCTGTCTTACATTATTACTAAACAAGTTTATATGTTACTTGTAAGCAACGCTACCAATTAAATGCTTAAGTCCATTAGTCAAGAAGCTAGATTAGTTTTTTGCCCGCAAAACCCTTCTTTATTGACAATAGTTTTGGACATACTTTTTTTATCTATATGTTCATGTAGAAACCCTGGTTAACGTATAGCCTAAGCAATACCATTGATCCGGTATATATATTTAAAAATTGGTTAAAATACCGCTTCTTAACAGCCCTTATTCCAGAGGAACACAAAATCTAAACTGGGGTGCACTATAACTAGTATGTAATAACAGAGTTCCAAAGGTTTTACTACAGCTTTCAGATAATGTGTTAGAAAAATGAAGGGCGAATGTAAGGTTTGCGTGATTCCACCTTTACAGATACGGATCTGGAATGTGGTGCTGCATTGATTTTTGAACAAAATCGAGAATGGAGAGTGCAAAGAACGGACACAAATTGCTTGGGGCATTCTTCTTGGACAAAAGCATGAAAGACTAGGCTTATTAGAAATATTGACTGCCTCTTTGGATTCCGTGTTACAGATGAACAGTTAGCAAATGGGAAATGTAGCAGGAAGCGACGCGGATGGACCAGAACAGATATTCACACAGTCAAATGAAAATGACTGATCGCATATGAGGAACACTGGCTACACTGTTCAGGCTTGATTCCTTGGGTCTCATCTATATTACATAATATCTGCCTAAATAATGCCTAATACAGCTAATAAATTTAATAAATCGAAATCTTTCAACAACTTTCAGGTTATGTACAGTTTCTTCAACAATGATCATAGTTCCAGTTAGTGCTTCTATGTGGCGCTGATCTTGAAATAATGAATCAGCTAACAGCTTACGTAATTAGGTAGCGTTATAGCGTGCATTGACAGCAAATATTATGGATCTTGCTTTAAACGGAAATTTAGATACAAACTCATTCATATTGCACTGACTGAGATTCTAATCTATGCATTTCCTACTCTTCAGAAATCGACAGAAACGCCAACAAATACTTTCTGTAATAGTACGTATAATAAGCACGGAAAGTATTGTATTCCACCCAAACATTTAGTGTCGAGATTTTACAGGAAATACACGATGAGGCCTTAAAAAACCGAAAAGCATTTTTATAAAAGTCTCTCTCTCTCTCTGTCTTTGTGTACGCACGCGCATTGATTTGAATTGACAATACCAATAATTTTACCCAAAAAATGAAAGTTGGTGCTTTAACCAAATCTACATTTTTGTGTAGTAAACCTTGTCTCCCTCTTATGGTTTAGTAGTTATGCAAAAGTCATAAAGGACAAAGAAGATCTGAGCAGTTATTTTCAGGAAATTCAATATATACATTTCTTTTTTCATAAAAATAAACAATAATATGGTATTTCCCTCAAAAATTTAAAAATCACTTTTAAAAAAGATGAAATTCTAAAAATATTGCAAATGAAAGGTAGTTTAGTTCCCGGCTTTTTTCTTTAAGATCTTCGTGTCATATTCTAGGAAGATGCTGAACTTAAATACCATTTAGATATTTAGAATTTTCGATTATGTTATGCCGTTCACAAACACATAGCGTAAAGAGCTATTGCTAAACCACTTTTTCACTTCTGGGGGCCTCAAAACGTATATTCTCGGGGAAATCTGAGCACCGAATTTTTGGGTAGAACATAATATTTACCTAACTTATTGTATATAGTAGAGACAATAAAGATCGCAAGCAAATATTCCAGAAATTCCACAAGACATTGTTAAACAGGTATATAAGATCTTGGGAGGAAGAGTCCTATTTCATGGTCTTAGTCCATATCAAACATCCTAATGGTCACCGGGATGAATTTCAGTAAACTCAAGTCCAGAGAGTCGAATTAACCAAATTCATTTTGCTCATCTTAGCGCTGAGCTCCTGGGACCTTTGATACAGAAGAGAGAATGCTGTGCAGAAAGTTACTGGAAAATACCGCATACTACCTCCCTGCACCCTCCCCCCAATGAAAAAAAAATGTGCATGCTAGAATATTCTGACCTTAAGCTACCCATCTTTTCAATGTTGAGGAGAATAATTTGCAAGGATGCCTTGGAAGGAAAGTATTTTTAAGCAAACATAACCTATAGGAAAATATTTTGTGAACCTATGTTGTGATCAGGTTAGAGAAAATAGATGCACAACAGAGGCGCTAGTTTTAAATGTCAAATATGGCTGACTCTCGCTTCGGTGAAGCATGTAATGCTGAAATAGATGAAAGAATTCGAAGAGGGAACCTTGGAATACAGAATACAACATGAAATATGTTTGGAATCAGTTTGACAAACTTTGTATTTAAATAAACTATGAATTAACAGCAGATACTCCAACTATTGACATTGCGAACGTCTCAAAAATTTGAGCATTGGTACCAGAAGTGATTAGTAATTATAATACAGAATTTAAATAGTATTTCGTGGGTTATATCATCATTTTATTTTTTAAGTTAACCATTTCTACGATATTACTGCTTATTGGTTTGAATTTTACAATACTTATACAAAGTTATTCTTTTTCCCTTCCTAGTCAAACAAATAGAAGGAATCTCACAGGTTTCGCATAGTGATCAGCTATTTACAAGGAAATACGAGTAAGCAGTTCTACAAATATTCATGTCAATTAGCATAAAGCAGAGAGCATTAGCTTCCGGAATACATGTTGAAGAATGGGTATGAAAAATCATATGACACTAACGCATTCCAGTTTTTTCTTCGTTGTCTTCCTCCAGGCAAAAATGTCTAGTGTGGCTGATAACACTTGCGTATTGGGAATACATTTTTAAAGAAGCGACCGACCGACCCACGGTGACCCAGTTTGCAATGACGCGACTGCACATTTTCGAGCAATATTTCGTGAACAGTTGCGAGCAGAGTTACAACTATAACAGCTGAAAGGTGATGCCAGAAAATCAATACTTGTGCATGCCGTCAGTGAACAGAACTTGCAGACTCTGCCTCATGCTTTTATAATTACATAAAGAATAAACTATCTGCCTGTCTCTGTCATCGATTAACACAACTGCACATAGTTTCACAAACTTTTGTATTTCCTCGAGTTTAATCCAGTTGAAGCAAAGTTAGACATAAAACTGTGAAATGCAACACAGATGTTTCTCACCAAATTTATTTACAGAGTGGATTTACAGAGCAGCAATTCATGAGTTAGAAAAAATTGCCTCACACACTTTAGTCCGTTGCAATCGGCAGGTATTCCTATATAAGATTTGAAGGTTTCACGGAATCCTGAACAGCACTTAACACATATTCTCAAATTAACGCGTTACTATCGTTAAAAGTAAATAAAATATCGTGGCGGTTATATTTTATTAGACTGTGTTAAATATAAGTTTATAAGGCTAGAGATGTTAGGACAAATTTGGAATTGATTTAAATCATTCAAAACAAAGCAGGAAGGCATAGCATAATTTAAAGGAAACACTTGCCGAATATTTGCAAAGGGGCCGACACTCGGTGGAATATACAAATCATGCTTAAGTTAACGTTTTGAAATCCCTCTCTCCCCCTCCCAGCCTCTCTACCCCTCCCAGCCTCCTAGACTTTCTTCTTCTCCCATCCACTCTCCCTCTCGCAAACTCTCCCCCCTCCTAGACTCCTTTCCTCTTCCAGCAACGCCCCTCCTCCCAGTCTCTCTCCCCCTCTCTAACCCTCTTTTCCATCCTCTCTCCTATCCTATGTTACACCCTCCCTCCCTCCCACTCTATCAAACACGTGCTAAGAGGCGTTTGTGGCAAGTCAGTTCTGTAATCTTTAATGCAAAGTCGTATCTTCTTTGCACCCCAGGGTCAGTTTGCCTATCATATGCTGGCATGTTTGTTGCGTAGAGTGATATTTTACCTAAACAAATCTTGTTGACATAGTAATTGTGGTATAGGATAATGCTGTAGATAAACTAATTAAACAGCCAGAGCTACAAGTCGATAATTGCTGCTTGTCACAACTTTCCCCCCTCCAGATCCTCGCCAATCTTAACCTTCTAACACGAAACCTGAGCTATTATCTTCCATGGCACTTTTGGAGGTAGGTGCCAATTTTCAAAGTGACATTACGTCACACTTGATGGTGACGTCACATCTGGTGAAGTCGCCGATGTGAAACAAATCCTATCAGGCAACAAACCTTTACACAAATAGGTATACATGCAAAATATAATAAAATATCTGATGTGTTGCACTCACATGACTTTCTCTACTCTTACACTAACCGTTCTTACAAACTCTTATTCCTATATCTTCTTTATGTTAGTTGAGATAAACATTTGTACAAATTATCTTATTGCTTATTTCCTTTTAGGTGTAAGGGGAATATTAGAATACAGTAGACTTTGTGCGGTAGTCAAATCTTTTAGAGCTTTGAAATTCTGTTCTCTTTGCACAGCTAGGAGATAAAGTGAATAACGATGTTATTTTAATGAAATCTACATTTTTGTACAATAAGATTTGCTTTATCTCTTACTCTTTACCACTTATGCAAGTCATTAGAGTAAACAGGGGTATGTGGGCTATAGCGAGAAAATTCAAAACACGCCTTTTATTTGCTATAAAGATATCTTAAACTATGGCATTTTAATCAAAATTGTTAGAACTATTTTTTGAGAAAATCAATTTTCTACTAATTTTACACGCAAAGGGTAGTGAATTTTCTTCAAAATCATCTTGTCGTATCCTTGAAGGATATCAAACTTAAATATCGACTTTGGTGTTTAACATAGTTTTCGTTTTTGAGTTATACTGTTCAGAGACACACGGCATTTTTTTCTAAAAATGCTCTTTTTCGGGTTCACGGGGCTTCAAAACATATTTATGGTGAAATTTCAACACCGAAATTTTGGGTCGAATGCTTACTATACGTTGTAGAAAGAGTAAAACTGTTTCCTAATGACGTCACTATAACGAGAACGCAGTTTTTAAAGAACGCCAGGTGGTGGTTAGAATCACGTAAACTCGAGGCAGCAAGAAGGAAAGCAACGTGTGTAGTAAATTGCAGCAGATAGAAGGGCACTCCGAGGAGCTGGTCCTAAATGATCTCGTTCCTTACAAGGGCGGAATTTTCTGAACTCGAGTAAAAACTTACATAAAACAATGTCACAACAAAATTATGAAGCCGGCAGCAGGGGAGCCAACTCATAATCTGCGTCATAAGAAAAACAGGAAATATACACAAGAATTTATTTTTATGGAAAACGTCAACTGAGAAAAACATGGGAGCTTTGCGAAACTCCTCTAATATTTTAAAGTAAAGTGTTTCGGCTCAAACAGTTACCTGGGTTTACCTTAGAGTACGTAAAACAGTTAATTACAACTGCATTACGTATTATGAATTAATTTTATTCCTTTATATTATAGTCCAACATTAATATAAATTGCTGAAAAAGTAAGTTTTTAGTCACATTGTTACAATATGTACACATTTTCTCTGCCAGGATTAACAAAACAACGTACTTTGACATTGTTTAAAAGGTGCAATATACTGAAACAAGTATGTCGGCTGTTAGCGTTGTTACAATATCACTAGCTAGATTTTATAACACAGAGTTTCCGTGTGTGACTGCGATATGAAAACAAGTCGGTGCAGAAAAGTGCGACGGTGATTTATTAACTCGGGTTTAGGCTCGTGGTGGACATCTGTCAACCACGGAGTTTTAGAGTGGCAATGTCAAATCTGCATGCATGTGAAACCGCCCTTGCGCGCCCCTGTAATTGTCGGTCACTACATTCTTCTGACTTACAGCTAAAAACGTAAATTAGTTATTTTGGTGAAACGTGGTGCATAAACCAGTAAACACATACTGTGATTTTCAAACTTGTCAACACGTTACAATTTCTTATACAGCCAGAGAGAAAGAAAAATCTGAATGTTGTACTTACGTGACTTTATCTCTCACTGTTGCACAAAATATTGCTCTTGTCTGTCTGTCGCTTACCGTTTATTAGTAACCGAAAACTCATTAAGAATAAAGAGAATTTTACAGGCTATTCCCAGGAAATTCAAGATAGAAATTTCATATGTCACGAAAATATATTAAATATATGGCATTTTAATCAGTACCATTCTCGAGATTTCACCGGAAATAATATTAATTCAAAGAAAAAACACATTCTTGGAAAACGGTCTACGTGCGCTTTTGTATGTGTGTGTGTGTGTGTGTGTGTGTGTGTGTGTGTGTGTGTGTGTGTGTGTGTGTGTGTGTCTCTGAACAACATAACTCAAAAACGAAAAGTCGGTTAAAAACTAAAGTTGATATCTTAGTTTAATATCGTTCAAAGATACGACACGAAGATTTTGAATAAAATTCCTCTATCCTAAACTACCTTTACATGTAATATTTTTTCGAATATTTTAATTTTCTCAAAAATAGCTAATAATTGTTATTAAAATGTATGCTTAATATATTTTTATGCCAAACAAAATGTACGGGGTGGGCCAAAAGTCGCGATCGCAGATTTTCTAAGTTTGTGTAGCAACAATAAACTTTCACAAGTGACGTAAAAACGTTATTTATTGATTGCTGCACTAATAAGGAATGGAGATATGGGAACATAAACATAACTGAGCCAGTCAGCGTCATTCTTAAACACTAATATTTCGATGTGTTTACCATCATTTTCAGCACACACTTGAATGCGCCACCATGTCCGTCTGCTTGCCCGCCTGAGCATTTCGGGAGTGATCGTTCTAAAGATGCGAATCTTTCCAAGATTTTTTTATTATGTAGGACCACAGCCAGTTGTCGTACGTTGTCAGGTCGGGGCTTCTTGGAGGCCAAATGAGAGGTCCACCTCGTCCAATCCATATAGGAAAGCTGGTTCTTAACCATTCTCGAACAGGAGCACGGAAATGCCCTGGGGCTCCATCTTGTTGAAGAACAATACCAAGTCTGTCAAGTTCCGGAACCAGCCATTGAGACAAAATTTTGAGGTACGCTTCTCCAGTCACAGAGGTTTCAAAGAAATATCGCCCGACAATAATTTCCTGGTAACACTGGCCCACATCATAACATGAGTGGGATGTTGAATTTCTTCAACGAAGTGAGGTTATGTTTTGCCCGCAAGTAAACATTACGCGAACCAGAGCTGAGATATACGGCGCATTCGTCAGTCATCAAGGCGTTACGACAAACCGCTAAGGTGGGAAAGGCAGAAAGTAACATCGCGTCATGTTTTCATAACCCTGTCACTTAATTCATTTATGGTGGTAGGCCTGTATAAACGATAACCCTCATTTTTCATTCAACGGCGCAACGAGCTTCTTTGGATCTGTATTTCCGCCGATCGTTTCCTTGTTGATTTCTTCGGCAAACGTTCCAATGATTCGAACACAAGATTAATAACATCATCACCGCAATACAGAGCCTGTTGAGAATGTCTTCTTTTCCAATTTTCGGAGATTGGCGTCACTGGGCGCTGCTTTATTGAAACGAAGGTAGAAGTTTCCACCGACTTTTTCGTACGTTTTACCACTTCGTTCTTTCTCATCAACCCACACAGACGTTCCTCAATCGTATATTTGCTTGTATCAGCCAGTTCTTACAACACAAATAGCGTTTCACATTGACATCATCAACAAATAATGTCTTGGTGCTATAAAATAACAATGCCCTCGCTCTATCGGAAAATTGACAAACTAATGCAACAAAAAACATATGAATATCCCTCTCAACCAATAAATAGTTTAAAATTAGTTTTCGGTTTCGGAAAGTAAGTTATTTCAATATAAACATTACCTGATCGCCACTTTTGGCTCACCCCAGATCGTTGTTTATTATTTATATCTTAGCCATGCAGAGAGAAATGCATCCCAAAGCTTCAAAAGATTCGACTATTGCTCAAAGCCTCGTATTCCATTGTTCTCCTTTACAAGGAAATCAGCAATAAGATAATTTCTGCAAATGTTTATCTCAGCTAACATGAAGATAAAGAATAAGAGTCTGTAACAGTTGGTAGTACAAGAGTAGAGAATGTCATGTGAGTGCAACACGTCAGATTTGTTCTCCCTATCATTTCTTAATACTTATGAATCCTTTGAGTCCATAATTCCAGTATCAAATTTCACCTCAAATATTGTGTCTGTGGATGGCATTCCGTAACATTTCAGGAGGCCCAGGTTAATGTTGTGGTCCATACATCAGAATCCTTCGTGAGAATATATTACTTTCTAAACTGATGAACGTTATGGTATACTGTCATGCCACACAAAAATAGTAATATTCCACGCCGAAGTGATAAATTTGCGAGGAGGAGCATGACAATATTTTGTGGGACCTCACTCACTCACTCACTCACTCACTCACACCCTTGCGTTACTTGTCGTGGATATTAATTAAACACGCATCCAACCTACCAGCTCTTATTTTCATTTACTGCAACCAGTAAATGGAGCAAGTTTGTGTTATTGATTTTACTCGCTGCATCCTAGCGCTTGGATCCTTGCATATGGAAAAGTAGCAGCGTCGACAGTGTTTATAAGGATGTCCTTAACTGTCATTGTTCACAATGCTGCTTGCGAGTCCTTAAAACGTTCAGAACGCAATGCTTAAATACGACAGTTTTCACGTGAATAGCGTTCATATATGACAGCACACAAGTCATTTTAAAGCTTAACTGTTTTAAAGCAGTGAAAGTTCCGATGACTATAATAGGGTTTTCCAACATTTACAAGTTAAGGTAATGCATTAGTGAAAGTTGCAGAATCCATTGTATGCAGGGTGTTTCATTGACAATAATAGATTATAACATGAAACATCTTTCAGGCTGTTTTGCCGTGGTGTGCTTGAGATTGATGTTCCAGAGGTTTCGTCTAAAGCTGTAGTAGACATCTTTAGTGCCGCTGTCGAAGTCTCCACGGAAAAGGTGTCCCTGAGTCCGTTAACTGTCGTCTTCGCTCTATCTTAAATTTTCGTATATTTTTATATTTCCATTCCGCAATTCGAATAGCCCTACAAAATCTTTTGTATAGAATCTCACATTTTCGCAAGCAGTTATTCTCTCAGATTCTAGGATGGCAATTATAGCAATTAATTATCACAAAAAAAAACTATTATAGAATGTTGAAAAATCGTTAACAGCACTTCAAAAACACCTAGTCTTCCAATGAATACCAGCTCACTATGGACTGAGTGGTAATGACAAAGCTGATTTTCTTGCAGTGTATAGAAATCTATGGTTAATCTACCATTTTATGCGGCTAAAAGATTAGTCAACTCTAAGTTAAAAAAATATTGCAAAATATTACTATGAAAAATCAAAGAATAAAAGATGGGAACTACCAAACATTCAAACAGTAATTCCTGACTATCCTCGAAAAACAGCAGTTGCAACCTTCAGGTTGATTACAGGACATGATTGTCTGGCAAAACATTTAAACAGAATTGGGATATATTCTTCACCACTCTGTCCTCTATGTGATCTGCAAGAGGAAATGGATCGAGACCACCTTCAAATATGCCCGGCCATATCTAGCATCCCATCTATCAGTGAAAAATCTTGGAGAGCATGAGTATTAATGACTTCATTGTCAGAAATCCAACAACATATTTCCATTCCAGTTTGAGCTTGGAGTCGTCACAAAGACAATCCTTCACATCTCTTAATTCTTCTCCATATACTATTGAAAGATAAAAGATATTTTCCCGTAACAATGTCGCGTGCAAACAGATTTGAAACCTTAAAATGTATGTAATTTACTAGTGTAGTTCTTCTTTCTTACCGCCCTTAAAAATGCGATATTTATTTCATTCTGTACAGAGCTGAGGGTTAGCTCTGAGAAATTAAATAAAATCAAAATGCAACAACAAAATTAATATTTATTTATTATTGATTGTGCTAGATTTTTAAAGTAGATTTTTAATATAATGTTAGTATAAACAGCATTAAATTTTTTAACGTTTCAATAGTTTAGGTCATATCTATCGTCATATTTTCTAATTTTTTGGATCAGAACTGCTTGCATGTTTTTAACATTTTTAGGTCAAACATTTGGGTCCCATTTATAACGAAACCTGTATTTTCAAAATGAGTGTTTTCTTTCGTGTTGTACAGAGTTTTTTTACTGGGATTCATTAGTCGTAAGATTTATTAACTTCTATGAAGTTTATTAGGCAATTTAACTGTTATTGTCTATTTGCACATCCTTCTCGCATACCCCGAGAGAAAGATTCTATATAGTTCACTACTGTGACAGTAGACAGGCGATTCATCAGTGGCGGAGATCTTGGAGACGGTATCAGAAGTATCGGACGCAAGGAAAACTTCAACAAAATACAAAGTGATACACCACTGACCTCATTTCAGTTGTGGCTGACCGATTGAAGCGAGGCAGAAATGGAATTTCATATGTATTTTATTTATAAATATTTTGTTTCGAAAATTCTGATGTATTTTGCTTTCTCTACCCTTTATATGCGAGATTTTTCTAAAATTTTGATTTTCTTGAAAACGGCTCTAACAATTTTGACTAATGTTTGAGATATTTATATGACAAATGAAATGTATATGTTGAATTTTCTGGCTATAGCTATGTGCTTCTATGAAGCAGATATTAAAAGGAATGTAATAACTGTATAGTTTGAAAGGGATGCAATATTTCATCTACTTACTATAAATAATTACTGGAGAAACCTGTAGGAAGAGCGTGTGAGCTGCACTTGTTATAATGAATCATATAATATTAGAAGATTGATACTACTGTGGTGAAAAGCAGCTTCGTGCAATGTTTACGTCCAAGTGTACTCACTGCCTCCCTGAAGAGGTAAGCTAACCAATCGCATCGAACATCCACAGCACCCTCTCTCACCAGAGAAGGTAGAAAATTGGCGTTAAGTAATTGCCTCACGCTTCGCCACTCCTAAACTATTCGTTCAGCTGAGCAGTAAGGGGTCGATAATGAGTTCATCGTCAACGATGGCCTTCAGGTTATGTTCCCTCGTACATTTAGAAGCCCCTCAAGTGAGATTCTGAGCATTTTGCATAACGTGGGCTAAAGAGGTCGGTTAAGTAAGCTGTACGGCTAAGTCTATTATTTACATTCTAGTTCTTTAAACGCTCCATAAAAGTTCGTTTCATTGTTGGGTATCAAAACACTATAGGAGGGTAATTGAGGAGATAGTAAAAGAATGCAGAATGGAGAGACTGACAGAGAAACACATATTTAGAGAGAGGAAAGAATACGCAAAGCGTGGGGAAAATGTGTAAATGGTAGAGAGAGAGGGGGGAGAGAGACAGAGAGAGAGGGGGGATGAATAATGACACACGAACTGAGTTTTACCTTCTCTACCATGTATAGTAGGTATTTTATTCCACCCAAAAATTGGATGTTAAGAGTTCACCGGAAATATGTTTTGAGGCTCTCTGAATCCAAAAAACATTTTTAGAAAAAGATTGATATGTGTGTGCGCGCGCACGTGTGTGTGTGTGTCAGCCTATGGACAGCATAACTCAAAAACGAAAAGTCGGTTAAAAACCAAAGTTGGTACTTAACTTAAGTGTCTTTCAAGGATTCGACACAAAGAGTTTGAAGAAAATTGCTCCACCCTAAACTACCCTTCACATGGAATATTTTCATTTTCTTGACAATTGTTCTAACAATTTTGATTAAAATGACACGTTTAAGATAATTTGTGACAAATTAAATGTATATTTTGAATTTTCTGTGTATAGATGTGTAGTCCTGTTTACTCTGGATGACTTGAATAACTCGTAAACCGTAAGAGATAGACAGAATCTTACTGTACAAAAAATGTAGATCTTGCTAAAACACACAACTTATGTCTGAATAATTTTTTAGAGCGCACCATTTCAGAGCTATGCCTTCTTGTGAAGGATAACTTCTGTCAAGTGGAGCATCGTTGCTTATTTTTTTATATGTTAACCATGCAAATAGAACGGAATCTCAAAGTTTTCAAAGATTTGACTATAGCAAAAAGCCTATTGTATTCCCGTATTTCCCGTTGCACCTAGAAGGAAATAAGGAATAAGATGATTTCTCCAAATGCTTATCTCAACTAACACGAAGAAGATATAGGACTAAGAGTTTGTAAGAATGGTTAGTACAAGAGTAGAGTTAATCGCTCTCGTAGGAAAAGTAGTTTACTGTTGAGTTTGGAGCACCATATGGACACACATGTTTAAGGCAGAAGTGGAGGGTAGGACATAACATGGGGATAGGGGTGTGGGTTTCATTACTCTAAACTAATGAAAACAGAGTTGTAAATTCTGGTAGTAACTTAACAGTTCTAGAATTAGTATGATGTAAGAGACATAAAGCCCTTAACAGTAAGGCAGTTAATCACTGCGCCACCGTATGGTACCAGACCAAATGGTTGAGAGAAGCACGTGTAAGTTTTACGCAGGTCACTTTGTAGAATTAGTACTTAGAGCAGGCGGGCGTAAGCCGTGTTAGCTTAAACAGCTCCTCAAGGGTTTCTGGGGTCGACCACAGAGCGGTCCGCTGTCTGGCAAACGGGCAAAGTTAAGCTTTAAGGCGCACTGGGTGTCAAGGTTTTAGTTCCTAGCATCTCACGTCCAACCAAGATCTATTGGAGATTAATGAACCAACACGGGCAGGGGTAAAAACACTATTACAGCAGTTTAACTATGCCTAAAATTACTTACCACTCCATTAAATACCAACATGTCTCCCTACAGTGAAATACTAACCTTTGTAGCCTTATAATTGGGAATTTCCTCTTTAATTAATCTAATTTATATATACAATACGTAATAGAATCTGAAGAGGGAAGAGTTTGTGCCAAAGAAATGGTGGAGTAACAAAATGGTGCAGAAAATTAAAGAGAAATAATGTGGGCCACTGTGGGCCCAACCATAGATAACATAAAACACTAAACCCCTGGTGCTACAGCCCAGAAAAGGCCATGGCTTGCCGCCCAGCCGCCCAGCGGCCTTCGCGACCTGGGACCGCTACTTCTCCATCAACTAGCTCCTCTATTGGTACCGGGAATCGAACCCGGCTCCTCCACGCCAGAGGCAAACATAAATAACCATGGAGTTAGCTAAATTATATGGTGGGCCAAAGAATAAAATTAGCAGCTCAAACAATGTAGACATAATATTCTAAAATTGAATGTTTGTATTGAAAATAAATATTTCTTCTAGTAGGTTAAGAGAATAGCTGCTGGTAAATTCTGTAAATTCTAGCAGGTTTGCAGGCTTCCATAAGCTGAGATAAGTAGGAAATATTATTAGAGTTAATTATATTTGTTGTATTTTATTTTGTTGTTATTAGGTTAATTTATATTGTTTTTGAGCATAAATAAATTTGTTCGTTCATTCAAATCACTCACTGAGCTCAATTCAGTTCACTTACTTCATTCACACCCGTTAGTCGTTTTTGATGAAATCAATATTTTTAAATAATGTTCCCTGTAAACTGTATCCTGAGGTGGGGGATTGTCTTTAAAATCTTGCGTCTCGTTCTTCGAAGAAGCTGAAATGATATAACAAGTTTGATATTTAACTTTTTTTTTTCATTATGCTGTTCACAGATAGACACAGACACAGGCGCGCACACGCACACACGCACACACACACACACACACACACACACACACACACACACACACACACACACACACACGGAACTTTTCTCTAAAATTATTTATTATTGAATCTGACCTTATATAAAGGTTTGCCATGTGACACAGAATAGCTTTCATGTGTTTGAAATGAATACATAAAAAGGTTAATAAAACAACAACAACAACAAAAATACAAAGTTTTTGTTAGTATATGACACAGTTAAATGATTATCTTATATCTTAGTACTTTCAAATTTAAATGTTGTGGTTTCCATACAAATGATTTCGGCATATTGCCACAGAGTATTTTATAGTCGTTAGGACAATGTCGTCCTGTAGCTGTTTAGGGAGCTTATATTGTTGTCTCCATTGCACAAATGATTTTGGTATTGTGCCCCTTGCTCCGAAGAATAGGCCTGTGACCACGATGTTGCTGATATTATATGAGGCACTGAAGAATGGAATTGTGGGCTCATATATTTTCTTCTTTTCACGATCCACTTCTGCTGGCTGGTCTAAGGATGTCTCAAACCTCACTGTGGGATCTAAGATCTCAGCTGTCCCTTTCTTCCTGTCGATAGCAATGACATCAATTCGACGGTTACTGCCACAGTCAGCCACACAGTGTACTTCTTCGTGGACTTCTAATCCTGTGCTTCGCAAAGCATTGGCAAGCAGAGTTCTTATGGTGTTGTGACGCTTTATTCGCAACAACTCTCCCTGAGGACAATTCCCGAGTACATGCGGTAAAGTTTCTATCTCACTGCAATGTCTGCAGTGGCTTGTACCCGTGGAGCGTCCCGGAAGTGAACGTACTGGAACCACCATAGCTGTCATCTTCAACATGTCACGCCATTCTGAGCTGGATAACCCATTATGTTTTAAAATCCAAGTGTTGGCAGCAGGAACTTCGCCAAAGAGTGCCACTCCTCTTCCTTTCTGAGGGTATGCACACCAGGCTTCAAACTCCTGGCGTCTTAGTTTCTCCCTAAGTTGTTTAACGGAGTTTGTGGAGGACTCCTCTGGTATATGCAACTCTGTGAGGCATCGAGTTCTTATGGCTGCAAAATTGCGAACAACGTTTACATGTTCATCGTCTAGATCTTCAAGTTTGGTGTTAATATTTAATTGTTGAAGATAAGCTTCCCAAGTTGCACGTATTATTGATAATCCCTTAAACTTTGTGCTGGTGTACAGCATACTGTTTGGGGTGTCATTTGGTAGTTGTAGGATTTCCTTCACAGCACTTTTGATCATTTTATCTGCTTTCTGGAGCCATACCTTTGGAATTTTCTCTATTGGAACCGACTGGAAAGGATAGATCAAAGTGGGCCCAATAAACTGATACAGTGACCTCAAAACGGGTATTACCACTGACATCCCGGAATCGAATGTTTAGTGAACTGCAATACCTTTCCTACCTACCATGTATAAGGTAGAAAAATTAAGTCAGCGTAAATAAGTGTAAAAAATATAATTAAAATGTAGAATTACTAAGATATATATTGGAGACATATACTCTGGCAGTAGGAGATGGTAAATTCAGAGATGTTATTTAGGAAGCTGTTCTAAAACAGAAGGGTTAGGTAGAGCGTTGGAAACTTGGCAACTGGTCCAGAAAGAATAAGCATTGAGTATGCTTATGAGGCAAAGGACGACCTAGGAAAGAAAGAAAAAGAGAGGGAAAAAAAGTGGTCAGATAAAGCCTTGTAATCAGGGAATAGGCCCTAGAGACCTAATCAATAGCTGGAAGAAGAAAAAGGCAGAGCTGCTGCAGTCTTTGTGTGTTGCTTGTGTCTTGTTTCTCTCTTCTCTTAAAGTGTCCATTGTTATCGTTTTTCACAAGTTGAATACACCTAAGACCTCCACTGCGCCAGCCTGTGCTTCTATTTCTAGTTTAACAGTCATTACTTAAAAGAATTCCTTGTGTAAATGTAACGTAATTAGCAACACGCATTTGCTAGAGTTTATATTCTGTGTTCATTAATTTGCTTCTTATACTTCTCTTTGAATAATGCAGCCCATATGCCAATCACATCGACCGCACCAGAGTTGCGAAACCGGATAGTTTTAAAACTTTACTATGCAGCCCTACAATTATAAAAAATGGCACTAAAATTATAAATTGATCAGAATAATAGTTTTATAAGTATTGATAAATAAGTTGTAGTAAATGGTGTAACGCAACGAAAGCTTCCCAAAGAGAGCTGCGAGAAACTTCAGTACTACTCAGATAAAGTCGGGCTACCTCGCTCGATTGTAGGCCACATGCCACACCTCGAGACGTTTTGGATACTGGAGTACGTAATAGGGAACTTGTCGGCCTTCAACGAGCATAATGGTACGTCTACGAATATAGTCTTCGTGCATCCTGTATATTCGTTGCGCCAGCTCTGTAGATTGCAATTCACAACTGTTCTAGTTGTCCTTAACACACTCACAACTGTTCTGTTGGCAACCCAATTGTGACAATAAACTGCTTGGTCCGTGGCTCTGAAATACCGATGACTTCTGTGGAAATTGAATTCCTCGGCTTGGCCGTAAACAAATCCTACGACAGAAGCTTCTGGAACTATGTGCAACGGCGTTTGCTCTGAGCCACCGATTGTCGCCGGCCGTGTGGCGACATTACGAAGGCAGTGATGCGAGGTAGCTGTTATGTAATCCTTTCATGAGTGTCCGCCGCGACAGTATGTTAAAATCAACCGTAATACAAGGAACTTTAATTACATTTTTTATCAAGAAAGAACTAAACCACCAACTTCCCTGTTAAGGCGAGGGATCTATTAAATTGCAAACGTGCACAAATTGTTTCACACAGTTTTGAAATTTTTACACATGTTTATCTACACATTGCAAGTAAACATACTAAGATTCAGCACTCTTTCACAAGTTTTCAAAGAGATATTAGTTATTACTGTTATTACTATAAACGACTTCAATAAATTCTTCCGAAAAAAAATTGTAAATCTCAAAACTAAAAATACTAGTGTGTTCTTCCAGATGCACATAAAAAGTAATACATGCTTTTCAAATTATATTTATCTATCTGGGAGAGAACTCTGTTTTTTTGACTAATGCTATTTTAGGAGTTTTTATAAATGTTACAACTTTTGATGTTACAAAGTTGATAATGTAGCCAATATAGAAATACCTCTTGGGGAAGTATTTTGATCACCCACAATGTCTTTGAAAAGATCTGCGGGAAAACGTATGTTTCAAAAGAGTTAGTTCAAAGTTATATTTCAAAGTGCAGTGCAATTATACATCTTATTAAGCCCATTAAATGTTTGTAGGGCAGTTTTGGTAAGGTGAAACATAAAATTCAAAAAATTCACTGTTTCTTGCCATCTTCTCGTGATTTTCGCCGATCCGTCCCTTTGGTAACGCAATTAGTATAGGTCAGGGTAGCTAAGACAATTATGGTTCAAATCAAATCATATCGACCAGAAACCTTTAGCTCAATCATGCTCAGAAATCACTACGTCTAGAAACACATGGAGACAAAGTTCTGAAAATTAAAAATCTGATGTGTTACACTCACATGACTTTCTCTACTCTTGTATTAACCATTCTTACAAACTCTTATTCCTATATCTTCTTCGTGTTAGTTGAGATAAACATTTGTATAAATTATCTTATTGCTTATTTCCTTGTAGGTGCAAGGGGAATATTAGAATACAGTAGACTTTGTGCGATAGTCAAATCTTTTAAATCTTTGAGATTCCGTTTTCTTTGCACACTTAACATATAAAAAAATAAACAATGATGTTGTATTTGACGAAAGTTTAAGTATTCCAAAACTCACAAATAACAAGGAATATCTCCGAAGTGGTTCACTCAACAAAGAATTAATTTGGATATAAATTGTGTGTCTAACTAGATCTATATTTTTCTATAGATCTGGTCTATCTCTTACAGTTTACCAGTAATGCAAAAGTCGCTAAGAGCAAACAGAGTACATTTGGTTTGCCATAAAATATGTCAAGCATATGGCATTTGGATCAAAATCGCCATTTTCGAAAATAACATTTTAGCAACATTTTCCATGTAAAGGATAGTTTTAGGTGGGGAAATTTTCTTCAAAATCTTTGTGTCGCATCCTTGAAAGACATTAAAGTTAATAGCAAATTTGGTTCTTAACCGACTGTTCACAGGAACACTCACACACAAACACGGAAGTTTTTCTAAAAATACTTATTTTGGATTTAGGCCCTTAAAACATATTTCTGGTGAAATCTCGACATCATATGTCAATGAGATGCTTAAAATTTGGCAAAGTAATACAGGAACATTGGTATGGAGTTGTTGATTTAAGTGGGCTGATAAAAATTCGCGTCTTTTCCTTTATGTTTTACCACCGTACAGAAGTGTTTACTGTGACCAATTATTGGCAGTATATAGCGCCCAAGGACCGTACATGGGTTATACATACTTGACCGTTGCGCAGTGGGATTTTATAACTAAGACCCTCTTTCCCCTAATTTTACCCCGTGTAGTTTAAAAGATAAAGCTTACCAAAGAAACTCACACCCCTTAGATGCCATTTCTCAAAGAGATCTGCAGACAGTTCCCTAAGTTGTTGCTTGAACAATAAGGGAGTTTCGATATCTCCTTGCCTGATATACGTGAATAATTTACTTTTATATTTAAGTGCTTCTGTTTTGTGTGTTGAAGTAACTCACGTGACAAACCGCACTGTGTTTATTGCGAGATTCCTGTCAACACAGCAATAAGCCTCGCCGGTCGATTGCGCGCCGCGAAGTCGGTTTATTTAATATGGCGGAAGAAGAAAGGAAATAAATAAACAGACGACATGTGAAGGGAATAGTGGGAAGAGAACCGTGATTTTGGTTAATTTATTACTAATTCGTGAAACAAGAATACTAATTTGAAATTCAAATAATACATTTGCTACTTCGAACAATAATGCTTTAGAAGGTGTGATGATTATGTTGAACTGCCATAATGCGTAGATTATGCTGATTTCTTGTTCCGCAGATAAATCTGCTGTAGACTGCTATATTCAAATGACAGCCGGGGACGTAATGCTAGGTGCATGATTTATTGCACAGTGTTGACGTAATGCGGGCACCAATTTCTCTTGCGGACGTAAACAAATTATTGTCTCTATGAAGGATATTTCTTGTTAAGTACTGACAGCATGCATAAAAGGGCTCAAAAGGAAAAAATGTAAGCTATCTTAACAAAAGATAACCCTTCCAAAATAGAAATGAGTAATACACTGAGACAGAATGATAATTTATAACGTTATTCTATTCTGTAGTACTTCTCAGTGTTGGAAAATGACATCTGGCTAAAGGTAACTGTTTAATAACGCCACATAATAAAAAAAAAACAATGAATAGAATTAAAATAAATTCTAATCTGAGTGCTCTTAGATAAGAGTAATAAATACTTACGCTTAAAAGGAGAAATTAGTAAACAACATAATATATAGGCTGTCCCGTAGTTCATCCGGTAGAGCACCTGCCTGCTGTGCAAGCGATCCCGGGTTCGATTCCTGACTGGAAGGATGGGAATGCTTTTCTAGCCAGGAATTATTCCTTATCCTTCCTAGAGGCTGGAAGTATGAATGGCAGCGAAGATTGTGTGTGTGTGTGTGTGTGTGTGTGTGTGTGTGTGTGTGTGTGTGTGTGTGTGTGTGTGTGTGTGTGTTTTCCACAAGACAGGCTGCCTGTATGATCTTTGGAGTTAAAGGCAGAATATAAATGGAGCAAATTAAAAGAAATATAATATAAAGTATTATAAATATTAACGTTTTTATAATTTAAAATAAAGCATCGGACTTGTGAAACGAAGAAAACCCTACTTTTAAAACTTCAATTATTTTAAACTGCTTAAAAAACTAATTTAAAAATCGAATGTGTTGCACTCACATGACTTTCTCTACTCTTGTACTAACCGTTATTACAAACTCTTATTCCTATACCTTGTTCGTGTTAGTTGAGACAAATATTTGTAAAAATTATCTTATTAGTTATTTCCTTGTAGGTACAAGGGGAATATTAGAATGCAGTAGGCTTTGTGCGATAGTCAAATCTTTGAAAGCTTTGAAATTCCGTTCTCTTTGCACACTTAACATATAAAAAATGAACAACAACGTTCCATTTCACGAAAATTGTTTTCCGAAACTCGCACACATAACAAGGAATATCTCCAAAATGATTCTCCCTACAAGAGATTTATTTGAACCTAATTTGTGTATTTTAGCAAGAACTACATTTTTTGTATAGTATGATTTGGCCTATCTCTAACGCTTTACCAGTAATGCAAAAGTCGTCCAGAGTAAATGCGACTACAGGGGCTATAGCCAGAAAATTCAAGATATGCATTTCATTTGTCATCAAAATACCTCAAACATATGACATTTTAATCAAAATCGTTAGAGCTATCTTCAAGAAAATAAAAATTTTCGAAAAATCTCTCCAATTCTCTCAGTCAGTTATCCTTACTTGTGAACCGTACCCACTCTTCCACCATAGATTCTGATGTAGATAGTATTGCTTATTCTGAGCGCTTGTTTCTATACAAGTTTGTGACAAAGTATGGATGAAAATCCCGACGAGATTTCAATCCAAACCAGAAGCATTGAGCCGGAACTGCTGCCAATGAAATTTCGGGCTTAGTGAGAAGAAATATATTAAACAGCTGCAAGGTAAGCAGTACTTCTCTAGTGAACGAAGGTGCGATACGGACCATGTGTATGAAAAATCAACCACTGTGCCGCGGGAGTGGTCCTGCTAATATAGCATTGCCATTTATTGGTTTAATAAGGCACAGAATGAGAGAATTTATATTGCCCCCTTGCAGTTTCACTTAGATGGCGGTAAATTTCAGTTGGTAGACCTGTGTAGCTACAAAAGCTAGCAGATTACCTCATTACAAACTGAGATACTTAAGGGCTGCATTCTGTTTCATCTGTATGGAAGCAGGTAACAACGGATGACAGCTTTTTTTTTTTTTTTTTTCTTTTTTTGAGTTTTGTATAATCCGCCTTTGAAACTGTCACAAGCTCCGTTATCACACTGGCGCGGCAATTGCTTTTGTAGTTCGGGGGAGGGGGGGGGGTGCAGTGCTTTATGTGCGCACAAAACATCGAATGGAAACGGTTTCTTCACAAAGGTCCTTTCAGCTCTCACGCTACCTTCACAATGTAGTCAAAATTTCGGTTCTTTTGTACTGCTAAAGGTTATCACTTCGTTTATACTACAAGATTCTAAGGCATATGCACTACATACCATGTTCAAACTGAGGGGGGGATTTGCCACTACGTTTGCAGTGAGCGGGATGACCTAGGGTGGTGCTTAACAATCTCACTGGGGTATTTTTGGTGGCTCCTCCCCCCCCAGTTGCCAAACTGAACACCAGATGGGATATTTAATACCCAAAGATCTATTAATTCTAAAACAGTAGGTGTTTTTGTACAGGAAGAGAATTTTCCAAACATTTTCAATGTAAAGAGTAGTTTATGATGGAGGAATTTTCTTGAAAATCTTTCTATCGCATCCCCGGAAGATATTGAACTTAAATACGAACTTTGGCTTTTAACTGACTTTTCGTTTTGTAGTTATGCTGTCAGACAGACACACAGACAGACACACAGACAGACACACAGACAGACAGACACACAGACAGACAGACAGACAGACACACAGACAGACAGACAGACAGACACACAGACAGACAGACACACAGTAGGACAGACAGACAGGACAGACAGACAGACACACAGACAGACACACAGACACACAGACAGACACAGACAGACACACAGACACACAGACACACAGGACAGACAGGACAGACAGGACAGACAGGACAGACAGGACAGACAGACAGACAGGACAGACAGACACACAGACAAACACACAGACAGACAGACACACACACACACACACGGGCCGTTTTCTAAAATGCCTTTTTTGGATTCAGCAGACCTCAAAGCATGTATTTGCACTAAAACTTCTACGTCGAATTTCTGGGTGAAATAATAAAAAAAAGTAATAACAATAACAACAATAACAATAATAATAGCAATAATAACAATAACAATAATAAATATCTTTGACAAGCTTGTGATATTACCTACAAAATACATGTCATTATAACGTAGATTACTTTCATCCTCTTCCTTATGATCAGTTTCTGAATATAAATATCTAATTTTCAGTTTACCTTCAGAATTGGAATCATCTGACTCATACAAATTGTAGTATCTGCTCTATCTAACACCACAGTTGTTAAAAGGTACAGTTTTAAAACTGTAAATGAAGACGGTTCTGTGTTTGCAGCATGACATTTCTGAATTTTTTGACAATTTGTGAGTCATAGTCCTCATTTATTTATGGCCTTAAATATGATACATATGACCTGCTCTGTTCCATATATTTTTTACTTCACCTCCTGCATTAATATATCAATATTTTCTCAAGAATATCCGTCAAATCTTTAGTCCGACATTTTTGAATAGCCTGATAATTGTTTTTACTGCGCAGATATACTTCAGTTGTTCACAAACCTAGGCAAATGTTTACGTTGGTGGATCTTCTTTTATTATTTTTATATCTGCTACGTCATTCACATTCTTGTTTAAGGATTGTGATATCCTATTTCTTGTCTACTATGCACGTCTATTTCAATTTTTGTAATATAATTATTCCATCCTTCTCTTTGTGTTTTCCTACATGTCCCTTTCGTTTCTACACCTTTCTTCTTGTACTCTAGTAGATTTTCTTGCGCTTTTAGAGTAAATATTTTAAATATAATTATTGCTTTTGATTCATAAGTAATTTCATTTCCTTTGTTTCTGACTCTTTGGAGTTTCTTTTTCCCTAGTGGCTCCATTGTTTCGTTGTTTAATTGTGAACATTATTTATACTTTCTGTAGATGGATGTAGTTCTAATTATTCATCTGATCTAGTTTAGTATGTATAGCATCCTAACATTTTCATCTTGTAATAGGTATATTTTATGTAACTCATTTTCGTGGGCTTTCCTTTATTTTTGACCCATTGCCATTGTAAGGTTATGTTTCTTGTAGTAAATAATGATCCGTATTTATGTGATAGCCTCGCAAAATCTCTCAATTTGTGTCCAGTTTGATTTATAACAGGTTCTGCACTGTTTCACATTATCTTATCCATGCACTATAATTTCCGCTGAAAATTAGTCATTTGTATTTGCTTCGTCTAAAGTATTTTACATTAATTATAGAAGTTTAGTGTTTCTTCTCTTTTTCCTTCATCAAATGTATAGACAGCAATGGCTGTCAGATTTTATCTACTAATTTTAAACCGTATTGCACATATTTTCTTATGGGTGATACATGAAAAATGGTCAGAATTATAGTAATTGTGGCAAGCCTGGAATCTTATCGATGCTACAAGGGTAGATTAGAGGAGTAATCTTATTCCGTTCTCCCAACCCCTCCCTCGCTACTGTGCTCCCTTTCACGTCGTCGAGCTTACTACGTGGTGCATACTAATCGTTAACGCGTAATTAAAGTAAATAAATTGGCCTCTGTAGGTGCTGTAAATTTCATACTTGTGCATAGGTATTAAACGCTTCACGGAACATGCACAAAGGCTACTAATGCGCATGCGTCAGTGAGCCCAGCAAGACACGCGAGACAAGCGCATTATTTCTGGCATTTAGAGTCTTATGTAAGATATATAGGGCTTGTCTTGTCTGTTACGTTATAGACCTTGAATCAAACTTCGAAATCTATTTTTGTATTTTCTACCACGTACATAGTAGGCAGAGAAAATTATTGCATTCCATCCAAAAATTCCGTATTTCCGTATCTCACTGGAAATACATGTTTAGACGCCCTCTGAATTAAAAATGGTGTCCATTGCCGCTTCGCTCGTTTCCTAATATATACTCGCGTGTTAATTACTACCATTAGGTATAGTCTTGTTGTATAATATACTATTAAAATACTTAACTTGAAGCTAAACATAACAGATATTAAACTATACCAGGATGGTTCTTCCTCCTGGCAGTACCAAGTCTGTACGAAATGAGTGGGAAAATGTTGATGTTAGATGCTCAAACAGTATATAAAAAGTTGACTAAGGCAGGCTTGGATTGTTTCAGCCCAAACGCGCCGCACCGTGTTTTAACCTACACCTCTTAGCCGGCTAAGTTTGTGAGTATTTTAGATGTTAACTTTTCACATGGGCTCTTAAACTCAACTCAACAACCCCTCGACTCAACTCAACAACTCACCTCAGCTCAACAACTCAACTCGCCCACTCACTCACACTCAGTCACTCACTCTCACTCGAGTAAATTCTCGTAAACAATTTGAAAGCTCTCTCGAACAGGCTGGAATCGCTATTTGTTCCGGCCCGACTGCTATTGTCCTTGTTTATCGGCCGCGCGTTGCCTAGCGACGTCGTGGTATGAGCTAGTTTGACCTTGAGAGTCTCTTTGCGGGTGGCTGGCGTCATAATATTAAATTTGCATACACTTTATACACTTCTGTTTAGTAATGATTAGGTCAAGTGAAATGTTGTAGGTCGGCGCCGTGGCCGGCCGTTAGAGCGTTCGCCTACCACCTACGTGGCCCGGGTTCGATCCCAGGGACCCGCATGTGGTATTCGTGGTCGACGAAGCGACGCCTGGGCGGGTTTTCTCCGGGTTCTCTGGTTTTCTCCGACACTCGTTACACCACTTGCTACATAACCTTTCCGTTCATCGATGCGCCTGCCCTCGTATCATCCCTTTCCTCACTATCATACCTGGTGCTTGACTGATCACCCGCTTCCAGGTCTTCACTCTGTCCAGTCCATAGGTTCCTGTGCTCCCCGACAGGTGTCTGACCCTAGGCACTGGCTTGTAAGTCCTAGGGTGTGTAAGTCCTAATATGGGGAGGGTAATCCGTTAAAGAAGAAAAATAAATAATATAGTTCCACTGCTAAAATGTTGGCTTTGACAAACATATCTCTCAAACTTCCAGGGGTGGTAACTTGTTTGAAATTGTCATTAGGTTACACAAACAGTATTCAACACCGAATACAACAAAACTTCTATCAGTGGAATGCGACCTTGTTTCGCTAAACTTGGCTAGTGATTTCAGCAACGATGCGCGTTCTCTGCTTTGGACAAATAAATTGAAACCCAATAAAAGCACGCGTGAGAATTGGGACAGCAAACAAAACAATGACACAACCCACTGCAGCTCACCAAACTTGTGATTCTGTGTTTCTAAGGCACTATGCATACACTAGTCGCATCTCAACTTCAATTTATATTTCAATCTTATGCCTGAATTACACAGTAATAACGTTACACATTTGATGCAATTTGTTACTGCTCTATGAAGGCAATAATTTAAAAATAAAAAAAGAATAAAAAAAGAATCATGCATTCGATTCCGTGAAGCATTGTTTGTGTGCTTTTAGAAGGATGTGAAAAAATGGTGAAATGCGTTTATTGAGGCTCATTTATTTTGTTTGGTGAGGTTTTATTCGAATGGGTTTTTTAAAGAACTATCTAAAAGTAACAATATATATTTTTTATTTCAAAAACAATAATGCGTATAAAAATCGTGTTCCACAGGATTGTGTATTCTATATTCAATATAACTCATAAAAACTTTCAATGAAATATATCAAGCACTTTTTAAGAAAATGCACCTTATTGTTTTTAGCTAACAAAAAAACATAATACGAGTACAACTCCAATAGATCAAACGTTCTGAATACGTTACACAACATGTAAACAAGCATTAGTAATTGCCATACCAAATATTTGTTCTCTAAGTTAGAATGTGTAGGAGTTAGAAATATTCTATGGTTTTTTTTTTGTTTTGTTTTGTTTTTTTTTTTTTGGCCACCATCTCTCCTGAAAACTTATGCGTAGGCTTTCAAAATTAGAACCGCAACTATCCTTTTAGGTAAAATAGTGTTCCACAAAAAATATGATACGAGGATTTTAAGGGAATTATGTATACTTGTTTGCGATCCTCTCAGAGGTGCCAAAAAGTGACACCGCGAATTACTCTTCTCTCTTTAGCCCTCCATTTACTTTAGTTTAGTGGCGTGGCCGTGCAGTGTAAAGCTGCTCCCCTTTGTGTTTCCCAGCATACTTTCTTGCCCTCGTATCTATTACGTCACCCGCAAAGGGTAACTAGAAAAGGGAAAAGGTAACCCCCGTTTCCCCTCAATGACACCATTGTACTAAATGAAATAAAAGCTTTTGTTGAATAAAGTTAATGCGTATGTGAATAAGTGTGTGGAAAACATAACTCAAAAGTGAAAGTCCCGTAAATACAAAACTTGATATTTAAGACAGGGTCACCAAGAGACTAACAGACTAAGAGTTTCAAGAAAATACGTTTCACATTTAACGTAATTTTTATTTGCTCAAAGTTGTGTGTAATGGTATAAATTAAAACTAAAATATGTTAGGAAGTATGTATAATTATATATAATCATTTGTCATGCGTTAATCTTCTAAAACCTCGAAAATGGCTCGATCGATTTGAAAAACTTATTTTCTGTTTCGTTCGCCTCAGCATAGGAATAGTTTAGAAAAAAAGATTAGGAAAAGCTCAAAGAAACAGACAAAAATCGAAAGAATTGAACTTGATAATTTTCTATCGAAATTGCCACTGGATTGTTTTCAATATATATTTGTGGCGGCGCTATCGTTTGACAGCCGCGATCTGTTACTTTTAAATCGTTTTCTTTTAAGAAGTGAATTTTGAGACAACATTGTGGGCTGACACTGGTATAAAAGTATATTTATATGTACGTATTGTATGTCAGACCCTCGGAGGAAGAGATGGGATGACAGCGTTCTAAGGGCGTTTGGAATACAGCAAGCCAGCGGGTACTGGAGATCCATCCCGGCACCAGGGTTCACCAAGCAGCCACCAGCCTCATGGGTTCGACACGCCCCTCCCAGAAACTCAGGCCACCCTTCCGTCGAGAACAGCGGTCACAATTCGCAAAGTTCTCACACAGCAGCGCCAAACTGGCCCATCGCCAATAGTGCCGACCGTGAAAGTCGGGATTGAAGTAAAGGGGGATGTAATTATCTTTCATATAGTGACCCAGAAAATCCCCAGCAAGAGATCAATGGCTCAGAAAGTTTCTATTCATGGGAATAGAACCAATGACCTCCGGAATGTAAGCCTCATATGTTACTACGGAGCCATCTCAGTTATTCCTCATTCTATTTTCGGTAAAGCCTCACGCATACATCTTTGGTCTGTGAGAGATGTTTTCTATTTCTTATGTTCTTTCTTCGGCTGAGGCAGGATCGGCTGACTTGAAGTCAGTCCGCTTAAATCTGCAATTCCTTAATGGCGACGTTGCTGAAAATCGTTCTGGATTCAAGGGCTTGCTGAGCGTTACCTTTGCTTGGCCTTTGCTCGTTACATTTCAAGACTGTCGATATAAGAAATTTTCGGATTCTAACGGGTACCGGTTATAACGTATTTAAACCATATGTGGACTTTTTTACTGCCTAGGTTTCTAAACTTGCACACCTTATTTGTACTTAACGCTGCATTTTTGAGTGAATGTTATATCCTTGTTTAGTATTCAGTTTAAGGTCTAATATTCAGGCTTTATCTAAAGTTGTTCATACTCAAAATAAATCCAAATTTGATAATATATCGAGTTACTGTAAGTATATTAACATTTAGAATTAATCAAAGGTGTTAGCGGTTGATTGGGCAAGGGAGACAACACCTAGCACATGGACACCCAATTAGATATTTTGTACATACACCCGCGGGAAGAACGGACGAGACGAAGGGAGTGCAGCATACGTATTGTCTGCGGGAACCGACAAAGCAGGCGACAGAGACGCGCAGAGTTCCCTAATATTTATTGACCAACTGTGATACGCTTGACCAACCAGGTCAGAGCGGCGGCCATCAAAATCGAACCCGGGACCTCCAGAAAGAAAGTCTTAAGTGTCACTGCGGAACCCTGTCCCTTGTTATCCAACGCAGCGGTCGGAAAATCAGCACTGGCTGATGATACGTAATACCACGATTAGAGGCAAAGGAATACCTCGCTCTGCTTCACTCTATCTTTTCCAAACAACACGGGTTCAAAAGTACACAAGTAAACTGTATCGATACGACATGACATAAATAAATAAATAAATAAATAAATAAAAATAAATAAATAAAGGATTTTGGAGTATTTATTTAAAATACATATACACGAGTGTGAACATAAGATCCCACAACAGCCATGTGTTTTTTAAAGCCGTGTGCTCAGATATAACTTTCCAGAAATGTTCAGTTTTTGAGTGGCTATGAGTGGTGGGGGAACAAAATATGGCATTTAGCGGTTCTCTGATAATGGCTTATAGATGAAGGGGTTTGCCAGCGATGCGCATTAATGAAAAACTTTGTTAACGCGATGAATCGACAAAGCGATGCTTTCGAGTGCCTTCAGGGGAGCTTTTCACGTGTAAATAACGCTGAAATGAAAAGGAGTATTTGTTCGTTGTACGTAATAGAGAACATTAAAGATAAACAATGTTAATATAGTCCTGAAAGCTCTTCAATACAGTGTCATAAGGTTAGGGTTCCATAGTTCTGGAAAAAATAGGCTTTAGCGTAATGCTTTAAGATAGAAGGTCTAAAAACTTAACGCAGGGAAAGGAGAATTTTTGGTACAGGTATAAATTAATATAAACACAAATAGTGCAATCATTGAAAGTAAGAAATGATGGACTTACAAATAAATGTTTAATAGTAATTATACATAAAAACAGTTGTTTCGTTGAAGTGATGGTATCAGACTGGATTAAATGGCACGGTTTCATACCTGGATGGGTTTTGTTCGACAAAAACTCGACGCTGACTGTGGTGTTTTTCAATTAAAACAATCTCATCTTTGGATGCAACCGCTGAATTTTTTGAAAAGAAGCAACTTTTGTTTCGGTCTGGGACGCTACTTTGTGGAAATTCATCATGCAGCAGAGAGAGAGGAAACATGCGGGTTGGAAGTAATGAATAAGAGACGCGAGTCTGCTGGATGGAAACTGCATAAACCGTTCTATTAGTCTGGACCTGATGAATGCTCGCTTCGGCCACAGCAGAGATTTTTGCTGTTGATCGCGATTCGAGTTTGTTTCCTGAATAGCCAGGCTTTGGCTATTGGCAATGCTAGAACATATTACATGTTCACGCTGTTTGAAAACGTCTGCCAAATGCCTCGTAGATTAAACCGTTATTACCACGAGAGAGATGTCGCACTTTGCTTCAAATAAACCGCTCCTTAAGTACAACAAAATTCTTATATTGCCTGGCCCTGTGGCGCAGTTGGTAGAGTACCTGCCTGCTGTGCTAGAGGTCCCGGGTTCAATTCCCGGCAGGGGGGTAGGAATTTTTCTCCAGCCAGGATTACTGCTCGTCCTTCCCTGAGTCTGGAAGTATGAATGAAAGTGTGAATGTGTGTGTGAATTCAAAGAATAAAACCCCCAAAGATAGAAAAATCCAACGTTAAACGTGCAAAACCATTTGTCAAGGCCGCCGATATGACCTCTCCAGTTAAAGGCGGGATATCAATGGAACAATAAAAAACATTCTTATGGTGTGGCATAAAAAGCTTTGACATGACTTAACTCTCCGCGCGTCCTGGTAGAAAACCGGAATATCGCACAATATAATGCTATAACTTACTAACAAACCATTTTTGGCCTACATATACTTACAATAAATGTGAAAAATTAGTAGAGAAATAAGTGTACTTATTTTCGTACATACATTTTCATTTATATCCATCTACTAACCACACTGGACGTTAATACACTGTTTTGCAGCCGTTCTGTAATCCTGGTGATGCACATAAATGGATTTATCTTGCATTAAATTTTCATACACACAGACAAAATATGTGTAGTTAATACCAACAATTTGCGACTGGCACATAATTAGCTCTGTATGAAATAACGTTACAGTCATCATTATGTTCTACAGGAAGAAACAACATCCCATGCCCTTTATGGTAAATATATATTTAATGTAATTTGTTATTACAATTCCGATTACTAACATAGTCGAGAGGCTTTCTTTTATACACGCATTATGGACATAATTTTTTTCTCTACTAGTAAGTAGAGCAGGTAATGTATTCCACTAAAAAATTCGATGTCAGGATTTGATCGGAAATATATATTTTGTGACCCGTTAAATTAAAAAAAAAAAATGCCAGTCAGTCTGTTGTCAGCATAACTCAAAAACGAAAAGTCGGTTAAAACCAAAGTTGGTATTTTAGTTTAATGTCTTACAATGATGCGACATGAAAGTGTTACATGTAAAATTTTTCGAAAATGTTTATTTTCTTGAAAATGGCTAACGATTTTGATTAAAATGTCACATATTTAAGTTGTTTGAATGGCAAATGAAACGTATATCTTGAATTTTCTGGCTATAGCCCCTGTAGTGGTATTTACTCTGGACGGCTTTTGCATAACTGGTAAACCGTTAGAGATAGACCATATCATACTAGACAAAAAATGTAGATCTTGCTAAAATACACAATTTATGTCTCCATAAATTTTCTTGTAGGGTGAACCATTTCGGAGATATTCTTTGTTATGGGTGCGAGTTTCGGAAAACTTAAAACTTTCCTGAAATGGAACATCGTTGTTCATTTTTTTATATGTTAAGCGTGCAATGAGAACGGGATATCAAAGCTTTAAAAGATCTGACTATTGCTGAAAACCTACTGTATTCTAATATTCCCCTTGCACCTACAAGGAAATAAGCAATAAGATAATTTGTACAAATGTTTATCTTAACTAACACGAAGAAGATATAGGAATAAGAGTCCGTAAGAGTGGTTAGTACAAGAGTAGAGAAACTCATGTGAGTGCAACACATCAGATTTTTTGACAGTTGCGGCTATTTTTATTTAGATACACGGCACACATACAACGTTTTAAGTTTTACAGGCCTTCTATGTAATCACCCCCGTTGTGTATCATGCGTTTCCAGAGATTTAACCCCTTAAAATAGTTTATTATACAACATATCTTAAACTTTTTGGTGTTGTGAATGCATATTAATACACAATGTTTAGTAGTATGTTAAGACAGTGCCACTTGACAGTACAAAGGTCGATTTACTCGTCTCCAAATACAACATGTTATGCGAGAAGTATCCAAGACAGGCTCGGCGTTTGGACATGGATTGCTTAACACAACTATGAGTTGTTACGGAAAGCTCAACGTGACGTCTTGTACCTACACATAGCATACGGCGTGTGCGTGTGGCACGTGAGAAGGGTCGCAATCCATTAGTAGGGTTGTAATAACAGAGATTAAAATATAGGTCAGCTCGTCAGCTGGGAAACCTGGAAACTATGCAGTGTTATACATTATAGGCTTATAACAACAAGCTGTATCACTTTTTACTTTCTCTACTACGTATAGTAAGTAGCGGATTTGATCAAAAATTTCGATACCATGATTTCACCGACAGTATGTTTTCAGTCCCTGAATCCAAAATAAGCATGTTTAGAAAAAGATCCTTGTGTGCATCAGTGTGCATATGTGAACAGCATAACTCAAAAACGAAAACACGGTCAAAAACCAAAGAGGTATTTAAGTTTTATATCTTTCAAGGATACGACTTTAAGATTTTGAAGAAAAATTTTTCTCAAATGGAAAATCGCTGTTGATTTTCTCTCTTGGCTGTGCAAAGACATCGGAATTTCAAAGCTTTAAACAATTCACTATCACTCATAGTCTACTGTATTCCGATATTCTCCTTGCATCTTTAAGAAAACCAGCAGTAAGATAAATTCTGTAAATGTTTATCTCAGCTAACACGAATAATATAAAGGAATAGGAGTTTGTAAGAATAGTTAGTACTATAGGAGTAGATACAGGAAGCTTGGATATGAGTTGGAAAACTGCCATAGATTATAAGTGTCGACTACGGTATTTTCCTAGTAGAATTAGCTAAAAGCCTACCCACATTACGTGCATGTTAGGTGTGTTGCATACCTATCGGGCGATACCTCATAGCGATCACGTTGTTTACGTTGTTTTGATCATGTTTTACCAGATTCCCCCATAAAAAGGAACCGTTGAACTTTGAGAATTCTCGAAACTGCGAAAGGGTGTATGAAAACCCACTTAACGTACAGGATATTAGTGTTTTCAAAGTAGACTTTTCGGTTTGGTAGGTTTTAGAGCGCAACTCTAGCTATAGGAAATACCATGCACACTGAAAATGCTATGGTTTTCTTTTCCCCATTCTTTGGTAGGCGCGTAAGACCATTTAATTTTGTGCGAGACTTCATCAGGCTTGAGGTTTTTTTACATACTGTAAATCTGACACATTTTCACTTTTCTAGTCTCAAAAAAGCCAAGCTAAGAATTTTTACACTTGAAAAAATAATCCATCGCTACCGCCGGTCGTCGGCTTTCATTTGAGCTGATAGTTCATTCCGATAACATGATAAAGATGATACTGTTATTATTCTTACTATGATGATTACTATTACTATGATTATTAATTAATTCAATATGTGGGGGACCGATTGAAACCAAAAATAGTTCACCTCAAAATTAAAATAAGCTAATACAGAACACAAATTAGGACAAATTTTCAATAATTTAATTTATTTGGAAATCGACATGTATTTGAATGTACATTAATTAAATATATTATTTTAGATGTTAAAAAAACTGGTTTTTGATAATATCCACTGAAGTGGACGCTGATTCTGTTGCTATTTAGTAATAAACTAACATTTCGTTTGTTAAAATTCTATCTTAGCACACATTTGGTCGATTTCCAAGGAATCGCTATCAAGCAGCGAATGAATGGATTTGCAGCAGGTATTTCAAAAGTGCCCAACTGTATGTAGGTAATATGGCTGAGGTTTCTTCACCAGCAGTAGCCACATTTTACTGTTCAATATACCCTTCTACTCACCACTCAATCCACCACCTTCTTGCCACAAATAGCTAACGGTTTTGTATCGGAAATCGGAAGCCTGCAAGGTCGGCATCAATGTTTAACGCACGTTTACCTTTCGTAATCTGTTCTCCACATACCAAGTTCATTCACAGTTCAGTGTAGGATTCTGCAATAACACCTAACGTACCTTAGCATAAGTAATAGTTTCCTATAAAGTATTATCGTAGGAAAATGCAAAATGGCAATATGTATACATACAAGGTGTAAGGGAAGTCATCATAGCTTTTTTTAATATCTGCTTCATAGAAACATTGCAAACAAAAAAGTCTAATGGCATTTTGTTCTTTGATCAGTCGATTTCGAAAAAAAATAAATGGATTTTGTTCCAAATTGGATGCGTAATTCCACAAGAGCGTACGAAGATGACAGTTTGAAAGTTGCTTTGAGGATGGTCAGGGACTTGACCTGGTTTCTGAATGTAAACAGGTTGACTACTTTCACTTTGCCTATGTTTTGGCAGGTAAAGGTTGTGGTTGGCGTACGTTCGTACAGTAAACATAGAAGGTGACGTGTGGTAGCAGTAGTGTTTGTTTATGTACGGAACTACCGAAAGTGACACACAATCGGTAGTGTCGTCAGCTTGTTTTCGACAAAACGATCTCCGTGGGAAATGGTCAGAGACAAAAACGTAAGAAACAAAAAATGATCCAAATACCAAGATCTACCACTGGTTTAAATTAATATAATGACTTCCCTTCCACCCAACTTCCCAACACACCAGATTGTTTTCGCTTTTTATTTTCTTTCGCTTCCTAAATTTTAAGAATGCTTTTCCCTTTATACTTTTCGGAACTGCCCTACGTGTTTGTTCGAAACTTTGCGATTTCTGACCTATAGAATATCAGAGAGTGGAGCTAATGTATTTCTTGTTGGTTGAGCTCGCCTTAGGTCTTAACTAATTACTGGTACGTATCACGGAAGTTGATAATCACTTTTTCTTTTCTAACAAAATTACAACCTTTGCTTTTTACATTATGCATTGCGTTTAACACCGGAAAGTATTTATTGTAATTATTCATCCATCTCCCAATATTTTTATGAAATTATTAATCTCACCAGTCAGTAATGCCGATATCACTCTTTAAGTGTGTATGAAAGAGAAAGAGAGAGAGAAATACAACATTACAGTTCCCATTTAAGACTTCCGTAAAAAAAGCCCAATTAAAATGTCATTAAAAACCCATGAGAAGAGTTATCTTCGTGGTTTGAGGTTCAACTCGTTCCGGCTCCAAATTGCTGATGCTATCATTTCTTTTCCCTTGTGAATCATAATTCAAAATGCTTTGGGTATTTTCTTCCAGTGACTTCGTTTTCTTTGTTTGTATTTATTATGTTATTTAATTGTTCTACTGGTACTTCTTTATGAATACTTACATTGACCTTTCTAATCAGTTTTGTATATACACATTTCTGCTGCTTGTATTTCTTGTAAAATGTTTGGCTATGTTGATTTATCCATGTCTGATACGTATTGCCATAGACTTACACTGTTGAATTATCGACTCTGGCCTTCTTAATTTTTCAGTTTTCAGCCAGAAAATAAAATCTTGATTCTTGTTCCAGAGATCTAGTTTTCAGTACTTTTCTTAAGCGAATACATCAACAAAATGTGATTTTCTAAAATTTTATGCCTTGACTTATATCAATATTAGAATATTTTAAACTTCACTGCGATATCTCCTTTAGTTTCCTAGTTATGGGATCTTACATCCGGATTTTGGGTCTTTAAGTCTTCTGTGCATTATCTCTCTCTCGCTCACTCTGTCTCTCTCTCTCTCTCTCTCTCTCTCTCTCTCTCTCTCTCTCTCTCACGCACATACACACAAACATTAATACATCCAAATTCGGGGGAAGATTCCGAAATATCTTGCCTTGAGGAAAAATTCCTACTCCCAGGAATCGATCTCGGGATCCCTCGTACAGCAGGCAGGGTTTGTGAATATTGCACGTTACTGCAACTACAGTTACCAACTTTGTTGGAAGTCGATCTGCTTGCTGAGTTACTAGACGCTGACCTAAGACCACAAGCTCGCGGACTTAAGAGGTCCCGAGTTCGAATATCGGTTAGGGTACTAAGTTGCTTGGATAAGGGTTTTATTTCGAGAGTTTCTCTTATCCTAACTGATGAATGTCGGGTAACTTTCAGCTGTAGGGAGCCCTGGTTCATTTGAGCATCTTTCATTCATCGTCTGATATGACATGGCTGGTTAAAGTATTGCGACGCCGGGCTACCGCATCCCACTAGCACGGCGCGTAACAGACACTCAAGTTCAAGCTTCTCCGTACCACTGACACTAGCAATCACGTGAATCATGTAGTAACACAAAGGGTTTTCCGGAGCATTCGAGGAGTGTCCGGCAGTCGGCTTGTTTATAGACGTTCGAGAAAACTATGGCTACGTCATCGCCGGTATAAAAGCTTGCTTGTTGAGTGATTATAGCGTCTAAGTTAGTATATGAGAGACTGCAAAAGTGAAGAAAGACAGTGAAAGGACTGAGTCAAGGTTACGAAAAACAGTTGTGAGTTGTAATATCACGATTTAGAAGAAAAATAAAGTGATAGAAGAGTAACTGGACTGATTTTGCTATTTTGACACAGTACAAAAGGAAAAAATGTTGGTCCTCTTGGCTTTCCTTACAAACGAATTTGTCTCCTGAAATTTTAAATTTTCTTAAATACGTAGGAAATACATAAAGCTTAGTTTAACATGGGTTAGATAAGGTCTTGGAATTCTATTCCATTCCATTGTTGAACTATTGTGCGAAAACTGTGAGATAAGCCTTAGATCCCCCACGCTGAACTGTTTCAGGGCGTAATGCAAAAGGATTATGTTACTTAACATGCCGCTTGTGTAGGGTTTTAAGTTGGTTTGCCCCAGACGGGAAATCGGAAATCGAACTCCACTAGACTGAGATCCGTCTACTAGTAACCGACATTAATATTGCATTGCAGGATATCCCGGATCCCTGGCTATGTCCCCGCTCTATCAATTGCTTCGCGGGCAACCGCCCATTCAGCATGAGTAAACACTTGTGTATCCAAAACGGTTCTCTTCCAGCCAATTAACACATTTAAATGATGTTTTTAATCTTCTACGAAGGCAACATGGCAATAAATATGCTATCATGAAGAATCTGCAATGTTTAGCTTATGTTACTGAGAAATTTTGCAAGTATATTCTCTGTTTTATATTGCAATATTCACCAGAATCGTTTGTAAATGTTATATTATTTAAAACGAAAAAATAACGCATATAATAATAATAATAATAATAATAATAATAATAATAATAATAATAATAATAATAATAATAATAATAATAATAATAATAATAATAATAATAATAATAATAATAATAATAATAATAATAATAATAATAATAATAATAATAATAATAATAATAATAATAATAATAATAATAATATTCGTAATAATAATATTCGTAATAATAATATTCGTAATAATAATATTCGTAATAATAATATTCGTAATAATAATATTCGTAATAATAATATTCGTAATAATAATATTCGTAATAATAATATTCGTAATAATAATAATCGTAATAATAATAATCGTAATAATAATAATAATAATAATAATAATAATAATAATAATAATAATAATAATAATAATAATAATAATAATAATAATAATAATAATAATAATAATAATAATAATAATAATAATAATAATAATAATAATAATAATAATAATAATAATAATAATAATAATAATAATAATAATAATAATAATAATAATAATAATAATAATAATAATAATAATAATAATAATAATAATAATAATAATAATAATAATAATAATAATAATAATAATAATAATAATAATAATAATAATAATAATAATAATAATAATAATAATAATAATAATAATAATAATAATAATAATAATAATAATAATAATAATAATAATAATAATAATAATAATAATAATAATAATAATAATAATAATAATAATAATAATAATAATAATAATAATAATAATAATAATAATAAGATTTAAAGCTTTCACGGCGCACGTTATTTATTACAGTTTCACGGGCGATCAGCCGTGTGAGGTTAAACCTCGCCCCAGAAACTGTAATAAATAATAATAATAATAATAATAATAATAATAATAATAATAATATCATCAATAATAATATTACCATTATTATTATTATTATTATTATTATTATTATTATTATTATTATTATTATTATTATTATTATTATTATTATTATTATTATTATTATTATTATTATTATTATTATTATTATCATTATCATTATTATACAAGGAAATAGGCAATAAGATAATTTGTACAAATGCTTATCTCAACTAATAAGAGTCTGCAAGAATGGTTACTATGAGAGTAGAGAAAGTCATGTGAGTGCAACACATCAGATTTTTTTATATGTTAAGTGTGCAAAGAGAACGGAATCTCAAAGCTTTAAAATATTTGACTATCGCACAAAGCCTACTGTTCCCGATATTCCCTTTGCACCTACAAGGAAATAAGCAATAAGATAATTTGTATAAATGTTTATCTCAACTAACACGAAGAGGATATAGGAATAAGAGTTTGTAAGAATGTTTACCACAAGAGTAGAGAAAGTCTTAGGAGTGCAACACATCAGATTTTTGAACTTGAACTACGCATTCTAGTTTTTAAATTGCCACATTACGCCATCTAGTATAGAAATATTGAACTTTACAGTACGTACTTTAGGAGGCAAATTTGACATTGTTTCATGTAGAAAAATGATAATATTCAAGTAAAGTTACATTTATATCGCCACTCTCACTATAGAAGTGTCAAGTTCAACAGCCTATAACCAAAAATATAAAGAAGATAACACAATAACATGGTTCCGGCTCGCAGAATTGAGGCAGTGCATCCTGTTCTGCCCTTCTTTGGAACATTCATTTCTGATATAGCTTTTCTCATACGGAAGCTTCTTCTAACTTTCCGGGCTTCCATGCTGCTGAGTTTTTCTATTCAGAACGGGCAGTTTTCCGGGCTTTTAGATGATTTATAAATTCTACGCTCTTAAAATCAAATTTTCTGGATTTACTTTGTATTCCTGGTTTATTTTTAATATCAGAGAAGTTGTTGGAAAGTGACTTAGCAGTGCGAAGCTTATTGAGGATGAGTCTGATCATTTTGGATTATGTTCCCATTATTTGGCAGCTTGGTTCCGAGATTCAAGAATCTAATTTTTAATACCAGGTTGTTTATTTTCACCTGAAAATGTACAGGAATTGAAATTAACTTTAATGAACAATATAAGAATCATTATTGAGATATAATTTGCATCCATAACTGTCCTTAAAATTATATTGAATTAATTGGGAGATAAAAAGTTAGCTGTCATTTTGCCCCAAACGAGACATGCCTGTCTGCGCCGCAGTGTGGTCAAACAAAAAATAACTCAGAAGGCAGAGTGGTAGATAGATCCCTGATGTCACCATATGTTATTCTAGAACATCCGTTTACGCCTTCGTTTTACATAAAAAACCTTATGTGCAATGCATGTAACCATACAGTTCAAACAACTAAATTACGAATATTTTGTTTGTGTTGCTTGATTGCACGTTTGCTTTGCGATAATCACAGAGTCCGCCCACAATATGTTGACACAACTGTAACGAGCGCACGGATTATCAACACAGTTGTAGATACCAATATTGGTAAGAAAGTTTCACACAATTTTCTTAGCAGAATCCATCTGTCCCCAAGGCCGTTTGCCCCATCGCCACCCTACATTTTTAAAGTATCCTAAATGCACAGAAAAGCATATTTATAAAACGGAGGTAGGTGGGTAAAAATGTTTCGTTCTTTTTTGTTTTGAAAAACGTCTTGAGAGTTTGGATTACATCATATGTTTAAGATATTTTCATAAAACACGCATCTTAAATTTTCTGAAAGTAAGACATGAAGTCCCTCTTATTCTAAATGTATGTCAGAGAATTTTTTCTGACCGGGAAAATATGTGATGCTCAGCAACTTATTCACGAAATATATACACATTTATATAATATGATTAAAAACACAATTTAGTTCAAATAAGTTTGTGCATTAGCCATTTCCAATAATTTATAATTCTTTTAAATGCGAAATAGGTAGTCCTTAGTTTTTCGTAGTCATGTTGAGAGTGGAATGTTTCAAGATCTGACCATCGCTTGAGCCTCGTGTTATTTTAAGAGTGAATTCTAGAAGATATAAAATTAAACGATATGGAGCACAAAAAGTTATGCTGTTTTGGAACAGGTATTCGCTTGCTGTAGAAAAAACAATTAAAAATCATTGGTTTAGTTAACTCCGAGTGTGAATGGCTTTCAATATTTAATTTAAATTTTCAGCATTCTTTTAAATATCAAGAAGTATTACATATTATCATCCCCTTTCTAATATAATGGTAGGTTGTAGCCTAATATATAATGCAAAAATCATCACTTAGTCTTAAAATTTCTGTTTCTAATCTATTACATGCAGATTAAAAATGAAGAAGAAACTCCAATTAATTGTGCAATACAATGACATTTTGTAGGTGGGGTAGTTCGAATATTATTAAAGTTATTGTCTTTAAACCTGAAGTTGATTTTTAAAGGTCCTATTTACAAAGTATTTTCGTTTTAGGATTTCAAATTGTATAAATAAAAAACCGTTTATAATACTAGCATAAAATGACATATTACAGATACGAAAATAGGCTAAGTCAAATGCGCATTTTATACATTGAAATAGAAATATTTTTCTAACTGTGGAAAAAACCGATTGTGAGTTTACATTTTGGCTATTTGGATATCCAAATGCGACGTTTAAATTGTGTAGATGCAATTACTGGATGAAATTTAAAGAATTGTTTTTTCATGGTCTTGTTTTTTAAATATTTGACACTTCAAAGTTGTTTTCGTGATGCTATTTTTCTTAAGTTTCTTTGAAATTTTTTGTACACGTTCTTTAAAGAAGTTTCTTGATGTCAACACACATTTAGCTTAAGTGTTTTTAGAGTTTTAGAAATAAAACTATGCGTTTATTTCTTCCAGGAGAGGTTTTAATGTAACACAAAATCTAAGTTTGGTCATAACCAAATACATTAGAGAAATGCTATTGTAATCTAAGGATTAAGACTCTTCACATATTCATCTCGGTGAGATTTTACATTTTGATTCATTTTTGAAATTTGTTTTCTTGGAAGGTATGCAACTATTATAATTGTGTTGAAGAAATATATAACAAAATATTCAACTAAGTAAGCTGAAAGTTCAGTATGGTGTACCATTTAAAGAGTGCATATTATACGTTATAATACGTAATTGACAGGTTTCAAAACATTTATGTTGTGGTAGATATGGTACAAGGAGACAAAAAATGCTGAGAAAAATGGCGTTTAAAATCACTATTTATATTATATGTCTCATTAGTATTCTTTGAGTTGTTTGAATGCCCACAAGGCGTATAATAAAAAAGTAAGCACTGAATTTAATTTGACAAAATACTTTTCTTATGCTAAGTTTAGATAATATTTTTAACTGAATAACCTGCATAATACTATTGCCAAAAGTAAACTTCAACTCTTGGCCTTCACCAGTTGCAACAAATTAACATTAGCTCATATTAATGAATGTGTATTTGTTAAAGTGGTATATCCTGCTTCAAGTTTTGCTTCACGTGGTGATGTGTTCCAGTTCTGATATTGGGCATTCTTGAAAGTTACACCCCTTAAAGTGTCGGAATCGATAGCTGCATAAACCGCAGGAGTCCACTTTCAACGAAAGCGCAATTCACGGTTCTTCGATACTGTACACATCATTTATGTTCGAGTGGCTATGATTTCACATTTACTGTTATTTTTCTCAGAAAAATTCCCCTAAAACAAAGCATTAAATGAGTCTGAATATACGCTGTTCCCCTAAAATTATGAAACAAAAGCGGAAGATTAACAACGAATTACAAAACAGCTTGTTTTCTATACATGCTGAAAGCTTTTAATACATTTTCATTTTGCCAAACAGCTCTTTGCATCAAAAAGAGCAATATTTAATGAACTGTTGTGATAAACGTGTTAAAAATATAACGCGAAATTGTTTACATTTAAAAGAGGCAACAAGAGTCAAAATTGTTATTTAATGTAGATCCTTACAGCCTTTTATTTTTAAATTTAAAGGGCAGATGTATTAAATTTAATTGAAATACAATTGATGTTTGTGGTAAATAGAGATTGCACATTTTTAGAATGAATTATGAACGACGTGGAAATAATATGAGTGATTCAGACAGCCTGGCTCCAATTTGATAATAGGCTGTATTATTTCAACTACTTTTGTGTAAGAGTGGTCACAGTATGCAAATACTAAACCGATAAAATAAAATAAAACCTTTAAATGTTTAGTTTACTGTTGAATGAAAGCTTTACGTAATTGTTGTGAACAATTGTTTTATAAGACCGATGTTTAATGAACTAAGAAGGTTTCTCACCATGTTTAACATCCGAAGGAACATAATTAATTCTGCATGATCGTCATTTATGACGTCATTAGAGCAGTATGACTTTGAAGAATATTTAGGTTTAATAGAAAATGCATAAAACCTAAGAAAACCTTTGGAACAACAAATCTGAAAGAGAGTGAGAGAGGTAGAACAGCATAACTCAAATTATTTGGGACATTTGAATATTAAATTAAACATAATTATTTTGAGTTTTGCGAATACAGGCTAAAAATTTTCCATTCATGTACTTAATGTAACTGGGGAAACAAAAGTGGACCAAAGGCTGCTATAGCAAATATACAGACATCCCTAAAATATTTATTCACATAAAAATGTAATATTTCATGCAGTATTCGTAAAAAAGGTTTTCGCTCTTGGTCGCTTGACTTTTATTAATATACTTTGAGGTGTAATTTAGCTATTCTTTGGTTTCTCGTGAGGCCAGGCAAAGAATATGCAATACCATTCTCGTCGCAGCCCACTGCAATTTTCCGGTTTTAGAAATAAGTATTTTGTTTACTTTAAAGGGGAAAAGGACAGAAAATATTTGAGAGGCGTGGGGGAGGGGGAGCTTTGGTATTATTAAAAATTTATTACGAACAAATATTGTGAAAATTTCAGGATCTCCATATAAAGTTACTTATATGCAAGGGATTTTCTGAAACTGGGTTATTTATTAACTTTTTCTTTCCAATAGATAATTTAAACTTTTCATAAAGTTCCTTAAGAACTAAATTTCATAAAATTGTTCCCTATTAAGCCATAGGAGTGATTTAAATGTATTGGCATTGTTCATTAAGATAATAAATTAACTTCTGTAGATTACAAAGTTCTTAAAACTGCCAAAAGTTGAGATTAAATAAGGGCTACTGCAGACTAAAGGTTTAGGAGGCTATCGATGTAAATTTTAAGCAAAGTTGGAATATTATTATTATTATTATTATTATTATTATTATTATTATTATTATTATTATTATTATTATTATTATTATTATTATTATTATTATTATTATTATTATTATTATTATTATTATTATTATTATTATTATTATTATTATTATTATTATTATTATTATTATTATTATTATTATTATTATTATTATTATTATTATTATTATTATTATTATTATTATTATTATTATTTTTAAATCTGTACGTGTAAAGATTCGCAAATTCTTTCACGCATAGAGACAACGAAGCTATTAGGCACTCCGCAATAAAGAACCCTTTAATGAAGCGAGGGAACTGTTGGGGCAAATATGCCATAAGCTTCATAATACTGTCTGTATAAGGGTGGAATGTATGATCATTTTATTATTACTTTCTCTTATACTAAGTAGGAGAAGTATTGTATTCCACCCAAAAATTTGGCCTCGGTTTGAGGCCCCCTGAATAAAAAAAAAAAAAAAAACATTTTTACTAAAAGTCTGTAAATACATGTATTTATGTGTGTGTCTGTCAACAGCATAAAACAAAAACAAAGTTGGTATTTAGGTTTAATATCCTCCAAGGACGCGACACGAAGGTTTTTAAGGAATTTCTTGCAGCTGAACTGCCCTTTAAGTGGAAAATGTTTCCAAAATGTTTATTTTCTCAAAAATTCTAACGATTTTGATTAAAATACCATATGTTTGAACTATTTTTATGGTAAATGAAATGTATATATTCAATTTTCTGTCTATTGCCCATTTAGTCCTGTTTTCTATTGATTACTTTTGCATAACTGGTAAACCGTAAGAGATAGACCAAATCTTACTATACAAAAATGTAGATATCATTGATATGCACATTTTTTGTGTAAGTGAACCATTTCGGAGATATTCCTTATTATTTGTGAGAGTTTTGCAATATGTTTCGCAAATGGAAGATAGTTATTCATTTCTTTGTCTCTTGGCGCTGCAAAGAGAATTCAATTTCAAAGCCTTCATATAGCGATCAGCTTTAAAATATTTGAATATCGCTGAAAGCCTACTGTATTCCATATTCCCCTTGCGCCTATAAGAGACTGAGCAATAAGGTAACTTCTGCAAATGTTTATCTCAACTAACATGAAGAAGATAGAGGAATAGGAGATAGTTGGTACAAGGGTAGAGAAAGTCATGTGAGAGCAGCACATCAGATTATGTATTCCAGTAGTTGGCGCAGTTTTCTTCTGGTGTAGGTTTATCGTGCTAATGCTAGAGGTAGAGAAATGAATGGGGACCCACCACGTCGATCAGCTGGGACAGCTTCAGTTTGATGCAGACCCGAAGCACGTCCGAGGTGTTGACGACTGGCCGCACTAGCTTGTTGTAGTTGGAGAGTAGATCGTCGTAGAGACGTTTGGCGTCGGGGTTGCCGGCCACGGCGCCGTGTACCACGAGTGCTGATAGCAACCATGCCCGCAGAGTCTCGCCAGCACTGGGTCGCTGCAGCATCTTCGTCTCACACACAAACACGCATCACGATAACCGTGCCTGCCTGCCTGCCAGCCACACAACACTTGAAACACCACTACCGCCTGGCTGGCCGCAGTACTGTCGTGCGTTCCTCTCACGGCATACCCCGGAACTACGAGTACGGGGTGTGTATCAAAGACGTGGGGGAGGCTGCGCGCAAATCTGGTCGCTGGACCTGCTCCGCGGAGAAGGCCGAAGTGCGCCGAAGTAGGTAAGCGTCCAGCGTTGCCAACCCGCGCTTCAAGCAATTCGCGAACTGGCGGGCGCTATCTCATCCATCCCCCACCCCTAATATCTTTATAGCCTGCGTGTTAGTTCTTTACGAATTAAATTTTTAAATGAGTGGTTGGATGCGAGTCACTTACTTACCTTTAAGGCAACACTGGCACACAGAGGCAAAAACGACAATCAGATGAGTACGTTAAAGTCATAACTCACATTATCCAAAAGCCTGAATGTTACTAAGCAACCAAAAACGAATTTGTGTTGCTTAAATTCAATTTCCATTTGAGTGGAAGCTATTATTACGAAAAAATATGCCTAAATATTAAAAATTAGCTTTGAAATTGTGTTTATTTGTGAAAGAATTAAAATTATTGGCCTTTAAATAATGCATCATATCAGTTTTGATGGTAAACGTTGAATGTCACCAACAAAGGGAACTGGCTGACCACTGAAATAAATCAAATAATCAATTAAATTAATTAGATAACGGTTTAGGAACGTCAAGGCTTATTTTATCTTTGCAACTTGATAGCAACTTCCGCTGGCAACTTTGCTAGTTTGGCTTGGCTTCTTTTCCACATTTCTGGAGCAACTGCACGTTTCCGTGGTGCAATAGTTCTCAAAAATCTGTAACTTTACACTTAATTTGTTTGTATTTCTTCTATTTCAAACATCTCAGCCTTGTCTGAATAATTGTTATTACCATTATCTCTCACTAAAACACTGACAATGACATGAACCCGCACCACACAAAACTTTGCAGTTAACTGTACTCTTGTGTTTTCTTCGAAACCTAACATAGAGAAGCAGAGCTGTTTGTCATTCTAACATAAAATATTTGCTGACGTGTTAATTATGAGTAGACTAGTTCACTGAAACTTCGCTGAAGGTCATTCCTCAAGAACCAACGCGTAACCTATACATGCATCACATAGGCCCGAACATTGGCTGTAAGAGCGCTATGAAAGCAGTAACTACGTTTCCATGGAGAATTCAAATCTATTTGAGCTCTCATTTTCCGGAATGAACACTGCACAGAAACCTTTAACTGAATCCTTGGATCTGATCCTCTTCAACTTGGGATTGGATCAAAATCTTGTTGTATAGAAACACCTACCTTTTTCAAATCGATTTGAATCCGCCAAAGATACTAACTTTTACTGTACTGTCGTTTTATTTTCTTAGCGAAAACGGTGCAATAAAATACAACAAAGCCTTAAAACCTACTTCAAAAATGCAGAAAGTGTATTTTTTACAGGTTCGCCAACACTAAACATATGACCAACTAAAATATAAAATTATTTATGCATGGAAAGAGGGATCGTATTGTGAATGGGACTGGACTCAAATCGATTTAAATTCTCATGGAAACGCAATCAGTTAATGTTTGTCTTAGGTCATATACGAAAAAATTCCTAAGAAACAGAAAGACAAATATTTCAATTGCTTTTTTCTCAAAGCTAAGTTTTAACCTATGTGCCCTTCTTACGTCGACCGCCTCAATTGCGGTTTTGCTTTCTGTCCACGCCCAAACTGAAGGATTGAAATGTCGGGCTCATGAATGCTAACAGCGCGTACAATTTTTTGACCTCATCTTCCCTGTGCGCTCTTTGAAGCAAAATCTAAAGTAATGTTTTGATATCAAGCCTAATTTTGTATTTTGGTGTTGAATAATATGCATTCAAGAAATACAAAAGGTTTAAAGGCTACACTTCGTTTAATATTGATTCCAGAAACTCTATTAGAGAAAGAATAGACAAAATTTAAACCTTTACATTTTCAATTTTTGTAGTTTCACATATGCTTCAATTTTCTTTGTTGGACAATTATTTCCTTAGTAAATTAGGTAAACTAATATAATGGTATAATTATGTTAAAATATTTGACAAAGTGTTCAGATAAATTAGTTGAAATTTGTATAAATTGGTAATTTCAGTATTTTGTCAGTTCTATGGCCAGAAAATTCCGGATACTTACATATTTAATCCATATTTAATAGAACAATTTTTAATTATGGATATAATTTTGTAGACAACGCCTCCTAGATGTAACATGTGAAGTTCTTCAAATTTTTCATTACTGCAACAATTCTGGAGACAACAGACAACGATTTTAAACATATTGTACTTGTAAATCGTATCCGATATTACTTATGGCGTTATTAATTTAAAGGTGACAATTGAATGACAGTCACTTAACAATAAGTAAACGAAAAAGAAAGCACCAATGCAATAAAGGTATTCAAAGGAGGCCCTTTAAAGTGGTTATATTTAAATAAAGCTACTAGTAGCAATAGTTTCCCAATAAAATGGCCTCGTTTTCCATTTGGAGCGTTTGAACTCTGCAGCACAGTGAACCATATTGGCATATTTTATGTATTAAACAAGTGCTAAGTTTTTTTATATGTGACGCAACCGACTACACGGTGGTCACTCAGCGCTACTATGGCTGACACAACATTTAATGGTGGATGGCAGGAGGAATTGGTGAACACAACATCCAATCATGCCTTGCGGTGTTGTATAGTAAAATACGCTGTGAAATTACGCTATTAAGCCGGTGATATAAATATCATTTACGCCCACAGACTTTATTTGCAGTTACAGGAAAGAATGGCAGTGGTCATCTATAATTCGCCGTTAAATTTTGTGTCTGCCTAAGGTTAATATTCTTCTTTAATGTGCGTAAAATAAGCGCATAGCTTTAGTTATAATTGGTACATAGGCACGTATTTCTACAGGCGGAATATTTAATAACATCTGCTGAATATTATATTTTAGTTGGTCAAAAGTTTGAGATTTACCTACGGCCAATTTTTAAAATTTCCCGGAATGATATTCAAATGAGCTAAATCTGGAGAGTGAGGAGTCCAGTCAGTTATGTTATAAAAATAAATATATAATAAATAAATATCACCTTGACAGGGTAATAAACTAGCAAGAAAGACCAACTAAATCGAAATATACGTGAAAAAATTAGGCTGTCTCATAACTGTTTTTTATAGTTTAGCTTATAGTTTTATGTTTTCTTAATACTATTTATAGAGTACTATGAAGTTGCACCATGTTCTAGCAGTCAGCAGTTTAGAGTTACAAGGCTTTAAAACTGAGGTAACAAAGTTTGAGGTTAGAATCCTTCTAAAGTGCTACTGAAAACAACAATGCTGTTGGCACAAATGGAAAAATATGTGAAGTTTTCGTTAGTGATTTGTGCAAAAATGATTCCAGCGTTTCAGTAAGGGAGATGAAAGCATTAAAGATGAATCACGTTGTGGAATATTGGGAAATGTATGCAGACTTTGGAAGAAAATACACAGACTACCACTTGAACGTTGAAATAACTGCCTTTTCTTCTTCTTCTTCTTCTTCTTCTTCTTCTTCTTCTTCTTCTTCTTCTTCTTCTTCTTCTTCTTCTTCTTCTTCCCTCGTGGTTTTGCTTTCACCGGTTCCTGTCTCAAATTTGTTCCCTCCATTGTTTTTTTCTTTTTCTTCCAATCGTCGTACCTCCTAGGCTTATAATTTAAAATTGCTATCATACCCACAACAGATTACTATTTGTTTAAATCCGTGGCTCATTAGAAGAAATTTTGCACACAATAAAGTAGTGAAAATGGGTATCGACGAATTCTTGGCAACAAAAATTAGAAAGGGGGTGGAACATTTCGCTGAAAGGTGGCTCAACAGTATAGAATAGGTATGGGCAAAATCGGCTCAAAAGAGCCACTTCACTGCTGTTCAGCTTCCGACACGCCTCATTCAATATGGCGTCGTCGAGACGTCTGTTTCATGAAGAGTGGCCAAGACAATTTGTTCGAAGTTACAGCAACAGGAAGGTTTGCTTTTCAATATGCAGATTTCATTTGTAAGCATAAGTGCTTCAATATCAAACGCCACTTTGATGAGAAGCATAAATCAATCTTTGATATTACTGGCATTTATTTGCAATTTGAAAAGGTACTGTCTGAATACTCGTATTAGTAAACATAAAAGGGACGATGTTTTTGTGGGTTTAGTTTCTTATTGGTTTATTTAAAATAAGCTATTGTATTTCATGTTTCAAAGCTTGATCATAATATTGAGTTTAAAACTAAACAATTTATTATGTTGATCAAATAGTTTTAAATATTTTAAGGCTAAATAGCAGTGGAACTTTAGGCTTTATTTATAATGAGAGAGAAACAATATGCTCATAACCACAATATAATTATTGTATGCAAAATGTTTAACATAAACAGAATAACTAATACCAGCGTAGAAATTATCACTACCACGCAGATGGAACGAAGCCACCACTACGCTTGTATCAAAACAATTTCTAAGCAATAACATGAAACTAATAGCGTTCAGGAAATATACACTATGAAGCAAATTTTACTTGATAATATCCTAGAACAAGTGCCACATTTTCAGTATCTTGTCATATATACAAGTGATTGCAAAAGTGCCGTGAGGTTTGTGGAACAATTAAAGGAACCTTTAAAAATAAAGTAAGAGAGGAAACAATACCAAAATTATACTCCTCTATGCCAGTATCAGTAACCTAAAATAGAAGTGCAACATAGATCGACAAGGAGAAATTTACGTCGAATCAAGAGCAATAAAAGAGAAGATTTTAAGTTTTATATTCAAATAAGTTGTCTTCGCGCCCTCTCACGTACTACTGGTACTAAAACCCTAACCCTTCCTATATAACCAGTCTTAAGTTACGAAGTTTTAACGCTACACAAAAGTAATGTATTTAATAAGTTGGGAAACTAGCTACAAATAATTTAAGTTGGCAACACCGAAAGCGTCGACTGTGCCCCACCCTCTGACTGCCCACGCGGTTGCGAATCCATCTAACAGCAACGGCGTCAGGAGAAGGTGGGAGGGGAGGGGTGGGGAGGGGAGGGCGTCCTTGCGTCGGAAAGGTTACATACAATTGGATTCCGAAAGTGCCAGTGAGTTTCAGCTGTTTAACACCGCTGCTGAAATGTTTCAACACATTCTTCTAGAAAACGGAAATAGCGTTATTCCATTTGTACGCTAATCCATTCTTGGAAAAGTTAGTAGTGGAAATCCACTGTGTCAAGACTAGGCTCTGAAGGAGGTCAGGAACATGTGGCTGTAATTTCAGTAAATATTGTAAAAGATGTTTGAATTCCCCGTAAGTTTTCTTCTTTTTGTTTCTTTTTTTTAATATTCCTTTTTATTCCAACTTCAACGTAGATCATGTCTGTCTTTGGAGTAATAATTTGTAACGATTTTTAATATATTGTTGATGTTACTGTGAGACAAACTTAGAAGTGCTATTTATATTTTATTAATCTTTGTTGGAGTGAAAGTATTTACGAAGTTTTATTACTTGCGGCCTAGCATCAGTCTGAGAGCTATAAGATTCTAGTACTGTTGTCACAGGGATCTATTTTATAGATGAAACAATCAATATCGTTTTAATAAATGTTTTGAATAATTTATTAACACTTACTCAAGATGTTCGTTGCCAGGAAAGCTTCAAATCATACTTTATTAACACTTGTAAATCATTATCCTTCGCATGAAACAGTTCTACAATTTTCTCGCTAAATATGGCGGACTTCTTCGCTAACAAACAAAATAGCTAGGCACAGTCAATGATTGTGAAAAGTCAATGTTATTTTCTAATCCCGCCGCACTTGATTGATCTCAATTATTGACGAACACGTGAACAGAAGAAGTCGGCCTAACTGCCTATAATTTAACATGATTATTTCAGGGTGCTTTCTGTTGCCTCTTATTTACAATTTGAATTATTTCAGAGGGCTTACACAAAAGTACTGCCTCAAATTACTCAACAGCAATTGTCTTCACGCGCGTAACGGTGGTTTTCAACTTTGGGTGTCTATTACTTTGGAATGACTTATTACATTAAATTCACGCACACAAATTCACACTTTCATTCATACTTCCAGACCCTAGAGAGGATGAGGAACAATCCTAGTAAAAGAAAAATTCCCAAACTCCAGCAGGGAATCGAACCCGGTATCCCTTGTACAACAGGCAGGTGCTCCACCCACTGAGCTACGGGTGGCTGCCTCTAACTTTTGATTTAGTCCGAAAGTAATTTTTACATCTCAAATTAAATATCTTCCCGTTCTTTTTTAACAGCGTTTAACCCTCGCATTTACCACAAACGGCACCGCAGGCGCACGCACAATTCTCCTTCCTTACATACTCTTATCTATGAAGACCAGTAGAATGCCTCCCAAGTGGAGGAGAGTGTACCTACATCGAAGTATGCAATTGACTTATTTCTGCAAACATTTATATGCGTTGACATAAAGTACACAAAAAAGTTACTTTTTATATTATTAGTTTATGAAACAATTAGTAGAGAAAGCTATGAATGTAACATCGGATGTATACAGATATTTATTTTTTAACTTGCCTCTTTTCTTTTGGAAGTAAGAATCAAATTGACAGTCGTTTCAGAAATAAAATTTTCCAGACCATCAAACCGTAACAAACCAGGGATTTAACGAAGGCAATTGCAGACAGAGAATCCCAATGCGATTAGCTTTAATGACGTACGCTAAACTTTTAACGACGAAAAGTCTTGAAATTCCAGTATACCTACCCTGAGAATTTCACTAATGATATTGCTAAGTTCCACGGATTTATACGCAATCGAGAATAATTAATGTGTCATGAATTTCACAACAGAACTGTTGGAAGGAATTTCCCAGACGCTGTACCTCCATAATGTTGGTGCAGTATTTCTCATTTGTTTAAGAACTTTCATTGTCATAAAGCCTTGTTTTGATATCCTTGTTAAAAGTACAAAAATGGAGTTATTTGTAATATGCAAATCCTAATCAGAGTGTTCTAATTAAAAAGGTAGAAGAACTTTATACTGACTTCTAGGTCATCCAAATAATCCCACATACATAAACAACTCATATATAATGAGAAATGTTATAGCAGTAATACAATTTCGGTTTTTATATTGTTCTTAATCACAAAAATGTAGCTGTCGTTAAAAACCATTTATTTACACCTAATGCATTTCATTGTGGAGTGAACATGTATTCCTTGTTACTTTTCTGAATTGCCCAATGGTTATACTTTACCCGAATAGCAGGCCGTCATTAATTTTTTATCTCTTGGCCGTGCGAAGAGAACGGAATTACAGCCTTCATATATCCTTTATTACTTACTGGTTTACGTGCTGAATACAAATCCAATCGACGTTTATATAAAATATTTTAATGGGCTCCTCTTCCGAAAGCTAAACTTTAAAACCTACGTTGTTTTCATTGGTTAGACTATTTTGTCTCCTTGCATTTCTTTTCCATCTGGTTCGAATTACTCTCTTAGATAAAAGCAGGCAATGTATGCCGCATTAGATATACACTCCTGTGTCTAATATTGGATCTGTAAGTTTATTATTGGGGATAACAAGCAATTGTGCTTGTGTAGCCTTTTGTACACCGAGTATATTTGTGTATATCTCTATGGGGAAAAAGTATTCCTAAGTTTTAGATTATTAAAGTTTGCAAAGTGTGTAAGTAGTTTACCATTGGTGTTTAATGTATTTTCGCCACGTTTGTTCATTACCTTTTATTGGTTTGTTTCCCATTCTGGCATTCATATCTCCGGCTATTACTGCACGATTGGGTAGTTTATCATGGAATTGTCGTGTTTGTGCCAAATTGTATTCATCTATACTGACCTTGATTTCCCCACGCTTGTTTCCCTTCTGACCCAGACAATTGTTAGAAGACTGGTATTACCTCTAACATTTTTGTAGGACAGAAGAGAAAAACATGCAAGGACTGATTTATCATCTTTTGATTACTCTTAATTTAGTATTTATTGTAATACAGGATTCTTGCTACTTACTAATTTTTACTCTACTTCTCCAACATTCGAGAACAGGTCGTACAGGTTCTCCTGTACGGTATGTTTATTTGCACAGCACCTACCCTAATTGCGACTTTATCTGTGCAGTAAAGGTGTTGTTCTACGTCTGTTTGTTCCCTTTTGTTGTATTATTAATTTGGTAGTCCATATCATTTGCTTGCTTTCTTCTAGTTTGTATTTCTTGGTTTATTTTCGCATTTTGGTGAATATTGTTCGTAGGTATTTATACTCTGCCACAATTTCAACGCTTCTCTGTCTATGACCCAGATTTAAAAATGTCTTAAGTTTAAAACAATACTAAAAATGAAAAATAGATGATAATAGAGAATGCTCTGCCACCTATCCGCATATTATGAAAACAGATGGACTGGACGGCAGCCTAGTGCCATCTGCGCGACACGTACTGAAGTTTCTATGCTTTAAATTCTCTAGACACGTGTCAAACAAGATTGTATTGTACAAACAAGGCCAAAGATAATCTTCGATAAATATTGTTTCCTGGGGACTTTTAAGGCGCGTTCTTCACCTTACCTATCGCAGAGCGTCATGGCTTGTTGAGAACAGCAATAAGGGAAAATGGAGGTGAGGTTGATGCCTTTGCTTTTTCTGAAAAGATCCAGTGATGCATATTTCTATATAGGTAGTGATTTATAATTATGATGCATTTATGAGAATGAAGATATCTGATTAACTAAATTTTTGCTATAATTGATTAATCAAGTTTAGAAACTACAGGTAAGGATATTTAAGCATACGGTTTACATAAATAAGACAATATATGTGGCAATAAAATAGTGTTACATTTTTGTAATATTCCTATTGTATTCCTGTGATCAACAATAGGTTAGTAAAGGTAAACTAACCAATTATAGTTTTGAGTTAGACGGTAAACGCTCAACCTTATTTCTATGTTTACTTATCTATTCCTTTGGCATTTGTTCATTTATGCATTCACTTGTTTATTTATATACGTACTTATATATTTTGCCTCTATGTAGCAATAAAAATTGATATCGCTTTGAGAATACTATTATGTTTACTTTTTACTTTCTCTGCATTCCACCCAAAAATTCAATGTCGAGATTTCATCGGAAATATATGTTTTGAGACCCCTGAATCCAAAAAATTCATTTCTAGAAAAAGGTCCGTGTGTCTGTCTGTGCGTGTGTGCGTGTGTGCGTGTGCGTGTGTGTCTGTCAGTCTTTGAACAGCATAACTCAAAAACGAAAAGTAGTTTAAAAACCAAATTTGGTATTTAGGTTTGTCTTTCAAGGATGCGACATGAAGATTTTGAAGAAAAAAGCCCCACCCTAAACTACCCTTTACACGGAAAAGTTTTCGAAAATTTTGATTTTCTTGAAAATGGCTAACGATTTTGATTAAAATGTCATATGTTTGAGATATTTTTATGACCAATGAAATCTATATCGTGAATTTTCTGGCTATAGCCCATGTAGTCGTATTTACTCTGGACGACTTTTGCATAACTGTTAAACCGTTAGAGATAGACTAAATCATACTAAACAAAAACGTATATCTTGCTAAAATACACAATTTATGTCGGAATAAATTTTCTTTAGGGTGAACCATTTCGGAGATATTCCTTGTTATGTGTGCGAGTTTCGGAAAACTTAAACTTTCGAGAAACGGAACATCGTTGTTCATTTTTTTTATATGTTAAGTGTGCAAAGAGAACGGAATGTCAAAGCTTTAAAAGATTTGACTATCGTTCAAAGCCTATTGTATTGTAATATTCCCCTTGTAATGCTTTTCTGACCGTATGCATGAGGTGAAACAGGGCCTTTATCCTGAATGGGATTAGGAAGCCGAAGTTTTCCTCCAATTACATTAAAATAGTTGCAATATTCTTGTACGACGTTACGATAATTGTGGTGGTTGAACATTTAAAGTAAATATTAAGGTTAAGCTTTGGAAAGTAATTATTTATTTATGCCAACAAGCTTACTGCTGGTGTGTTTAAACACACAAGCCGTGTGTGGGCAATGTTTAAGAGGTTGAATCAGAAACTGAAAAAGTCAATGCCATAGCCGGGATTTGGACCACAGATCTTCCGGTTATCGAGTGGCTGCTCTAACCATTAAGCTACCATGGCCAACTTGCCAGTGCTGTGTTTCAGGCCACGGTAGAACGTCGAAGGTGCTCAAGAACAAGCTGCCTCACACACTTCTTGTGAATACGTGACTGATAGCAATAGAGCAGGGAAACAAACGAGTTTCCAGAATTTCGCGGGTGCCGGCTTGCTTGTTCACGGCAAGTTCTAGAAAAGGTGCATTTTTTGAGAGAATTCACCGGCCATTCGCTTGAACCATAAAAGCGAGAAAGCATGAAGAGTTATTTAATCCTGAAGAGAAGCAGTTGTATTAAGTGTCGAGTGATTGTACCGACAAAGAGAGCAGTTGTGTGACACAAAGAGAGAACCGAAAGACATAAAAGTCGGTGTCAAGGTTAAAAGAAGGCAAAACAGCTGGGAGTTCCAAGATCATGAAGGAATGTAGAATGTGTTAATGACAGTAAAAGAGAACTGTTTCTTATACTTCAGTTTTAGAAGGAAAATAAAATAAATTAATGTAAGTAATTTTTGTTGTCGGTTTTGTCACATGGTGTCAGCAGTGGGATTTTCAAATGGTCATTTCCTCAGAATACTGATATAATACGTTTATGTAGGTTTCACAACCAATAACACAGGCTAAGAACAATTAATATGTTAATAATTCCCGGCACTTCTACGTCAAGGCCATTGAATAAGCTTCTAATGTTCCCTGTAAAGGGAGTGAAGACTCGGTTTTGATTCAGTCCGCTGCTGTTTCCAGTGATTACGCGCAGTTCGTATTCAACGCAGGCTACTGATGTGGTTTTCTGTGCGGTCATGCCTTCTTTTAGCAGAATTCATTAACAAGTTTATTGTGAATGTGTGGTAACATGGGGAGATGGTAATAGTGTAAAGGATATTGCTTAATACGTAATTATGTTCCTAAACCAACTAGATTTTCGGGCACAAAGTGATAGTTACGTAAAGCTTGGAACATAGAGATCCGTCGGTTTCTGCCCAATACTCACGGATTCTGGGCAACAAGAGGAAAAATAAAGCATACAGATCAAGCACAGAATAGCTACTTGTATAATTTTGTGCTGTATGGCTCTTGTGATTTGTAGCAAAACTGGCTCTGTTTGACTTACTTTATAACATGACTGTTTTTCACATAAACTAGAATTGTATCTCTCAAGTAATAGACCCGAAATGTAATTGTTTATAAACTGTGACCAATTGTGCAAGTAAAACAGTCAGATATGTTTCCTGTTTTCTATTCCCCTGTGACAGCACGGTGGCATCACACGCTGAACTCGTGTACGGTAAGAGTTCAACTCACACGGCACTACCTCTCCTCCCCTGGCATAGTCACTCATGTTTTGTTGATATATCCTCATACCTATAGGAACGCCTTGAGATGCGGATATAGAGGGAAATGCTTATTCTGAGGGAAAACTTCAGTGTTAGCCAGAAACATGAATGGGAACTGCTGCCAGGAAAACACCGTTAGCAGTATGAAAAAGGAATATAAGTATATTTTTAAATATAAGGTAAAAAGTGCGTGATAATGACTTATTCACATGAAAAACTGCACACTGAAAGCTTCCCCGCTAACAATAAAACGATGTTAATGTATTTCTTTTTAAATGATGAAGCCTTTTGTGAAAAATATTGGCACAGTTTAAGATGTTGGTTTATATTTCTTGTTTAAAACCCTGCTATGGTTGCTAGACTAGGCTGCTAGAGTACTATTTTTTGGCCTGTTAACAGTTCGACAAACATCTATTTTACAGAGCATATATTAAAAATATTTTAAATAAAATCGTAATTTGAAATGTGGATTTAATATGTAAATTTACCATTGATGAACATGTTTACAGTTGCGTTATTCAGTGGAATAAAACAAATAAAATTACAGTTATAAAAGAGAAATAGCTGGTTTATAACCTCTGGGATTTGTTTTTGAAATCTTAAATTGATATAATTTACCTTCCCTAGTATAGTTTATGAATTAATTTCACAATACATTGAACTATCGCTTTTCCCCTTATAATAATTGTAATTTCGTACCAGCTGATGATGCTTTTAACATCGACGAATAATCTACTGATGAAATTCCGTTCTCTTCGCACGGCCAGAAGATAAAACAGTAAATAACGGTCTTCCATTTTAGAAGAGTATAAGTATTGCAAAACTCGAACAAATAAAGAGGAAGATCTGCGAAATGCTTCACTACACACAAAAAAATGCGTTTGGACATAAATTGTGTATTTTAACAAGATCTACATTTTTGTACAGTAAAATTTGGTCTGTCTCTAACGGTTTACCAGTTATGCAAAAGTCATCCAGGACTACATAGACAATAGTCAGACAATTCAAGATATACATTTCATTTACCGTAAAAATGGCTAAAAAATATGACGTTTTAATCAAAATTGTTAGAGCCATGTCCGAAAAAATCAAAATTTTCGAAAAAGTTTCCATGTACAGGGTAGTTCAGGGTGAAAATTTTTCTTCAAAATCTTCGTGTGGTATCCTTGAAAGACATTAAACTTAAACACTAACTTTGGTTTTTAACCGGCTTTCCGTTTTTGAGCTATGCTGTCCACAGACACACACATAGACGGACCTTTTTCTAAAAATTCCTTTTTTTTAGATTCAGGGGCCTCAGATTTCCGGTGAAATCTCGACATCGAATTTTTGGGTGGAATACAAATACTTCCTCTACTTTACTATGTGTAGTAGAGAAAGTAAAAATGTGAAAGCGCGAAAGGCTACGAGTTCCCACCGAACACGTCATCAACTTATCTGTAGAATACGGAGAAAATTTTAAACAATGCCTCTGGTAAAAATAGAAAATGTCGAAAATGAGTCACAAAACCTGAAAAACCTGAGGGATGTAAAATGTAACTTTCGTAATTCTAATTTTTTGGATATTTCGAATTTTTTTACTGGCCCTTCAGTTTCTAATTATCCAAGCTCTACTGTATTTAATTTCGAATAAACATAAAAGAAATTAGCATTTTTACACTTTCACTTTAAAGCTGTGTAATATTAGCACGAGTAGAGACCGGCTTATTTTAAAGTCTTTTTAATTACATCTCGGTTCCAGTTAATGAAGCAGAAGCATATATTATAAATATGAAACGGTTGGTTTAAGGCAAATCTGTTGGTTTGCTGTCAGGAATTAACTGCCTTTACCAGATGATCATTGTATAATCCATGTGGAAGCAGGTCAAGCTTTGTATGGCAGTACACACGCAGGGGGTGGGGAGGGGGTATCTGAGGCCGTCTATTCATAGAGGCGAGGGTGCTACATATTAACAGGCTCTTTAGTGCTAAAGGGTAGCTTACTGCATAACTAGCCTGTCATTAATATTCTTCTTTGATAACCGGACATTCATGTTCATTTAAGGATGAAGGTAGGTAGGCATATTAAAATGTTCTACAGACTCAATGTAAAATCTTTACTGTAGTTCGCTGAAGAAACAGCTCTTATTATCTTTCTTCGGTGATTCAAGGTTAGATGAAATACTTTGTTTTCCCAATGTTGCTTTGAACGTCGCAATATCTACCTCGGCACAGCTATTGCGGCTACAATTTTCAAACCTCTTAGCATATCCCATGTTCTTTTTTGTAGGTGAATTACGAGCAGTCTTCACGTGATTACCCTCCCCTTAAGTTTAGTCCGTAAAGTAAGAATTTGGATTCTTCTTGAAGCACTTCTTATATCTGGCCCATACGTATTCATAATGTCAGAGGGAACGGGATAAGAAGCATTCAGAGGCTTCCTCCAATCAGTCTAGGCCACTGGAAGAACCCATTGCACTTTACTGCAACCTGGAGAACGATCGCATGATAAACAAAGGCAGGGCCCATAATGTTTCCAGATTTACTGTGGAGTGCATAAAATTTTGTGGTAATGTTTATCTTACTCCCCACTTTTCCTTCGATCCTGAGCCTGAAACCGACATTTGTTCATTGGTTATAGTTTAACTACCAGACTTTTGACTCCAAACCTATATTAGGCAGACTCATCCAGGGACTGGTGTGGACAGTCGTGGCGGAGCATGCCTTCCAACCACTCAGGTGAAATGTTTTCATACTCGACGATTACCCAGATCTGATATTTGTCGACAGGCTGATACATATGCGTCAGAAGAATCGGCATGTTTTGTTGCATTCACTGTTCGCTGTACGACAAAAGCTGCTAGAGTGTTTCCCCAGCGCCCCTTCGAGACTCTCTGCAACTGCCTGTGAGACTCGCAGAGGTCCTGACGAATGATAAACAAGCGATAGAAAAACAAACTTTTAGAAACAGCAAACCTGAATGTGAAGCATTTACAATTTTATATATCAAGATTCAATTCATTTTAGATCTTTTTATAACTTTGTTTTAATTCTGGCTTTTGACTTTTTGGTATATTTATGTCCATTTCCTTTGTACTATTATCTTTATTTTAGGTTGAAATTTATTTCTGGCTTTTGTCATGATTATAAGGACACTGATGACCAAATAGTTGAGCGTCCTTGAGACCACTGCCACCGCCACCATCCTGAAATTGTTACTTACCCACTAAGGAGGAACATCTGAAAAGCTTTCAATAGTTGGTACAACTGACACCGCCTTGCAGCAGTGCATCAACTCTCAGTGCTTGTCTGCAATCATTAATCAAGGTGAGTAGGAGAATAGGTGACAATAGACAAGGAAGTTCATACAAGTACGCAATACATACCAGCTCATCGAGGCAAACCTTAATCTCATTAGCAATTACTTCAACACGACAAAGAGATAAAGGTCACACGGTGACATTTAGTCTCATGCGGGATTTTCAAAGTTTTTCACTTATTGATTAATATACCTGTTTTAACATCAGCTATATGTGTTGCTGTGCTGTCCTGGAGAACGACTGCTTCAAAAGAATACATACCAGCTTATTATATTTCGTGTTCTCAGAAACAATGCTGTGAATTCCCTTTCTGCACACAGCGCATCTTTCTTTGTGTGTTTTCGGCTTATCTTTTGATGTTCATCTTTAATATTTCTCCGAGCAGTCCTTTTTATTGCCATTTTATTTACATATTAGATTGTCGCACATTTTACCTTCTTCTCTATTTCATAAACGCCCTTTTGTTCCAAATTAATTACAACCTTTGAGATACGAGTAAACGATATCTTAAGAAGTGTAAGGTAAAGAAAAGAAGAAGAGCCAAATGAAAATGAAAGTTGCCTGGTTTTAGCACAAGATGTGCCCTTTAGGTGAAGGGGCTATCACTTGAGCAGAACGTGTCTTTGCATGTTAATGGAGTCTGGAATCGTGGGTCGGAATAATTTGAACTCAAGAAGAAAAGATTTAACCCTTAAAGCGCCCCCCACCAACATCATTTAAGTAAAAGTGCTTGCTTATTGCAAACGGTGGAAAAGTGATCACTTATTTAGAGTATCTATGATGCAAGAGTTCCCAAAGGTCGTGTTTCAGAAATAATTTAATATTACCTACTAGTGGCGAGGGCGCAATAGACTGGTTGGGTATTAGGAGCTTCAATTAATAATGGAGTGCTTCGTCCAATACATGTGTTTGAAGAAGTTGCACCGGGGTGAGCTCTTATATCGCGATGACAGTGGGGAGGTGCTCCATCTTGCTGAAAGTAAATCTCTTCACCAAACATCACTGCAATGCTCCTGAAGCAAGGTTAGCGCCTGTCATCATTGACAATTTCGTTAGAAACTGGTCCTATGATGCCCAATGCTGATATCCTATACCACATTGTTACTTCTGGTGATTAGTTATAATTAAATTTCATCACAACCACCATCATGATATACAATTCGGATTAGACAGTACTTGAGAGGCAGAGTTGGGACTAAAAAACTCAATGCCACAGCATTCCCTCTGAAACGTTGTCCACACACGACTTGTGTGTTTAAAAACACCAGCAGTAAGTTTGTTGGCATAAATGCATAATAAAGACATTACTTGTCTGTTCCGAAACCAAGCAATTCACATCTGATTCTTCCACCTCCTTCATGTTCGTCCGATCTTTCTTTTCCTTTCGGGTTTGGACTCATATAGTTCTTTAGGGATACAGCCGTTCTTCGTCTATATCATATGCTCATGCAATGTCCTCATATACTGATCTATCTTGTGCAGAATTCCTTCAATACATAACTGTTCTCGAAATTCCTGGCCCCTTTTGGAAGGAATTTCTCTTCTGTAAGTCAAGCCTTTAAACCTCTATGTTCATAAATGATTTCATAGTCATTCAAATTGTTAGTATATTATAACTTTCTCTACTGACAAAGAGGAAGAATTGTATTCCACCCAAAAATTCGATGTCGACATTTCACCGAAAATATGTTTTGAGACCCCCTGAACCCAAAACAGGCATTTTTAGCAAAAGCTCCGTCCGTGTGTGTGTCTGTGCATGGCAAATTTTTCAAAAAATTTTATAATCTTGAAGATGGCTCTCACGATTTTGATTAAAATGCCATATATTTGAGATGTTCTTATGACAAATGAAATGTTTATCTTGAATTTTCTGGCTATAGCCCCTGTAGTCGTATTTACTCTGGACGACTTTTGCATAACTGGTGAACCATAACAATTAGACAAAATCATACATACAAAAAATGTAGATCATGCTAAAATAAACAATTCATGTCTAAATAAATTTTCCTGTAGGGTGAACCATTTCGGAGATATTCCTTGTTATGTGTGCGAATTTCGGAAAACAAAACTTTCGTGAAATGGAACATTGTTGTTCATTTTTTATGTCACGTGTGCAACGAGAACGGGATCTCAAAGCTTTAAAAGATTTGACTATCACTCAAAGTCTAATGTATTCCCATACTTTCGTAAACAAAAATTAAGTTTACCTTATAAAGTAACCTCGTATGTAATAATCGAGAGATACGTGTGATGTTTTCATGACAGTAACACATTAGAAAGTCTATTTGGATGTTCACAGTTGGGAGGATAGGGAACGAGAAGTACCAATCAATTTTCACCAGGAGGTTGTAAATGATGTTCCCATCATCGTTACTAAAGTTGGGGCTAAAACGGAACCCTCCTACACCCTGAGTAACCTCCTCACCACACGCGATATTCAAATCATTCACGAAATACTAACATGTTCCCTTTTTGGGATCCTCTCTAGCTTGTTTGTTAGCAAATATCTCTCTCATACTCTCTCTCTCTGTCTCTCACAGCGCGTGTGCGTGTGGACAGCATAACTCAAAAACGAAAAGTTGGTTAAAAACCAATGTTGGTATTTAAGTTTAATGTCTTTCAAGGATGCGACACGAAGATTTTGAAGAAAATAGCCCCACCCTAAACTACCCTTTACATGGAACATTTTTCGAAAATTTTGATTTTCTTGAAAATGACTAACGATTTTGATTAAAATCGGCATATGTTTGAGATATTTTTATGGCAAATGAAGTATATCTTGAATATTCTGGCTATAGCCCCTGTAGTCGTATTTACCCTGCACGACTTTTGCATAACTGGTAAACAGAGATAGACCAAATCATACTATACAAAAAAATGTAGATCTTGCTAAAACACACAATTTATGTCGAAATAAATTTTCTTATTGGGTTAACCATTTCGGAGATATTCCTTGCTATGTGTGTGAGTTTCGGGAAACTTGAATCTTTTGTGAAATGGATCATTGTTCATGTTTTTATGTGTGAAGTGTGCAAAGGGAACAGAATCTCAAAGCTCTAAAACATTTGACTATCGCACAAAGCCTACTGTATTCTAATATTCCCCTTGCACCTACAAGGAAATAAGCAATAAGGTAATTTGTACAAATGTTTATCTTAACTAACACGAAGAAGATATAGGAATAAGAGTTGGTAAGAATGGTTAGTACAAGAGTAGAGAAAGTCATGTGAGTGCAACACATGAGACTTTTTTATATGTTAAGCGTGAAAAGAGAACGGAAAAAATTTACCTTGCGGACTGAGGGAAACCACGAAAAAACCATTCAGGTGATCGGCCCACGGGATTTGAACCCAGTACCTTTCGAATGCGGGCTGCAGACTTTACGGCGTGAGGCATTCCAGTCGGTTTTATGTAAACTTAATTTATGCATTCTAACAATTAAGAAATGTCCGATGATGTTTTGATCGGAATTTTTTATCATTTGGGATTATTTCCGACTATTGAGCGTTGTAAATTTGCCGTGGTAAATCAATCTACTGGACAATATCTTAAAATGCTGCACGCTGTTTGTCCCTCGTCCATATTCATTGTGGGAATCCCGGCACTGAATCTACTCAATTGTATAATTCGGTTCCATGACCAAACGCCGGGATAAAAGTATTTACATGCGGCCAGGAAATAATTTGTATCTGTCCCCTGTTTTACTAGGTTAAACAAATGTAATGCGTTGCACTCAGATGCGTTTGTTTGTAAGAATGGTTAGTACAATAACACAGAAAGTAATTGAGTGTAACATATCAGATTTTTTTAATTACGTCCTTAAAGGTTTCCAAATTTTCGGGGGTGGGGTAGAATTCCCGCATCCCCCCCCCCCTTGGATCCACTCCTAATGTGCACCTATACTCCTAACAGCCTGTATATTAATATAATTTTACCGTAATCGAAATTTTACAGAGACTGCTAGGTTTCAGTTAATGAAAGTTGAAAGATAGAGAAAGTTATCACATCCTGGACACTTTATTTTAGCTTGCCCTTCTGTTATATACACATACAGTACAAGCCTATTGGAGAGGGTATTCCGATGCCCTTAACATTTGCTGGGCCGTTTTTTAGAATGTCATAACCGACACCAGTTGAGTTTTCTGACAAAGACAGCTGTGGTGGGAGGTAGAATAGGAAACCGAAATGCCATATAGACACAAACTTCCAGCTACTGTCTTATCAGACTGTTTTCTCCACAAACACGTCACTGTTGGCGAAAGAGACAGTTATGATTATTGAAGGAAACACCAAAATTACATAAATAAATATAAGGGAAACAAGCAACAGGAAAAGGCAGAAAGGTTGGCGTAAAGCAAACAAAGGCCAACAATGCAAATGAAGGACGCAGGGAATAGCAGAAAGGAGAAGAAAATCTTTGGACCATCATTGAACGGAAATGCTTCAGAATAAAAGTGCTAAGGTGAAATAAAAGGCAAAACAATGAAGAAGGCGCAAAGTGAATTCTGTTTTATCATTGGACAACATCAAAGCTATCATTTAAGGGCATTAAAATACCAGTGTTACCAATTGAGAATCTAAAAAATTAGTGTCTATGGCCAGTTTTAAGGAACCCGAAAACACTGAGTTGTAGAGCTCTTCTCCCATGAGCCTCAAATTGTGATATTTCGAATGTGTTCAAATAGCATTCTCAATTTGGAAGTTGTAACTTAAACAATTACTAGTAAATTTATTATTAACTAAAGCTTTAGCTATTGAGCTACTTGGAACTCTGGTAACTCTGAGGCTCTTGAACCATGTTTTTTTTCGGGGGGGGGGGGTTCCCCGGGTAGCCTGGTGAATGCTGGGAACTACAATTACATCCCCCAATTTTCTTCAAGAGTACATGGGTTACAGCCAGAAAATTCAAATATACCTCTTTATTTTCTATAAAAATATGTCAAACATATGGAATTTTAATCAAAATCGTTAGACATTTTCGAGAAAATTTAAATTTTCGAAAAGTTTTCCATGTAAAGGGTAGTTTAAAGAGGGGGAATATTCTTCAAAATCTTCGTGTGGCATCCTTGAAAGATATTAAACTTAAATACCAATTTTGGTTTCTAACCAAAGTGTTTTTCAGTTATGCTGACATACACGCACGCACACGCACACGCACAGGCACACACACAGACACACACACACACACACACACACACACACACACACACACACACACACACACACCCGGACCTTTTTCTAAAAATGCTTTTTTATGGTTTCGGGAGGCCCAGAAAGATATAATTCCGGTGAAATCTCGACATCGAATTTTTGAGTGGAATACAATACTTCCAATAAAAAAAGACAGAAGATGCACACGTTAGTCACCTCGGTAACAAATTTTGATGAAGAGATACGAGATGCATAGAGATTTCTTTTCTTTTAAATTTAAAATTGGGCCATCAACATCGTAAATTGATCTTGCTCGATTCTTGTTAATTCTGGGAGCCGGTAATGGTTACAGTTGCACTGTGACAGTTGTGACAGTCACTAACAGTCATCTGTCACTGCTGGTAGCATGGTGATGCATTATTCTCTCTTACACGATGTTCCTAGAGTAGGAGAAGATTGAGTTTTACATATATTGTTACTTAGTCGATCCTCTTCTACCCTTGGATGTCGAGCTTCCTACTTTTCACGGTTTCTCGTAATTCTCTCTGCTTCGTTTACATACAGTCCCTTTCCTTTCAAGATCTCTTTCATCCATTCATTTCAGATTGTCAAGATTGCCCATTTGGTCTCTTTCCCTTACTCTGGATTGCCACTCTTTTTGGGAACTTTTTCTTCGACCATTCTTGTATGTGGTCGAAGCTCCTCAATTGAGGATTCTATTTGATAATGGAAAATCTGAGATTTTATACTCATTTTAATTGTCTGATATCTGATACTGTCAGACTTTATTTTTCCTTTTACACCCCTTAAGGGACTTTAGAACAGAGAATGAAATCTTTTTAATTATATTATATGAATATTGTGCAGACACTTTAAATATTTTGCTTACATAACCGAGTTTTCCCCTTTGGGTACAGAATTTACATCTTCCGTTTCAACTCTGCTGTAATCTGTAAATAAATTTGCATTTATGATCTCATATGTGCTTATCTAAGTACTCATTTACTTATGTATGAATTATTCTTAAACGCTCATTCCCGTGTCTACTTCATGTTAATTGAAATAAACATCTGCAGAAATTATCTTATTGGTAATTTTCTTGTAAGTGCAAGAGAAGTGTGGGAATAGAGTAGGCTTTAGGGTGTAGTCAGAAAGTTTAAAGCTGGTCACTGTTGGATGGCTTTGAAACTCCGTTCTCTTTGCATGGGCAAGAGATATAAAAATTAACAACCCTCTATTTAAGAAAAGCACTAACCTTTTTAAAGGTCAGGCAAATAATATGAAATATCTCCGAAAGGTTCACTCAACAAAAACATGGTTGAGATACTCTGTGTCTTAACAAGATGATTTTATGTGCCAAGGTTTTCTCTATATATTACGGTTTAGCAGATATACAAAAGCCAACCAGATTGCAGAAGCTTTTGAGAATATTCTCAGAAAATCCAAGATGTACATTTCATTTGGCATAAACACAAACAACTAGGTTTTTAATCAAAATTATTAGTCATTTTTGAGAAGACCAAAATTTTCGAAAAATATTCCATGCAAAAGGAGAATTTTCTTGATCTCGGACCGAATATTTGGATAATATTTAATATTATATTTGGATAATATTTAATTATTTAGTATTAATCATGGTATTTAAGCGACTTTTGGTTTTTAAGCTATAATGTTCACCAACGGAGATACACACACACACACACACACACACACACACACACACACACACACACACACACACACACACACACACACACTATTGAGAGAGTGCGAACATTGTCAGAGACAGTTATAGACATTTAGTAGTCGCGTCGGAGTTTGTTGATTGAAGCAGATTTTAGTTACGCCTGTTTGAGTGTGTGTGTATCGCCAGAAGCAGTTTGTGAGATAGAGAGATTAGACCTGAATAACAGTGAAGTGTGTCAAGATTACAACAGCACAGAACAGCTGTAGTTTCAAGACCCCGAAGAGTTGTAGATTGTATTAACGATAAAAATGAGGACTTCTTTTGTGATTCAGTTTTAAAAGAGAAATAAAATGATAGAAAAAGTAACTGGAGTTGTCAGTTGCTCACACTGGTGTCAGAAGTATTATCACATTGTAATTTGCCTCAACATTTAAGTCCTTTTAATCTGTTAGAAATTAAAACCATATCATCCAAGAAAAATAATCGAGATATTTGTATACCTTCATGAGCCAATTGCCTACTATGAAAGATTTTGCGTTCGAACGCTTTTTGGGATATCATCTGTACTATTACTAGGATATATAATTAAAGAAAGTAAAAGAGCCAAAGAAAAATGAAGCAAGTCAGGGAAGTTTTAACCACACAAACAACTGAATCTCCGGTAAATACATAGAACAAAGGAATACGGTGGTCTTCTGCTTTGCGGCCCATAATCACGAGGAAACTTTTGTTGGTGTAATGAACAAGGGACGATGAAGCTTATTTTCAGCCCAAAATGTGTAAATATTTTGTAGAGTCCGAAACACGCTTCCTCTGTGAATCTGCAATAAGGTGATATTCGCTGCATAAATAACGCCACAGTTGACCTCCCAAAATTCTGAAACTGACCATGTTGTGGATAATAAAACTAGCGTTAGTATTTTAAATGGTTATGACCAAGGGATTGCGAGTTAAGATCAGATGTAATGTTTATTGTCAAGACATTGCCAGTTCGAATCTGAGTTAGCGCAGTTACTCGTATGAGATTTCCTTTTCACTTATCCTAAGAAAATAATGACGGATAATTTAACCACAATGGACCTTAGGCTCATTCGTTTCACCTATTATATTCATTCATCGTCCAATGGACGTTAAACTTCAAGAAAAAGCACTTCTCGTTTGTTACATTAACATGACTTTTTCTACTCGTTCTTCAACAACAAATCTGGCCGCCACACATCAAAGACGTAAGGTCAAGGTACCTTACACCCCTGCGCGGCTTGAGAATACGTGATCGACGACAATGAGCGTGGCAGTACAAACCGTGTTCAGACTGTTCTAGACTTCCAACTGCAAGGTGAATTTCGAGAAAGGTCCGTGCTACGTCATTCTCATCTATGTAAGCAAGTGCGATAAGAGTGGGCAGTAGTTTTTGTGGTGGGTTCTGAGTGTTGGACGAGACGCTACTAGCAGAGAGAGAGAGAGAGAGAGAGAGAGAAATAGAGCGCGCGAGAGAGTGAATCGACAGAAATTCTACTGCATGGTCAGAAACAGCTTGGGACATTCAATCCTCACGTCGGAATTGTGAGAAGCAAATAAAACAGAACTGTCTTTTTGTGCTTCAGCTTTAGAACAAGTTATATGATAAAAAAGTAGCTGAACGTTATTTTATCACATTACTCACAGAAAAGATTATTCTGCAATCCATACTTTCTAGTTGCCTAGAAATGAAACGAGCATTTCTGAGTAACAAAAGACTGCACTTAGTGGAATGGATGGCTGTGAAGCCCCCAGATGCCGCTTTGTGTTACACAAATTCAACATGTTCTCTGGGAGCGAACCTGGGCCGCCTTGCTGAGAGATAAGCTGTTTAACCACTGGGCCACCATTCTTGAACATACCCTACATAATGCAAGTCTAGGGCGGGTCTTATATTTGACACATAACGTTTATGATTTATTGGCGGTTGAAAGGAGTTGCATGTACCTCATATAACTGCAGTATGGCATAAAAGTGGCAAGACCTTTAACTCATTCTGCTAAAGGAAATGAAATACGCTCCGTTTCCGGAGACAGAAGTCTGCATAGTTAGCGGCAGACACTGTTGCGTGTTCAGGAAGCGACATAATTGTTCTACTTTGCAAACGAAATGACCGTTACCCGAAAGTCGATAGAAAGTGCTAATTTTGGCCCTTTCAGTTATGTGATTGGCTTCATCAATACCCGAAGCTTTCCATTGAAAATTGCTGTAATTGACTGCACTTGGAATAATTAACTCTTCAGTAGGCTCGCGTGGATAAGCCAGATGCTATAGTTTAATACTCCTCTCCATTTTTACTTTCTCTACAGGTAAGTATTGTATTCCACCCCAAAAATTCCATTTCGAGATTTCACCGGAAATACATGTTTTGAGACCCCCTGGATCCAAAACAAGTTTGTTAGAAAAAGTACCGTGCGTGTGTCCCTGTGTGTGTCTGTCAGTCCGTGGACACCATAACTCAAAAACGTAAAGCAGTTTAAAAACCAAAGTTGGTATTTAAGTTTAATGTCTTTCAAGGATGCGGTACGAGGATTTTGAAGAAAATTTCTCCACGCTAAACTACCCTTTACATGGAAAAGTTTTCTAAGATTTTGTTTTTCTTCAAAATGACCAACGATTTTTATTAAAATGTTATAATTTTGAGATATTTTTATGAACAAATGAAATGTATATCTTGAATTTTCTGGCTATAGCCCATGTAATCATATTTACTCTTGATGACTTTTGCATAACTGATAAACCGCAAGAGATAGACCAAATCTTACTATACAAATACTATAGATCTTGCTAAAACACACAATTTATGTCCAAATAATTTTTGTTGTAGAGTGACGCATTTCGAAGATATTTCTTGTTATTTGTGTAAGTTTTGGAGAACATACTTCTGTGAAATGAAACATTGCTATTCTTTGTTTATGTTAACCGTACAAAGAGAACGTAATTTGAAAGCTTTAAAAGATTTCACTATCGCTCAAAGCCTGCAAGGGAATAAGCAATAAGATAATTTCTGCAACTGTTTATCTCAACTAACACGAAGAAGATACACGAAGAGTTTGTAAGAATTGTTAGTACAAGAGTAGAGAAATTCATGTGAGTGAAACACATCAAATTTGTTTTTTATTAATGTCTTATTCAGACCCTGTGTTATTTTACATCCTAGGAAGTTAAAATTTGACACTTGTTCTATTGCTCTCCTAGTGCACTCAATGATTTTTTCCATGGCTCACACTATGTTGTCATAGCTCTGAGACTGTACTTAGAGGAAATTAAAATTAAATCAATCGAATAGTAACAGTTGTGGATCGACGATATGACGAACTACTTCACTACTGAATAGGAAAAGCCTCTTTTACCTCTCTTTTGTGAAACATCAATATTTGTGACATGAACCACGAAAACTTCGACTTACTTGGTGAAATTCGTCTCGAAAGATAGTACCCTGAAGAGTCCCCTCGAGTTAGTCATCTTCATTAATTTGTTTTCGACGAAAGAGCAAACGTGCCACTTTGCCCTCTCTAATCTTATTATTCCTTCTGGAGCACGTAAAATTGGAATATTTAAAGAGACACTTCCACGCTGCTACATTCATTCAATTTATAGAGCAATTTTGTGTTCCCGACATTCAACACACAGACACACACACAGCCGGGGAAGAAGCCACGACCACGCCTTGAAGCTCACGTGTGTGGATTTGCAACAATTTATATGGCTATTCTTTACATTAGAGTGGGGAAACTTGACGTCACCAACAATTACACACTAAATGTATTTTATTGTAGAGGCTTACCATCATAAATCTTGTTGCCCTTGATGTATGTGTAAAAAAGTTATCGTCGCTTGATTTATTTAACAATAAAGCATTTTCATCTCTCCACTCTTTTTATTTATCGGTCTTCTAAAGTACTTAACTTCCACCAAGGTCCAGAGGAATAGTATAAATAAAATTCCATTAAGAGAATGCACACTTAGGACAAAGAAATAAATTAACTTAGTGTAATAAACTAGCAGAACCCGCTGCTCTGCTCGCATTATTGCGTTGAATACGGGCCTTATTTCCTCTGTCGCCTTTTGGCCCTGCTCCTCTTCTTTTTACTAACCTCGTTTGTGCCCTTGTATCTTCGTCTTTAGCTCTCCTTTTCCTTTCCTTCTCTATCTCTCCCACTCACTCACCTACTCACTCACTTTTTTATCATTTTTCATTTTCAATCCCTCCCTCTACATTCACCCTCAACCCTTCCATGATCCTACTAAAAATACTTTAACACTCAGATCTTCCTGGGGTGTTGACTCTCACTGTGTACAAGGTTCGGAATGGGGAGTTAACACCTTGACTTATAGCAGATCTTTTGTGTTTATGTTCCTGAAGGTGCGTCCCTGAGGTCAGAGGATACTAAGTATCGCCGGACCTGAAGACAGACGACATCAGAAGGCGGGGTCTCTAACAACCGCTGATTGAAACACCGCGTTGGCGGCTCGCACAACCGGCTCTCCCCTCACCCTCGCTGACTTAGACATCTCCTACGGAGCCCGGGCACCGAAGACCTTCCTTAATTCGGAGGACGAAGATTTACACAGAATAAATTCCCTGTTGAAACCCCCCCCCCCCCCCCCCCCGAAAAAGATTACAAAGGTGGAGTGAACTGAGAAGACGTGAAATGGTGGGACAGAAAATTCGAGGGATGTAATTATCCTTCCCAGCATTCGCGTAGCAACAGGGGAACCCCCTACAAATCCCCAGGGTCAGGAAATTCGACCACGAGAATCAAACTCAGAACCTCCCGAGTGCGGGCTACAGAAGCTACTACCTGAGCTGGTTTCCTAGGGTGCTAACAGTTAGAGGTAACCTAAGAGCAACATTCAAGCCTCTGGTCCTCGAGGTCACATGCTCAAACCCAGCGAAGGATGAAACGCAGATCTGAAAATTATACCAGTAAACTGGTTTCATTAGTTAAAGTAACACATATTTCGTTTCTCCAGCCACAAACATTTTCTTACTCTTTATAAGTATTTTTTTATTTTTCCGGAATTTATAATGTCAACAGCTTTATCACAACCTCTCATTTTCCTCTGTAACTGTCGAAAAAATGAAATATCTGCTTTGCAACCATATTAGGTCATGCATTGCAGCTGAAATTAGGATTTCACAAGTAAATAATCAATTTAAAGGGATAATGGAGGTAATGAAATAAGGAGTAATAATTAATTGATTTAAAGAGAAAACATAAACGCGTAGAAATACATTGTGTAAAGTTTACGTGTATAAAATTATCTTGTATAGGAAATCCGTTTCATGTGTAAAGTGGAGAAAGCTCGTTAGGTAAGTAATTAGCAGAGTAGGGGCAACTGGGCCATTCGAGGACAGGTATAAATTCGCAGAATTAGAAAGGCTGGGAGCTTCCAGGTAGTGAGCTGATGAAGGGAAAGAGAGAAGGTGCAGCTTGTAGTCTGGATTCTAGGAAATGATAGGAAGGGCTCGCTAGCTAGCCGATAGAAAAAGTGATGGGTCGCGTGACACTCTCTCAGCCATTGCCATATTCCCCTTGCATCTACAAGTAAGTATGCAATAAGATAAATGTATATCACGAGCTAACATGAAGACAGAGGAATAAGAGTGTGCAAGGATAGTCAGTACAACAATAGAGATAGTCATGTGAGTGCAACATATCAGATTTTTATTAATAATGTTTGTTAATGCTATTAATAACCTTTGGAAGTAATGTTTCTATAAACGCCTTGCGTAGAATATTGTTCCATTGTTGTGATTAATGACTACTAACAAGTATGCAGTATTAGTTAAGGTTATATCATAGAATTGGAGGAGCCTCTTAACCTAGGTGATCTTCCAAGCAGCATGTCAGACTAACCTATACACACTTGAACGTTAGTCAAGAACTTGCAGCCTTTGTCAAGGCTTGGAACTTAAGTGTGGCGTTGTGGTCGCTGCTTGTTTAACTTCTCTGTGGCTTCAGTGCCAGCACCACAGCTGCCCTTGATCAAGAAGTTGGCTAACCTGATCAGACAACACATTCATCAAAGAAGCCAGCTCAAAGCGCCAGCAACTCAACACTGTGCAAATTACAAGCATAAACAGGCTTATTACGAGAAACTTGCTGGATCCACGCAGGAGAAATTGTAGATTTGGTACTCTAATAACGTCTTGGACTGTAGAATACGGCTTTGATGCTGAAACTACACTGTTTCCTCACACTAAAATAGAACACTACGTCACCAAAAACAAACCATTCCCAATAGTATTTCAACAAATGAAATGAAGTGCAATCTTAACCCACTGAAGTAATAAAATATAACAAATATGTTTAATTCTAGCAATATTTCTCATAGTTACTTAAGTACTGGAAGCCAGCAACTATTCCCACTGGATACACCATTTATTCCACCTTCCTAGAGTTGGTTATTTCTTCCCCCTATATTTAACATTTATAAGCTACTCACATTACTCTTTTCCATAATTTGAGTACTTTTATTCATACTTCTTTTAACCATTTTAACCTTATTTTTCCTAAATATTTTCCTGCTTTCTTCATATATTCACATCATCTTGGATTAAAAACCCACAAGAAACGAAAAACATTATCTATTCAAACTAATACTTTCTCTATCATGCACTTATAATAAGTGGAGGAAGGATTATGTTGAATCCTGAAGCGGAACGCAAAGATTTCACCGGAAATGCATGTTTTGACACTTCCTAAAATTCGCCCAAAAAGCATTTTTAAAAAACTGGTTTGTATGTGACGACACGTTTATATTTATCTCTGAGTAGTGGGCAGCTTTCAGTCATCACTAATTTTTGTTAACTATGAAGTGAATATTGTCTAAAACTGTATGCTATAGAAAATGAATACTCTTCCAGAAAGTAAAGAAAAAAAAAAAAAAAACTTTTTCAGCATTTTTTTTCTTTTTTCTTTTTCCTTAAAATGCAGCACTAATCTTATGTGCAGCAGAATTAAAATAAGTACATTGGGAAGTAAAAATTACTTGCAGTGAAGTTTCATCCACTGTAGCTTCTAAATGAAAGGTTGAATTTCTGCATAAATTGAGGTTATGAAAGTAAGAGTTGTAATCCTGGTTAGAGTAACCTGTCTTAACTGAAAAAGCCTCAATCTCGGGCTCTTTTGAGCATAATTTCAATCAATTCATGTGTTCGTCTAATCTACATATGTAAAAATGAATGTTGGTTTGTCCCCTATAGGCTATACCACTCATCCGAATGCAATGGAAATTGAGACTCTTAATACTTTTTCATAGAGAAGGTTTTTACGCTATCCATTTTACTGTTAACTGCATTACATTCACATGGTTTTCCGTATTCACTTATTTTACGTAATACAGTCGCATGTCCTCTACTTGCCCTTGAGAAGCAATTCATGCAATTTTCTGTGGCTGAAATAGAAATAAAGCATATTATATTCATACGGTTATCTCTACTCGCTTTTCTTCCTGTGTATTTTTAAATATCTCCAAAGAAACAAGGCTATAGGACAAGTACAACTTAAGTGCGAAAGTTTAGGGGATAAATCATGAAACCACGGGGGGGGGGGGGGGGGAGGTGTCGCGTTGGTGATAACGTCTAGTGCACTGATAACAGCTGTAATAAACCTACTTACTTGCTTATTTTTTCCAGATTTCCAGCATTCGAGAACAGGTCGTACAGGTTCTGCTGTACGGTATGTCTTGTTTGCACAGCACCTAGCCGTTAATGCGACTTTATCTGTGCGGTATTGGAGGTTGTTACTGTATTGTCATGCTTTTGTGTCCTGGGCAATGGTTTCTTTCTGTATACCTAATTTAGAATACAGGAAGGGGGCAGGAATAGGTGTTTGGGTAATGATGTGTTAGAAGATGGGAGTGGCATTACCCTTATCCAAGGGCGTCCTTGGGTAGGCGGTAACTTTTCCTTCTTCGAGGTGCTCTGTGGTCGTATTGACCTAATGCCCGTACCAGCTGATTGGCGTGGGAGTTAAGTTTGGAGTGCATGGTTCGGGATCGCTCCCTTTCCAAGTCCATGATGTAGGCAAGTCCTGACTGGTTGTGAAGGAAGTAAGACGGGAATCTACGCTTATTTTTGTCAACGTTTGGCGGGCTTCGCTTCAAGTAGGTACCAGTGCAGCCATCTCTACGGGGTGCCGGGAATGTGCAATACTGTTTATACTACTAAACGGCAGTACCTGTGGGACCATATCGACTCCATAAGAGTCGTTACAAGACTGCAAAACCAGATAGACATATGAAAACTGGCCCAGGCATCGCAAGATCAATCAAGATCGAGATCAATCAAGATCAAGATCAGTGTTAGTGCATCAATGGTGATGCTAATTCGAGCGATTTATTGTATAGTTTTTATTGCTGTCAACGCATAAAAATAACATAACTTATTTAATACCGGAACATAAAGTACTTACGATAGTAAGTCGCTATTCGGGTAAAATTGTCTCTAATGTGAGACTGCCTTTGTGGTTTGCCGGGAGAAATATGAATTAGCTGGGGAATTCAATGTCACTCTAGCACGTTGTCACAGTAGCTTAATGGTTAGAGCACCCGCTTGGTAAGCGGAGGGTCTATGATTTAGATTCCAGCTGTGACATTGAATTTTTCAATTCCAATTCCACCTCTCAAACATTGCCCACGTAAGGCTTGTGTGTTTAAAACACCAATAGTAAGTTTGTTGGCATAAATAAACAATAATGTCCTATGTTGTTTTGTCAATTGTCCTGTATTTTTGCCATAGTGTCTTAGGTTTCTATAAAATAATCTGCTACCGTAATATTTAAAGGGTCTTGATACAGATTACGGCAGTTAGAGATGTTTCCTCAAGAAACCGCCATTATGTGGATTTTACTTTCTAAAGTTTCCACTTTTACCTCGTCAATTATAAGTTTGGAACCATAAATACATTATTGAAGTACCTGAAAGGGCCAGCTTTGTCCTGAAGTTATAAGAACAATCTTTTTATAGTAATTAACCCTGCAGAAACTGAATGCAGGGCTTGGAATTATTTTGTTTTCCCGCTTTTAGACCCAGCTGGTGGAAAACACGTATTTAACTACAAAATGTGGATGGCAGGGACATTTTCTTCGCCAAGCTTCTGAAGCTATCGTTCTTCATACCTCAGTAACTCTTTACCATAGTTTCTCTCTGGTCTTCCCTGCTTCCCTCATTTGTTTGGCTTCCATTGATAAATTCTCTTTCGGCAAACTCTCCAGACTTGCTCACTTTTACCCTTTCAATTTCCTCCAATAATTTCTAATTCCTCCATTCACGTACGTTTTATGCACTAACTTCATGGTTTGTAATATAACTTCATGTAGGTTTTCACTTTCTCGAGTAATTATTTGTCTCTTTGAGCAGTGTTTTTCTTATATTTTTATTTTCCATACCGGAAAGGTACTGCGAACAATGCCATCAACCTGAAAACTTGTTATGGAGATCTCAGAGGAAATAAACCATTTTGAGAATCCAGAGGTGAGAGAGAGAGAGAGAGGGACAAATAGAGATAAAGAAAGGGAATGAGAAAGATAGAGAGACAGAAATAGAAAGAGATGAGTTTGGCGCAAGTCAAAGGAATAGAAGTCGAATAAATTCAAATTTCATACGTTACTGAGTAAATTCTAAAGGGTATAAAGCATGCATTTTGGGGGTTAATTTCTCATCCCAAACAGCTCTTTTCATTGAATTTTTTTTATCTTATCCTAAGTTAGGGGTCGGCAAATCTGTTGCGGTTGTTGATGTGACGCAATACCATCAGGAGTAAGGAATACCTCGCCCTGTTTTAACCCTGCCTCCTTCACTTAACTCAAACTCAAACAGCAGTGATGGATACTGCAGGGATATACATGGCTCTTTCGAAACCACAAAATGCAAGGGAACTTTTCTGCAGAGTGGGAAGAACAGTAAAGGTGGTTGCGTAAAATCAGACTTACAAATTGAACTTGTAAATTTATAAACACAATTTTGAAATCACTTACAAAACAAGGATGGTTTACTTTCCTCTAGAGAACTCGATATAACAACGTTTCCGCCTCTCCGTTCATTTGCTGTGAATTCAATTCATTTGTGAGTAATCTTATTTTGAACCAAAAAGTATAATTTGTATTTTGATCGTAGTGACGAAGGTTGTCATCACAGTTTTTGGTGACCATTTCTTAATTCCTTGTGTTTTGTATTATGTTTCTTCCCCTATTATCTGATTATACCCAATAATATTGATATAAATTAATTTATATATCAAGAATGTGATTCGATATTGGAATGAAATTTGGCAAAGAAGTTTAACTTCAATAATTAAGAAAATAACCTTTTCTACTCAGTGTATCCTTAATTTTGTTTTGTAACTCCTACATTGTTTTCAAACCTACGCTAATATGAACTTGTTTTTACTGTTTTGATGTTTGCAGAACACACGAAATATTTGACACAAATATATGTACATACATTTTGCATAGAGGAGGTGAGACGACAGTGGAGGTTACTGTTAGACAAGAAATAATGGGACATGCATCTGTAAGATGCAAAGCGTGCTCTTTGGCTCCTCTGCATGCCATTCCTGTGCATGTTCGAAACGGTGCTGTGTCGTATGACATTCCTAACACGTAGCTGTGTGGGCTGACTGAATAGACCCCGCGGACTTCGCTGAAATTCATTCTGGGGTTATACATCAGTGTTTTGTTCCCGTGGAAGACAGGCAACTGTTGCTAACCTCTGCGCCAAAAGAAATGTTTCCGAAACGAAATACAGCCATGCTTTAGCCCCACGTTATAACGATTCCGTGGTATATCGAAATGTGAGGTTAGAGGGGACAAAAATCGATCCCGCGGAGGGGAAGGAAACATTTACACAATAATAAATTGTAAAGTAAGTAATAATATAGGTTAGGTACACCACTTTTAAATGCAATTACACTCCAGTTATATTAGGGGTATATTCCAGTATTGCATATGATCTTAATTTATCCTGTACATGCAATTACACTGCTCCCATTTTACCTAACCTAACTTTTCATTGTCTGAAATAAATTACTCACCCTTATTTTGTAGCATAATTTACGATTCTTTCAGCATACTGTTGGATTGTAGCAAGATGGAGAAGAATATTGCTCGATTCATTTTACTCCTCGATACAGAGAATATGTATCTTTAAGTTTTATATAGGATGCTCCTTTAATTATATAGGTTTTAAAGATGTGTGTTCTGATGTAAGGCATTATAACAAACCTTTTGTTTCATTAGCTTTTCCTCGGAAACAATATGGCGATATTTCTCTGCAACCATACGACCACAGGTTTCAAATGCTCTTTTTATATAGAATTACACATATTGACCTAGAATTAACCTCAGCATTTGAATATGCTACGCATATTTTATGGAAAAAAATTGTGTATATTTTACATGTTCATTTTTCTTCATATTGACAATTTATTCTAGCAAACCCATTACAGATACATAATTCTATGTCAATATCATAAGCATATAAGGCCAAGGTGTAAAACACAATGTTTTTCAAAGGAAATCAGTTGATAATAGTTGAGGATTAGTTTGTCCAGGGTATACTTGTTCAATCTCCACACTTCCAGTTTACCGTCATGTATTTCTATTGTTAATGCAGTAAAATAAGCAAAACACGCAGTAACTACACTGAATGCAGGAAGCTCAATTTTCCACTGTGACAAAATGAGCGGGAAAGTAGATCAAAAAACACTATCGTTGAAAAAAAGAATTTACAATCGAGGCCGGCCTCGCCTGCATAAAAACCTGCTACCGTTACTCAGATAAAAAAGACAGGAAAGTGTTTTCCATTAGAGGTGCCAAGTGAATTGAACGAGTTGTGCCTCGCAGTTGTTTACATTCATTTGAATGAGCAGAGCTGTGTCAGTAATGAAAGAAAGAGCGCCTTTTGTGCCATTAGTGCCGTGCATTTGTTTTACTAATCTTTTGGAATCACACCAGTAGGAGTAATCGATGTCATTATACGCACCAGCGAGTACAGGGTCTGCCTGACAAAAAGCGTGACTAACTCTACCTGTGGTTCAAGAGTCAAGGTTTCCATGCACAGGTTACGAAACACTTGACGATGCTTAAACGTTCAACTTTAATGGAAAATTCCAGAATATATACAGCATGGAAAAGAACGTAGTTCTATAAATGTAAATACAGTTAATAAATGTCTGTCTACCACGATAGGGATTCCAGCACAATGCGTCAAACCCCAGGAGGAAGGATGAGATGAAGGTGCCCTACAGGTGGTCCTCTTCTAGGGAAATTCAGTAACCTAGAAAAATAGTAAATTAACTTTTCTTCATTTTCAACACACCTTAGTATCTTCTTGTGAAATCACTCATCATTTCTCTTAGTTTTCTTTGAGAAATTGGATTTTTGTCTTGTTGAATGTTAAGTTTGTCTAAAATGGATGAATTATTTCATACAATTTATCTTTCAATAACCTCCGAGGTAATAGTCCTAGGCTACAAATAATCACGTGATAGCATGACGGATTCTACAAGGACATATGAGTCAAATACACGATGTGGGATAAAATAATTAGTTGTATTATTTGCGGTTACTATCACTTCACATGTCACTCGTGAGTTTATCATAGAAACTGTACCATGAGATCTAGGATAAATCAGTTATCGCCGCAGACCACCTGTTGCCGAGCAGAACCAATCACAGCTGCGGAGACACGATGTATGGTGGAACCACTACATGCATATTATATACATATATATATAATTTTGAACATGTTTAGATTGTCGTATAAAATTTTGTTTGCTTGCCAGTCTGGTACGTGGTGTGAGGTACCCAGCTCCGACTGTCCTTTGTTGTAGCAGTGGCAAACAGTCGGAACTCGCTTCAAATAGTTTTCAGCTAACTTAACAGCCGATGTTGTCCATTCGCACACCTATCCTTGCACACACGATAAAAATATTCCATTGATCACCACTGTGGCAGTGATAGCGAATTCATCGAAGCCGGAGTTACAGTAGATGGCATCAGGTTTATAATATTAGCTGCCGTTTTGTTAGGAGAGAAATGGGAAATGAATGTAAATATCAAGCGTGTGTATAGCAACAGGAAGACACAACATCTGAGGATCAAGCAGCGTAAAGTGTGGCCAGTTAGTTCCGTTCGAGAAAGCAACAGATGGTATGGGATATCTCCGCATTTCCGTCAGTGGCCACTTGGCAAACTGAACAAACACTAGAGTTAACTTTGGCAAATGTTCAAGTCCACTGCGGCTATACATGTGGTCAGTTTACAATTATATCTCTAAACATAGACTTGAAGTTATTTTATTCATTTTATATATATTAATGTGGCATATCATTTTTACTAATGAATGACACGACCCACTCTCCTTTTTACCGAAATTTGACTCAACATATTTGTAAATAAACATATAGTGGAGCTTCTACCAAAGAAGCGTTTTGGTTTTGTTTCATTTTATGGCATTTAAAGTCTGACGTGTTTCATTCACATATCCTTCTCTACCCACTCTGGCACAAACTAGTTTTACAAACGTCAGCGCTTAAGAACAGTGCTTTAAAATGCACATTAATAAGAAGTGTCTCGGAATTGGTTAACTCTACAGAGAAAATGTCACATTGTGTGCTTTAAAGCGATGTGCTTTTTTGTGCAGGAAAACGGTGAATTATTTCTTACGCTTTCTCAATTAGGCAAAAGTCATTTAGGATGAAGAGCATCAGCGTTGCCAAGTTGTTGATAGAGAAAATCTCTCTCTATGCTTTCAAAATCCCTCAGAAACAAAATAATTCCCTCTCTATTCATAAAACCCTTTGTTGACTTGCTCTCATAAGACTATAACTCATCTAGAATACTTTATCGTTTTGAACTTCTTGAAAAGTACCAAAATGTTAGATGTAAAGGTGACAATATTTTTTGGGAAGACATTCTGATGCAGCACTAGCAACCAAATTAAGAGAATGACAAATGCAAACTATAACAATTTAATACAAAATAATTGAGTTCGCCTATTGGCGTTATCACCACAGTACCAACAATGTTTTCAATTCGAAGACCGTCAATGAAGTAATACTTTCATCCAATGGGGAAACGCCTAAAGAGGAAAAATTCGTAGTTAAAAGGAAAAGTCCATAGGTAAATGAATTTGAATTCTAGAATTTCAAAATTTTACCTGAAAAATTCCGTAATTTCCAAATAATTCCCCAATTCCCTTTCAAGCTGAAAAATACCTACGCCGAAGATAAATCCCTCAACCTGGCCACACTGAAGAGGACTTCAGAAGCTACTCCAGAAAAGTATATCATTCCTTTTTATTGTTCCATTTAAGCTCCAATGGGGTTAGCTTGAATATAGAGACTTTTCCTTGAATTGCGTATTAGATCACAATTCTTTTAATTAAATTATTTTACCATCTGCTGTATGCATAGTCCAATTTTCACTTCCATATGTTGTCACTAACACTAACATTACTTTATAAAATTTAATTTGTATTTACTTTGACGTTTTGTTTCTTTCAATGATCTCCAGAATTGTTCCGTTCATTTGTCTTACACTTTTCTGTTGTTCAGACACACGCGCACGCGCAAACCTTTTTTGTAAAGATGCTTTGATATATTTAGGTTATCTCAAAACGTGTTTTCTGTGAAATTTTGGCATCAAATTTTTGGGTAAAATGCATTACGCGGTACAGAAAGTAAAAATACAAGACAGTTTCCTTCAGTTCTAAGACAAATCTGAAGCAGTTTCTTCTCTAAGCCGTCAAAAAATAGACACAAAACAGTGGTGTTGAAAAGTTGTGCTTCTCTTGTCATAAACAGTAACGATTTTGTGAATTTATTGGAATGAATTCCGTGGAAAATACTGTAATCTACAATTCTGTCATAAGTAGCAACCATTATTGAGCCTATTTTCTTCGAAAATAATTAGCTAACTTAATTATAAAAATAGCAACGGATATGGAAAATCGTAGAAGAAATTGTGATATTCTATGTTATGTTCGAGTGCGCACAGAGATATAAGAAAGGGATTTGCCACCGGCAGCTAGTAAAACTCTTCAAAACTATGAAAACAAATAAGTTGATTAGTTGATAAATTGAATACTTGTCGAGCTAACCTACACACTAACCCAGTACTTTTCTATTTAGGTATGCATTAAAAGTGTTGAGTTGTGTTTGTGGTGTGGCACAGAACACGAAATTAGCTTTGTTTATACTAAATATTTAGAGCCTCAAAAAAGCTGGTTTTGTAGCAAATAGTAAATGAAGTGTGGACAAGCAATAGTGAGATTATTACAAAAATTCCGTTTCATTGATTGCCCAGCACATCAAGCGTAACACTTCCTGCTCTTTCTCTCCTGGCTATGAGCAGTTTCTAGGTTAAGCATGCCTTGCAATATAAGAAGCACATCCAATTCACAGAACAACCACAGAGAAGTAAACAAAGGGTACGGCGGAAAGATACGACTTTGGAGTTGACACTATTCATACTTTCATTACATAGATTAACGTTCAAAGTAAGTATATAAATATTGTTTAAATTCCTTGACTATTTACGAAAATAGTTTTTATACTTTCTGTACTATGTACAGTAAGTACGGGAGGTACACAAAATTTTGATATCGAGATTTCACTGGAAATATATGTTTAAGGCCTCTTGAATCCAAAAAGAAGCATTTTTAGCAACAGGTCAGAGTGTGTGTATGAGTGTGTGAGAGGCTGTGTGGCGGCGCCGTGGCCGAGCGGTTAGCGCGCTCGCCTACCACCTAGGCGGCCCGGGTTCGATCCCAGGGACCCGCATGTGGTATTCGTGGTGGACGAAGCGGCGTCAGGGCGGGTTTTCTCCGGGTGCTCCGGTTTCCCCCGCCATCTCATTCCACCGGTGCTCCATCTTCATTCCATGTATCATCAGTGTCACCGCCTGCGGTGCCGTAGTAGTAAAAGCGGGCGTTAAACACTACAACATCATCATCATCATCATCATCATCATCAGAGGCGGTGTGTATTCTATGTCTGTGAACAAAAAAAACTCAAAAATGGAAAGATGACTAAAAACCTATGTTGGTATTTAAGTTTATACCTTTCAGGGATGCGACACGAAGATTTTGAAGAAAATTCCTTCACCCTACTGCTTCAACTACTCTTTAGCTGGAAAATTTTATTTTATCAAAAATTACTCAAACGATGTTCATTAAAATACCACACGTTTAAGGTGTTTTTATGGCAAATAAAATGTATATTTAGATAACTTTTGACTGGTAGGTCATAAATAGTTCATCTATAGTAAGAGAAAAACGAAATCATACCAAGATGTATATATGTTCAAAACACGATTTATTTCATATTTGTTTTCTTTGTGCAGCTCACCATTTCCGAGATATTGCTTGTTATTGCTTTCAAGTTTCAACCTCTTGTACTTCTCTTTAAGAAGAATCGTTATTTTTTCCCTTCTTTTTTCGCTACTCTTTTCATTGCAAAGCGCTTCTTACCACGACGAAAACATTTGAATTGCGGTTTTCCCAAGATATAACTATGAAATGTTTGGTTACATTCAATTATGAATATAGAAATCTGTATTAAGGTAATTAAATGCATGTTTTTGGAGCTGTGCATTAGTTCATTGAACTTCAAGAAATTACCTTTCCATTAGATAACGTAAGAATGTTGCATTTTGAGTTGAATTTGTATTCATTATTTGTTATAATGCTGTTTTGAGCTATTTCTAGAATTCATTTACTTTTATGTTCCAGAGTTTTCATCAGTCGTCGCTGAGACAAGCAGAGTACTACGGCCATACCACTGAGGATGTTCGACCGCGCCATAGCTGAGTGGTTAGACCATTCACTTCTCACCAAAGTGGCCCGGGTTTGATCCCAGGTAACCCTATGTGGGATTTGTGATGGACGAAGCGGTGCTGCGGCGTGTTTCCTCCGGGTTCATCTCATTCCACCGGTGCTCCATCTTCATTCCATGTATCATCAATGTCACCACCTGCGGTGCCGTAGTAGTAAAAGCGGGCGTTAAACACTACAAAAGAAACTGAGGATGTTCGACGCAGCTTCGAACGAAACGTCTGGAAGGAGATTTTCCACTAGTCCACGGCCCACAAGTTTGGATAATCATGTTGTATTTTAAAATCTTTAGAGCTTTTCAGAAAGTAAGAAGGTACATGAAAAAATGCAGTATGTGCTTCCTTCCCCGGTTTGAAGTTAATTATATAGGTGTTTTTTTTTTTTTTTTTTTTTTTTTTTTTTTTTTTTTTTTGCTAACAACGGCTCAAAGCGTTGATAATCCAATCTCAAACATTCGTTTGCAAAACTCGACTTGAAGGAGGTCTAGTTTAAGTATGCTCAAACCTGAAAGTGTATCGTCTTTAACCAAATATGGAATTTCTTAAAAGTTGTGTTTAAACTTTTGCGTATAATATTTAAGTCCCATATCAGTACGGTTTGAAATGTTTCGAACAATTTTGTTCAAACTGTTGTGCATAGAATTTCAACTCACTATATTGTAAATGTTGACAAATTTAAGCAGAGTTTCTTTAATTTCAGCAAGGTTTAAAATGTGTCAGATAATTTTCTTCAAACTTCAATATATACAATCTGACAATGTGTGCACCGATTGGCGAGTTGTCTCATACATACAGTTAGGCCATTATGTAACTAAATATTCACATTCTCTCGGGTTAGCCAGCACTTAATGTCTGCAAGGTCATAGTGTAGTTTTGACTATGGAATTCTTCTTAGGGGTTTTGGCACAGTAGATCGATGCCACCGAATGAGGGATGATTTCCTGGTTAATCTGTCGCTTTAATTTATGTTGAAAGAGGCTAAAAAGGCAATAAAAAAGAAGATTGGAAGATAAAAAGTTGTGTGGGTAACCTCTTTGAAAATGGGCTCATTTGAGTAGTCGTTAATAATCATCACTTCATTCATCATCTCTTTGGTCCTGAACTGTTATAAAGTAGGAAGTTTGGAAAAGAAATAAAAGAAAAGCAATCCTTCATCACCAGCATATTCGGCTTTGGGCTAATCATTCATCTATGGAATACTGTGATGCAGTAGTCGCTTGAGTTGACAAATTACACACAAATGGAGTCGTAAGTGGTATTCTTGCTCCCCCTTGTGGTACGAGTTGAACATTCGTTCCTTGAGGCACTCAGGTCCAACGCCTTTGATGCTTTCCACATGACACGTATTTGGAAGGATGGAGAGCAGTAAATCGAACTTTGTACTGTCAATTGTTCTGAAGTTGCCACTAACCACTGTGCATATGCAATGTCTACTATGTATTCGCAACACCAAAGAAATTTAGGTATGTTGTATAACAAACGATAATCTTCAATAACAGTAAATTATGCTTCCAAATTGGTATATATTGTGACGCCGGGCGTAGGGCAAAACAAAGGACTGTCGGGGCTAAGCTACTTCACACCACACACCGGGCTGGCGAGCATAGTCGCACAAGGTTGGCTGCCTCTTGCGATTGGTTGTGTCTGCGTTACTGGCAACAATCGAATGGCAGAACCAAAAGGGTTTTTCTGTAGTCTTCGAGAAATATATAAGTATCGCTGGCGTGTTCGTGAATGGTCCGTATGACGTCATCAGCGCTATATAAGGAGGTAATGAAACAGCAGAACAGTTACGGACATGAATCGAGTTTGAGACAGCTGTGCGTGTGTAGGCGCGCCCTAAAGAAGATTTAACGAGTAATTTTTTTCGTCAGAGTTAGTGTGTGAGAGACAGAGGAAGTGAAGGAACGAGTGTTAACGTTAGTAAAACAAAGCATTTGACTAGCGGTCGCCCCACCCCCCCCCCCCCCAAAAAAAAAAACTATGGGTTTTGAAGAGCAGACACGGGTAACAAATCCATGACCTTCGGATTGCAGGCCACACGCGCTAACGCCTGCGCCACCTCTATTGGTATGTCAAACAGGAAGTACTGCTAACAAATATCCCTGGCTACCTATTTGTAGACGCCCTTAGAGGAATAAAATCATAAATGATCATCTTAGTGCTGTTTTATAAGAATTTTCATTATCTAGTATTCCATCGCAACTAAACTGGAAGTTCGAGTTGGTTTACTGTAACGCGCGGTGTACGCTATGTCCTCATTTAATATGATAATCCTGAACAAGCTTATTCTGGCCTCACGTGGTTTCCACAGCGTAGCCATTTTCGACGTTTAACGTTATTATGCAGTGGATGGTGCAATATACCAGAGTCGATCTTGCATTTAAAACGCCTCCTTGATTTCGATTACATTATAGGTAGCAACGTTTCGGTCAAATTAGGCAATAACTTAGCCAAATTTGGTGAAAATTTAAAACATAATTTACTTTAGATTCAGGATTATGTATATAATGTACCAACATGCTCTTTAAAGCAAAGCAGAAGAAAAAGCGAAACAAGTCATAAAAATCCCGTCCCAGAAGACAAAGTAAATCATCTACTAGAGCCCGTATTCCCTTAGGAAGGAAAAAATAAGCCATCTTTCTGACACTATAGCTATCGATACTTATATCAGGAAATGATAAGAGGTACTTGGTGAATAAAAGACTGGGAAACTTTGATGTATCGGTTCCACAGAATATGAAGTCTCCGCGCGAGACACAAGAAACAAAGGAAACAAAAAGAAACACGTTCATTGTTTTGTCGGCATTCGGGTGAGAATAGACCCGACGCGCTCTTGATTGTTATGTGTTGTTTCTTTAGGGCCAGCCATTCACCGTCACCAGACGAGAAATTCCAATGACCGGCTTTTGTTCATCTTGATCCAAATACTCATATTGTAGGGTTAAATCTGCAGGTTATGTGACGCTTAGAAATTGTACAATCTATCGCCATCTGGCATTTTAGTCAAAATCATTATAGCCACTATTGAGATTATCAAAACTTTGGAAAAAAGTTCCAGGTAAAAATTAGTCTGGGTTGTGGGATTTTCTTGACAATTCCACTTATGCCAGATTATCACCTTTTACTTCTGGTATTACCTTAGATAAATCGCCTTTTCCTTGCGGTTCCGTCAACTTAAACATTTTCTTACGTTTCCAAACATCTGACGTATCCATTCGCAGTGAAAAAAAAATTAGCGGACAATGCAAAAATGGCAGATAAAACATTTGGCGAATATTCTAGTGAGGATATTTTAATTAAAGAAGCGAAATCAAACAACTGTAATTTTTAATTACCTTTAATGAATAACCCACGAACACAAATATGTTCATTTATATTTATTATATACCTAATTCCTCATTTACCTGGATTACAGGCTAAAATTGTTTTCACAGCCGACTGGATTAGCCATACTGCCAACAGTGAAAATAAATCTTATGTTATTGTAAAATTATCCTTTATATTACTATTAATATTAAGTAATATTAAATAGAGGACTTGTTAAATATTTTACGGTATACTCGAGATATTTAGGATAATTTTTGTCGCACTCGAAAAATTATCACATGAATCCATTTTCCCGTTTTGAATGTGTTGAACTTAATACAAAGAATATTATTTTAGGGGGAGTCTCAAATGTGCTTTCGGTGAAATGTTGGTGTCGAATTTTTGGGTCCTTCCCCTATTTATTCTACGTAATAGAGAAAGCAAAAATTACTAACCTGTACGTTCAATGGTTTGTTGGTGAACGAAAGAAAACGAATTAGTCTCAATTGTATATCCATTTATTTCTTGTTTATTTGTACCGTTTTACAGCTGGACGTCACCTGCTTTTGAAACTGAAGGTATCATCTTGCTCATTATTTGATCTTTCTTTCATTAAACTTTAAGTTCCTGTTTTAAACACCCCGTTTTAATTAAAACTCAGTAGAAGACTATAAAAATCCACTTTGCTAGAAAGTAAAGGGATTCTTTTATGTATTTTTCCAATAGTTTGTTGCGGCTGGCTTTGGCACAAAGAAATTCGACATAAAAACAAGCAGCATTAATTCAAACATTATCTAAAGAATTTCGGCATTTGTGTGCAAGAAGTTTAATTACGTCTGTGGAACGAAACATCTACTGTGACCTCCCGTGTCTGCTTTAAGGCACTAACTTTAATTTGGAAACACCGTTGCTATCTCGTTTCTTCTACCCACACTCTTTTCTAATGGATTTCGAATCTAATAACCGCACCAGTGTAGCAAAAACACGGCGTCTTCGGATTACAGAAATCTAATATTATTTTCAGTGAGTAAATTACAGTTTAGATAGGGTTTTATGAGCTCATTCGGAAGACAAAAAGCAGTAACAGATAAAGCTAGCTGGAAAGACAAGCTTTACGAAAAGAATGAAATATTATAACGTTCGTTTAACAGGACTTCGCTTCAACTGTTGCCAGTTCAAGTAAACATCTGCTCAGATCTAAATGAACTTAAGAGAATCTATGTGACTTTTACTCTCCGAATACAAAAAAAGTTTTTGATGATCTCTCTGTCTCTTTATTTCTCTGTGTGTGTGTGTGAGTGAACAGCATAACTAAAAGACGAAAAGTTAGTTAAATATCAAACTTGAAACTTGTTCTATGGATGAGATACAAAGATTTTCAAGAATGGAACGCTTTTCAAAACTTTTGCGTTATTCGTTTTTTTATACCCTGAGTATGCAAAGGGAATCGAATTTCAAAGCCATTACACGGCAACCAGCTCTTGAGTGTTGCTTAAGGTTATTCCGCTAACCATATTGTACCAACATAAGAGGTTTTTTTTTAAAAAAAAAAATTAACGTCCTCCAACATTGTGTCATCTCGGACGAATGAATGAAATGAAATGGGTGAAATGATGCTCAAATGAGCCCGAGGTCCATGGAGCTTTTAAGTTACCCGACATTCGTGTTCTCAGGGTAGGGAAAACCTCGGAAAAAAACCTTACCCGGATAACTTACCCTAAGCGAGATTCGAACTCGCGACCTCTTGAACGTGAGGCAGGCTCAACATAAGAGCAGTGCACATCAGAATGAGTAGGGAAAGTTATATGTGTGCACATATCGGATATTCTAAAGCGAGTGTGCAGTAATGTGTCGATGCTTTTGATTTCCTAAAGTGTTTTTCTTTGTTTAGGTTGGTAGGAATCACTTATCTGTATTCCACACCGGTCCTGGGTAAAGCAGTCCCTCATTATTACAAATTCAAGTTCAACACACACGCATTAGCCTATGAACGATGTTCAGTGCTAGGTGAGTGGCGAAAGGAGAGTAGTGCAGAAGAATTTCACTTGAACGCCTGGAAGTTATGCTTTCCATAGCTCATATTGTAGCTTCTAATGTGTTTTTCTGAACTATTATTAAGAGATGTTTAATCATGGCTGTATATGCTACTATTTAATTATGGTTATTCAGAGTGAACCGCCCATGCGATAATATATGTGGGGCATATATGTTGATAAATCATACTGGTGCAAATGGCTCAAAATGTTTTTCTGCCTACACTTTTAAATACTTCAAGCCTTCCGTTTTAGTCTTTCGGGCTGGGGATTACTATATATTTCGACCATCTTTGAAACTGAAATTGGACTTGAAAAGATTAACAAAATTAATTGAACAGCTTCCGCAACTGCACCCTGTCACACACAAAAACATTTTCTCTTCATTACCTTGAGGTTGCGGTCTCTGAACCGCAATAATAATTCTGAAATATATATTAGTGACATAAAGAAAGCAATAGCTTTGCAAGTTTGCACATTTCTACTTTTCAGGCCTTGAAAATATTTTTTTTTTTTTTTTTTTTTTTGTAATTTATAATACACACAGGTATATATTGAGGTCCAGAAGATAGCTGTACAAAGACAAACATGCAAAAGTGCAATTCTGTATTGAAGGTAGTTTCAGCAAAAAAGGTACTTGAATTCGCATGTTTTAAGAGTAATTTTTATTATTTTTCGGTTGAGTTCATTTTTATTTACTGAACCAGATAAGCTATGAATGCAAATAGTGATTTGAAAAGCCTCCGTAATTTATAGAATAATTTATAAACGTTTAAAAAACACCTTTCAGAACTTTAAGAAGAATGGAGATTTAATTTTACTAAAAGCTAATTACTGTATGTTCAGACATCCTTCTACCCTTAAGGAGCTTACAGACTTTTTATAAGTGCACTTTAAACCTATAAAATAGTATAGCCATTTTTGGGCCCTTGGCCAAGAGCAGTAATACCAATATGAAACTCGTTAATATCAGCAATAATGTGTTAACTAATTGCCAACGAACTGGAGACATTCCACACACTCGGCATGTGGGTCCACAGCAAGTGTGTTGCATAGCAACGGTAAACCATGATAAAAAAGAAAGCAAAAATAAAATCGGCGGTGTGCAATGCACAATCTTGCAATGTTATTAAACCACACGATATGAACCGGCCGAGTGGTCGGCACCGCAAACTGAAATTGAATCTAGCTCCTTCCAATTTATTCCTCTGTGACTTGCATCAGGCAGTGCAATAATTTATACGTTAATAATGTCCATTTCACGCCTTATTAAGCTGATGAAAACTGCATCCAAATGAACTTATTTGTAACACTGAATCCAGCTACTCGTACTGCTGCAGTGGTTCTCGATTAAAATTGCTATGAATTATAAACGGAATCAATTTCAGAGCTTTCACTGGTGCGTTTCAGTGAATGTCTGTTTCATATGTTCAAGCTAATAAGCATTCCTACTTAGTTACTCTCTGTTCATGGTCTTACGGGAATGAAGGCAAGAGAAATATTCAATGTAGCATAACCCGAGTTTTGTAAACTTCCGCGCTTTAGCTGAATCCTGCTGAAACTAGCCACACAATTTTTCCATTTCTTGTTAATTGTAGAAAAAATATTTACATATGAAAATCTTAAGCCCAGAGCGCATGTATGGTTAGTCAAATATTCTTATTATTCTGTTCAATTCAGGAATGGTTCAGTTAGAAACCTTATGTTTCAATGCGTAATTTATTTTTATTATTTTTATTTATTTTATCACAGATTGTCAATGCCACTATAACTCTTCACAGAACAAATGCAACCACCACTGCCGCCGCCACCGCCACCTACACTACTGCTGGTTTTCATTTAAAGGGTATATTACAAAGGATCAATTTGGATCAATTTGTATGGGTATGTTGAAACCTGAAGCTGCAGAAGCTGCAGACATGAATAAACTGAATTGAAAAGAAGTGGTTATCTCTGAAACGCTTTTGAGCTGACAAGAGCTCAGCGCTCAACAGTTTGCTGAGGTTTGAAGCAACAACCGTTCCCTCGCAGCGGTAAGTTGGCAACTCTCCGTTCTGCTGAAGATCTGATGTTCTGGGCGCCATTGTATATTCAGTACAGAATATCTCCTCTCGTTGTTTCCCGGGCCTAGCTCAAGCAATCTTACTCTTTAACTCGGGGTATGCGTGGATGTTTGTGAATAACGACCACACCAGTTCGTAATATAAATCAAGTTTACTAACTTGTTGAATTGCCGAGAAATTGCCGACCGAGTACTAAAAGAATAACGGTAATACTGCTGGTTAAATTCGTAGACTGGAGAACGTGCAAGTTTAGAATTTTGCACGTGGCGGGCAAATACTTGTGACCGCGCTGCAATAAAACGCAGCATGCCTGTTCGCTGAGGGTCTGTCACTAATTAGCTTCCCTAGACTCGACAGACCTTTCATTTTTTTTTTTTTTTTTCAGTAATGAATCTATCTCACTAGCGCGTCATATACAGTCGGTGAGCCTAGCATTACCTGGAATTTTAACCAGAGTGACGCTGCCTAGGTCACGTAGGCACTGTCGCTAATAACTTTTTGCAAGCTGAGACGGGAAAAATCGATTCGCCTAGCGACCTGGTTCAAAATATATACGCTAACAACTGCCCTTACACCAAAACACTTAACCAGCTCTTAATATGTATTTCTACTTTAACATACATTCTGAATATTTTTATCTTACTATTATTTCTCATCCTCTTTCATTGTTAATTTTGATTACTTTCTTATTATTTCGTTGTATCATTATTTCGGCCTCAGATTGTAGTATTTAACAAGGTTGCTGATCTGACATACGTGACTTCATTTTCTTCTTTCAAGAAGACGCTGGTTTCTTCTGCTGGGGTCTCCATGAAGATAGAGCGGCCTCGGGGCAGGTGTATATCTTACAGCAACAGTGTTCTTGCTGCAGTGAAGTAATTATTTTGACACAAAAGATATCTTTCAAGAACCACCTCTCCAATTCCTTTCTCAAACACGTGGCTGAGTGCTTCGTCATTTTCAGAATGGATGATAATTTTCCGCGACATTATTTGGAGTGCACCCTTCATGATGGGGTTATTCCGCGCCATAAAACATGAGTGGAGAGCTTTAACGACCCACCTTTCCTTCCCTTTTGTGTATACCCTCCACCCTTATGCTGCAAAAATGGGGGAAACAGGTGGCCGAACTTCTGTTTCAATTTATATCTGGATTGCTCGATGTGGACATAAGTATACCAGCAAACATTCACTCTGGCGTTTGAAGATGGCTTATTTGTTTCCCTTCTCGTGGGAACGACAACATATGTAGCACCTGTGATGTCATTAAGCAGTTGGTTAAGAGGGCTGACGTCACACTGGGGTCAACTTGAAGACCCCTATTTCTACTCCCGAACTTTTCTTTCTCTACTCCGTATAGTAAAGTAGAGGAAGTATAGTATCCCACCCAAAAATCCGATGTCGAGATTTCACCGGAAATACAGTTTTGAGGCCCCTGAATCCAAAAACACGCATTTTTAGAAAAAGATCCGTGTGTATGCCTGTGTGTGTAAAGCGTAACTCAAAAACCAAAAGCTCTTAAAAGCCAAAGTTGGTATTTAAATGTAATGTCTTTCAAGGGTGCGACAAGAAGATTTTCAAGAAAATTCCTCCTTTATATGGAAAATTCTTCAAAAAATTTGGTATTCGTTAAAACAGCTAACGATTTTGGTTAAAATATGAGATTTTGAGATATTTTTGTGGCAAATGAAATGTATATCGTGAATTTCCTGGCTATAGCTCCTGTAGTCTTATTTACTCTGGATGACTTTTATATAACCGGTAAACCGTTTATCCTGGGGTTGCAAAAGCAAATTCCAGGGTAGTTGCCTCTCATTCGGTTTGTTTTCCGTATAAATAGTGTACATGTGTTGACCTCAGATTTTCCCATCGTATAGAGATGACCTCTAAGAGGACACTCAATTCCTACTTACTGAGTGTGAGAATCTCTTTTGCTCTGTTTGCTGATAGTTCAGTGAACCGTTTTGCGTGATTTAGCTTTGGAAATTCGTATTTTAGTTCTCTATATTTCTTTTACGCCACTTTAAATAACTAGCGACGGATCTGTTAGAACTCCGGAGAACGCTGTGTGATGGACAGTTAGCCTTCAAGATTTCATTCTTATCTATACCATTCTGTTTCGTCTGGAGTCCACTGAGGGAGCAGTACACAGCAGATAGGATTCGTGAGCCATTTTCTACCGATAGATGGCACAGCATTCACTATTACCATATATTTTTCATTTATACTATTGTTTCAGACTTTGCAATTCGGTATTTACCTTAGCGACTGAGTGAAAGTACGAAAAACCTCAGTCAGATTGGTCGACCTGTGCAATTTGAACCCACGAACTCCTGAATGAGACCCACAGATGTAACCGCCTGAGCCAACCCGCTCGGTGAAATTGGTATTGTCATATGTATCTGTATTTCATGTTCTAGCCAGGGGGGGAGTCCAGCCACAGCCGCGGCAGAGACAACATGGCAGAAAGAAGAAGAGAACCACCGCAGCAGTCCAAGAAGCCTCCGAAGAACCTTCTGGGGAAACTGAAAACGCCAGCGCCGTCCCTGCCTCACAGCCAGCCTCCTCGCCAACTCCATCTCCATCTACGCCGCCTGACCAAGGTATCTCAGCCTGCGACACCACGCCGACATCAACCACCCACCGCACATAGTCGACACAGCCAGAGGTTGAGTACCGAACGTCCACAGAGAGTCACCCTAACCTCACGAGGCTGCAGAGTTACAGCGCAGTCGTGCGCGGAGTACATCGGCAGCTTCCGGACTCTCTCCTCCTCAGCGCAGCCCGACGTCGCTGGCCTTCTCTCATGAAAGCAACGCGCATCATCATAGCCAGAGGACCGTCGCCGCTGGTGCGCCTGGAGTTCTGGGGTGGGGCGGATTACCATGCTGCTCTGACGGACGGGCTTCCTGCCCTCGGGCAGGTGCTCCCAATTGAGGCTAGCCGTGGTGTACGCCCTATTCCCTGCCGACGGTGTTGCCAGTACGGTCACACCGCCGACGCCTGCGCCGACGCCCCACGCTGCCACTACTGTGGCGCTGGCACCTTCACCACATCCTGCACCAGCCACGACCTGACACGTCGCCCCGTGTATTGTGCCACGTGCAACTGCACTGGCCACTTCACGGGTCAGGCGGCGTGCCCCAGGAACCCACGCCGACAACCGCCTGCAGTTTACAAGTTGCCTACGCAACAACCACTCTCCGCCTCGCAGACCATCACCGTCACACACCAACATGTCAACACCAACCGCCAAACCGCCGACCAACACGACGCTGCAGACAATCAACTTTACACCGCTGTACTCCACAACACCGCCACACTACAGAAAATACAAGACACACTCCAGACTCTCACCGACCGGGTTGCAGCATGGGAGACAGCCCTGACTCGTGCTCTCGAGGACGTTAAGGATGCCACCCATAATCTGCAAACAACGCTACCTGCTACAGTTCATCAAGACAACAATAGCCTCCGAGACCACTTCAACAAGCAGCTGGAGAAAGTGGTCACTTACATCAACGACTCACGCATTCACAAGGTCCATAAGACATTAGAAGAAATTCTACAAGGACACACATCATCACTACAGACTTCACTTACTCAGATTTTGCAGCGACTGACACTCCCCAGACCTCCAGTCGGTCCTCCAATCGGTCCTTCAGTACGACCCAACTTCCCCCCAAACCGCAGGTCAGTGTCAGGGCACCGCCATTACACTTGACCTGCCTAAGCCAACGACCCGACTTTAACTTTACCCACAATCATCCGGTTTGCTTCGGCGGTACCGGACTAACACCACCACTGTATAAATAAACAGAGTCACCCCAGAAATAAAATTAGTTAAGTAGTTTAAAAAAAAATAGCCATAACAAGCAAGCCATAATGGGAACCCGCGCTACAGCTACCGTCAAGTACAAGCCCACCTCTGAGCCATCAGTAGATGGTGCGAGAACTGGCGCATGTCTATTAACCCGGAGAAAAGCTCTGCGATTCTCCTGGCCAACACGCTGGCAAACCGGCTCCCGCAGGACCTCGTGCTTCGGCGCCGTCGGATCCCCTGGGTCACTACGGCGAAGTATCTCGGGGTCACGTTGGACCGGCGGCTAACGTATAGGCATCACGTCAGGGGCAAAGTACTACAAGGTCAGGCAGCCCTACGGCAGTTGTATCCCATCCTCAGCTCCAAAACCATGCCCATTCGCCTGAAGCTCCAGCTGTATCGTGCGATCATCCCGCCTCTGGTCCTGTACGGATGTGAGATCTGGGGAGTGGTGGCAAAGTCAGACTCCAGACGTTGCAGAATCGGGCATTAAGGATGATCTATGACACTGGTTGGAGATTTCCTGCCCACATCCTTCACGAACATTCCGGCATCCCGTACATTGTCGACGTGATTAAAACCCGCGCTCGAACAATGTACAACAAACTCCAGAGCCACCCTAATCCACTGGTGAACACTCTGGGACAATATGACCAGAGAGAGCCTCGCCGACTACCATCTAAAAATTTCCGAGGGACATCTTAAGTCCAACGGGCTAATTTTCGAAGATGGGAAAGGCAAAATGAATATCTGTACTTAAAACAGAGTAAAACGCCTAACTCAGACCACCTCTCAGTTAGGTGGAGGAGATTAACGCGTCATCTGATTGACTAACCAGCCAATCAGCATGTACGGGTACTGCCCGCTCATGGACCAATCCCTACCAACCATCCATCTTGCCCCTATAAATACCCCTGATCCCAAACATTCCCAGAGATTAAATCCCTGTAGACCAAAACACCATACTATCGCGCAGGTAAAGCCGTATAACGGCTAGGTACTGCGGTAAAGACACTTCGGGTGGGGGAATAAGCTTCCCCACTCGACTCGAACTGCCTCTGGAGCCTCTGGAGCCATAATGGTATTCCGACATCTTAAGAAGCCAAACGGTGCTGTGGTTGAGCGCATCTCCAGGCATGTTTACATATTGCCAACATGAAGCATTTAACGCTCGGTTTACTGTTGTATTCCAGAACAGTAATCCTTCTTCCTTCATAGCCCAGTCATCTGTCATTGTTTCCGACTACACGCGCAATCAATTTATATCCCTAAAACTTGCAGATACAAGAATTTCAACATTAAATTCATTATCGGGGTACAAGAATTAGTGTGGCCAAGATGTTTAAAGGGGAGAATTATGTGTAATTGGAGCTGGAATCGATGCATGGTACTCGATATTATCATTTTATTCCTATATCTTCTTCGTGTTAGTTAAGTTAAAATTTGCAGAAATTATCTTATTCTTGTTTCCTTGTAGGTACAAGGGCAATATTAGAATACAGTAGCTTTTGTGCGATAGGCAAATCTTTTAAAGCTTTGGGATTCCGTTTTCTTTGTACATTTAACATATAAAAATGAACAACGATATTCCATTTCACGAAAGTTTTAAGTTTTCCGAAACTCACACACATAACAAGGAATATCTCCGAAATGGGTCACCTTACAAGAAAATTTATTGAGACAAATTGTGTATTTTATCAAGATCTACATTTTTTGTATAGTGTGATTTGGTCTATCTCTAACGGTTTACCAGTTATGCAAAAGTCGTCCAGAGTAAATCCGACTACAAGGGCTATAGCCAGAAACTTCAAGATATACATTTGTCATAAAAATATCTCAAACATGTAACAATTTAATCAAATGATATCGAAGTACTTTCCCTTGTTAGTTATCGTAGTAGAGAAAGTAAAAATACATTATTCGTAGATTTACTGAAGAAAAGCTTAAACGTGGCGTACTCCAAGTGTGTACGATGGGCTATTACGTTATCCAAGCAATAAATAAATCGGTAGATATAGGTATGTAGGTACATTACTTTGTTACGCTTTATATCAGTTAAAATAAAGAGGCGCACGAGAGTTACGGCGCACTAGGGACCTGAATGTGTAGCATTTCGTATTAATCTACCGCCACAACTAGTGTAAACTCGCTCTTTGCCTGAGGCAAGGAAACTCCGTCTGATAATATCCCAATACACCACTTCACTAAACAGATAATTGCTATGGTACTTGAGGCAGTAAAGACGAAAATAGTTTTAGACGTTTATAGCGAGTAGGTTGTAACGAGGGATTCACCTGTAACCCATTTTCCGTGGCAAAAATCTGCGGTAGAATGCCTCTAACTATCGATCAAGACTCAAGCAATCAACTCTAGAGTCACGCGTGTGGTTTTGGTTTCCTAGCAACCCATGCCAAGATAAACGAGCACATCATGGCAGAAAAAGATGAAGAGGAGAAGAGTGGAGTCCTTTTTTTCTTCTTTTTTTCTCCGACTTTTCTTACAACGGCCCCCTTCCCTTTCTTTCGGATGCTTTTGTTGATGGAGTTTGAAAATGCATCTTGAGTGTGCATGCTAAGAACAGCGGCTGGTATCTCTACTCTACTGATCCAAGAAAGGCAACTGGGTTTAGGCTATTTTAGAACTGGGATTCTGAGAACTCAATTCTGCTGCAGTGTGTACCACGAAACAAGTTTCTAGCTTCTCTATTGCTTAGTTATAGTAAATAGAAGTAGTAGTGCATTCCACGCTAAAATTACATAACCAGGTTTCAGCGGAAACACTTTTGAGACTCTTATTTCTCTATCTTCTTAATGTTAGTCGAGATATTAGTCATTTGCAGATATTACCTTTTTGCTAATTTTCTTATATGTACAAGGAGAATATGGGAATACAGTGGGCTTAAAGTGATGGACAAATGTTTTAAAGATGGTCGCTATACAATGACTTTGAAATTATCAAGACAAGACGTAAAAATCTGATATGTTGCACTCACATGACTTTCTCTACTCTTGTACTAACCATTCTTACAAACTCTTATTCCTATATCTTCTTCGTGTTAGTTGAGATAAACATTTGTACAAATTATCTTATTGCGTAGTTCCTTGTAGGTGCAAGGGGAATATTAGAATACAGTAGGCTTTGAGCGATAGTCAAATCTTTTAAAGCATCGAGATCCCGTTCTTTTTGCACGCTTCACATATAAAAAAATAAACAACGATGATCCTTTCACGAAATTGTAAGTTTTCCGAAACTGACACAAACACAATATCTCCGAAATGGTTCACTCTACAAAAAAGATTATTCAGACATAAATTGTACGTTTTAGCGAGACCTACATTTTTTGTAGAGTAAGATTTTGTCTACCTCTTACGGTTTACCAGCTACACAAAAGTCATCAAAGGTAAACAGGACTACATAGACTATAGCCACAAAATTCAAAATATGCATTTCATTTGTCATATCTTAAACATACGGCATTTTAATCAAAATCGTTTGAGCTATTTTCGAGAAAATAAAAATATTCGAAAAGTTTTCCATGTAAAGGGTAATTTATGGTGAAGAAATTTTCTTCGTGTCACATTCTTGAGATATAAAAGCTAAATACCAACTTCGGCTTTTAATCGACTTTTTGTTTTGGAATTATATTTACAGAGTTTTTTTTTTTTAAAAAAAATGCTTTTTGAGGAGGTTCAGGGGACCTCAAAATATATTTCCGGTGAAGTCTCCACATTGAATTTTTCGGTGGAATACAGTACCTCCCCATATTAACACATCATACATTCTTCCAGTGCATTAAACGGTTACAATCATAAATACGATGTTAATAGCTTATAAGAACACTGCATTTAAACACGATTAATTACAGAGCAATTACTATCGTTTCTGAGGGGGTGATAATCGTCTATAATTGTGCCTTTTTCATGTCTAACTGCATCCTTATGTGGCTAATATCTTCCCATATTTGTTTCTGTTGGTGGAAAATGCCAAGTAAAAAACATTTGAGGTTTAATAAAGCGTCTACCTACAACAATTTTATTTTTAAAATAAGTATTGCTATTCCATAAGGTTTACGTCTTTAACAAAGTGAACCTCATTAGAGCTATTTCTCTTGAGGAAGTCAAATCTTGCGAGATTTGATTGACTACCTGACCATTAAAAGAAAGAAAAAATTAAATACTACAGAAGTGATGAAAATGTGGGTTAAGCGTTCATAAGTGCTCGAAACAGGTTGATTCGTATAGGGTACTTGATGCGAATTTGGCCAATGCAGGTAATATGGCCAATTTCCTCCCCTGCTGTTGATTGTAAAGTTTTTCAATATGCGGAACCAGCATTTCATATTACGAGGTATGTAGTCTTCTTAGACAGCGCCTCTTGCGGGATAATTTGTAAACCCAAAGGCATATGGGTTTTGTCAAGGAAACAGAAGCAGCTATAATCCTAGTGTTGGCAAGTTTATTTATTTCCTTACATGTAATTAGTGATTATTGTTCATGCACTGCATGTTATAGTTTATTCTATGGCCTTTCCTAACATCCAATGCTTTTTTTGAAATGAGTTCTAATTAACTGATAAATGAATTATTTTTTTCGAGAAGTGCTGCAGTCTGTCGACTGTAAACAAGAACTTGGAGAAGTGTCAACCTACAAAAGAAGGGCCAGACTAAAGAACATACTTCAAAATCCTTCGAAAGAAAAATTTCGATCACAAGAGGACAAGGAGAGTAATTTTGTACGATGTGTGGAATTGACAGTGTTGGATATATGTGTTTAGTTGTGGCATTTACACTCGTGAAGAGTGTGTTTGTGTTACTAAAGACGATAAAGTCGTATCCATATGTGCTGCAGGTGACCAAAATTAATCTTTTTCTGTTTATTTTCATGCTCTAACTTTGATAGTTTAATAAGTTTTCCAACTCTGTGTGTGCATGATGATTTATCTGTAACTCGTCACAATAATTTTTAAGTAGACCAGTATTGATCCAATAGTTATATGTAAGATAGTGCTATAGTTAATTGAATCAGAATAAATAATACATTTTTATTTAAGTTGGCCATATTACCTTCACATGGCATATTAAATGCAGAATTCAACGTTCTTAAAAAACAAATTAAGGTGATATTTCTATGTAAGCGCTCTAAAATAATCTAATATAAAATTATAGAGGTGGCAGAAAGGCCTCCTAAACCTAAGAATTGTAAATATAGTTGGCAAAGTGAAGATTCAACTGTCTTACTTCCATGGCTTGGGTAGGCGTCATCGAAAAAGACAATGTCGCAGAAATTTAGTAATTTGTCTGTATAGTGTTTTACAGACGAACATTTATGGTGGTGGAAGAATGCAAAATAACGACGTATAGAATAAGTATATACTCTGCGAAGCGACACAAAATAGAGAGAATGATATGAACTTATGAAAATGTTGTGCCGGGATAATTCTCCTCTCTTAATAGTCACAATCTGGCACTATGTTTCTACCCGCTAGTCCTCATAAACCGTTAAGAAAAGTGAACCCGTACAAAATGTTCCCCAGATATGCTAGTCGCAAAGCCACGTGTTCTGAGGGAATACATTACTAAGGTTACCAGGAAATAAGAGCAATATATCGCAGATAACATATATGTATCTTGGTGGTGGGGCCTTTTATCAATACGAAGATGCAACTCCATGGATTTCCTCCAACCATCCAAAGCTGGCGAATACCATGGAACCAAAATACAAACGCGTTCCTCTGTAGCCAGCTCCGCAAACTTATATGGAAGTTCCATTCAGATACGCACGCATCGTATCACTACTTCTGACGATAATAACTCTGGACATGACAAGAATCTGTCATCCAAATCCAGTCGAAATAATTATGAGTCCGTGTTTGTAGAGTTGTGGACCCCGTAGCGTGATTCAAAAGGACGCCAAGCCATGGCATTGTGTAACTTTGCGTTTGTACATTGAATTTGTGTGTTTATAGAGTCAAATAAAAACAAAGACTTTAATGTGGATCTATACAAGTAATTAATTTAATTCTTCGTTGACCTGTACCGCGCCCGAGATACTAATAGTGGACGAAAAGAGTTATTCAGGCTCATCGCTGATCCAGCTCGGCTAAAACGAATCACGCCATCTCTTACCACATCGTAGATGGCACCCCGTTTTATATAAAACGTTACTAAATTAAAAATAGTAGTGTCTAAAGTCAGTCATTACATATTTTTATGTATAGCCAATTAACCATACTATATACTTAATTATATAATTTTATTTTAGTCAGTACCATAACCACGAAAATAAAAATTCAAATTAAGGTACGCCGGTGGGGTCACAAATAGTGGCCACGTGTTAGTTCATTTTAAATGCTCACACGGTAAAGTGAAAGCAATTCCTAACACTTGGTTTATTCCACGTGATGTCTAACTGGCTAAAGTTATATATAAATTGATTTCTATTGGATGGTAGGAGCGAACTCTGCTCTAGCTAATGAAATATCTGACGGTAGGAGTAACGAGACACGGTGAGTATTTCGGTATTCTTATTTGCGAATGGATTACACATGTTGCAGTCCTTGGTTCGCATGCACTCTTAGAATAAAACATGTTCAATGTGTACTTACAATGCTCATAGTTGATGCTGAAAACGCCCTCCATCTGTTGCAACTCGCCTCGGATCGTCCTATAAAAGAGTAAACATTCTGGTATTCCACAAAAGTGATGGCTTCCTACTCCTATCGTATTTTTTGGGGAGCACTAAATAATATGGAACAATGCTCATTCTATTTTTAGCTGAGACTAATCATTCTGCTGCTACGTTCAGAAACTTAAAGCAGGCTGACAAACTTTTTCTGCCACTTTGAAAGGATTTCTTTCTAAGCCTTCATAACAAAAGTGAAATGTAGAGGCTTTGGAAACTGGACGAATTATATTTTTATGGAATAAATGACAACGCTTGGTGTAGGGATTTAATGTATATTGAAATATATAGGAGAACAATAAAGTGTAATTTGTCAGGTGCATCTGTATTGTAAGAGCCAGTGGTATACAAGGATTAACTCGTCATTCTCAATTAAGGTAATTAGTTTTTCCGTTGAATTGAGATCCTGCCATACAAATACAAGAAGCATCTTAACACATACATACCCACTAAATTACTTCGCCACAAAACATAACCATAAACTTTAGATATTACTCGTAAACTCAAAGATCACAAAAATGCTGACATTACATGCCTTTAGATGTATCATTTACCATCTTAGATCGTTCAAATTGATGTACTTCACAACAGTATTGGGACGCCGGTCGGCAGTCACCACTCAAAGAATTTCGGTATGTATTTCGAAATGTATTGGTTAAGAATAGATTGAATTGTGAAAAGCATTAACCAACTGAAACCACTCTTTTGAACGTGCTGTTAAACCCTAGCTACTTAAACGCTACTCTTAAACCCATGTGTCGTCAAAAGGTTTCTCGAGCTCTAACGAGACATTTTCCTCTTCTTCACCAGCAGAACTTTAGTTCCACCTCTTCAAGAAGAAGGGAGAGTGGGACCATCACGTGACATGTCATACAGCGCCACACAGAAATGCGGAATTTTACGAGGGTCGTTTAAGATATAATGTCCCACATTTTTTCTAAAACAGAAACATTACTATATATATCCTTGTGCATTCTTTACATTTAATATTTCTTTTTGCGCGCCTGTAAAGTTTCGAATCATTCCGGCAGATCGCAGAGCCTTTGTACGGCATCAAAAGTGGTGTCTACATATTATAACTCTCATTACAAGCAACGGGTGTTATTGGATTCTTGTGTGCGAAAAAAGAAACCGTGGTAATGATACAGTGGATAGGAGTACAGTTGGGTTAACAGTAAACAGTACAGTTGTAGAGTAATTTAACGAAACTTTAAGTATTCCAAAACTCACACAAGGGATATCTCTGAAATGGTTCACTATACAAAAGAATATTGGGACATAAATTGTGCTTTTTAGCAAGATCCACATTTTTACTTTCTCCGCTACGTTTAGTAAAGTACAGGAAGTATTGCATTCCACCCAAAAATTCGATGTAGAGATTTTACTGGAAATATGTGTACATTTTGAATTTGCTGGCTTTAGTACCTGTAGTTCTATTTACTCTGGTTGACCTTTGCATGGCAATGCAAAGAAACCAACTAACATGGCTGGGACATTTGAAGCAAGAGCGAAGGGGAAGAGAAGAATGGGAAGACCTAGGATGGAATGGAGACAGTATATGGAGAGAGTGGCAGTCGGAGATGGGAAAATGAGAGGAATATACAGGTTGGGATCGAATACAGAAAGTAGCTGAAGGAACCCAACGCCTAAGGGTAGCAGGGAAAGTGAAAGAAGACTTTTGCATAACTGGTAAACCGTAAGAGATAGACCAAATCTTACTATACAAAAATGTAGATCTTGCTAAAGCACACAATTTATGTCCGAACAAATTTTTTTTGTAGAGAGAACCATTTCCTAGATATTCCTTATTATTTGTGTGAGTTTTGGAGAACTTCTACTTCTGTCAAATGGAACATCGCTGTCCATGTTTGATATGTTAACTGTGCAAAGAGAATATAATTTGAAAGCTTTGAAATATTTGACTATCGCTCAAAGCCTACTGTATTTCCATATTTCCCTTGCGCCTACAAGGAAATAAGGAATAAGATAATTAAGAAGTGTTTATCTGAACCAACACAAAGAAGATATAGCAAAGGCTTTCTGTGTATAAGTCACCAGCACAAGCTGCAGCAAACACATAAATAAAAGCCTGAGAATCAAGTCCTAGAGACAGTCTCCATTATGAACCAACTAACCTTAAACTGCCACCAGAATACCTTCATAGTCACCAAAACAAGTGACAAGGGCGCGTTCATACAAGCTTCTGAGCGCGAAACACATTGGCCATTCATTAATTAGGGGCAACAATCTCTGTATGTAGCAGAGGTAGGAAAAATGTTCATAAAAAACGTGAAGCTGGCAGACCGCAATCAGCAAGTATTAGAGCACCGCTGGAAGAACACCACTATTTGACCTGTATGGACATAGCAAAGATCCTCACCCCAGAATAAAGTTAGGCGATTTTATCCACAAGTATTTACATACACAGAATACTAGCCCAGAGACGAACAGAATAAAATTAGCTCTTAAAGGAGTTCTCTTTAGAACCACATAGGCAATTGTTTTGTTTGAAGACTTGTACAAAAAGACGCTGTGAATGTCATCTGTCGTCTCTCTGAAATGTGGAGAAAAGTTATTTTTGTTGAAATAGATTACTTCTGCGCACAGCAACAATGTAGCTGTCCCAAAAATGTTTTCTTACTTGTTAATACAAAGGTTGCGACACTAATTATTGAATAACATATGTAGAAAGTTCAAAAACCTCTTAATAAAACAAAAATCGGGCATATTTACACTTCTACATCTCGGAAAGGTGCATAACCTGTATCACATTTGCTTATTAGCAGCATGGAAAGCCAGAAATAATCGGGTTCTGGAAACTGTTCCGAATGTCTCTACATTGGAGTAGAGGAGATGCTATGAGAGAACTGGCGGAGTAGAAGAAATTCAGCCTTTACTCTTTCTTTTGCATGCACATTACCGTAGTAGGCCGAGTTGGCATTGTGTGCGAATAAACTGACGTATAATGATGGAGACCAGCTTACTCCAAGCTAACAAAAAGAAACAAGCCAGAAAGAGAAATGAGCCAAGAATATACTTATATTACCTCTTAGCTGAAGATGTAAAGGGAATAAGAATAATATTATAGTGTAGTTTTTCTCCCTAGTTTGCGGTGCGTTAACGCTGTCTTAATGCCTAATGCAAACTCAGCTGCTGTTTGCTACACCTTCAGTTTATTATAGTGCCACCCAGTACTTTGATTTACAAACAATGAATCAAATACACGATGTCTACACCAAAATGTCCCAAGTTTTGCTCCCAACACACAAAAAATATGTGCTACACTCACATGACTTTCTCTAATTTTGCATTAATTATTCTTACAAATTCTTGCTCCCCTATATACTTCATCTTAGTCAAAATAAACATTTGCAGAATCTTATTGCTAGTTTTGTCGTAGGTACAGAGAGAATATGGGGATAGGCTTTGAGCGATAGTCAAATATTTTAAAGCTAACCGCTATATGAAGGTTTTGAAATTCCGTTCTCTTTGCATGGCCAAGAGGTAAGCAAGTTAGCAACGACCTTCATTTCAGAAAGGTATAATTATTGCACATAATAAGAAGAAATATCTCCAAGATGGTTCAGTGTAAAAAAAAGAAAGAAAAGAAGCAAAATGCATTTGGACATATCTTGTGTATTTTAACGAGGTATACATTTTCTGTATAATAAGCTTTGGTCTATCTCTTACAACAATAACACTACAGGACTACAGACAGAAACTTCGAAATATAATTTTCATTTGACACACACCCATGCCCCCCCCCCCCCACACACACACACACAGAGAGGCACGCACGCACGCACACATTTTTCTAAAAATACACTTTTTGAATTCAGGAGGACACAAGACATATTTCCGTTGAAATATCGTCTTCGAATGTTTGGGTGGAATACAATACTTGAATTGAGTGCATTATTTTCTAGTAGATCAGAACATTTACAAGTCCCACGTCGTGTTGCAGTACGGTTTACACAACTGATATTTCCAATATACAGCTGACCTATTGGTAGCCTTCTGTTTCATATGTTATCGTTTGTTGGATACTCAACAGCTTGTTTCTTATCACACAAAAAATGTAGATCTCGCTAAAGCACGCGATTTATGCCAAATGCTGTTCTTTTGTGGAATTATTAATTTCTGACGCATTCCTTTTTATTGGACATGCTTATTTCTCCATCGCATTATGGAAAATATGTAATAATTGCATTTTAAAAATTGTTTTCTGGATTAATGTGCTAGCGGATAGCGGAATAAGCTTTTAAATATGATGTACTGAAGAATTTATAGAGTAATTGATATGAAAGTGATGTTATTTTAATGTATGCAATAACATATGAGTTTTTATTGACAAGAGTACCACTCGTACTATACAGTGGTTTATAGACCGGAGGGAATCAGGTAACATCGGAGTTTTAATCACTAGTATCAAATAACAATTAACATGCAGCCTTAACAGTGTTCCTGAAACTTAATAATAATGCAAGTAATGAAGGTGCAGGTACTATACCAGGGTCTCATTAGGGAACGAAGCACCGCGCATGCAACAAAGCAAGGAAACATTTCAGTACTGCTCAAGGGAAGATTAGACCTAGTTGATAAAAATGTTACTAAAGAAAAAATCTGATGTGCTGCACTGACATGACTCTCTTTAGTCTTGCGCCAACTAGAATACTTGTTTCCCTATTGTTGTTCCTGTTAGTCGAGATAAACATTTGTAGAAATTTACTTGTAGGCGCAAGGGAATAATGGGAACACAGCAGGCTCTGAGCGATAGTCAATCTTTCCTCTTCATGACTTTTGAATAATTCGAAAAACAAAAGGGACCAAATCTTGCTGTACAAAAAATGTAGATATCGTTAAAACAAATAAAATTTTTTGTGCAGTGAACCATTTCAGAATATTCCTTGTTATTTGTGTTAGTTTTGGAATACTTCAACTTTCGTCAAATGGAAGACAGCTATTAATTTCAAAGCTTTAAAAAATTTGACTGTCGCTCGAAGCCTACTGTATTATCACACTCCCCTTGTGTCCTGCAAAGGAATAAGAGTTTGTAAGAATGGTTGGTACAAGAGTAGAGAAAGTCATGTGAGTGCAACACGTCAGATTTTTCACATAGGCAGTCATCTAATTGTGACTGATGGAAAACTCTAAGAGGGTTTTATAGCACTAAAGCTCCAATTACTCGGAGACACAACTCTAAACAGTAAATAATGAATAATGAATGAATGAATAATGTGAGTATACGTTTTTGTGGTGAATGCAACTGAATTTTGAGAATGTAATGTTGCCAGTATACAAACTTTTGCTCGACTTAAACAGGCAGAAAGAAGAGAAAGCGAACTACAATGATGCTCTATCAAATTTAAGCTCATATAGAACTGAAGCAGGAGGTTCGCATCAGTATTCAAGGCACAGCGTCATGAAGATGTACGGTTGTTTTTCAGTGCGACGTATTGCATTAGCATTTCTCTCTTTGGTTCAGAAGTATGGCCGTTGTGCTGGCCAAACATCGCCACTGGGATGTAGGGACTCCCGAGGGAGAGGGTGGGGCAGTGCCCAAAGAGAGAAAAGAAGAATAAAAGTTTTCTCCTCGGAACTGTAGAAGCAGAGTTAAGATAAACATCTACTTCAGTAAGGTAATATTACCCTCAGTTCACGAGCATGCCAAATAAAAGAGTTAGGCCTCTATATTTAGCGATATTTATTGACAGAAACGGGAGAAATTCGCTAACTTTGAAAACTGAAAACCTTAAAAGCCCCGCCGAGCAAATTGGTGTATGTAAATAGCTATTAGCTTTGCACTTTCACCACCACGTACCTAATATAAGTGGTACTATATTCGATACTATATATTTGCTTTTAGCAAATGATTGTGCCATTATTCCGGCACCGCCATACTGTACGAAACCTAGAAAGAATCAGAAGGAAACAGAATATAGAAGAAATTATAGAGAGGAAGGTATAGCGAAGGAGAAACGACCCCAGAATTCGCCTACTGACCAGGGTATACCACAAAAAAACGCAAGGTAGAAAAGTGGTAGCGAAAGCAAAATATTGCTGCTTCGTATGCTTAAGTAAGTTCTGCAGTAAACATTCTAAAAGGTTTGGGCGTCACGATGTTAAGAACAGTTTTTATTTAGCACAAATAAATATGCTTATCTGCAACGAACACTAACTCTTAACTCTTACAGTTTTTGGCAACAGAGTAATGAATTAATATTGTTGGTTTGTAAACATCCAACATGTGACCCCCTCCCCTGAAAAAACGTCTGCCGACGCCCATGGCAAAAGCCCATTCTGTAGCTATACAATTCAATTTGTGCAACGTGATGTTATTTTTAGAAAGCTTTAATGTACGTCATTGGGCGTAAACAGGCAAAGAATGAACGTTGCAGAACCATTTATACTACTTAAGTAAACCGGATTAACAGAAAATTGAAATCTGAGCCATGAAAAGGCAGTAGATGTAACATTTGATAGAGTAGAACAGTGTTGCCACGCTTCCAGGAATAGAACACATAATGAATTATATTGAGAAACTGTTCGCCTTCACAGTTACAAATGAATCAGCTTCCTCCTCAGTACCAATGTAATTCAAGTAACCCACCCCTCTTGCCTTTTCATTCCCGAAGCTCATTCACAACCTTAACGAATTTCAGTCGTTAAAAGGGAACGCCATTCGATTCCCATGTTGATTCAGTTTCACATTCATTGTCATGCCAGTAAAGCACTAAAAATATCATCTAGCTGAGAAGGTAAACTGTAAACGAGGAAGAAATTTGATTCCGTCCTTAGTAGCGTTCAGTGCACATTTTACTGCTGTGCTAAATAGTTTAAAAAAAAAAAAAAAAAAAAAAAAAAAAAAACAGTAGAAGCCCGAAATAGCGTGGTCCTGTATACTGGTGCACCAACCAAACAACAAAATCTCGCGTTGAAGCTAACAACCCCAACACTATATCTATAAATATAAAATGAAAATGACTTATTTGAGGCACAAACACGTCAAATGGCACTGATAGGGTTACATTTGACTGCAGTTGCATGTGTCGTAGTTTTATTTTTTATTTTTGAAAGTCTAGTTTATAGTTTCCTTTAAAGAGTGGTACTGCAATTAGTTTTGCTAACCCAAGCGTTGACCTTGGCCACTACATTGCTAAGAATTTCCCGAAGTAATGAGATATACACACGGAAGAATATGTTTAAACACTTCCTTAAACAAAGATAATGTATATAATATATTCCTCGTTTATTGTGAATAGATAAACCGGTTCAAATTTAAAAAGCGATAGGCAAGAAAGCTGAGGGAGAGAAGTTACGTCATAACCTATAGTGGTTGATGCTTCATAGTTTTTGGAACATGCTCCTTTGCGATTTGCGATGTGTTACGCTAAACTTTCATTTTTCTTTGAAGTTCTGTTTTCCTGCTATTTCCACAAAGAACCATTAAAAACTTCGATGTGAAATTTCAGGTCAAATACACAATTTCATGTTTGCTGAGTAAAACCAACTTGCAAATTTTGCAGCGCGCATGCGTGAGTCTCCATGAATAGCTTAAAAAACATGGTATGTTGAAATGATTTAAACGTTTTAAATTTAATTTCATTATAGAGTGACATGGAGCCTCTAATGCGGAATATTTAGTTTCCATCCTCGCTGCGAGTGGATTTATAACGTCAATGTTGTTTTATTTACATTGAGATGACTTTCTTACGACCAAGTGTAAGAGAAATGTTGGAATGATATTACGCCCCTCACCCTTGTAGACAGGTATGAGCTGGCAGGTCGACCTTTGAGGCCACCTGGCATATCTAATAGATCGCTATTCTGGCTTCACCCCGCGGCAAGGAGCATGGGAGGCGGGAAACTTTAGACGCCAACACTGTACCAGTGGCGGTTATTCAGGTGAAGCAGGTGAAGAGGTTTTCACCTGAAAATAGCAGTATTCTATTTTTGTTAATGTTGGCATTATTACTTTCATTCTAACAGTTTAGTCCCAAATTTCAACTGCTAGCAGCTGTAGCAGGGTCAGTGACCAACCCTTCTTTTGTTTGGAACTTACAGCCTGGCAGCAGGCAGGGAAAATTGGTGGGAACGCGCCCTCTGATCGGTTACAAGGACAAGTGCAAAATTCACAGTTACGGAAGAAACTACTGCACTAAACAGCTTGGTTGCCATGGCAACATGACGTCACGAAACGATGAACTACGGGGAAATAACACGGGCATGCACATGTTTCGAGCAAGCAAGAAATATTTTCACTTGGGCAGAGGCACAGAACACGGTAGAGGGGATGGTTTCTGTTTTCGCGCGCTTAGAAGATAGTATTCGTTTACCTCGAGGAAGAGCTGGAGGTAAACTTAAAACGTGGTGTTTTAGACAACTGTGAACGGTAGGTATAATTTACGAGTTTGCTTGACTCCAGTGCTTTTAATATTTAAATTACGGAATATAACTGTTTTGTTATGAATCCAGTGAACCATATAGTTTGCAATTTGCTAGAAACCCCATTTTCCAGGTGGAAAGATGAAGACAAGAAGGATGTTTTAAACTTTGGGTGGCCCACTGATATCATTAATGTACCCTTACAAGAGAGGATAAGAAAATAAGGAAGACTTATTAAATTCAAAAACTCTTGGCTCGATAACTATTTTTGGTTATGCAGTAGCCGTAGTTTGCAATCGCTATTCTGTTGGCCTTGTTTACTTTTCAGCAACAAAAGTAACGTGTGGGACAAAGAGAGATTCACAGATTTCATTAATATAACCCGTTCTCTTCACAAGCACAATGATTCGGCGGGACATTTAAAAGTAAATTACAACTAAACGCTTTTGAAAAAAAAAAAAAAAAAAAAAAATAGAAACACAATGGTTGACGCTCTTCAGGAAAACAGCAGACCTTTTCATGTGCGTTTCAATGGAAACGTGGCATTAAATAGGCTTTCCCTGTAGTTGATTATTAAAGTAATATTGTATTTAGGTAAACAAGAGCTTGCATTCTGAGGTCATGATGAGAGTGCGCTTTCGCTAAGTCGGGGAAATTTCAAGGAGCTTGTGTACTGAAACTCCATTAGAAATCTAAAACCACTATAGTAAAATTAAAAGTATATTCAGCGGTGATTCTAAATCTATACAAAATGAGGTGATTGGATGCATTTTGGAATACTTAAAAACCTGAAATTAATGCCTCAGATTTTTTTTTTCTTCTTCTGTTGAAGTTGACGACACTACAGATATTTGTCAACACTCTCAGTGCTCTATCATTGTAAAATACGTGAATACAGAGAGCACATTGGTTGAACGATTTTTCGGATTTCATGATGTGAGTGTTGACAGGTCCGCAGAAACATTGTTCCTTTTGCTGCATGGTGTTCTTAAAGAATTTAATTATGAACGTCAATTAGTTGCACAATGTTACGATGGAGCGAGTGTTATGTCAGGACATTTGAATGGACTTCAAAAAAGAATCAAGAACAATGCTCCTCAGGCAGTTTTTGTACATTGTTTGGCTCACCGTTTAAATTTGATTTTAAAACAAAGCTGTATATATCTGCATCCGCCATGTTTATTTCTCTCACTTATTACGCGAACTGTCATATGTACTGGACCAAAATAAATCATAGTGTGACAGACAGTTTCTTGTGTGTATAGCTCCATTGTATACTAAAAGCTTGGTAAAAAATGTTGGACCGTGGTACACCGGCTTTGCATTGTATTTTCAGCATGCTTAAGTGAACTTCTTCGCCTATTTTGTAAGGCACGAGCCGCCACTGCACTGTACTGTATAAATAAGATTGTAGCACTGGAATACAGCTTAGTTTTACGAAAATAACATATATTGACTGTTAAATAATAATGCATGTTTGCAGATATACCTGTTATATTGTACTACCTTCTAGCAATATCACTGATACAGATTGAAAATCAATTACTCCTGCATAATGATCGCTGGGAAAAGAAAGAAACCCCGGGGTCAAAAACCAGTTTTGTTCTAAGGTCCGCGAGGGAACAATTTAACCAACCATTTGATCCTTTATGATTAGATAACACCAGCAAAGCCAAGAGAGGATAACGGCAGGTGTATGGACTACGGAAAAAGCGAGAAAAGTTGCATAATGACGGATGAAACACGTGAAGACGAGGACAGAAAAGGGCAGTAATTTTTACTTTCCCTACCGGTAAGTAGAAGTAAGTATTGTATTCCACCCAAAATTTGGATGTCGAAATTTCACCGGAAATATATGTTTTGAGATTCCCTGAATCCAAAAAAAAGGCATTTTTAGAAAAAAGGTCCGTGTGTGTATGTCAGTCCTTGGACAGCATAACTCAAAAACGAAAAGTCGCTTAAAAACTAAAAGTTGATATTTAAGTTTAATGTCTTTCAAGGATGCGATACGAAGATTTTGAAGAAAATGGCCCCACCCTAAACTACCCTTTACATGGAAAATTTTTCGAATATTTTGATTTTCTTGAAAATGGCTCCAACGATTCTTATTAAAATGCCATATGTTTAAGATATTTGTATGCCGAATAAAATGTATATTTTCAATTTCCTGGCTATAGCCTGTGAAGTCTTGTTTACTCTGAATGACTTTTGAATAACTCGTAAACCGTAAGAGATAGACAAAATCTTACACTAAAAAATGTAGATCTCGCTAAAACACAATTTATGACTGAACAAATTTTTTTGTAGAGTGGGCCATTTCGGAGATATACCTTCTTATTTGTATCCATTTCTGTAATCTCTGAACTTTTGTGAAATGGTACATCGTTGTTGAGTTTTTATATGTTAGCCGTGCAAAGAGAACGGAATCTCATAGCTTTAAAAGATTTGACTATCGCTCAAAGCCTACTGTATTCCCATATTCCCCTTGCACCTACAAGGAAATAAGCAATAAGATAATTTGTACAAATGTTTATCTCAACTAACACGAAGAAGATATAGGAATATGAGTTTGTAAGAATGGTTAGTACAAGAGTAGAGAAAGTCATGTGAGTGCAATTACAATTACAATTTAGAAGTTACATACCTAGGTGTTTATGGGACACTGGGAGTGAAATTTTGATCAAAATTGTCAAAAAGTCGAAAATTGTTTTTTTACCTTAAAATATTCCTGGAACACCTGTGCATTTGGATCAGCTAACATTGTTCATAACCCCCACTCCATGTGGTCATTACGGCCCTTTCAAATAGCGCTCTTCCGTTAACGTACACAGCATGTTCCTAATTAAAAGCCTGTTTTTCTCAAAACTACATTTCTGCACATTCCAAAAGAAGGTCCCGCCTGAGTTTTGCTTCAAATTCAATGAAAATTTCCAAAAGTATTCATAAATAGCAGCTAAACAAAACTATGATTCAAAATTGATGTTATCATTAACATGAATTCCAAAAACATTTTTTTTTTTTTGTATGAAAAAAAAATCAATAATTTTTAAGATTAAATTTTCTTTGTTATTAAAAAAATATGTACAGCATAATCAGCAAACGTATTTGAAATATCTCTTCATACAATTGTTACCCATGTTTTAGAGTCTCAGTTCTGCCAATATAAATGAATTTTGAAAAGTGAATAGACGCGAGCTCTATTTTGAAAATGTGCCTATTAAATTCATAAAATAATTTATATGTCCTAAACGAATTATCCAATGTTAATGAAATTTAGTGTACCTCCTATTCTCATATAAATACAAACATAGTAAAATTTTCAGAAAAATCTATCAAAAAATGTGGAACTTTCAAATTTTACTCCCAGTGTCCCTTATGTAGTATACAGAAACATACTATAACTATACCGGCTGGAAGAGTTAATGTCCAATGCTCAATGAAAAGGTTCATTCGTATTTTGTCTTGGAAGCATTTGTTCCTCTCAGTGCTTTGTTGGGAGGACTTTAATCCCCAATGGTTGTATTCTTACGGTAGGCCACTCCTCAAGTACTTCACTCGATTCGTCAGGTCACCCAAGCGTTCATTCATTCATCCATCAGCTGCCCTCATGGCTGCCAGCCTTCCGGAATTCTCTTTTGTGTTGTCCGGTAAAGCCCATGTCTTTCCTCTTCTTGGCCATTTCTTTTATTTCTTGTAGTAGCTCCGAACAATTACATGTGCGCTGAGTGCTTCCCTTTTCTAGCGACAATAGTGCCACGGTCGCCGACATACCATTAATTAACTCAAAAGAATAACATGAAAATTCCACTTCAAATGAACTGCGGAATTCTCCCGACCAGATTTGCAAGCTCATATACCAGCAATTAACGAACATCTAACAGGCAATACCCTCTTAAGACTGAGAAGTAGAATATGAATAATCCTGTGACGCCGGCCAGCAGCGACTATCAAAGACGCTCTAGGTCAAGCTACCTCACACCACTCGGCGGTCTCACAGAAGCTCGGTGTACACCATTGCTTGTAAATACATGGCCAACGACAATAGAGCGGTCAGAACAGGGACAACAAAGCGTTCTAGAGTTTTAGAAACCGTCAACCGGCTGTTTACGAGAAGTATTGAGAAAAGGTGGGTTTTGAGAAAAATCCGTGCTACACCATTCTCATCTATACCAGGTGGAAGGGAACTTATTACATGCCCTCGAATATGTGCTTCATAGAAGCATTACAAACAAAAAGGTTCAGTTGCATTTTATTCTTTGATCAGCCAATTTCGAGGCTTTTGTTTCAAATTGAATGCGCAATTTCTCAAGAATGTACGAGGCTAAAAGTTTATTCATAAGATGTGTAGAGTAACGTATCTCTGACGTAGTTTCGGTAGTGATTATATATTGCATACGGTTTCGAAATAATTAATCGCTTAAAAGAATTAAAGGAATATTCCGAGCAGCTTTTTCAGAAGTGAAGTAACTCGGCAACGTTCCGTTGAGGTTGGTGAGGGCTCGGAACCGACTTGTGGTTATAAACACGTCGGTCACTTGTAAACGCTACACAGGGTGGTGTAATGTTAGATAACAATGCAAGTGGCATTTTGATTGGCTTGCATTTCCATAGTAAAAACGGAAGGACACGGCAGTACAATTGTTTACGCTCACGAGACAAGTCACTGCGGTGTTTCTTTGTATACTGAACTAGTGAAAGTGACACCCACACAATCTGCAGTGTTGCCAGCTAGTCTGTTTCTTGCTGTTGACAAAACTAAAATATCTCCGTAGGAAATGGTTAGAGACAAAAACGTAAGATACACAATGTGTTCCAAACACCGAGATCTATCACTAGTTTAAATTAATGTAATGACTTTCCTACCACCCTGTATAAACACGGCCAGGCGGCAAGAGAAGCAGTTTTTTTTTATTAAGTCGAGTGTTAAATAAGACGTGTGTTGGTGTGTGTGTGTGTGTGTGTGTGTGTGTGTGTGTGTGTGTGTGTGTGTGTGTGTGTGTGTGTGTGTGTGTGTGTGTGTGTGTGTGTGTGTGTGTGTGTGTGTGTGTGTGTGTGTGTGTGTGTGTGTGTGTGTGTGTGTGTGTGTGTGTGTGTGTGTGTGTGTGTGTGTGTGTGTGTGTGTGTGTGTGTGTGTGTGTGTGTGTGTGTGTGTGTGTGTGTGTGTGTGTGTGTGTGTGTGTGTGTGTGTGTGTGTGTGTGTGTGTGTGTGTGTGTGTGTGTGTGTGTGTGTGTGTGTGTGTGTGTGTGTGTGTGTGTGTGTGTGTGTGTGTGTGTGTGTGTGTGTGTGTGTGTGTGTGTGTGTGTGTGTGTGTGTGTGTGTGTGTGTGTGTGTGTGTGTGTGTGTGTGTGTGTGTGTGTGTGTGTGTGTGTGTGTGTGTGTGTGTGTGTGTGTGTGTGTGTGTGTGTGTGTGTGTGTGTGTGTGTGTGTGTGTGTGTGTGTGTGTGTGTGTGTGTGTGTGTGTGTGTGTGTGTGTGTGTGTGTGTGTGTGTGTGTGTGTGTGTGTGTGTGTGTGTGTGTGTGTGTGTGTGTGTGTGTGTGTGTGTGTGTGTGTGTGTGTTACAAAACCAAACAGCTCGATTTAGGATCTTGTTGGTTACGTTTTGAATAATTCAATAACAAATTATTTGAATGTTTGATGAGTATAGCTCCGCTGCGCTATTGTTTTGATATTTCCATGCCCCCAATATGTACCAGTTTCTATTACGCGAATCCCTAAAGCGTGGTTGAGTTCTTGCTCCAACTTTTAAAGCAAAATTGAAAGGTAGGAGGTTTCAAAGGGTTTCTAAGGAAACGCGAAATTATATTAAGGCGTGGGTAGCAATGCTCATTCCCGAATCCCAGCCATTTTGGCGAAACAACAAGAAATAAAGATGGGATGATAATAATAAGCACCAGAGAAACTGGGCAAGGCAAAACCCCAGCCAAATAAGAATTTGGACCCATCTTCCCTAGAACACCACGCCCGCCTTTTCACATCATCTCTTCTTGTCTCTCCCGAAGGAGATTTTTTTGTCCCTCTCAAGCGCTAGTTCAAACCCCAAGAGGCTTGAGAGGCTACTTGGGCCTCGCAGACACACGCACGCACGCACGCACTTAGAGTACTGCATAAACCTATCCTTTACAGCTGATTTAGGCAGCCTTCCTTAGAAGGTGCAGCTCAAGTAGATGAATACCTACCTACCTCTATTGATTGGGTCTTACAAAAATCTGGCAACATAGCCGTACTGCTCTGAATAGGAATGTGGTTGTAAAGTACCTAACTCAAAACTACTTGCTTTAAGGAAGCCTGGAACTTAAATTTGAATTTTATATATATTTTTTAGGACTGAAATCAATACTTTGGGCAGTTAACGAACTACTACACAAAGATCTAGCGCAAGTTACTGAATTAATTCTCGCTAAAACACAATGTACGTCAAAATGAATTATTTTTTTAGAGTGTACCATTGCAGAGATATTCCTTGTTAATTTTGCCAGTTTCAGAAAACAGCCTTTTCTCAAATGCGACATCGTTGTTCATTTTTTAATATGTTAACCATGCGAAGAGAACGGAATCTCAAAGCTTTAAAATATTTGACTATCGCTCAAAGCCTACTGTATTCTGATATTCTCCTTGCACGTACAAGTAAATAAGTAATAAGATCATTTCTGCAAATGTTTATGTCAACTAACATGAAGAAGATACAGGAATAAGAGTTTGTAAGAATGGTTAGTACAAGAGTAGAGAAAGTCATGTGAGTGCAACACATCAGATTTTTTAATGCGAAAGTACCTTACTAACCAGAAAACATCACGCGCATCATAAACTAAAATATCTTAACAGTTTTATTATTTTATAATATGTACTCTGCTACCTAACAAACATCATCAACCTCTGGTAGGAAGAAAAAATAATTACTTTTTCAAAGCAATTAATTTATTTGCTCTGATGTGCATTGCAAATATTTTTCTAATTTTTTGTGTAGTTAACTTTTTAAAACTAAAGATTTTAAAACAAAAGGCTGAAGTTGAAGTTGGATAAATGGAGCTGCGCTAAAAATGTGAAGTCGAGGAAAATCAATTGTTGTACATTTATGCATCATATGTCAGATTATCTGAGTAAGATCACCTGTTTGGCCTAACACTGCGCTGCTGCATATATCAGAACTTTCCTCTTTTGTTTAGTAATCTCGGCTCAGATTCATAGCATAACCACTTCTTTCCGCAGAATTTGGTTCTTTTCCAACACTTTTTGACGCACGTTTTGTTCAAATAGTGCTGACAATTCAAGCAGAAAAGGGGCGTTTAAATATTATCCGGTTCTCCGGTTAACTTGACTGAACTTAGATCAGCGGAAATGTATAAGGAAGAAACAAATAACCTTAAATAAAATAATAAAACAGTAAGTAATGCACTTTTGTATTTATTTGGGTAATAGGAGCACTATTTCAATAGTATTATATCCATGCAAATTTACAGGAGAAGCAAAACCCGATTCTTCCGACCTAGAAAATTTTTCACATAAAGCACACTGTGTAGTTATTGCATTTCTGAGAAACTGAAACTGTGTCGGTGTTATTTTTTTGTTTTTGTTCTCTTTTTATTTTTATTTTGCAGTATATATTTATACTTTTCAACTACAATATGCACTAACTTTCGCGGCGCAAAGGCCCTCTCAGGGCCAAGGCCTACCACCCGGCCGCTGCGTTCTCCACCTCTGCCCATCACAAGCGCCGTGATTAGGGCGCAGTACTGGAGGTGGGACGGGATCAGCGCCGCAGTCCCTCCTGGTTATGCACTCTTCCCAACCTGGGACCGTCACTTCTCAGTCAAGTAGTTGCTCAATTTGCCCTCAGGGACCTAACGGGACTGCTCGGATCAGGTCTCCCAGGAGGAGAAAATTTTCACGCCAAATCCGTATCTCCCACGTTGTAAGCAGCAACGCTACCACCGCGCCAAGCAGGCGACCAATTACAATTATCCACCAATGTCTCCCCTTCTCGTTCGAAATTTGACCGTCTCTGGTTTCTTGTTTTGCGTCATTTTCCTGTCGTACCTTTCGAATTCGTCCGAAAGTGAAAAACAAGTGATTGCTGCTACTTGGGAGTAGTGATTTTTGGCTGTTTTATGACGTTGCAAAATGTTATATTACGAACTAACCTCAAAATTGAACTAAGAGTTAATGATCTTAATTAGTTTCATCAAATGCTATCTACTCTGATCTTAGTTCATGATCTGACCTGAGATTAAATGTGATCTCTAGTCAGTGACCGGGCCTAAGTGTGTTAAATAACATTTCTATACCCTATAGAATCTCAAGTTTCCATTTAATCTTATTTATTCATTATGGACTATCACAATACCTAAAATTTGAAACGTGGTTCTGTTTAAAGTACACCCTATTTGGGGCCAACTGATGTGCTACCCTTCACGCTGTCTGGATTACCACTATCTGCCATGGAAATAAGAAACTTCACCAGTTAACTTTAGTGATCCATTTAAAAGCTGTGGTCCATTTCATGTGTTTTTTTCACCTTTATGTTCGTAGTTAAAACAGTTGCCTCCAGTAGTTTTAAATTGGCAGCAAATTACGATATTCATGTAAAAATATGATCCTATTTATACAGCTTAATCACCCGTGTGGCTTTATCTGATAAGAAGCTTATGTCCACAAACGTGTGCTAGGCAGCATTAATGAAGACCTCTCAATTGTAACGAAGATAATCAAGTAGGGTATTACTTTTGCTGGTAGTAATGATGAGGGAATTTGGTCGGCAGTGAAACATGCATGACCTAGAAGGGAAGCATCCCTAATGATCATCATACACATTCCAGGCGCTCCAGAGATCAATAAGCTGACCGCCACCTCTCCAACCCAAACTAATATATTCCCAGATTCCTATCCCAGTATTAGCTTAACGCTTGTACACATCTAAATGGGCTCGGTAATAAACCCAACTCTTGAGAAGATGTGTAATTCACTGCGCCCCTTCTGAATAAAACATTCGTCTTATACGCAGGGCCTCAAACATATCCAACAGGATCAAAACAGAGTTCGTTTTCGTATATAATGTGCAGCTCATCTCCAAAAGCTACCAAATCCATAACGTTCAGGACTTTGTTACATTCTAACCTAAAAAACTTATTAGGCCAGGAGTCATTCTATTCTAAAACAACTAACAGAGGGCCTCAGTGATCCATCACATATATGCCTACATATACAATAATTGTAGGCATAATTTTATCTTATTTTTCAATCAGGAATTCTCTTTGTTTAATTTAATACTCCAATATTCAATACAGTAATAGTACGAGGCGTGTTTTTAAAGTACGTACCGTTTGAATATTTTGCCACTGCAGCGCTGCAGTCGAGATTTTGAGCATGCTCGATCTCTTCCTCTGTTCTTGTAAGTATGTGGTAGGAGGCTGATAAAGATTCTAAGCTTTAATATTCATAAGCTGTTGAGACATTGAGAAACCTCTATTTTATATAATACTACGAATTCTGGGTTTGTTGCTAGAACAGTGAATGAAGATAATATTCATGTTCGTTGGAACAACAAATTTGGATAATCTACATGTGTTGAACTAAATATTGTTCATTAATGCAATCAATTTCACGGTGAGAGTGATTACTATTTGTGTTTCCTATTAAAAGTACTGAATTAGGACTATCTACTAAAATCTGCTTGTAAATGTACTGTATATCATTTTGCCGGTATTCGCAGTCCTAGTAATTTATTCTTAGAAGAAGGAAAGAGACTTTAATAGAACTTATCGAGCTTCCCGCCTAGGCAATTCTTTCTACGATACTATGCCAAATGCATTACAAACGAGATTCTCTTGTAGAAGTGAGCTCAAAAAATAAAAATACGAAGAATAAGAGGACAACTGAAGATGTAAAAGGCTGATGATGAGGTCACGGATATAAAATTAACAGGAAGAAGGTTGTGAAAGGACGAACAAAAATTCAATTTGAAGAATCAAACGTAGTAAAGCACTTACGATGCGAGGGATGTCTGGGCCTTTGGGAAATTGAGGGTAGAAATGTCAAAACGCATGGAGATCTAGAATTCTGCTTCTCACATTCTGGTTGCTATAAATTTCAACGGTTCCTTTCGAAAGTGTATAGTAGGCCTACGAAATTTAAGAAGGTGATTGCACACGTCTTAACACTAGAATGCCCTGTTCCGTTTTTAAGTCTTATCTAGTTTCACAGAACGATCCAAGGAAGATTTTTTGCTAGGACTTTTATTCGTTTTGGAAGTGATTTTAAATTCTGAAAATATAATACTACTTCTAAATTCACTGTTTATAAGGAAATAGGTTGTGGAAAATGCACAAAGAAAATTCAATACAAACGTGTTAATTATGTGGAAAGAAACTATTTAAACTTTACGTTAAATGAATAATTTCATTGCTATATTAATTTAAAACTAAGTAAACTGAGCAATTGCATTTGTTTCTGTTTTGATAAGATTTATAGCTATTGTTCGTATAATGTGTCTGTGCTACTTGTGCCTTCTTCATTGTTCTTTTACATTCATATAAACTTAACAGGTGAACAATGAGGGAAAAATTAATATGTAATAACTAAATATAATATTTAAACTAAAAATAAACAATACCAAATTTATACACTAGGGTTCAAATTGACCCCTCATTGCCTAGGAATTAGAGAAATGTTGGGCGTCCTAGTGTTAAACTGTTTTACGAGGCAGTATCAATCTCTAGAAAACTTGGCCTCTGTTGTCATCTCTCCTCCGGTGCGATCAGCCTTAGTATCCACTCACCTCACTCCTCCTTTCCGGAGGACTCTCCCTAAGGGGCATAGGCACACAAAAATGTATATGCCCAAGTACTCCCTTCAAATGTCATAGAAACAGTGGAATACCTACTATTCAAGTTCAGGGTCTCTCAAAGCAAAGATTTTCAAGAAAATTGTTCAAAAACTTTGGTTTTCTTAAAAAAGGTTCAAAGGATTTTCACTAAAATATCTCGTAATTAAGACATGCACATGAAAAATATACTTGAATTATTTACAAATAGTCTGTGAAGTTACCTTCATTGGAAAGGAAATTTGTATAATGTTTTATTGTTCAATTTATCGCCTTTAACATCTAGTCATTGCGGCGGCTTTAAACCTCTGGAGGAATTGCTCAAAGGTAATGATGTCCACTCGCTTTACAATGGTTTCTAATATTTGGATTGGTATTACTTCCGGTTATTACATTAAATTCACACCTACACACACATACACACACACACACACACTCTCTTTTCTAATCTGCAGGATAGAATACTGCAAATAAGTAGTACACGAAATAAGATTTTTTAGGATAGCAGTATAAAATTTACTGCAAGAAATAAACGATAGTAAGTAGTGACAGTATTGTGAAACTAATGTATGCTAATTTTCATCCTAAAGTCATAGATGATGGAATTAAGGAACTTTGCCAAATGGCAGCTATTCAGGTGTTAATTTATTACTCTATGGTTGCTATGCTATATTCATCTGTTATTTTATTATAAATTGACTTTGTGTTCAACATTTTGGTTTAAAATTGCTTCGTCAGTATTCAAATAATGCAGAAAATTCCAGGTGCGAGCATTAAATACCCACAGTTGGGCCTGAAGTTTAGTGAATGTAATCAAAGGTTTAAGGAAAAGTGTATACGTGTGGAATGCATAATAGCAACCAGAGTCGACGCTTTTGAAAAGGCTTGCAGACACACCGACCGAAGTCTTCGTGCCATCACCAGTTACCAGTTAAAAGAAGAAATAATTTTTAAACTAACGAATAATGGCAAACGAATTTTAAACGATTACTTGGACTGGTACAAAAAGACATTGATTCACCTTCTAGTCAGGTACAAACATCTGAAGAATAAACAAGAGTTACAGCTGAACATTGAGGCTATGCGTGAAATTATACAACCGCTGCACAAGAAGTTAAAATTCGTAACGGAGAAAATAAGAGAGCTCGAAAACGATTTGAAGGAGATGCAGAAAGCTGAGATGCTGGCTTCAAGACCACCAATGAAGAAGCGCAAGACCAGGAAACCTATAATAGAGGTTGTTTTAAAGAAGAAGAAGAAAACTGTACGTTGAAATGGTTCTATAAAGAACTTGTGGGTTTGACGTCTTGTAAACAAAGTAATGTGTTACATGTGGATCAGTATATTTTATTTGGATGACAGGTAATTGAAGTACTAATAGCTGGATGATTTTGAAATTACGCAACCTTAATCAGTTGGTATTAAATGAAACTTTATGCAATTTGTATCACCTCACTGTGCAGACTTTTATGCAAAACAGCATTTCTATTGCTAGTATATAAAGTAATCATGAATATATTTGCAAGTTATGTAACACTTTGCTATTATACACAGTAAACAAAGGGTCTGTAATATTGTTTAATTGTTTTAATGCTTCCTAGAAGTATTACTTTAGGTTATTTTTATTACGTGATAGATCGAGGGAAAAAAATGCAATGAAATTAAAGCACCACCTATCGCAGTATTGCTAATAGTGCCAACCTAAGTGAGAAGTGTAATCCGCTAGATTAGCGATTTCAGTTGTTCTTATTCGGTTAGCTCTTATATAAACGTAAACACTATGACTGCGTACTGTTGATAGTAGAATGAATCACAAACATAAGTTTAGATACATAGTGAATCATATTTACATATCTTTAAGGAATGCACGCGAGTGAAGCGGGCCTGTTTGCTAATTAACCTAAGCTCGTTGTGCATTTGTCGTTGTCAGTCGTTGCGGGTGTTTGCTGTTTCTATGTTGGCAGCAACATTTATTTTAAAAGAGCTGGAGGTAGCAATGTGTGAATTGATGTTGGGTTCCCGAGCCTTCAGGTAAATTACCCTGATTACTAGTTATAACTTTACAAAGATAAACAAGAATGTCATTCATTAAGGAAACTATGACACTGAAATAGTTCATTATTAAGGTTAGTACTGCATTTGAAGCCATGGTAACACAGTTCTTAATAAACTTAAATTTCGCCATTGGAGCTTTGGTTAGCTTGCGATAGGTTAGATTACGTTTCACTAAGTAAATATTGAATATTATCTTTTAAATGTTAATTATACAACTTCTAGAGTCCGATTGACAAACACAATGTAAATTATCACATAAAGGTCCCTTATTGTACGTTTTGGATGACGTTGCAGCATTACCTCTAACTATAAAAAGCATTCCACCTTGCTATTCCACCTAACGAAAAATCTGGCATATACCAAATTGAATGCAGTGATTGTAATGAAGTATACATCGGAAAAACCAAACGAAATTTAGAAATTAGATCCAAGGAACACGTTAGGAACATCAAGAGTAAACAATTAGAAAAATCAGCAGTTGTATTTCACTTTTGGACAAAAAATCACGACATAAAGCCAGAACCGAAACTCCTCAAACACAACCGGAAAACAAGAACTGTCCACATGGGAAAAAATCTTCATTTTAAAAAATAGAAACCGAGTATTTAATTTCGACATTCCCTAGAAAGATATTTTCAGCAAGTTCCTTGAACCGCTACTAGAGGAAATATCAGAAGCAGCATCGCTATCTGCACCATGAAATACCATGGATACCCAGTTATTGTCCGGTTGATAATGGAGGAAAGTTAACCTCCGAAACGCGTTCCGGAAAATTATAAATGTAAGTGTTGTTTAGTGGTATCTTGTAGGCTTTGTAAATCAGTACATGATAATGCTGTAATGCACTTAATTTCTCATGTTTGAACGTGTTTATGCATGATCCTTGAGATCTATTCACTAAAATAATTATGTCTACTTTAAAACGAAAGAAAAGGGAAAACGACTCATCGAACGTAAATTCTACAGAGGGCGGACATCATCATCATCATCATCATCATCATCATCATCATCATCATCTTCACAGTTCACTGCATTCTCCGTCATTGGAACTGAGACTGCCATCACTATCTTAACGTGGATTTATCACAATGCTCTGAATACATTCATCTCGTAGTCCTTCCTTCACAAAATCTTCCTTTTGCTGTCGCTCTGCCTGCGCAACGCATGTCAGCCAATCTTAAACTGTTACGTGTTTAATGGCGTCCTCCAATAACTTTCTTACGTCTTTAATTTTATAAGTAGAATTCTTGTCTGTTACTTCTCTTTTTACTTGAGCCCATGTCAACTCAATAGGGATAGGAAGCCGCACCACTTGGTGTCCTATTCCTGCATCAAGATCACTAATCTCATATCCCCTATAATTGCTGCTGTGTTGCCTAACAATGCAAAGCAGTTCGGCTACTGTGTGTGTAGGATCATGGTTTATATTCTTGCTTTGAGGCCACGTCAAAATTTCAGCCTTTTTGGAATTTGTGCTAGAGATTTTTCCTTTAAGCATGGAGTAACAGTTTGCATTGTCCAAAACTATCACACATCCTTCTTGCAAGTCTCGAAAGAAATCGATAAACCATTCCCTAAACACTGCTTTATTCATCTCTTAATGGTAATCACCAGTTTTTTATTGAAAAACTATTCTGCCCCTTATACGAAACCGTGTTTGAATGATCCGGCATAGCAGATTATGATACGGTATCAAGCCTCCGTTTGTTTTAGAAACCTGCCAGATAAAACTTTTGGTGTGGTTTTGGTTTACCCAAGATTCATCAATGTAAATAATAGGACGAGAGCTCTATACTTTCTTTAACTCGTGTATTTTTCTTAAACTTACGACCCTCGCCGCAACAATCTTTTCTCACCACCAAGAGTCACCGACCGTCGTTAGTTTTTCTGTATCTAAAACCAGGTCTTCTCAAAATTTTGTGTAAAGAAGTTGTGCCACGTGTAGTCTATTTTGTCATTTAGAACAACGAATTTTTTTAAGCATGGGGTATTCACCACGATCATAGAACTTTTGTACTGAACAACGGATTACATCTTTCTGGAAATCATCTCTCTCACAGATTTTGGACGAGTAATATTTTTTCTTGAAGAGGAAAAGCATGGCCCTGGAGTCTCTGCATTTTCAGATTCACTTTTATGAGTTTCCTCATATACGCTCTGCACTGTTCATAGAGAGACTTGACAAGCTTCTGTAGCTATTTTTTGTATATCTCTAAAAATATCACAAAGCTTTTCTTGCAGTTTTCATACCTTCAAAAAAGTTATACACTTTATCCGGAGTGTCTTTAAACTGTCGTCTAATTGCACTCAAATTCGACGTCATGTTTGGTAGTTCCCATCTTTTATTTTTTGATTTTTCATAGTAATATTTTGCAATAATTTTTTTGAATTCAGAGTTGACTAATCTTTTAGCTGCATAAAATGGTAGATTAACTATAGATTTCTGTACACTGCTGGTACCCTTTTTTGAAGAAAATCAGCTTTCTCATTACCACTCAGTCCACAGTGAGCTGGTATCCATTGGAAGACTAGGTGTTTCTGAAGTGCGGTTAGATGGGTAAGAATTTTCCAACATATTTTCCATATAATTGTTTGGTTTTTTGGTGACAACTTGGAAGTAATTGCTATAATTGCCGCCCTGGAATCTGAGAGAATAACTGCTTGCTGAAAATGTGAAATTCTATTTAATATAATATTGCTTTATGTTTACTATGACGGTTTATGTTTATGAGTCTAAGGGTAAAGAATTTGGAGATAAATCTAAAGAACATAAAGCTTGGCTATTCTACGGGGCCATATTTATCTGCTGTTCCCCTCCCCCACCTTTTCTTCTCATTACAGCGCCACGTCTCTGGCCCCGTATTTCAACTGTCAAACAGTGTCATTGGTTAGTAATCAACCCTCACACCTCGCGAGACCTTAAGACGATAAAACACAGAGATGATCCCAAACAGTGCATTTTACTAAACTCGTTTTGTTTACAAGAATGTGTAGAGAAAGTCATGTGAATGCAATGTTATCGGATTTTTCAAAGCTGTTGAGGAAAACTAAATTATTTATTAATACTTTGATAATAAAATTCTATGCAACTTCTTAATATATGTAATCTGAGTAGGTTTATTGAATTAGGTGTTGTGTAAACCATAATATTGAAGCACTAATCAACATAAAACAAATGTTTATTGTACTGCCTCTGTGGTCTCGTGGTTAGCATACTAGCTTCCAAATTCAGAGATCCCTGGTTCGATTCTCGAATGGATGATGGGAATTTTTCTTTAGGTAGGATTTTTCCCCATGTTTCTTAGAGTCAGTGGTTTATTTAAAATAAAAGGGTCCGCAAAAGTAAGTATAAGATAAAGCTATTTGTATTATTAAAATACGGTGATGAAAGATCTATTGCAGTTGCTTAGCTTCCAGGTTAGAAGCACGTACACAGTATCTTAGAAACGCACATTTCACGGCCAGCGAAGCAAAATGAGATAGCAGAATCCTGTTATCTCCACAGTTATGATCAAAGCTCTGCCGCATAATATTAAGCAATTAGTAGGCCTAGCGCAGAGGCCCCTTCATTTGATTGGGATAGTTACAATTGCTTTATAGCTATATGTACGTCTGTAATGCTTGCAGGTCTACATTTTGCATCACAAAGTTAAGCAAGAAAAAAACTGTGCTAGATAATATTATAAAGAGAGAAAATAGCGTTTTGTGCGTCCATAAATGACAACTGATACTGATATTCTGACAAACACGACAAAATCCAGTCCAGGAATTTCCCTATCACTTTATTGTCTACTAAAATTGAATACCTGGGTTCAACAAGAGCATTAGTGCAAAAATGCAAAAGGTCTCAAATTTGAAAGTGTAGGAATCATTTACAAAAACACTAATTCGCTGAGAAACTGATTTACTCGTATCATTAAGAATATACAAATGTATAATACTCTGACATAAAATTATATCAAATATAATTATATTCAAACACAAATATTGACATTTAAAGAAACACATTTAACACTGTTACTTCATAGAATATTATATACTTTTCAGCCTTTTTGTTTTACAGTTGTTTCAATTTTAATACCTTTCAGATTATTGGACTATCTTTAGGCCTCAGATTCTGATTAAAAATCTGATGTGTTATTTGGGACACCGTTATTCACATATTCCGAGTTCAGGACACAAGTAAGGCCTTCAGCATTTTGTGGCTTAAAAAATTCACATAGCGACAATACACGTTCTGTTATTATAAGATTTGTAAGATTTACTCCTAGTTTTATGGTATACTTCAATAATGATTTCATATTTGTGCTTTAGGGCTTTAGGTTTGACAAATGTAGCTTGCTTTTATTTTTATTTGCCCTACTACATGTAATAATTAGAGGAAATATTGTGCTCCTCCCAAAAATTCGATGTCAAGATTTCACCGGAAATATGTTTTAAGGCCTCCTGAATAGAAAATTTAGGAAGTTGTGTGTGAGTGTGAGTGTGAGTGTGAGTGTGAGTGTGAGTGTGAGTGTGAGTGTGAGTGTGAGTGTGAGTGTGAGTGTGTGTGTGTGTGTGTGTGTGTGTGTGAGTGTGAGTGTGAGTGTGAGTGTGTGTGTGTGTGTGTGAGTGTGAGTGTGAGTGTGAGTGTGAGTGTGTGTGTGAGTGTGTGTGTGTGTGTGTGTGAGTGAGTGTGTGTGTGTGTGCGCAGCATAACTCAAAAACGAAAAGTCCGTTAAAAACCTTAAGTTTAACATCCTTCAAGGATGTGACACGAAGATTTTGAAGTAAATTCCTTCACGCTAAACTACCCTTTATATTAAAAATTTTTAGAAAACTTTGATTTTCTTGAAAATGGCTCTAACAATTTTGATTAAAATGCCATATGTTAAAGATATTTTATGGCAAATAAAATGTATATTTTGAATTTTCTGGCCATATCCCATGTACTCCTATTTACTTTGGATGACTTTTGCATAACCGTAAGAGATAGACCAAACAATAGTATACAAAAAGATGTAGATCTTGCTGAAATACAATTTATGTCTAAATTTTTTTTAGAGCGAACCATTTCAGAGATATTCCTCGTTATTTTTGCGAGTTTTGGCGAACTTATACTTTTGTTAAATGGAGCATCGTTACTCATTTTTATGTTAGCCGTGCAGAGAAGGAAATTTGAAAGCTTTAAAATATTTGACTATCGCTCAAAGTCTACTGTATTCCTATATTCTCCTTGTATCTATAAGGAAGTAAGCAATAAAGTAATTTTTTACAAATGTTTATCTCAACCAACACGAAGAAGATATGGGAATAAGAGTTTGAAAGAAAGTCATGTGAGTGCAACACATCAGATTCTTTTGGATATATATTGTTACAAAAGGGCATCTTGAAGTACGTTTGTCACCGCTAAACTAAAATGTAATAAAGACTTATGCTCATCTACCTGTAAGCTCCGTTAGCACCTAGAATACATTACACTATGATATACATATAAACAATCTTGTAGAATAACAGAGCTTGCGCACTAGAAGATATTGTGGATAAAAGTAAACAAATAAAATGAGTATCACCCTTTGCAATACGATTCAAGTGGCTTGAATTGCTTGGCTGGTATTTTTGTTTCCTAAGTACATTTTACTATTTCGAAGTCTCTTAGCAATATTTCGTGTCCACAATTCAGAATTTATTTTGTCTTTATCCGTGCATGCTTTTTTTTGTTGGCATAAACGATAATCTCTTCCGAAGAAACATACTCATCACTGGCGCCCATCTTACTATGTGGTGCGTATCATTCTTTCAGTGAATGCCATGGACATAGGTGTAACAAAGACGTTGCACGTGATCTTTTCAAGGAGCTCCTGCCATCTAGAGACGTCACATCATACTAAGTTTTGTACAGATGATACTTAAATGTTTGAAAAATACAATACAGTAACAAATACAATACGGAGTAACAGCATTAGAAATTTATCGCTCTTGTTGCACCTAGGTACTAAATTTTACAAGTACACAGTTCTCTTCTCTTAGTTAACACAGTTTACAGTCTTTCGGGCTGCCACAACTCACAACTGTTCTTCTCATAACCTCGCTGTTCTTTCAGTGTTTTTCTTCGCTTTCTCGGTCTCTTATACACTAAACAACGGCATTACTATCACTCGACGCTCGACTCACTGACTCAACTTTCACAACGATACACACGCACGATACACACGCACAGCTGACAAATTGACCGACTAATTCCCGTAGCTCTAACTCTAAAACTAGACTGAATGAATCTTCTGTCTCACGTCCCTTTACACTGCGGATCACGTCACACATTTCGAGGAACTCTCCACACACACGCACCGTTATGACTCAGCTAGAAGTATTGAGAAGGCACTAGAAAAAATACCTTTTGTTTCGGCCGCTTCCATTGTTACAATCACGTGTTCGCTCGCTTGAGCGGTGCAGAAAGCTTAACCGTCTGTGCCTTTGATAGGCATACCGCCACAGGGTGGGGGGCAGGACCCCATCCACCGCTGCGCGCCGCGGCCGCGTCGCACTACAATTCTCGAATAATCAGGATAACCCTTTGTGTTCCCATGGCCACCACCGTCGTCGTCGTCGTCGCTGTCGTGAACCGCCCTCACAATATTTTATTACAAATGATCTGGTGCAATTTGTTGAATGGGAGGTTGTTAGATTAGTTAATTTCCTTACCTTTAATGGAATCTATTTAGTTGTAGATAGAAATACCGTTAGTGTATTTTAATACATTTAAGTATACGGCACGAAGATTTGCAAGAAATTTCTCCCACCCAAAACTATACTTTACATGGAACTTTTTTGATAATTTTCATGTTATAAAAATAGATCTAAAGATTTTGATTAAAATACTATACGTTTAGGATAATTTCATCCCAAATGTAACGTAAATCTTTAATTTTCTGAGAAAGTGCTCAGAATTCCTGTTCATTGTTATTGGTTTTCCATAACTGATAAACCATGGGATCAAATCTTATTCCATAAAAATGTAGATCTTGTAAAAAAACCATTTTGTCACATGCTTTATGTGGAGTGAGCCATTTTGCAGACATTATTTATTTATCTGACTTTTCTAATAGGCACCTATACTTTTCTAAAATACAAGTCCTAATTTTCATCTCTGAGTAAGCAAAGAGAATGGAATGTCAAATCTATCACATAGCAAACAAATCTTTAAAAATCTGACTAGTGTAATGCACTATTTCCATCGTAGTGACAAGGAAATGTGTAAACACGTTTTGAAATATCAATTATCATGAAGTAGTAAGAAGAATAAGCGTATGTAAGAAGAGTTATATAAAAGTGAGTAAAGAAGGTCATGCGCGTGCAACACATACTTGTATGTATATATAGTGCAATATAAGACATGATTTGCGGTTTTGTTTGTGATTAGTTTTTTTAATTTACTTTGTATTTATTTCTGAACTTACAGCATGGAGGATAGATAATAAACTGAACTTGCACTTTCTGTGTAGTATTCACTTCGGAAGCTAATAAATTTCGACCTAATTTGAAGCAAACTGTTTTGACAAGGTTCAATGTTATATTATCTCTGAAATGATTGTGACTTTCCGAGTTTAAATCTTTTTTTTTTTTTTTTTTTAATTTATTTAGAGTCGCTTTAACAATTAAGTCATATCGCGACTATTCTATGGAATACAGCGGTATACAATAAATTTAGTACAATTATTTTACCAAAAACATGAGAATACAATCAAATCAGTACAACAAGTATGTTTCATATTATATTTTCGCATGCAAGCCCGTACCTTTGAGAAATGATAACACCCTTCTGCAGTTGGATGGCGTGTTCAGAGTGGTGGATAAGTCTCCAGTGATGTGATGAAGCTGTCGTTGTGTAGCGTATTGCTTACATTCTGTGAGGAGATGTTTTACTGTGAGGCGGGTGTTGCAGACTTCACATTGTGGTGGCTGGCCTTTGCTGAGGAGGTATGAGTGGGTTAACCTTGTATGACCAATGCGGAGACGTGAGATAATCACCTGCTCTTTCCTGCTAAGAGAATAGACAGGGGAAGAATTGGTGTCTCCTTTCCTTACCATGTGTAGTTTTTCTGGAGGCGATTGATTCCAGGCCTGTTTCCATCTTGTTTTTATTAGTTTGGAGAAGTACTTTGTAATATCACGATAAGGTACTGCTTGGTGTTCATGTGTGTATGTTAGCCGACTTGCTTCTTTAGCAGCTTTGTCCGCTTCTTCATTGCCCTTAATGCCGCAGTGTGAAGGGACCCAAATGAAAGTAACTATTTTCTTTTTATTTAGAGCAATGGAATAAAGACTGTGGATATCTTGAAGCAGTTGGAGGTCAGTTGAACGATCTCTGAGACTTTGGAGAGAGCTTAATGAATCAGAAATTATAAGAAATTTACTCTCACTAGATTGGATGATGTATGTTAAAGCTTGCTTAAGTGCACAAAGTTCGCAGGAGAATATGGAATAATATTTAGGGAGTTTCAGCTGAAGTTTCTTATCTGGGGTAATTATGGCACATCCATTGTCGCTGTCCGTTTTGGAACCATCAGTGTAGATAAATGTATGGTTAGGGTAGGCATTTGTTATTTCTTGAAACAGCTGTTTATAGCAAGATGCATCTGTATGGGATTTATGGTAAGCTGTAATATTCAAATTTAGTTGAGCAGTTGGTATTCTCCAAGGTGGTAGACAATGAAACTTTCTGGACATTATGGCAGGAACTTCTATGTTATATTCTTCAATGCATTTGCTTATTTTAGATTTAAATGACATTTCTTTTTGTGAATTAGCCTGTAAACGTTGGTTGGACGTTTCTGGGAGGACGTACTGGTAGATCATTGATTCGGGTCTTGCTAAAGTTTTAAGGGCGAATTTTAGGCTCACATCTGTTCTGCGGACGTTCAATGGTGGTTCGTCGGTTTCCATTGTTAAGGCAGAAACAGGGCTGGTTTTGTAAGCTCCCAAGCATATTCTTAGAGCTGCTGTTTGAATTGTATCTAGTTTCTTTAAAACTGAAGATTTAGCTGTATTGTAGATCTGGGCTCCATAGTCGAGTTTACTTCTAATGAGAGCTTGATACGTTCGTTTGAGGGTACTGAGATCAAAACCCCAGTTTTTGCAGCTTAGGGTTTTTAGTACATTTAATCTTCTGAGGCATTCATTTCTCATATCATCAATGTGATGTTTCCAGCTTAGAGTTGCATCAAACGTTAAACCTAAAATTTTGATAGCCTTCACTGAGTCGATTAGCTTGTTATCCACGCAGATTGTGGGGTTTGGGACTTTACATGGTGATTTGGAGAAGCATATGCATTTCGATTTATGATATGACAAGTTAAGACCAGCATGATTAGTCCAAGTGTGCAGATTTTCCAGTGTTTCTTGAAGAAGTGTTGCAGTAGTAGAGGGGTTTTTCACCTTACAAAAGATAGTTAGGTCATCTGCAAATAGTATACCTTTTACAGGTGGTGTAATACTGCTTACTATACTGTTGATAGCTATGAGAAATAGTGTGACACTGATTACTGATCCCTGTGGAACACCTCTATTAATGGATTCTTCTTTTGACATGGTTCCTTTGTAGCGAACTTTAATTTTCCATTCCTGAAGGAAGTTGTCAATAAAGTGATACAAATTACCACGGATACCGATGTTACGTATTGTTTTGAGTATGTAAGCTCGTGAAATTTTATCATACGCTTTTTCTATATCTAGGCTTATTGCCATGAGATGTTGTTTCTGTGTAAATGCAGCTTTTATTTCAGAATCAAGTATTAAAAGATGGTCAGTGGTGGATCGAAACTGGCGGAAACCATTTTGAAGTTCGGTGAAGAACTGCATTTTCTCTAGTTTCCAACGCAATCGGTTATTTATAATTTTTTCAAGTATTTTACACATAGAGCAGGTGAGGGCTATAGGTCTGAAACTTTCAGGTGAAGTAAGATCTTTGTTTGGTTTGGGGATGGGTACTATAGTTGCTGTGCGCCACTGTTTAGGAAAAGTTCTTGAGTTCCATATATAATTAAGGATTTCGTGAAAGTAAACCAGTCCATCTTGCGGTAAGGATTTTAACATTATGTAAGGAATGTTATCCGGCCCAGGGCTGGAGCATTTACTCTTTTCAAGTGCCTCCATGAATTCTGTGAAAGTAATGTTATCATTGTAGTTTTCTTGGTTATTTTCGTCAGGTTGGTAGCAGTGGGTCACCTTGCTTTCGCAAGCTTCTTCTCTTGAGGCCTCTGCAAAAGTATGCGCCAGTATGTTTGCTATGGTTTGGGGGTCAGTACTTGTAGTGTTTGTTGTATAATTGTGGAAAACTATATTATGTGTTCCATCGTAAGATCCCCGTATTTTGCGAATTTTTTGCCATACCACTCGTGACGGGGTTTTTCTGTTTACAGTGGACACGAATGTTAGCCAGGACTCTTTCTTGCTGTGCTTTACTACTTGACGTGCTTTAGCTCTGGCTTTTTGAAACTCGATTTTGTGTGTGGGGGTAGGTTGCCTTTTGTATTTATAATAGGCTTTATTTTTTAATGCTATCGCTGTTTTACATTCTTCGTTCCACCAACATACAGTCTTCCTAGAAACAGGGTATATCCTAGGAATAGTGACCTCGGCGGAATTGAAAATCACTTCTGCAAACGAGTTTACTAGTTTGTCAGTATCTGACTGACTGAAATTCATGGGGGATGTTAGATAGGATAAATTGTCAGAGACGTGTGCTCTGAACTTGTTCCAGTTTGCGCATTTTAAATTCCATCGTGGCTGACAGTTAAAACTTAAAGGAATGTTATTTGCATTAGTTAATAAAATTGGGAAATGGTCACTGCCATGTAATTGCTTGGCGACTGTCCATTCAAATTTATCTTGGATATCAGGAGTGATTAATGTTAAGTCGATTGCACTGGAAGTACCGTTGGCTGTACTGAAGTGAGTTTGTGAGGTATCGTTAAGCATATTGAGATTTTCGTTGTGCAAGAGCTGCTCCACTATTTTACCTCTTGCGTTGGTATGCTTACAACCCCATATAGTACTATGGCTATTAAAATCGCCCAGTATAATAAATGGTTTAGGAAGTTGTTGTGTTAACTCCTGCAGTGCATGTAAATCAAGTGGGCTTTTATTTGGTAGATATATGTTGCAAATGGAAATAGGTGTAGGAAGGTTTACTCTAGTGGCAATTGCTTCAAGTTCAGTTGTAAGCGGTATTGCCTGATGTTTGATGCTGTCTTTAACGTAGGTTACTACGCCGCCACTAGCATGGAGGCAGTCCTTGCGGTTTTTGTGATATTGAGTATAACCTCGTAATGATGCAACATAGTTTCCTTTGAAGTTAGTTTCTTGAATGCACATAATTGCAGGGTTATGTTTATTGATCAAGAGTTTAAGAAACTCGAAATTGCCATGGAAACCATTAATATTCCATTGAAGTAAGTTATTCATATGTTAATTTTGTTTATGGGATAAGGTGTTATATCTATGGCGATTAGTTTTCGGGACACATCGGTTTTGTTCGCTCAGAGGCATTGTTGACCTGATTAATGTATTCCAGCAGCTTTTTTTGAATTTTACTACTTCTGGTCTTTATACTACGCTCTGTATAATAGGGATAGATTTTTTGCATTGTGTTCACTAGAGATTCTAGATCTGAAGTGTATTCCAAAGCTATGGGAACAATGTTTGTTACTCCAACACTGTTTTCCATAAAGCTTTGGAACTGGCTGAAGTTTAGTGCATAATTGTGGGTGTCGGCGTCGATAATATGTTTAATTGGTCTGAGAGATTCAGCTATTGACGAAATAAGGTTTGCTTTCTTAATCTTCTTAGCCTGCTGTGAAGCGAGGAGGTGCCGCGCTTCTTTTCCATAAGCATTATCCTCTGAATCAGTTGTGCTGTTTGATATTGGTCGTTTGGGTCTTGTTTGTGTTTCCATTAGCATAGGTTCTGGGGAATTGTTGCGTTCGTCTTGAAATGGCAGGATGGGCTCAGGGGTAGAAGTGAGGTTAGGTGATTGCTGCTGTTCAGTATCTTTTCCTTTAGGAGGGGAAGGGGGACGGTCCTGGAGGTTTTTGGTAGCGGTAGGCAATTCAGGAAACATGTCTTTGTTTAAGACCTGAGGAGTAGTTTCTTGTATACCGTCAGCTTCACGGCAATGTTTTGCAAAGTGGCCTTCCTGCTTGCAGATGAAGCAGGTAGGGGTATCCGCTGTTAGGTATATCCAATATTTAGTGCCTTCATATAGGATCTGTATGCTTGGAGGTAATTTCTCCACATCATTGGGTGGAATATAAAACTGACGTCTGAAACTAAGGATATGGGAAAGTCCTGGCTCTGAAATGCCAGCTCTTAAGTAGGTAATGTTTGACATTAGTTTAATTCCATATGCATTTAGCTGAGTTTCTATGAGTGAGTTTGGTATAACTGGACACACATTTGAAAGAACGATTCTTTTGTTTGGAGTAATTAGAGGACGGACCTGAAGAGTAACATTGTTTATATTTATTTTAGGATGTTTGGTAACCAGTGATTCTGCTACTTTAGATGACGTTAGGTATATGCATATTCTGGAGTTCGAGATCCGTGAGATAAACTTTATGTTACTTGGTTCAGTTAATTTACTTACTGCGAGAGCGTAGTCTCTGATGGTAAGTCCGTCATGGGAGTCAATGATGATAGCTTCTTCTTTCTTAGGAGAAGTCTGAGTAACTGTAGCATAGCTGGAGTTTCTTGTAGCACTGTTGTTCATGGTGGTTGTGTCGACGTTGTGAGACGGTAGACTGCTGTACTCAGCAGCTGCCATTGCTTCTGATGGTGTACACTAGTTTGCTGTGTGAGGATTTTTAATAATGTCTTACTAACCCGCTTGTTATACTCGTTTAATTGTTAACATACGAGAAAGCATATTTAGTAGACTCGTTCTACTTATCCGTTATGTACGGTGAGCGTCTTTTGGATTCAGATTATTGATGTGTATCGGAGAACGTTTAAAAGTTGATTTCTTTGCTGTCACGGCCTCCTGTGATCCGAGTTTAAATCTTGTTTACTACGGGAAGAACAACTTTTAACAACACAAGATTCAGGGTAAGAACTCCTATTTTCCTTTCCTAACCGTTTACTGTTGATACATATTAGGCGGCAGTCACACTTCTCATTTCTCTGAGATATAGGTTACTTGATAACTAAAATATTTATGGTCCTGCAAGAGGAGCAGACGTTGTGCTCCCAACTTTATTTTCAACGAATTCTCTTCCTTCTTCTCAAAACGCATTACATCATGTTTATAGCCATTTCTTTAAGTGAAAGCGAAAGTTTATAACAAGCGCGAAGCGACCACCTCATTTTTACTTTATCCACCACGTACTTTAAGTAGATAAAATACAGTATTCTATACAAAGGTTTCATACAAAGATTTTACAGGAAATACATGTTTTAAGGCCCCTGAATCCAAACAAAAATATGTTTAAAGACGTCTGTGCGAGTGTTTCTACATGCATGCATTTGTCTGTGGACTGAAAAACGAAATGGTATTTAAGTTCAGAGTCTTCAGGTAAAGGCAGAAGTATTTAAAAAAATCCCCCACTTTAAACTACTACTGACATGCAAAATGTTTCGGAAAGCTTGATTTGTTAAAAAGGGGGTTGGGGGTTATCTGATAACAGATGTCTGCTACCTCACTCAGGTAGAGCAAATATAGAAAGCAAGTCAAAGGTAGCTGCACAATTAAATATGATAATTGGTAAAGGAGAAAACATTTGTGTCCTGATTCTTCCGTAACTTAACGCTTTATTAAAAGTCAACAGAATGAAAGGCGAGAGGAGTTTTTTTTTTTTTTTTGGCTTCTACTCCTACATAGGTATCCACAGTAGAAAATATTGAGGGGAACACCTCACGTACTGCGACCCAATACGGATCTATTATATGTTACCATTTCCCTGGAGGGAGGAAATGAGTTGAAGGGAGACCACAACATTGGAACAGGATGACAAAGGCAGCGTCACAGAGACGTGCGGAACTCCTTAACTGTTGTCGCCAGTTATGAGGACTTCCAATTATATATTTTTCTCTATTTAGTTTACGTCACCTTAACTACATAGTCATATCGCAATGGATGTATATCTTGAGATCTCCTGAGCCTTAAAAGCAGCTAGAAGAACATAGAAACCTAGACAGTAAACTCTGATAGCTAACATGCTTACTCGAAAATATTTTAATGATGCAACACTAAGATATTTACTAAATCTCAGTGAAAACAAACCTTTATAGAAAATAAACCAACCACAATTTTTCTCTCGAAACAAGTTCATATTTTAATTAAAACACCATGTTTATGAAATCTATATTACTTCTAAGTTATGCAATAGAGCCCTAGTATTGTTTATAAAGTTGGAAGGCTAGGAAGGGCTGGAGGAAGAAATATCTCGTTTAAACTGCTTCTTTTATTAGGAACGTATCTTTAATGTCAGGGTAAGCAATTAAACAACTTAATGAACGGAGTCTCGGCATTAATGTGGTGAAAACAGAATAACTGAGTAGAAGGATTTGAATAATTATAACCGTATATTTGGATCATCAGGGAATGTAATGCATTCAAATAACTAGTAAGCAATATATCAACTCGGGGAGCAACGTGGAAAGACATTTATAGTCATGTACAACAGGGGAAGAAAGCTATTTATCTTTTAAATAGCATGTTATGGTCGAACAAAATGAACATTATTACAATATACAGCGTTGTTATGAAACCGATTTTATCTCACGAGTCTGAATGTTGGCAAGTATCGGGGAAAGAAAAAAATAGCAATTGAGAGAGTGAAAATTGACTACTTAAAAGAGAGCATATAGGATGTCTAAATTATCTATGCCAAATGGATAAATTCGAAGATTAACGGGAAGGAGTTTTACAAGTGCTGAGCGGCAGTTATTATGGTATGATCATGTGAAAAGGATGGAAGAGGAAAGATGGCTAAAATGAGCTCTGAATTAGGATCCAAAGAGCAGAAGAGGAAGAGCTGAAATGCAATGGGGAGAATTAATTAGAACGGCTGTACTTGATAGGGCTATTGGAAGAGTGATAGAGTCGTGGCAATCGAAATGGGGGACGCGACAAATGGGGGGACCCCCATTTATAATAATAAATAAAACGAAGAACGTAAGAAAAAGCTAAAGCTTCCTCTGACGAATGTCATATTTATACAGTAGTGGCGCTTGGGTGAAGAAAACAGAACGCCTTTGAAAGCAACAGGACTATTGTTGGGGTTGATCTATCCATACAACCTGTAACTACTGGTAATACGCAAGAAGGCAAAAACCCGCTCACCTGGGCAATGTACCTTAACCAAACTAAAATAATAAAAAATAAAATTAATAAGTATATTTAAGTTTTCATACAAAATCAAGCGGAGTAACCTAGGTTGTAACGCTTGGGGCTCGTGTTTGGAAGGTCTGGGATTCAATCCCCGGTGACCAATCAATGCGATCAGAGCTTTTTTCGCGGTTTCTCTTTGCAACTAGGCGAATGCTGGGTTGGCCATGGCTAAGGAGAAAGACATGCTACGACGAGAACTGCAGTGACGTAATTCTCCTAGTCCAGTCATGGACCAACGAAATAAAAACAAAATAGCCTAATATACAGAATGGAAGGGAAGTCATTACATTCCTTGTAATATGTGCTTCATAGAAGCATTACAAACAAAAAAGTCGAATAGCATTTTGTTCTTTGGTCAGCCGAATTCGAAAGAATAAATGGTTTTTGATCCAAATTGGATGCGTGATTCCATAAGAATATACGAAGATAACAGTTTGTTACTTGTAAAATGCGTAGAGTTAACTTCTTACTGAAATACCTTCGGTAGTAATTATGAGACTAATCACTTAAAAGACGTGAAGGAATACTACGTTCAGCTCCTTCAGACCTGTAACATGTCGACAACGTTGTGTTGAGGTTGGTCAGGGATTTGACCTGGTTTGTCGATGTAAATAGGTCTGGCACTTTCGCTTTAGGAGCTAACGTTTGTGATTGGTCTACACTCGCGTAGTAAACACAGAAGGACAAAGTAAGGTATTTGTTTGTGTTCTCAAGAAGCAGCGTTACTGTGTTTGTTTATGTACTGAGCTAGGGAAAGTGACACCCACACAATCTGCAGTGTTGCCAGCTTGTTTTCGAGAAAACTAAAATATTTCCGTAGGAAATGGTCAGAGACAAAAACGTAAGATACAAAATGTGTTTCAAATACCGATATCATCACTTATTTAAATTAATATGACTTCCTTTCCACCCGGTATTTGTCACTGCCTTCCATTCCATTGCTCTACAATATAATTATTTCCATTCTTTCTTCCATTAGACATCTTTCGTCAGTTTATGTTACTCTTGTCGGTACGTTATACATTTTTGTAGGGTTCCCAACGGACGTTCCCGCCCCTTCACGATCTACTTTTGTAAAATTCGGTGAATATAACTGTGCGCTAATGTGACATCCGAAGTTTTTGGAATTTGGAAAGCTTAAGAGAGTACTCATGTTTGGAGCTCTTTGGTATACATCACTGATTACCTCACGTGTTTGACGTGATGATTTGTTTCTTCCAAATAACTTTGATATCATTCCCGCTGCTTAGCATATGTGACGAGGACTGCCAACCTAAATAAGAAGTGAAATCTATTGGATTGGCGAAGTTTTCATTTGTTTTCTTCTTCATACCAGCTAATACAAACGAAAATGATATAGTGAATTGGTGAAGGTGTATCAGTGTTTGAAAGTTTATTATCCTGCGCCTCATTTACACCGCAGTTTACGATATATTAACACGCATATTTGCATATATCATTAATTGTTAGCTAAAAAGATATCACAACACTTTGCCGTAGCTAGGTCGTTTTCCTTACCTTCTTACAGTAAACATACCTAAGCTACTCTTTGTGGCTCAGACCCCCAATCTTTCGGCTTTGCTTTTCGGCTTAGGACCATCAATGCATTTCCAATGGCGGTGTTTGTTAGTCATGTGTTGGCAGCTCTGAATTTTCTTAAAGAGCTGGAGGGGGCCATAACAGCTGCAGATATTAATGTATGCCTAACCTCAAAATAAGCTACAATACACAAACTTGTTTACAAGAACATAACTTATTTCAAAATCCCATCATTTTAATGTGATTTGATTAGTAAAATAATTTTAAAAGTTCAAAACTGAAGGCAGCTGCTACTTTTGGTTAATGGATACTTGCGTGGATGTTGACGAAATAACATTTCGCAATTTCTCCAGAAATGATTAATGATAAACTGGGTGACGTAGCCCATTAATCACTGCGTACTCATACTATTAAGTTCATTAAAAAGCTGAATCGTTAAAATGGCATTATTGCAAGCAAAGTACCGTGGTTGGTGGGACTTGAATTTAAACCTATAAGAGATTCGCTCTTCCAGGGCTGATGAACATAGACAAGTACTTGATGCCAACATGAAATAAAGGAAAGCACTATAGGAAACTAGAAGTTGCGGCAGGTACCGTGAACTTGACTGCACTTTTTATTTTCTCTACTATGAACACGTTAGTCAGAAAAGGTATCTATAGCAATGCAATCAGAAACTCCTTACAGATAATTCATTGGAAATAAACCTTTTGATGTGCTCTGAATAAAAAGGCATATTTAGAAAAAGGTCCGTGTAGGGATGTGTGTGTGAGAAAGGGATAGAGAGAGAGAGAAAGAGAGAGAATAACATAAGCCAAAACTCATCTTCCAAGGGTGCCACAGAAAGATTTTCAAGAAAATTCCCCCACCACAAACTATCTTTTGCATTTTAATTTTTTTGAAAATTGTGAGTTTTTCGGAAACGTTTCTAACGATTTTGATTAAAATACTATGTTTGAGATATTTTTATTATAAATGAAATATATATCTTGATTTTTCTGGGAATAGCTCCTAAACACTTTTTCGTTCTGGATGACTTTAGCACAACTGGTTAACTGTTAAATGACCTCTAGCGCAACAGGTTTTTGTAGGGCAAGGGTTACCGGCTGGCCGCTGCGTGCTGCACCTCTACCCACAACAGCCGTAATGAGTGGGTTCAGAACTGGAGGATGGAACGCAACATCACCCTGAGCCCTGCTGCTTTCGCGACCTGGGATCATTATTTCTTTACCAAGTAGCTCCTTAATTGGTCAATCAGGGACCTAACAAGGCTGAGTGTATCCCGTGCCAGATCTCCAACGGGGTAAAAATCCCCACGCCAATACAGGTGGTCAAACTCCGGTCCTCGGTACCAGAGAAGTTGGTTAACGTTAGAGATACCTACACAAAGTTCTTCACAAAAACTTGTAGATTTCGTTAAAGCACACAATTTATGTCAAATTCATTTTTGTGCAGTTTACCATTTTCGAGTTATTCCATGTTTTTGGTTCGATTGTTTCAGTATTATACGTTTCTCAAAGGGTAAGCCGTTATTTGTTTTTCTCACCTCCTCGTTATGGAAAGAGAACCTAATTTTAAAACTCTAACATGGCGACAAAGTCTTAAAGGATTTGACTGTCGCTGAAGCTATCCCATTTTGCCATTGTAGCCCAATAATGTGTAATAAAACCATTTATATAAATAAATACTTAGATTCACGTGATGTAGAGAGAAGAATGAACTTTAATAAAAATTTGTTGAACTTGTAGAGAAAGTTGTAACATCTGATTTTTCTAAACTTCTTTCTTTTAATAAGTGGGTGCCCCAAATGGCTACTTTGAATAAAATATCTGTGTCGATATTTTCTCCAACGAGCTATTTCCTCTTCCATAGCTAATTAAGGTAAATATGAAGCAAAATGCTGCCTCTAAGCAAGGTGGTCATCCCTTAATTTATTGTAACGCAGCCGTGTCCAACTAATCGCATGGATGCTTCCTCTGAAATAACGAAAAACGCGAATAAAGAAAGAAAATACAAAAGGGACCGTAGAACCAACATATTAAAAAGCAAAACATTTATGAAGCGTAAGGAATAAAGGTAGCCGTAGTTTTTCATTTTCACGTTATTTTGCATGCCTATTAAGTCACTATTTTTAATTTTAGAGATATTACAGGATATTCTCCATTAGAATAGCGCAGTATTAAAGTAAAACTGGAAAGAGGGAAAATATCAGCTAATGAAAAGCAATGCCTTGCTACAGATGAAGTTTTGTGAAACTAAAGAGTGCCACTCGGATAATTAGCGATATGTTTCCCTCCCATTTGGAGGCGGGGGATGGGGAGGGTGGTTACATGGCGATAAAATATTAGAGAGAAAAAACATGAAAATATAGTAATAAGCAGGATGTGAGGGTTTGTTGCTGGGGGCGAATTAAAAGCGAGAGGGTTGTTGTTTTGTTGTCCTTTTTATAGCAACACAAGAACAACAATATGGTTGTAAAAACAGATAATTACACGTTGCCCATGCTTTTGTTACCAAAAGAGGAAAAAGAAAACTGCTGGGCGTCTTGCGCGCTGTCCATTCAGCGGGGCAGGGGCATAACATACATTTTCAGACTTCTCTCAATACGCTTTACGTAATAATAATAATAATAATAATAATAATAATAATAATAATAATAATAATAATAATAATAATAATAATAATAATAATAATAATAATAATAATAATAATAATAATAATAATAATAATAATAATAATAATAATAATAATCATAATAATCATAATAATCATAATAATCATAATAATCATAATAATCATAATAATCATCATAATAATCATCATAATAATCATCATAATAATCATCATAATAATCATCATAATAATCATCATAATAATCATAATAATCATAATAATAATAATAATCATAATAATAATAATCATAATAATAATAATAATCATAATAATAATAATCATAATCATAATCATAATCATAATAATAATAATAATAATAATAATAATAATAATAATAATAATAATAATAAATCATCATCTTAGTAATTATAACAGTAGTAATAATAGTAGTGGTGATGATAATAATGACAATAATAATAGTAATTACGACAGTAACAACAATAACGATGACAACAATAACAACGATAAGAAAAACAAAGATAATAACAGCGATAATAATGGTAATAATAGTAGTTGTAGTGTTTAACGCCCGCTTTTACTACTACGGCACCGCAGGCGGTGACACTGACATGGAATGAAGATGGAGCACCGGGGGAATGAGATAGCGGGGGAAACCGGAGCACCCGGAGAAAACCCGTCCTGACGCCGCTTCGTCCACCACGAATACCACATGCGGGTCCCTGGGATCGAACCCGGGCCGCCTAAGTGGTAGGGGAGCGCGATAACCGCTCGGCCACGGCGCCGCCAATGGTAATAATGATAATAACAATAATAATAAAGCACTAGCCGACAATGAAAATGTAATAGTTGATTCTTATGAATTTTTACCTGCTGAATTCATAAATAATCATAAAAATGACTAATTAGCTCGTTTTGGCAATAAGTTAACAAGTCAGTTTTAGTCTCCATTTTATGTTTGGAGAAAATTTCATTTTTTAATAGACACACTTATCACGATGTTCTTCAGCTGTTTGTAGATTATAAACATGCATATTATTGTTGTGAGTGTAAGGTTAATATTGTTTCTGTTGCATTTCGTTCACAATGTTTGGTGTTTCGAGTTTTATAAGTGTAAACTTTATTAAAATGCCATAAAAGTGTAAAAATTCAGTGAATAACTTTTGGTACATTTGTGGAGAAGTAATATTTACCTGTCTCAAACACAACCTGACACCTCTTGTGATGATTGCTTATCAACATTATTTTGGTATGAAGATAGGCGATCAGAACAAGTCATGGGTTCCAGGTATATGTTTTTTGATCTGTTATACTACTAGAATGACTGAAAAACGAAAAATGCAAACTACTTTTGCTGTACCTGTGGCTTGGCGAGAGCCTAAAAACCATATAGATGACTGCTATTTCTGATTGACTCCATCTATAAAGGCCTTATCCTGCCTCCCAGGAGTGCACCCTTGGGGAACATAGGTGCAATAAGCCCCCACCGTATCTCTCCTATTCCTATTACTATTCCTGTGAGTGAAGGATATTCATAGATTACTCCAAGCTAAGTTTCAGTTATGCAATTCAATCGAGTATGCTGAACACAAACGAAAAATGGAACAGAGATATCAGGGCCGTTGCAGATTACAGAACACACAAGAGGAAAACCAAAAGACAACAAGCTCTCGAAGCCACCTTCTCTTTAGATCCAACCACCTGTCAGGGGTTCTTCCATCAATTTAGAAGTCTTGGAATGTAATATTCATTAAAAAGATTCAACTTGACACTCAGTGTTGTTGACATATTTAAATAAAATGTATCTTTTCTCTTAATTTGCTAAAATAAAGTATGTCCACCTATTGTGAATCAGAGAAACTAGGGCTAGTATGCGTTTTTTGTCATATTTGTTTTCTTTTTCAACCCAAAATTAGTAAGAGAGGGAAACATTAAAAAATGTTCTTTGTTGGTCAGTGTAACGTGACAAATAACAAATCCAGTTAGTTTTTCTGTCACTTCAATACCCTTCAAATTGAATCACAAAATACAATTCTCTTTTATCGTAAACGCAAATAGCCATTCGTCGTCGCGACCTTGTAAATCACGCTAGTCCGATCGTTCACTGTCTCTCTCTGTCTCACAAACGGCTGGCTTCAACGATACACTCACTAAAAGCTGCTTACTTAAAACTTAGACCGACAAACTTTCGGAGCTGATACATAACATTATTTTAAACACTTCTTGTTAAGAAAACTTTTTTGCTGCGGTGCTTCGTTTAAGCGCTAGACGAGTTAACATCATAGATTACTGCCTCCCACCTAGTTTAAGTATTTATGGCAAAATCAACAATGCAAATCAGTATTGCATCTATCTTAGTACGGCACACAATCTGAATCCAAGAAACAAACGCAGAACACGTATATGAGGTAGAAATCTTGATATCGAAGTTTTGTGTGGAATGCAATGATTCTCCTACCTGATTGTAAGTAGTAGAGGCAGTAGAATTCAAATAATATGAAAATTTATTTCCATGCTCTACTATCCTTCACAGTATAATTCTTTAGTTTTTCCTTCAAACTCTGATTTACTCTCATTGACGTTTGTACTTCTCTACAGGTGTTCGCGGACCTTAGGTCGTTTTTGCGCCACGCTCGTCGGGTACATAGACAAAGAGAGTAGGTGACAGCCGCTGACACCTCTGTGTGCATATTGGATCACGTGACGGTCTCTGCATTGTTTGGGTACCAGCTGGACACTCCCCCTATGTGTTATCTCCTAGCATTTCTATGTAGAGTGAAAACCGCATCATGGACACACATTCGTCTGACCGCATCTTTTACCAATAATTAGCTCTGTGTAGAAAATGAGACCTGCAAATACCAACCATCCCTTCTCCTAAACAAAACTTTTAAAACATGCATCCTAGTCAGCTTAAAAGAGATTCAAGCTGGATTTGCATAGAAATTTCTTCAACGGCAAAACTTCTCTCCCTGGTACTTACAAACTATTATTTTCTGTAACTCTAAGGGTACTTAAAAATCTCCAATTAGATTCCATAAACTTATTTTCATATACTCAAAATATACCTATTTTGAATCTTCATAGCATAACTATCTGTATTTGCATAATGTGACTTAAAAATCCATAATAAAAGTGCGTTTCATGTTGAAAAATGTTTCTGGAAATTATTTTTCAGCATAGTCACATGATACAGTTTTCATCCAATTCTTCCTTTTTCATGTGGATGTTAATCGCAGTTAAATCTGCGATATAAACTGCGACTCTTTCGAACGGTTTTTAAGTTACTAATTCTTGAAGCTAAAACGTCAAAACAAGTGCTAATTTTAAATGAAAGGATTTCAAAAGACTTTCTTTTGGATTAGGGCTTGCGAATCGAAATTACATGACAGATTTCTGCGTTATAAACAGATAAATAAGGTATTACGAAATTTGTTTTTATAAAGTAGCATTTGGTATAGGATTATAAATTATAGCCACGGAAATTAAAGGAGGTACCATACCCAAACTCAAATCCGTTCAATGATTATACAAGGCAACATAAAAATAATTTCTCATACAGGCTGAAAACTTTAGAAAATGAAATGTTTAGTGCAGCATTCCAATAAAATATAATGCAAAAATAAAAAGTGCCACAGTCTACACCACTTGGTCTACCCATTACAACTACACAAATTTATTAATGTCACTGTGTTCATACCAACTGATGGACACAGATGGCAGCACCTGTGACTCACATTTAGGTGTTGTGTTCGATCCCTGGGTGAATCTTCCTAACCCACGTGGTTTTTTTTCGCTAGGCGAATCCTGTGAAGGTTTATTGCATCCTGGGAATTTCCTATCCCTCAATTTTACTTCACTTCTCCTTTTCACATTGTCCTTGGGTGTTGGGATGCAAGTGTCGGCGGAAGCCTCGATTTGCATAGTTACTATAACTACACAGCCCAACATTTCGCAACTATGCACCTACTACATTCCTACCTTAGACATAGATCCTTTGTGGTCTCAGTGGCGGGGAATAAATCCACACGCAGGCCAATCCGAGGCGGAGTCCCCGAAGGTTCTGTTTTATCACCCACGCTCTTCAGCGTCTACATGGCCGACCTACCTACAGAGCCGAACGTCAACATAGCTCAATATGCTGATGACGTGTTGCTCTACACAACAAACAGACACCCTAACAGAACCTTCCTCCCAATACAGCGACACCTCCGCCTTATCCAAGAATGGTGCAGGCGTTGGCGATTGTCCATTAACCCGGAGAAAAGCCGCGCCATACTCTTTACTAAGCGCCGATTCCCCGCCAATCTCCCCACATTCACCTATCTGCGAAGAAGGATTGAATGGGTAAACTCCATCTCCTACCTGGGAGTGAAGCTCTCGATAAGGGCCTTACTTTTCGGGAGCACATCAACGACTTGTCGGCGCGGGCCGGTGGGGCAACTGCCTCACTGTACCCCATGCTGCGGTCGGGGATGCCAATTCCCCTAAAGCAAGGCCTTTTTCGGGCACTCATAATCCCACTCCTCCTATATGCCTGCGAAATCTGGGGCATGGCCGCAGATTCCCATTTCCTGCGTCTGCAGCGTATACAGAATAGAGGACTTCGGATTATCTATTCTGTATGCCGCGGATTCCCTTCGAGACTACTGCACGAAGCCTCGTCTCTTCCGTATGTGGAGGACGAAATTAGGCGCCGGGCAACCAAATTATACGACCAAATTCCTCAACATAGGAGTGCCCTGATTAGGTCTCTTGGGGACTACAACCCCACTGAACGCACGCGTGTGGGACACCGGGTTCCCCGCATGGCTTGCGGGCATCCCCGGTAACGAAGGAGACATCCCTTCAACAGCGAAAGCTGAATACATCACAGTCCTCCAAGATAAGCTTGGATTCTAAATTCAAAATTAAATGAACCTCCATATTTGGACCTTTACACCAGCAGTGCCCAACGGAAGTTGCACACTGATTAAGCAGCCGCTGAGGAGCAAAATCTTGCTGCCTCCTTACAACCTACTACCTCAAACTTCACCCGCCACCCTGCAAAACGCTACATCCCGTCATAAAGTGGTTAAGCCCTAAAAGGGCAGGTACACGCATGACACACCTCGGGCTGATCTCAGCCTGCCAGATAGCGTCGTCGTCGTCGTCGCAACTATGAAGTATGAAAAACATGTTGCATTACGTACATAGAGAAAGAGGGAGGAACTATTCATTCAATGTAATTTAGATAGACAAAATAACTTTCGGTTATGTGCAATATGATGCTGGGCGCAAACATCCCGTCTAGATCGCTGTTTCAATCAGTTTTTAGAAAAAAATATAGATAATTCTACTCTATGTACCAGTCGAGTTGAACTAGGAGGTTCTATGGAAAATATAAACTCACATAAACAGTAGCACGTTATCTTGGCTAGAATTTGCCCCAATTATGTCATTGCGATGTAGAGAGAAGTTTTTCCCATATTTGGAGGAAAATAGAAGATCGTTTTCATTTGAAAACTTAAAAATGTGTATTGTTATTCATTGTAACAAGGAATGTGCACAAACAATGTATAATATGGTCACAATCAATTTTATTGTCATTGACTCTATAGTTCGGCCGAAAGTCGGCTTTCCAGTTCCTTACAAGGAACGCAAAGAGTCGCCCAATTATACGCGTTGTTAATATTAATGTGTTTTATACATTTTTACTGGAAAATATATTTTGTTTGTATTTTTTATAAATAAATGCAATTATTCCATGACGCTGTGTGCGTCTTCTCACTGGATTTAATAGGTTGCGGTTGATATTTACCATGGGTGTGTGCGACTGCAAGCGAATAAACCCCCTCCCTTATGTTTACGGGGCATAAGTATTGTATAACCTCGTCGCTACTAACCTCCTGTAATATTTTTGTGGCTAAACATCCGGGCCTTAGACTCGAGTTCATTAGCGAGGTTTATGTTAAGGAAAGACAGTTAATAAAGTCATGTAGATAAGGAAATTAGTTCAAGGAACCTGGAATATAATAAAGTTATCCTTTCTAAGGTCGTGGGAAGTATGCTTCCCACTTGTGTTACGTTAGACACGCCGCAGGAAGCCTGCTGACCACTTCTAGTGTGTGCTGGCATCTAGCACTTATATGAATTCGTAGACAGGTAATGTCAATAAAATGGCACTAAAAAGATCCTTGGAAGAGTGATTACTATAAACCTCAAGGCAGAAGACATCCGGGAAGACCTAGGAAGCTTTGGACAGCCGTAACAGGCATATGCCTATTTTTTGAAATGAAGAAGTAGAACGTAGGAAATTTCCTGTTCGTATTGAGTAACTAGTTATTAAAGGTCGCCATGTTTTACTACAGAAAACTAGTAATCAAAGTTACAGTGCACTGTGTATTTTATTATTGGTGTAAATATCTTTAAAATATGTTAGCATTGGGACACGATCCAATGGACAACAGTTGTGATGCGCTTCAGTTGTCATCGTACGTTTAGCAGTTGATGGCTTTGTTAACAAGGCAAAATGCAGAGTGATATATAGCTGACATTTTGGAATAACGGAAGACAATAAATCAACTTTACAAAACTTATAACGTATTTTTGTGCTCTTCCGTTCACAGAGTACACCCACGGTGAATTTATTGAGACAAATGTTTGTAAAAACAGTGTGATTACACATTTTGTCACGTGTAATAGCTATATTCAATATTTCAATGGCTTCTCTAAACATTATGGAAATGCATAAGCATCCCGATAATTTCATTAGAGATTTTGGATGCGAGCTAAATCAGTCTTTACACTCCCTTCGTATCGGCCAACAGAAGAGGGAATCACAACAAAGCACTTCACATACAATCTCTCCCACCATTCTAGGGGCATAAATTACTGTCCACTGTCATATGAACCCGTTTGGCGGGATAGTCATGAAGAAGTACTATGACCGCCGCAGCTTCACCGAGGACGGCAATAGCCAGGCCGGCACACGCTACCCCGGTCCCAGTTTTGGAGTTCGTCGCAGGCAACAGCCGTGAGACAGCCAGTGACACTTCGCCTGCAATCACCACCGCCGAAAAAGTCACCAACCATCACGTCTGCCATTGCAAATAATACAAACGTCCTCGCACATCGCAATCGTCGCTCATTGGAATTATTGTACCTATGCCCCCAAAGGAGCACCCCAGAAGGAAGGAACCGCCTGATTCAGACTAGAGGTACAGACATTAGACAGAGGTCCCTGAGGTTTCTCAAGTGTGACGACACCTTGATGTCTTGCGACCCTGAAAAAACCAATGGAACGAAGGATGAACGAAGTGATTAATGAAACGAAAGCACAAGGATAGAAAATTCGGGGGATGTAATTATTCTTCCCAGTATTCGCCTGGCGACCCGGGGAAACCCCGAAAAGTCTATGGGTCAGGAAGGTCAGTCACGGGAATTGAACCACGACCTCATGAATGAGAGCCTCACACGTTACCGCGGAGCTATCTCACCCTCGGTAAAGCAACCAAACTATATCATGAAAGCATGACATTCTCCAAGATTTTTAATTTTTATAAATATTTCCATAATATCTCGAATACAGATGGGATTTGAAATTTTAGTAATAATTATTATTTCAATGGCAAAGTGCTATAAATACATCCCACAAACGACTTTGATTTTCTATCAATAAATTAAGAATTCTGAATCAGATTATTACAGACACCAGCGTTTTAGAAAGTTCTTTTGTTAGTCTTGTACTGTTGGTGTCTTTTATTCGCGGGGACTTTGGTCAAAGTTCTTAAAAAAGCAAGCTTTAAACTTTGATATGGAGAGCAATTGTCAAGCTCGACGTCGCTGAATTCAGCCGGGGACAGAAGTTGTGTAAACAAAGTTTCCACATTGTACACATGACCTACTACATAGATTAATAATTCCTCGAAGGACAGAATAGGCACAGAAAAGTACACCACAACTTGCTGGTCGTCTTTTATATCCGGCAAAATTTTGGGCTCCTTAAAGGAACCAAGCTTCTTAAAGTTGTTTCCCTGAGGAACAGGAGCTGGCCACATGTGTAGTGTATGAAAGTTTAATTTCTGCTATCGAGATATTTAGTAACTGCATGCACTTTGGAACTTTTCTACAGTCTTTTGTGCTTATAAACTATAATATAGATCTTTCCTAGCCATGTGTGTTCGCCGTTATACAACACTTTCTTTGGAAAGAAGAACAAAAGACACTAAACTGTTATCTTGAAAACAAAGGAGATTGCCTTAGGGGAGAAATTTAATATTTAGTAAAGTGCATGTTACAGTCTTTTCCAGTTTTAATGCGGAAAGGTGAATTTCCTTTCGCAGCAGTATATCCGAGTAAGTATAACAAGCTGAGTTAAACGAGCACTGCGCTCTGAAGGTTACTAAAATTCTATGCTTATAACGGGCGTGGTCTTTAATTCATTTCGGTATAGCCGCTCCCAATTTGTGTCCACCTTTTAACATCTCACAATCAGATCAGATCGACGAATTCCTACCTTTGGAACAATTGTTTCCCTTAACTTTTGGTACTGGTATGAAAGCCACACACATTCACACTTCTAGATCAGAGATGTTTGCACTTTTCTCTTTGGAGAACCTTACGTAATGAGCGACTATTTCCCCACTTCACTCCTGAGTCGGAGGGACAGTGACGGATGCAAACAAAAAATTCTATGGTCCCTTCTAGGTCATACCTTGAATTTTGTGGGAATGTCCTCAGAAGATCTCTTCACTCTGGATGATTTTTTGCATCAATAGCGAACAGTAACAGACAAAAGATTACTGAATAAAAATGTGGATCTCGTTAAAACACACAATTTATGTGAAATACTTCGTTTTTCCTTTGAGTGAACCATTTCCGAGATATTCTTTCTTATTTATTTGAACTTGCCAATACTTACGCTTTTTATGTTATTCATATTTTTATTTTATCTCTTGGCCTTCTAAAGAGAACGGTTATTTCAAAGACACTGCATAGTAACCAGCTCTTAAAACATTTGACAGTCGCTTAAAGCCTACTGTATTCCCATATGCCCCTTACACTTATAACAAAATTAGCAATAAGTTACTTTCTGAAAATCCTCATGTTGAGTAACATGTAGTAGATACAGAAATAAGCACTTGCAATAATAGTGTGTATAACAGTATAGCTCTACATATATTTATGAATAGCGTTTCTCCAAATTGAACCATATTACAACTGTGTCGCCAAATATTGATACACTTCTTAAACGTAAGCAGTATCAAAGGAGTCACTAACGAGCAAGCTCATAAGATTTGAAAGTGTTTTCATAAACCAAACGCAACGTACACATACATAACCAAACCGCCACTGCAACAAATGCACGGCTGGGGTTAAAGAGAGGCAAAGTTCACACATAGTGCAAAGAGGTAACTGCAAACTCCCCTTTTTCTCAAAGGTGGACATCGCTGTTCTAGACCCCAAGGGAGCGATGTCAACCCAAGTGCAATTCCATGACCTTGGTTGACCTTGAGCATTAAGCACTGGCGGCGTTCAGCAAAACATGGGTGTATGCACAGAGTTCGAACGGAAAATGAAGTCAACTCTTCTTATTATTGTGTTTCTTCTTGTCTGATTTATAAGTATTTATTTACATAGATTTTGTGATCAAAATTTCAATATGAACTATAATGATGTATTATTCAAAAACAAAATGTTACAACCACAAAAGATAAGAAATATTTATATAACTTTGAACCTTACAATTTAAAAGGAAATACACTGCTCCTGTAACATAAAACTCACTCCACATTAAAACCTCTATTGTGGCGAGACTTTGAACCTAATTAGGCATTTATTATGCTCATTTTGTCCTTTTCCACCAATATCTTAATATTTGGGGAAACATTAACCACAGAAGGAAGTCTTAAGGCAGGCGTAAGATTATCTTCAGAGAACTTTATTCTTTGGCGGCCCTTAGTCAAGTTCATTAAAGAAAGAAATTATTAACAGATGCATGTACTGCCAAATAAACATAATTTCTGCAGAACATTTACGAAACCCTAGGTATGTTTGTGGATCAAGGGCTTCAAATCATTATACGCCTTTGCCATATCTAAATCAGAGCATAAACCAGTTTTAGTTGAAGTTCAATTGGAACATTCTGAGGATCAAAAGATTAGAGCACAGAAAAGAGATTCAGGTTAGATTTAAGAGCTTGAAAATCTTTCATCGAACTACTCTAGAAGTGCATTCAATATGTTGCAATACTTAATTCCTGTGCTTATGCTAAGGGACTACAAATGTGGAAGTGACTTCGCATTTACCATGGTATGCACGTTAATAATATTGTCCCAAGTAGGTCAAGCAGGAGCTGCTGTTACGGGCAGCGTGGGCCGCTAAGCTCCGAGGTGCGCGCTTGCGCTCTGACATCACTGTCTAGGGAATATAAGGAATAATCCTGGCTAAATAAAATCTGCCAGTCTCCAGAAAATAAAGTAATTATTAAACAAAGCTTCCAGTAAAATTCACCTTTTAATTAACATTTCTAATATCGGCAACTGAACCCGCGTACTCTACATTGTGAAATTAGCATGCTAACCCCCAGACAATAGTCTTCGGTACATTGTTAAGACTGAAAAAATGGTCTCACAATATTAAAACTGTTTTTTGATTCACTTTCTCGAAGTGTTGTTAAGCAAATTTGACGGTTGTATACTGATACGTTCAGTTAACCATCCATAAATCCATCCACTCTACGGTCCTTCCTTCTTTCATTCATTCATTCCCAGTTCATCGTTTAGTCCACCCATCCATCTATCCATGAATTAGTCTCTCAGCCTGTCCATACATCTGCCAATCCATGCATTCATTCGTCTATCCATGTATACATCCCTTCCCAGTGCATTCAGCAATCCACTTAAAACATCACACCCAAATATGTTATAGATCAATGGAAAAAGCTTACCCTCAAGACTGTATTTCAAACTAAACTCCCTTATAACTTAACAATTGTTGGACTCGAATCAAGCAAATGCAAGAACTTTTCATAGAATAATAACCAAATGTTATTGAGCTAAATAATTCCGCAGTAACGTTATGAGGTTTGTATTTGGAAGGTCCCGGGTTGGATTTCCGTTGACCGCCCATTCTGACCCTAAGTTTTTCGTGGTTTCCCCTGGTAAATGTGCGAATACTGAAGTTGTTTCTAACTTTTCCACGATTTTATTTCCACATTTCCTTTTCATTCCGTTTCCGCCTCATGTTTCACGTTTGTATATAAGTTTCGTGGGGTGGGGGAGTGCCGCGGATGGCGTAGACATATGCTCGAGGGAAAGGGTGTTCCCTCTGTATATTATAATGGATATTATAAGCACTGAATGTTCAGGGAAATAAGAAATTTCTCCAGTCTATATATATATATATAAACATTCAGCATAAACAATGTAGTTTAAATGGATCTGCAAGATTTTGTCTAGTTCATTCTAGTTTTTGTATTGTTATTTCGGTTTAGCAGTTATGCAAAAGTGAGTCACAATGAAGAGGACTTCCGAGCACGTTCCTAGAAAATTCAAGATCTACATTTGGTTTGTCGCGAAAATATCTTAAACATTTCATATTTTAATCAAAAGCGTTAGAACCTTTCTGAGAAAATTTAATTTCTGAAAATGTTGCATGTAAAGATTTGGTGCAAGGATTTTCTTAGAACTCGTGTTGTGTCGTTAGAATATGCGCGGGGACACACACACACACACATACACACCTTTTTCTGAAAATGCTTTTTTTTTTCCTAGGGGTACCAAGACAGGTATTGGGTTGAAATGTCGATATCAAATTTTTGTGTGGAATACAATACTTTCTCTACTTCACTATACTGGTGGATATAGCAAAAATACGCCTTTAAAGTAATAGTTTATACAAGAGACTTAAAATAAACCATGGTGCTAGCAATAGAATTATCGAATAGTAAGATTAATGTTTATACAAACAAATAGTGTGATATATAAATAAATAATTACCATATGTCAAAATCAATGCAAGAGTAAGGAGTGAGTGAGTGTGTCGGGTTTAAGGGCCCGTCGACAACTTGGTCATTAGGGCCCCGAGTCCAGAAGTAAAATTACATACTGTCAAGTGTTAAAAACATCACCCATTAAAAACTAAAAATCTACGGTTAAAATAGATAAAAACAAAACCTCTAAACAACTATTAAAACGTTTCATTTAAAATGCTAAAAACAGAAACTTAAAATTGCTACAAAGTAAAAAACACTAAAACGTTAAAAACCCAAAACTACGGCCATCTAAAAAGGCTAAAATCTCTGAAATAAAATATCCTTACACTTGCTTCATAAAATCAATTCTGGAACAAAACCGCAGCACTGTATTTACAGATACTGGGTCGTTGCCTAAAACTGACGACAGTGTAAGGCCCAGGCCAACGGACTGGCGCTCACGAGCGTATCGCGGACAATCAAGAAGGACATGTGCGACGGAGATTGGAATGTTACACGTCGTACAGACAGGCTCCGGATCACCACGCAAAAGGTGTCCATGCGTGGCTCGGGTATGGCCTATCCTCAGGCGGGTTAAGACCACTTCTTCCCGCCTGGAATTCCTGCAGCTGGTATGCCAGGGTTGTACCGTGTCCTTGATTGTCCGTAATTGAGTGCCGGATAACGCTTCCCAAGATTCCTGCCAGAGAGCAAATAGATGGCGACGGAAATATTTCTGCACATCTATATAGGGCAGCGTACGGGTGGAATACTCCGGAAGGCGACATGCAGACTTTGCAGCCGCATCCGCCGCCTCGTTACCCGGAATACCCACATGGCCTGGGATCCACGTAAAAACAAACTGGTATCCGCGAGACAGTAGCTGAGAAATCAACGTCTGGATTTTAACAACCAATGCCGAGGTGCCGATAAACTGTTGCAGGGCCTGGAGAGCGCTAAAAGAATCGGAACAAACTATAAAACTTCCAGGACCTGAACTGGAGATAAAAAGGAGGAAATAAAATATGGCAAACAACTCGGCGGTAAATACTGAACTGGCGTCCGGTAGGCGGTACGTATGAGCGACACCGTTGTATATAAAGGCGCAACCCGTCGAACTACCCGTCTGGGACCCATCGGTAAATACCGGACAGGAAGTCCGGTATCGCCCCAGTAGTTCCGTGAATAGTTGGCGAAACACGGAATGAGGGGTAGCTATCTTAACACCGCCCGACAGCTCCAGGTCAAAGCGTGCGCGCTGGAGTTGCCAGGGAGGACATCGGCCACGTGAATGTCCTCCCTGGCAACTCCAGCGCGCACGCTTTGACCTGGAGCTGTCGGGCAAGAGTAAGGAGAATGAATAACAATTTTCGCACCAGCCAACTTACACGTTGAGGAAAAAGCGATTAGTTATAAGTCAGTGTAGCTAAGGTAATAACCTTTACACAGAACTCGTCCAACAAGAAATCCATTAGCCCAACGTTTTGGAATTGGAACTTAGTGCTTTCAGAAATCTCAGAATTGCATTAAAAGGCACGTAAACCAGTTCTGAAAATTAGAAAGGGATTGAATTCTTAGACTTTAGCAAGAGTAAACCTAGCGCTTCAAGGGCGAATAAGCTGCGATTTGGAACTTTAGTAGGGTGTCACGAGATACGCGAGATTTATGTTGATAAAAGAGCGTGTATCTTTAAAATACGTGTGTTTTCTTTCACGTCTTTCGTGTCTTACAGAAGCGTTTTACTGTGATCGATTATCGGCAGTCCGTAGCGCCTATAGATCACGCTGGAATTGTGCATATTTGTCTGTCGCCGCAATAGAATTATCCGCTTAAAATTTTAGCGACAACGGAACGCGCCAATATCAAATTAACGTCATGAATGCCTTACGCTATCTATACATACACATAAGAACTATTTCAATTAATTTAAATGTACCTATAGGTGGCGGCATGTTGGTTTTTCTAATATATTTACGAAAAGTAACAAAATAAGGAAAGTAAATGCAACAGGAACACAGAAACATAATCTTATGTTGTAAACTCTAAATTTATATAAATTTAATGATTAACATAACCAACATTTCCCATTTGTGTTTATAAATAGGTAAAACCTGAAACAGGTTACATATTGAAGCCTATGCTTTTAGCATTTATACTGTAATTAATGTAATGAATGTAATTTCATAGAGTTGTTCAAAATGAGCGTTTATCGGACCTCTATCCAGAAAAGGGAGCGTTTCGAGACAGATGAAGGAGCTGTTCACGTAGTTTGCGATATTTTTATACTGTGAAGCAAACTTCGCTCATTGAAAAGGACCTATGGGCGACAGTGTTGTTTATTTACCTTGGATTAAATGAAATGAGGTTTCCAAGGTTCAGCATTGCGAGTAATGGTCAGCCTGTTTAGTAGACATTTAACTGGTAGGTACAGGATGAGAAAGTGTCCTGTGACGCCGGCCCCGATGCACAACAAAGAACAGGCGGGCCAAGCTACTTCACACCACATACCAGGCGGAGAGCATATCAAATGTGCTTCCCGGCACCACTCAAGCCAGCAAGCACGTGATAAAGAGCACGGCACTTCAAACGGGGTTTTTTCCAAATAACTCAAGAAGTGTCTGGGGGCATTCAGGGGGCCTCAGAACATATTTTTGGTGAAATCTAGACATTCAATTTTTTGGTCTAGTAAAATACCTCCCCTACTTACTACACGTAGTAGAGAAAGTAAAAAAGTGAAAGCGCCATTTGTGAGCATGGTGTCAGGAGTGGGATTTGTCACATTGTCATTGCTCACAATACAATAGTTGTAAGATCCTTCTTCTATGCTATATTTCAAATTTTGTTCGAAATCTATACGAAATTATTCGTAGTACAAATTAAGGCCTTAAACACTTGCAGTGTTTAAGATATCTTCCAAAATATAAATCAGAAACTCAGCAATGTTGTGGAGTTATTTCCTTCATAAAACAAATTTATCTGTAAAGTCGATCTTTAGGATGTTGTTCTAAAGAAAAGAAAATGCTGTGTTACACAGAAGTGTTCCCAGAGGGAGCCTGAACCAAGCACAACCCAAGGTCTTTTCAACACACCCAGAGTCAATGAAATATTTATCTATGGTCACGAGTTTTAAATCGTTCCATAAGGTAACAATCCTGCCATGACGTCACTCCAGTGCATAGTGGCTACTCTGTTTCCATGGGGACTTGAGCCTACATTATTAAAGTTAGAGAGAGAGAGAAGCAAGACCTTCTACAGCTGAGTGAGGCAGGAATTTCCTGAGGCTCTGCCTGCCACAACTGCAACTTTGAGGAAACTGAAATACGTTACGTTCATTCATAATTAACCGGAGGATACTTAGCTGAAAAAGGGAGTGCGTGGAGAGGGATAGCTTTTGTATGTTATAAACCATATCGTCATAAGAACGGGGAGACAAATGTTGCAAGATTCATATGGCATTCTCATCCATACCATTTATTTTCCTACATATTCTTAAGTACATTTATACAAAAGATTATTACTTTCGCTTCTACAATCTCATGGTAACTGAGCCAGATGGCTCAGGTGGTAACGTCTGTGGCTTGCATTCGAGAGGTCGCGGGCTCGATCGTGTGGCCGACCTTTCTGACCCATGGGTCATCCCGTTAGGTTTCTTTCAGGGTTGGAAGCGTCAGCGAGTGTCGCAGTAGCAGCACTTCGGCGCAACAAATGCGTTCTGGAAATGTCCCAAGGATTACAAGGTGTCGTTAAAGGGCCCCCATGGGATGGTAGAGCCCGAGGGGTAGAGGGAGTAGAGTAGAGAGAGTGCCCCCTTGGTAGTATGCACCCGAAGGAGGGGGAGAACAACCGGGCTGAGCCTGTTAGGGTCCTACCCTCTGCTCTGTTGTGGCAACATTCCAGCTGTCCTTCAGATCTATTCGCCTCATTCATCCTCCCAGGGGGGGGGGGGTGTCCCGGGGAGTGTGTCCCGTCAGGGGGATAGAAACAAAAATCACCTTTCATTCGAGGTGCTAAGTCATCCTCCGCAAGTTGTCATTGAGTCGTTATATTCCACCCAAAAATCCAATATCCATAGTTCAACTGGAATGTGCTTTTGATACACTAACTTCCAACACCCCCCCCCCCCCGCCCAAATTACTTTATCTACGTCCAAAATTCAGATCCATATTTGATCACAAATAGACTTTTAGAATCTCTGAGCACACCTTATTAGAAAAGTGACTACGTATGTATGTGCGTACGTGTGCGTGCGTGTCAGTGTGTGTGTGTGTGTGTGTGTGTGTGTGTGTGTGTGTGTGTGTGTGTGTGTGTGTGTGTGTGTGTGTGTGTGTGTGTGTGTCACCCTGTGGGCAGCGTAACTCACAAACGAAAAGTCGGTTAAAAACCAAAGGTGGTATTTAAGTGTAACGTCTTTCAAGGATGCGACACTAAGATTTTCAATAAAACAGCCCCAACCCAAACCACCGTTTACATGGAAAAATTTTCGAAAATTTTTATTTTCTTGAAAATGCCTCCAACGATTCTGATTAAAACGTCATATCTTTGAGATATTTGTATGACAAATCAAATATATATTTTGAATTTTCTGTTTACAGCCTATGTAGTCCTGTTTACTCTGGATGGCTTCTGAATAACTCGTAAACAGTAAGAGATAAATAAAATCTTATTCTACAAAAATGTAAGTCTCACTAAAACACAATTTATGTCAAAATACATTTTTTGTAGAGTGAACCATTTCGCAGATATTCCTCGTTATTCGTGTCGGTTTCGGGAAACTTAAAACTTTCGTGAAATGGAACATCGCGTGTCAGGAGAACGGGATCTCAAAGCTTTAAAAGATTTGACTATCGCACAAAGCCTACTGTATTCTAATATTCCCTTGCACATATAAGGTAATAAGCAATAAGATAATTTGTACAAACGTTTATCTCAACTAACACAAAGAAGATAGAGGAATAAGAGTTTGTAAGAACATTTAGTACATGAGTAGAGAAAGTCATGTGAGTGCAACACATCAGATGTTTTAGTTTACGTTTTGGTAAGTGTAATTTATACTTACATGTAGTTCACTGTCTTCTCTGCATGTAGGGGACTGTGGCTCTGATAGACAGGCATCCGCCATCTTGTTGGCCCATGTCCACACTTTTCTGTGCCTTATAATTTGGTAGATAGGTAGGAGAGCTCTGTGGTTCTGGTTGTCTGTGTGCTCAGACGTCTCCCTATCTCCGTATCTGCAGCAATTTTGGTCGTTGAGTGTCCTGTAAGCTACTGGTTCAGTCCACGTGCCGGTAAGAAGTGCTCCATTTTGAGACGTTCTAAGGTCGGGAAAATCTCATCTTAGATATGGGGGCACCACTGTTACCCTGTACCAAGCTAATGCAGGGCATGTTATTTGGCCGAATGAATAGCTCGGACGCTTAGAGGCATATAATTGTCAAGAATACGTGTATAGCCCTCGGAATCCATTCGAGGTGAATCTTGGATTCGTTCTATCGGTCCTACAGCAGACATCCAGCTCCAATAGGGCACTGCAGCTCTGGAGTATAGCGAGTATTGTGTGGTCGCCATTAAATAGATTCTTTTATTCTCACCAGAGGAGAAAATCTGAGAGAATTATGACTTGCTGAATACTCTTTTGACCTGGTATTCAAGTAGGTACAACATTTTTGCACTGTTTTGTCTGCTTAATCAATTCTATTTTATTTGTTGCCTTTCGATGTTAGATGCCAGCTTAACAGACATGGTGTCTCGACATTGAAATGGAGCGTTAGTTTTTAATCACACTGCAACCGATTCTGCAGTTGTTTCACTTTCTCTTCCTTTTCCCCTGCTGTAACACCGATATACCATTTGGTAACTTTTGTTTTTCTTTTAGCACAGGAAATGTATATACGAAAGTGAGCCCATAATTTTCTATCAAGTCTCATAGAGGAGAGTCACCCTCAAACCGAATATTCTGACAGCTGCACGCTTATACTAATGTCTGTATAGCTTGTTTTTTTCTTATCCATAATCTTGTGATATACAACAAGGAAGTTGAACATATACATGTCCAGAAGGTAGAAAAATCTCTTGATTTCCATATTTCGGTTGTCTCCTAAATCCATTTTCACTGGTGTCATGTAATCCAGCAATTGAGAATAAATCTACTGGTTTGCACACAGTTTACAATTGCTTCATTGAGCGCCCTGCTTCCCACATGCCAACAGTACACCCATGGGTCCTTCACTTTATACGTCATATCTATTTAGAAAGCGAGCAGAAGTAGAAATATCTATGACATCACGTGTTCTTACGTCAGGTGAGCTATACACAGCTTGCTGTTTCCCTGAACTACGGGCGAAGAATGCGACAGAGGTTATCCTAAGTCACGTTCTATTAATACACTCACAGACGATCAGATATCGAATGTAGTTTACTTTTTGTGGGATGTGTATAAAGAGAGAAAAGCGCTAACGTTAGAAATCTATGAACCGATAACTTTCAATTAACAACCGAGAAGATTGCTTTTATCGATGGTCACAGACCATGTGCTTTTTCTAGAACGGTCAACTTGGTTACCTGATGCTGCGGAATGTATATATTCACTAGGTTTACCTCTATTTCGTATGTCAACAGTTTACGTGAAAGCTGTATAGGTTAAGGCTATTAAGTAACTATGAACCAGCGAGATCACTCAGGGATAACGTGCAAGACCCACATTTAGGAGGCCTTGGGCTTCATTCCTGCGGACCTTCCTGCCACTCAGTATTTTTAGGGGATTTTGGCGAATGCTGGGAACAGTAGTTAAATCCCTCACATTTCCCTCCCTCCAGTTGATTTCAATCCTATACCTCAGGGTCAGAAGTGTTAACATTGGGCGTGTTTGGCGCTGCTGCGTAGGGACTTTGCAAGCTGTAAGTGCTGTTCTCGATGTAGTCGCCTGACCTGCTTAGGGGATCGCTGTTGAGCCTAACGGCTGCTTGGTGACGGTGTCGAAATAATAAATCTCCAGCACATGTTAGTGACCTTTACCTCGCTCGGTTTCCGATACGCCTGTACGGTCCTCTCATCTCATCTCTTCCTTCCAGAAGTCTGACGTATAATTGCCCTGAGTGCGCACAGTGTGGGATCTCCTCTGCTTTTGGTTGAACTATGCGATCAAAGTGAAAGCACAAATGTTTAAAATCTCATCAACTATAATTATCTAACAGCTTACTCATTCATTCTGGTTGACGAGTTCCGGTACCAAAGATTACTGTAGTCACAATAAACATAGTTGTTTTCCGAAGTTACACTTTCTTTGAAATAATGTTCTGTGTAAGTAATTATGTCTCATAAAGTAAGAAAATTAAAAAGGCACTCATATTATTGCAAGAACCTATACCGGTGACCATCCCACGTTAAAGAAAGTGATGTTAGAAAAAGTTTCCGAAAGTAAAACTGAACGAAATTGTGCCACAGAAAATGTGGTGTTACGTTGACATAGAAATATTAACTCGGTGATTGCCTACAATCTCGTATTTAACCGACACGATAAACACGATGATATAATCTACGGAAACAGTTATTTTAAACTGTAGTGCTAGTGATTCGTCAAAAGTTAGAAGATATTTCTTGTATTAAGATTCAGAAACAGTTTTATTCCATATCCTCAGAAAATAAGCAACTTGCTTTAAGTAGCTTATTATTAGCCTCAATTACTCACTAGCCAGCTTAACTAATGTTGACTATCCTCACACCCATCCAGGTACACTCTGAGGGAAATATTTGATAGTTCATAACTGTATTGGAAGAACTCTCGTCAATAAATTGTTTATTATTATATTAATTCATAAAAATTCCCATTATATTGTAACAAGTTTTAATGTGTTGTTGATTTTAATATGAGACGAACGTAGAGGTGCTATTAACATTTGTTAATCTTTGTTGGAATGAAAGTGTTTACGAAATTTTATTACTCGTGGCCTAGCACCAGGAGGACAGCTATAAGATCCTATTACTGTTGTCACAGGGAGTAGTGCGGATCTACTCTACAGGAGAAACAATCAATGCTGCTTAAATGAATGTTTGAATACTTTATTAACACTTAAAAATCATTATCCTTTACACGAAACACTTTTATAATTTTCTCGCTAAATATGGCGGACTTCCTCGCTCCATTGATCAATTATTGACAGTATAGTTCCTTTTTATGTATATCACATTTCACAATTGAACAGAACACATGAACAGAAGAAGTCAGTCTACGCTGTCTGTAATTTAACATGGTTATTTCAGGGGACTTTCTGTTGCCTCTACATTTACAATTGAATTATTTCAGAGGGCTTACACAAAAATACTGCCTCAAGATGCCCAGTATAAAAAGGAGCAGATAAGGTTGAACTGTTTGTCTCCAGAGCAAATTCATCGAAAACCAAGATATTCGAGACGGGATCTAAAGGTATCGGAGGCAGGATCACGGGCTGCGTTTGCTACTGAATTAATTCATATAGCAGTGCCATGGGAGCAGCTGCCTCCCTTTACTGTCATTCGAGTAACCCAGTGTTATTCACAAGACAGTTGAATTCCGAAATAATGCGGTTGTTGTGGGACATGCTTTAGCCCCGCGCTATAACGATTCCACGGTATATCAAATGCGATCTTACAAGTGACAAAGAGGTAGTAGGAAACATTCGTGCAATAACAACAGTAGCCGCAAAATTTAATGCTGTTGTGCAAATAAATTTTGTGGAGAGAAATTAGATTTATATCACTGACTTTACAGCATAATTTCCTAGCATGTTTAACCATACAACATATATACATATATACATATATATATATATATATATATATATATATATATATAAAGCAAAATATATTTTTGGGGCACATACTTTCCCCCGCGTTAAATCTGGCTCAGTGGTATTTCAGACCGCGCTATTTCGGGCTTTTACTGTGCTAAATAATGACAATTTTAATTTAAGTGTGAATGCGACGTGTTACCTAAGTGGTGTTCGCGTGCTATATATAGTTCTTGTTTGCAAACCTACAGGTATTAGAGGCAGTACACATAATTTGAGAAATGATACCTTAATGTGTCCAATTCGGTGCGTTTTTTTTTTGTTTGTTTGTTTGTTTGTTTGTTTGTTTGTTTGTGTAAAGGTTTTCCCCACAAACTAATCACAGAGTTTACTACCTGATATTTTTTGCATGGTCGCAGCTGCACCGTGCCTGTCAGCATAGACTATCCGTTTTGCTTCCACATGTTTGGACTACTGCTGGCCTAGGTAGTGTGGGGTCACTGGCCTTTCAGTACGCGCTCAAACACATTTACGATACCACAATCCTTACCGCGAGCTGTCACGCGTTTCGCCCCGCGCTTTCTGGGATAATATGCATACACGTAGGACTTGTGTGTGCGCCGCGCTTATTTGGAGGTGCTAACCAACTTAAAACCATTACTCTTAGTAATTAAAATTATGCCATCAAAGTACCTATAAGAAATATTGTAATATTGTTGATTGTATCAACATATAAATGTCTAAATTTATAACCTTAACATCCTGTATATTCTTCAATTCCCTGCGTTGCATATCAATTTACTTTCTCTCTTTTTTTTCCTCTAAAATGTACAAGGTTGATTACACTAAAGTTGCTTGCTTCAGCCACACGGAAACCTCTCGTATTCCCTTTACGGTCGTATGTCGACATGTGATCGCCAGCAAAGCTCTTCACGTTTTCTCTTCTTGTCGGTCTGGGTGGTTCAGTTGGTTAGACGCTGGCCTACGGATCCCAAGGTCGCGGGTTCAAACCCGGCCCAGGCCGATGGTTTTTAAGTGTGCTTAAAACTCCTCCCCATGTACTTAATAGAACTTGCAGACACCCCAGCTAACAGAAAGATTAGAGACCTCAAGTACTTAGCGCATTTTAGGGTTAAAGTCGAGGATTATAGGACGACTCCAGCACCAAAACAATGCAGAAAGTGCCAGCAACTATTCCATACCCATTTAGAGTGTCAGGCTCCAATTAATGTATGCGCCAAATGCAAAGGCCCTCACCCCTCTTATCAATGTAGAGTTCCTCCTCAGGAGCGACTGTGCGCACTGTGTAACCACACAGGCCACGGGGCAACATGGCGCGGTTGCCCAGTCTACCAGCTGGCACTTAACTCAAGGCCAAGGGAACAGCCAAATAGGGCCCCCCGTCCCCAACCTCAGAGACAGCAAAACACTACTCAGGCTGTTCCCACCAATAACGAAGGGTGGTTCATCCAGGACCGTCGCGGCCGCAACAGGCCAGCCCCTGAAACCCGCCCTTCTACTGCCAGGGATGACCGAGTCACCGCCGGTCAGACCCTGGCCACACCAGAGCGCACCCCACTCACTAGGGATCGAAACAACACAAAACAACCAACACACACGCAAACACACACACAAGCACCCCCAACACCGCTGGAGGATTCAATTTTCTCTCCAGTAGCGCTCACCACCCGCGAAGCTTTTGTAAATGGAATGGCCTTGAGGGAGCTCCTGGCTTCACTAGGAATCTCCAGGGAAGTAAGCTACGAAAACGTCCTTAAACACACAAAATGGCTGCTGGAGTTAATCACACACCAAGACGCAGACCCACTTTACCTCTTTAACTATCTTGCCAGATATCTCCTTGTACTTTCATCACACAACCAGTAATGGATAGTACATCTACACTAAACGTATTATACTGGAACTGCAACAATATCAGACGAAAACGTCAGGAATTAACGGACTTCCTGATAAGAAACTCGATCCAAATTGCGCTTCTAAACGAAACACATTTAGGACCGTTGGACCGCTTCTCCATTCCGGGTTACAGTATATACCGCAATGACCGAAATAGAAAAGGCGGAGGCACGGCAGTAATAATACTGAATACTATCAAGCACCACCAGAAACAAGTGCGAGAATTAAACCGGTTGGAGGCCACAGCGGTAAATGTGCAATTGCACCGCGCCGCGGTAACGGTAGTAGCCGTATACAACCCTCCACTGAATATTGATATTGAGGATGTCGACAAAATAATGCGAATGGACACCAAGATAATTGCGGCTGGCGACTTCAATGCCAAGCATTACCTTTGGAACTGTCGAACAGCGAATCCCCAGGGTACACAACTACTAAATTTTATCAACCGGGAAAACATCCTCCTAACGGGCCCAGAAGAGCCAACCTTTATTCCGCGAGCGGCCAATCATATGCCCGACATCCTCTATATCGCCCTACTAAAGGGAATACCATATGACACCGAAACTCCCGGGTTCGATCCCAGGGACCCGCATGCGGTATTCGTGGTGGACGAAGCCGCGTCTGGGCGGGTTTTCTCCGGGTTCTCCGGTTTCCCCCGCCATCTCATTCCACCGGTGCTCCATCTTCATTCCATGTATCATCAGTGTCACCGCCTGTGGTGCCGTAGTAGTAAAAGCGGGCGTTAAACACTACACACACACACACCGAAACTACGGTACTAAACGACCTCACATCAGACCATTTACCGGTAATAATGGAGGTCGCGGCGCCCGTAATGTTCAAACCAGAACAGCCTAGGCGCAACTACAAACACCCCAACTGGCCCGAGTTCGAACCGTTAGTTGAAACGCAACTCGAACAAAACAACCCTGTCATTAGCTCACAAGATACTCAAGAGCAAGCCGTAGAAATAATTACCAGAACTATTCATCATGCGACCAAAAAACATGTTCCCTTAACTAGGCCAACGAATAGGGCAACCACACAGTTCCCTCGGGCTGTAAGACAGGCAATGCAGGACCGAAACAGGGCCAGGCGCAAATGGAAGCGTACGCGAAACCAAATACATCGAAACGAATATGACAACCTCAGAGTCACGGCCGATATACTAATGGCCGAACACATAAGGGGACAATGGAACGCCACACTGGAGGACGTTGATCCTCATAACAGAACAGTGTGGCGAATAGCGAAGTGCCTGACACGTACTCGCACAAACATTCCGCCCCTACATATTGACGGGCAAATAGCCGAAACGCCGGCAGAAAAAGCAGAAGCTTTCGCGACCACACTAGAGCAGGTATTCCAATAGAATGCTGAACCATGCGACAGACAGTTCGCAGCAGCAACGGAAGACCAAATTGCTGAAATAGGGAATATTCCAACGCACAACAAACTTCGAAAGACCAGTGCAAGCGAAATTAAATGGCTAATAGCACACTTGCCTACTCGCAAGGCTCCAGGACCAGACAACATTCCCAATATAGTCCTGAAACATCTACCGCCCAAAGCCTTAAAAGTGCTGGCGGATATATTCAACTACGCGCTGGAACACGGAAAATTCCCAAAGCGCTGGAAGGAAGCACGAATCCTTATGTTTCCTAAGCAACATAAAGATAGGTCCATTCCTACTAATCACAGGCCAATTAGCCTCTTAAGCACACTAAGTAAACTGCTAGAGAAAATAATACTTAAACGCCTCAACTCATTCCTAATTAAAAACAACGTGATAACTGACGACCAGTACGGCTTCAGGGCCAACCACTCTACAACACTGCAGATCCTTAGGCTTACCGAAAGTATCACCAGGAGATTTAACACTAAACGATCGACAGGCGTGGTCCTATTGGACATAGAACGCGCTTTCGATAAAGTGTGGCATGCAGGAATACTCCACAAACTCATTCACATAGGGGTACAAGATTCAATGGTCGCCCTAATAAAAGATTACCTCAGCGGAAGGAGCTTCAGAATCTCAATTGAGAATACCGAATCCTCATTGCACCCCATAAACGCGGGAGTCCCACAAGGAAGTTTACTCGGGCCTACGTTAATATACATATCAACGATCTACCACCACTAGTCCGAGTAGATAAATACATATACGCGGACGACATGGCACTGGCCACGCAATCTACTCAGCCACGCATCATACACCTGCGGCTCCAGAATGCTCTAAACGCATTGGAGCCCTGGTTCACCAAATGGCGGTTAAAACTAAATGCAAGAAAAAGTCAAGCAGTCATTTTTACCAGGCGAATATTGCACAGGCAAAGGAGGCGAGCCCTCCCACCCCTCACCCTAATTCAGGAATCTATCGGGTGGAGGACATCCGTCACGTACCTAGGGGTTAAGATGGATGAATAGCTCACATGGAGAGAGCATATTAACTCAGCCAGAGCAAAGGCCAATGGCCAACTCAACAGACTGTACCCTCTGATAAATCTTAACAGCAGCCTTAAGCTACGCATGGGACTTACGCTCTATAAGACGCTGATCCGACCCATCTTAACTTACGCCGCCCCGCTATGGGGATATGCGGCAAAAATGCACATAAAGCGCCTCCAAACGATGCAAAATAGAATACTGCGGATTATTGCAAAACTACCGCCAGAGGCTCCGACGTACCAGTTACATAAAGAGCTAAAAATGCTCACAATCGAGCAGTTTATTAAACACCTGGCATGCAACCTATACGCCAAAAAGTATAAGAACCACAACGAGCAAATACGAATGCTCGGGGAGTATGATATGACTCGCGACAAACACCTCTGCCCTCTATCATTGTTCGATCGCACTATAAGTATAGGCGAACCCGAACTCAACATACAGGAATACCTGAATAATTTAGTACCATGAAATTACTAGTTAGGGGATGAAGGGAAGCACACAACAAACACATAACACTATAAAAACATACACCTACACTTACACTCAAGCCCTCACAAGTCCTTGTGCTACCTAGCCAAGGCGGACCCCGGGAGACGAGGGCCTCCCCGGTAGTGGCACAGGCTCGCTTCTGCACTTCAGGCAGACAGCCCGCCATGTGTGCACTTATACGACCAGGCAAGATCAGGTACACGATTAATGACGAAGCCTCCGGCTTAATCGCACCATAGTAACTAAGATTAAATGACACAGTGGAAGTTAGCTCTACAAGTTGTAAATCTTATAAATATCACCATAACTGCACCTAGTTATATAAGCATATCTTAAAATACTTCTAGCATAGATTATAGGACGCAATATAAATAATAAAATAAAAAAAATTAAAAATTAAAAAAAAATACTCTAAGGACAAGAAACGAAACCTTCGGGTGGAGTTTTAAAAACTAAACATGCTCATTTCACTCATCCCTCACATACATCTACACCTAACGATGCCAAATGGCTCAAACACAAAAAGAACACCATCAACTATCAAACACATCACCATTATTTACTACCAGGGGGCGACTCAGGGCTTATGTCATGTTTGCCCTCCGGCACATCAGTAATACTCGCTGTTACTGCCACTGGCAGGCAGCTTCCATCTCTCACCATAGAATGCGCAGGTGCTTTATGCGGTACTGCAGTATAGAGGCCTTGACCTCAAGACTTCCGGTGGGGTTTTTTAGTGAGTAGGCTGCCGGATTCGAAGCCAGGGTAGGAGTATTACACTCGCATGCATGCATGCATGCATGCGGTTAGGGCGTGAGTAGCCTTTTTTCCCACCACAAAAAAAAAAAAAAAATTGCTAGTCATTCATTCTGAAGATGGGAGAGATGTACACTCCCGAAACATCGATGTCTTTTCATCACTACACCTGGCTCGAAGCCCGAGAGCATCTTGAATAAAATCAATATAGAATAATAACCATATTTGTATGGTTTTTTCATTGCATGTTTGAAATTAATTCGACCTATATGTACGTAACAGAATCTTTCGACACAAATTTCACCAACTTAGCCATCTGACACTTGAAAATTTGTAGTTATAAACTAATGACAATACAATATCATGACCTTGACCTAATGTACTAACCTGAATCGTCAGAATAAAGAAAAGCGACTCCGCTAAATTTATCAATGTAACGCAAATTTCACCAATTTGAGTCGATTGACTTGAAAATATGCAAACGTCCAGGGCCGATGATGTCGTCTAATTGACTTGAAAATTTGCACCGTGACATTATCAGGACAACAAATTTCGGGGTCTTCTGAGTAGAAGAATAGCCAAATATCGAACGTTTTATGGTCGTACCTGCTTTTCTTTATGGATCCGAAACATGACGATGACAAAAGCTGACGGAAACATGGTACACGCTACTGAAATGAGATACTAAACAACAGTAAAAGGACGCACTTTTAGAAATAATTTCTAACGACAAAATAAGGAAGCAACTTGAAATAAATCCTTTGGCAGATAAAATTATCAATTGCAGGAATGAATGGAGAAGGAATCCCGAGGAAAGTGTTAAACCATAGACCTACTGGAAAAAGACATCCAGGAAGACCATGAAACGATGATCAGAACATGATTAAAAAGTCAATTTTTTCACTATATTTGTAGCGGTTAACCTAACATTTCCACCTCAACATTTTAGAAGGCAACGTTGCTTAATCCTTGGAGTAAAGGTGAATACGAAATAATTCAAATACTAAGATCTATACAGTACTAGCTGAAATTCTCGGCGTTGCGCGTGTTTTAACGAATTTATTTCCACAACTGTTAGACCTGGGTTGAATACCATAAAGAACCAAAAATAAACAAAAACATAAGGAAAACAATATGCAAAAGCAGAGTAGAACAACCACAGACACCACAGTAGGATAAGCAAATTGAATTAAATAAATAAATTGGATTGTCTTTCTTAAAAGAAACATGAGTACAGATAACCGTGTGAATGTAATATGTGGCATTTCTATTTCAGTCAGAAAATTCTATACACTGCATGCTAAGATCGAGTAGGGAAGGATGAAGCGAGTAGAGAAAACCATGTCAATGTAACGTTGTATAGTAAAACGGATAGACAGCCCCCTCTTTCTTCCACGAGCTGGCCATTCTAAAGGTAGGCATTGTAACGCCCGCTTTACTACATACGGCACCGCAGGCGGTGAAAATGATAATGCATGGAGCACAGGTGGAATGAGATTCGGGTGAAACCGGAGAACCCGGAGGAAACCTAACCCTGCGCCGCTCCGTCATCATGGCTTTACCAGGATCAGGAGAAATCGACTCGGCTAAACATCAATTTTACCAACTTGAGAGATCTGTATTCAAGATGTTCTCGGGCTTCGAAACAGGTGTACTGGAGAGCCATCGACGTTTCGGGAGTGTGCATCTCTCCAATCAATCCAGTCGAAGACCGAGAACATCTTGAATATGCTCGTCACCAGGAAACTTTCAAATGAGTCGTCTTGAGAATTTGCACCGTGATATCAGGATAACAAATTTCGAGGTTTGTAGAAAAATATCAAAATATCGAATAATCTATTTAAAATTTCAATATCGAAATTTCGACACCGAAAAATTGATTTCGAAATTTCGGTATCGAAAAATAGATGTCCATATTTCGATACCGAAACATTCTTGTGCAAATTTCGACGTGGAAAAATCGATACCGAAAAATCGACCTCCAAATTTCGACGTGGAAAAATCGATACCGAAAAATCGACGTCCAAATTTCGACGTGGAAAAATCGATACCGAAAAATCGACGTCCAAATTTCGACGTGGAAAAATCGATACAGAAAAATCGACGTCGAAAAGTCAATTTTGAAATTTCGTCGTCGAAGAGTCGATGTCGAAGTTTCCACGTGAAACTTCGATATCGAAAATTTGACCTCGAAACTTCGGTATCGAAAATTTGACCTCGAAACTTCGGTATCGAAAATTTGACCTCGAAACATCGATATCGAAAATTTGACCTCGAAACATCGATATCGAAAATTTGACCTCGAAACATCGATATCGAAAATTTGACCTCGACACTTCGATATCGAAAATTTGACCTCGACACTTCGATATCGAAAATTTGACCTCGACACAACGATATCGAAAATTTGACCTCGACACAACGATATCGAAAATTTGACCTCGACACATCGATATCGAAAATTTGACCTCGACACATCGATATCGAAAATTTGACCTCGACACTTCGATATCGAAAATTTGACCTCGACAGTTCGATATCGAAAATTTGACCTCGACACTTCGAAATCGAAAATTTGACCTCGACACTTCGAAATCGAAAATTTGACCTCGACACTTCGGTATGGAAAACTTGACCTCGACACTTCGGTATGGAAAACTTGACCTCGACACTTCGATATCGAAAACTTGACCTCCACACTGCGATATCGAAAACTTGACCTCGACACAGCGATATCGAAAACTTGACCTCGACACAGCGATATCGAAAACTTGACCTCGACACAGCGATATCGAAAACTTGACCTCGACACATCGATATCGAAAACTTGACCTCGACACATCGATATCGAAAACTTGACCTCGACACATCGATATCGAAAACTTGACCTCGACACATCGATATCGAAAACTTGACCTCGACACATCGATATCGAAAATTTGACCTCGACACATCGATATCGAAAATTTGACCTCGACACATCGATATCGAAAACTTGACCTCGACACATCGATATCGAAAACTTGACCTCGACACATCGATATCGAAAACTTGACCTCGACACATCGATATCGAAAACTTGACCTCGACACTTCGATATCGAAAATTTGACCTCGACACTTCGATATCGAAAATTTGACGTCGACACTTCGATATCGAAAATTTGACGTCGACACTTCGAAATCGAAAATTTGACGTCGACACTTCGAAATCGAAAATTTGACCTCGACACTTCGGTATCGAAAATTTGACCTCGACACTTCGGTATCGAAAATTTGACCTCGACACTTCGATATGGAAAATTTGACCTCGACACTTCGGTATCGAAAATTTGACCTCGACACATCGATATGGAAAATTTGACCTCGACACATCGATATCGAAAATTTGACCTCGACACATCGATATCGAAAATTTGACCTCGACACATCGATATCGAAAATTTGACCTCGACACATCGATATCGAAAATTTGACCTCGACACATCGATATCGAAAATTTGACCACGACACATCGATATCGAAAATTTGACCTCGACACATCGATATCGAAAATTTGACCTCGACACATCGATATCGAAAATTTGACCTCGACACATCGATATCGAAAATTTGACCCCGACACATCGATATCGAAAATTTGACCCCGACACTTCGATATCGAAAATTTGACCCCGACACTTCGATATCGAAAATTTGACCCCGACACATCGATATCGAAAATTTGACCCCGACACATCGATATCGAAAATTTGACCCCGACACATCGATATCGAAAATTTGACCCCGACACATCGATATCGAAAATTTGACCCCGACACATCGATGTCGAAAATTTGACCCCGACACTTCGATGTCGAAAATTTGACCCCGACACTTCGATGTCGAAAATTTGACCCCGACACATCGATGTCGAAAATTTGACCCCGACACATCGATGTCGAAAATTTGACCTCGACACATCGATGTCGAAAATTTGACCTCGACACATCGATGTCGAAAATTTGACCACGACACATCGATGTCGAAAATTTGACCACGACACATCGATATGGAAAATTTGACCTCGACACATCGATATGGAAAATTTGACCTCGACACATCGATATGGAAAATTTGACCTCGACACTTCGATATGGAAAATTTGACCTCGACACTTCGATATGGAAAATTTGACCTCGACACTTCGATATCGAAAATTTGACCTCGACACTTCGATATGGAAAATTTGACCTCGACACTTCGATATCGAAAATTTGACCTCGAAAAATCGATATCGAAAATTTGACCTCGACACATCGATATCGAAAATTTGACCTCGACACATCGATATCGAAAATTTGACCTCGACACATCGATGTCGAAAATTTGACCTCGACACATCGATGTCGAAAATTTGACCTCGACACATCGATGTCGAAAATTTGACCCCGACACATCGATGTCGAAAATTTGACCCCGACACTTCGATGTCGAAAATTTGACCCCGACACAACGATGTCGAAAATTTGACCCCGACACAACGATGTCGAAAATTTGACCTCGACACATCGATGTCGAAAATTTGACCTCGACACATCGATGTCGAAAATTTGACCTCGACACATCGATGTCGAAAATTTGACCTCGACACATCGATGTCGAAAATTTGACCTCGACACATCGATGTCGAAAATTTGACCTCGACACATCGATGTCGAAAATTTGACCACGACACATCGATGTCGAAAATTTGACCTCGACACATCGATATGGAAAATTTGACCTCGACACATCGATATGGAAAATTTGACCTCGACACTTCGATATCGAAAATTTGACCTCGACACTTCGATATCGAAAATTTGACCTCGACACTTCGATATCGAAAATTTGACCTCGACACTTCGATATCGAAAATTTGACCTCGACACATCGATATCGAAAATTTGACCTCGACACATCGATATCGAAAATTTGACCTCGACACATCGATATCGAAAATTTGACCTCGACACATCGATATCGAAAATTTGACCTCGACACATCGATATCGAAAATTTGACCTCGACACATCGATATCGAAAATTTGACCTCGACACATCGATATCGAAAATTTGACCTCGACACATCGATATCGAAAATTTGACCTCGACACATCGATATCGAAAATTTGACCTCGACACATCGATATCGAAAATTTGACCTCGACACATCGATATCGAAAATTTGACCTCGACACATCGATATCGAAAATTTGACCTCGACACATCGATATCGAAAATTTGACCTCGACACATCGATATCGAAAATTTGACCTCGACACATCGATATCGAAAATTTGACCTCGACACATCGATATCGAAAATTTGACCTCGACACATCGATATCGAAAATTTGACCTCGACACATCGATATCGAAAATTTGACCTCGACACATCGATATCGAAAATTTGACCTCGACACATCGATATCGAAAATTTGACCTCGACACATCGATATCGAAAATTTGACCTCGACACATCGATATCGAAAATTTGACCTCGACACATCGATATCGAAAATTTGACCTCGACACATCGATATCGAAAATTTGACCTCGACACATCGATATCGAAAATTTGACCTCGACACATCGATATCGAAAATTTGACCTCGACACATCGATATCGAAAATTTGACCTCGACACATCGATATCGAAAATTTGACCTCGACACATCGATATCGAAAATTTGACCTCGACACATCGATATCGAAAATTTGACCTCGACACATCGATATCGAAAATTTGACCTCGACACATCGATATCGAAAATTTGACCTCGACACATCGATATCGAAAATTTGACCTCGACACATCGATATCGAAAATTTGACCTCGACACATCGATATCGAAAATTTGACCTCGACACATCGATATCGAAAATTTGACCTCGACACATCGATATCGAAAATTTGACCTCGACACATCGATATCGAAAATTTGACCTCGACACATCGATATCGAAAATTCGACCTCGACACATCGATATCGAAAATTCGACCTCGACACATCGATATCGAAAATTCGACCTCGACACATCGATATCGAAAATTCGACCTCGACACATCGATATCGAAAATTCGACCTCGACACATCGATATCGAAAATTCGACCTCGACACATCGATATCGAAAATTCGACCTCGACACATCGATATCGAAAATTCGACCTCGACACATCGATATCGAAAATTCGACCTCGACACATCGATATCGAAAATTCGACCTCGACACATCGATATCGAAAATTCGACCTCGACACATCGATATCGAAAATTCGACCTCGAAACATCGATATCGAAAATTCGACCTCGTAATTTCGATATCGAAAAATCGACCTCGAAATTTCGATATCGAAAAATCGACCTCGAAATTTCGATATCGAAAAATCGACCTCGAAATTTCGATATCGAAAAATCGACCTCGAAATTTCGATATCGAAAAATCGACCTCGAAATTTCGATATCGAAAAATCGACCTCGAAATTTCGATATCGAAAAATCGACCTCGAAATTTCGATATCGAAAAATCGACATCGAAAATTCGACATCGAAAATTCGACATCGAAAATTGATATCGAAAATTGATATCGAAAATTGATAGGTATGGAAATTTCTGTATCAGTCAAAATCTAAAATTTATTTGATAGTTTCTCGGGCTAACAGCCAGGTCAGATTAGGGTAACTGACCTGGCTGTTAGCCCGAGAAACTATCATCAATAATCAACGCCGGGAAAGCTTCAAGTCATTAATAAAATTTATTTATATACCGAAATATCGATACCGAATAATAGATAACGGAATACAGGTAATGAAACCTGAAGCGAAATATCAATATCAACAAATATCAAAGTACATATACAAATCAAAATTGAAAAACATAAATCAATGAAACAAATTCAAAAAGTCAAAATCAGTCAACACAGTGTCAACATCGAAATGTCAACGTCAAATTCAAAATCGTCTATTTAAAAAGTGAATAACAATAACAAAAATCATAATCAAAATCTATATCAATATTAAAATCAATATATGAATTACGAAATCATAATCAAAATGAATATAGATTAATAACCATATTATGATTTTTCTATATGTACGTAACAGAATCTTTCGACACAAATTTCACCGACATAGCCAACTGACACTTGAAAATTTGTAGTCATAAGCTGATGACAATACAATATCATGACCCTGACCCAATGTACTAACCTGAATCGTCACAATAAGGTAAAGCGACTCCTCTAAATTTATTAATGTAACGCAAATTTCTTCAATTTGAGTCGATTGATTTGAAAACCTGCAAACGTCCAGGGCCGATGATGTCTAATTGACTTGAAAATTTGCACCGTGACAGTATCAGGACAACAAATTTCGGGGTCTTCTGAGTAGAAGAATAGCCAAATATCGAAAGTTTTATGGTCGTACCTGCTTTTCTTTATGGATCCGAAACATGACGATGACAAAAGCTGACGGAAACATGGTACACGCTGCTGAAATGAGATACTAAACAACAGTAAAAGGACGCACTTTTAGAAATAATTTCTAACGACAAAATAAGGAAGCAACTTGAAATAAATCCTTTGGCAGATAAAATTATCAATTGCAGGAATGAATGGAGAAGGAATCCCGAGGAAAGTGTTAAACCATAGACCTACTGGAAAAAGACATCCAGGAAGACCATGAAACGATGATCAGAACATGATTAAAAAGTCAATTTTTTCACTGTATTTGTAGCAGTTAACCTAACATTTCCACCTCAACATTTTAGAAGGTTTTGAAGCCGGAATAGGCAACATTGCCTAATCTTTGGAGTAAAGGTGAAGACGAAATAATTAAAATACTAAGATCTATACAGTACTAGCTGAAATTCTCGGCGTTGCGCGTGTTTTAACGAATTTATCTCCACAACTGTTAGACCTAGGTTGAATACCATAAAGAACCAAAAATAAACAAAAACATAAGGAAAACAATATTCAAAAGCAGAGTAGAACAACCACAGACACCACAGCAGGATAAGCAAATTGAATTAAATAAATAAATTGGATTGTCTTTCTTAAAAGAAACATGAGTACAGATAACCGTGTGAATGTAATATGTGGCATTTCTATTTCAGTCAGAAAATTCTATACACTGCATGCTAAGATCGAGTAGGGAAGAATGAAGCGAGTAGAGAAAACCATGTCAATGTTACGTTGTATAGTAAAACGGATAAACTGCCCCCTCTTTCTTCCACGAGCTGGCCATTCTAAAGGTAGGCATTGTAACGCTCGTTTTCCTACATACGGCACCGCAGGCGGTGACACTGATGATGCATGGAGTACAGGTGGAATGAGATTCGGGTGAAACCGGAGAACCCGGAGGAAACCCAACACTGCGCCGCTCCGTCATCATGGCTTTACCAGGATCAGGAGAAATCGACTCGGCTAAACATCAATTTTACCAACTTGAGAGATCTGTACTCAAGATGTTCTCGGGCTTCGATCCAGGTGTACTGGAGAGCCATCGACGTTTCGGGGTGGACATCTCTCCCATCAGCTCTAGACCTTGCTCGAAGACCGAGAACATGTTGAATGTGCTCGTCACCAGGAAAGCTTGAAATGAATCGTTTGAGTCGTCTGCTTGACTTGAAAATTTGCACCATGACAATATCAGGATAACAATTTTCTACGTCATCTGAGTAGAAAAATATCAATACATTGAAAAATATATACAAAAATGTGTATATCGAAATTTGGATATCGAAAAATTGATATCGAAATTTGGATATCGAAAAATTGATATCGACATTTCGATATATATATGTATATATATTTCATTATACAGAATAATATATAATGAAACCATTTCTACAAATGTTTTTCGATTAACCTGAAGATAGATAAGGATTAGAGATAAGGACATGATTGGAAAGGTTCGGAGGGGAAACTTAGCACTTCGAACAATGAAATCTGTTCTGCCCGTGAGAGGACGTCCCCAGGAAGAAGGGGTGAGGGGAGAGGATATGAAGGGTGACCGGACTTGAGAAGGGACGATAGCAGAGAGTAGGATTCCTAACGACTACAGATGGAACTTCCCGATGGCAGCTCTTACACCGACACCCCCACCCCCCTTGCGGACTCAAAGGTTCGTGGGGAACCAGGGACTCTGGGACCTCCCCCTATCCGGAGGGAGCAAACAGCTGTTATGCACACCGAGGCTCCCGCCAAAATTTAGAACCCTCCTACAACCAGGTAGAAATAGAGCTGTAGGAAATTTGAGGGTTGAAATTATTTTTCCCAGCATTCGTCTGGTGATTCGGGGAACCTCCCCGGCCCCCCCCCCAAAAAAAGAATACCCATGCAACGGGAAGGTCAGCCGCAAGAGTCGATCCCAGTACCTCTCGTTTTTATTTCAGAAATCTGGTAGGTAACCCCATTATTACTTCCTCTACAATGGTGAAGTATTATATTCCACCGAGAAATAAAATGTTAATATTACACCGGAAATATATGTTTAGAGGCCCCCTGAATCAAAATAAACATTTTTAGAAAATGGTCCATGTGTGCGTGCTTGTTTGTATGTGTGTGTGTACAGCATAGCTCAACACAAAATATCAGTTAAAGACCAAAATTGTTATTTTTGGTTAAACATCTTTCATGGATGCGACACGAAGATTTTGAACAAAATTCTTCCATCCTAAACTACACTTTATATGGAAAAGTTTTCGAAAATTTCCTCTAAAATGATTCTAACAATTTTGATTAAAATACTATGTGTTTATGATATTTGTATGACAAATGAAATTTATATTTATAATTTTTCAGCTATATGCAGATCATGTAGTTCTGTTTACTCTGGGTGACCTTTGCATAACTGGTAAACCGTGAGAGATAGGCAAAATTATACTATATCTACAAAACTGTAGATCTCGTTAAAACGTGCAATTTATGTCCAAATACATTTTTTTGCAAAGGTATTCCTTGTTATCTGTGTTAGTTTTGCAAAAGTTATACTTTTCATAAATGGAAAAATGGAAGATCGTTATTCATTATTATGTCATAGCTGTGCAAAGAGAACGGAGTCTCAAAGTTTTAAACATTTGACTGTCACACAAGGCCTATTGTATTCTAATATTGCACCTACAAGGAAATAAGCAATAAGATAATTTGTACAAATGTTTATCTCAACTAACACGAAGAAGATATAGGAATAAGAGTAAGAATGGTTAGTAAAGAGTAGAGAAAGTTATCCGAGTGCAACATATCAGACTTTAAAAAGTTTTGGGCTAGTAATCACAAGCTGTAAAACGAAAGACTGAATACTTTTACCGCACTATCACTGCCACCTCTTTTTCTTTGGTAGCCAGCCTGTTTTAAGTAAGGTAATATATAGAAGGGCAGCTATATTCTGGGGTGTTGCCAGCACTGCACAGCTGATCCTGGGGGATAAGGCAGGATATATGGCTAGTAACGTTAACATTAATTCTTATGCTTCCCGCCCCAGACTGAAATATGAGCCAGCTAATAAATAGGCTAGCGGTAGGTACACTTTATCATTGAGATTAAAACACCCAGTGTTTCAACTACACATTCTAATGAGATTAAAGACAGTGAAATAAATAGGTGACGCTATCGAGAACTAACCGCACTTTGTTCTATGAATTTTTCCACCCACAAATAGTTATTTGCATACCAAACTTGTAGGTAGTATTCTAGGTCCATTAAACGCAGGAAAACCCTTTTGGAAAAGATCCTTAATCACCTATATGTTGTACATAGCATAACTTAGCAATAAAAGTTGCAAAATATGAATCTTGGTATTTAAACCCAGCATGTTTCAAAGACACAATCAAAGAAGTCCCTAACCTGTGCATCAGAAAAGTTTCATTTTAATTTCTGGAGCATACTTCTAAAAAAATTGGTTTGGTGTCATATATGAGAAATAAAACGTTAACTTTCAATGGCTAGCTTACGAAGTCCCTTTTATTTCATTGAATTTTATTTGTTTATAAGAAGGCTTTAAACTATTGATAAAACCAATTACATAAACCATTATTAAAATACTTTTTTGTAGTGTTAGCTGTCTGAGAAATATAGCAGGTTGCAAGTTTACACCTTTTCTAGGTATAATATAACGGAAATGCTTGAAAGTTTACATTTTTTTGTTTCCACCGTCTTTATTTTTCCTCTTCCCTAAATATTGGAATATTTCCACAGGAAATCTTGATGAATTTCAATGTAAATTTAAGACCATTTTAAGGTGCTTCCCTTTAACCCTTTGCTGCGCATACAGTATTAGCTGGTTGTTCTCCCAGCAGACTTGTGTCCCTTTAAATTCTGAACGGCTAAAAACTAAAACTGACCTATATACTTGCATAATTACAGTATCTTTTACTGGCTGAAATAATGTGTTTAATTAATAATTTATTTGATATTGGTTTGCAGTAAATAGGATATGTTTTATTTCAACTGTTTATAACGGAAAAAATCAACCCTGTTGAAGGGAAACACATGCATCCCTTTGTAACACATTTTTAATATTCCACAATATTAAAGAAATTAAATTTGGCTACTTTAGAATATTAACACCAGACCAAAATATCCTAAAGTTAGCTAAGATAAATTAAAATAATTTCTGCGAAATTTTAAGGTACTCACCCTTAAAAGGTTTACATCCCTGCCATTATTATATTGAAGATATTGAAGCTGGTCCATAAAATGTTATTCACACTATTCTGTTCCACAATAGAAATGTTCTATATACACTTATGCTTATTAATGTTTTGGTATGTACAGCGAATGTTAGTTTTGAATTTCCACCCCTCCCCTCGCTTGATGATAACTGAGGAAACACCCAGTTCTACACAAGACAATGTCACACTGTTTGCACTTGTACGGTGACTATATGTCACGACCTGACTGTGTTTTTCTTTTCTTCACGATTAACTGTGCACACGATTTCACAATCGCTTCCAGGACGGCGATTAGCTGCCTGTAGTGAAGAAGGCTGTTGCCATGAGCTGTAGAAGCAGGTCTGTTTCAGATGTCGTATATTATAAAACTATTAACAATGGCAACATTCACTACGAAATGGAACAAGTATTTCCACCATTTTTTTAAGGCCGGCCGACACAGTAACACTCCCTCCTTTGGTCCGCAAGATCAACCCCTGCCATATTACGTGTGTAATTTATCACTGTATTAGGACAAGGTATTTTTATTTGTTCTCTCCCCCTGCTGTGTACCCCTCCATCTGTTCTAGGATCGGAATTGGTGGATAATAAAAGAACGTCGCTGTTATCATGCTGAACTACTGCAGTGACACCTTCATGTTGCAGTTTGCAAGATTCACCCCTTTTCAGTTTCAATTGTTTTGGCTTAGAAATTTCCTTCCGGCACGCGTTGTATAGGTTGCGCGTTTGTTTTTGACGAATGACCTTGAACAGAAATCCAGTCAGTTTACCTATGTACCCTTAAACAGGTCAGCAACTGTATGTGCTACGATAACTGACACCTGTTTTCCTGTGTCACGTTTGTGTATACAGTCGACTGCAAAAGTTTTGTGCGGTACGGATATAGCATGCAAGTGTTTTATAAGAGTGCTAGTTAATTACGTAGTTACTTACTTGTGACAATGCCTCCTACACTGTCAAAAATAAACGGAAAAACTCTGCATAGTCAAAGTCGCGAGATTATTGCCAGTGTTTACGAGTATATGAAGGAAGAAGCCAAACAAAGATGGATTTTCTCCAAAGTACTTCAAAGAAATTCAGAAGGTGCAAGAAAGAGTTGCTGCAGCCACCAAGATATCGCACAGTTCAGTTCACAGAATTGTGGGAGAGAAACGAAAACACGGAGAGGAAGGAACTTGCTTTGGTACACCAGGAAAGAAGCATGCCATCCCCAAAAGAATTACTGAAATCGAAGATTTCGACAAGTGTGTAATTCGACGCACTGTATACAATTTCTATGCTATGGAAAAGACTGCACCTACATTAAAAGACTATTACAAAAATTGCGAGAGACCATCAGTTTTCAAGGTAAACTCACTAGCCTTCGAATTGTGATTAAAAAATTTGGCTTTAGGTGGAGAAGACTAGAAATAAAAGGCGTGTTCATAATATTCGTTCTTTGCACGAGACCTATCTTACTTGTCTCCGTAAATACACAGCTGAAGGACGCCCAATAGTTTACGAAGGTGAGACTTATACACACTGTTCCAAAAAGTTGGTCTGATGACAGTACTTCAGGTTTCATGGCACCTGTCTGTATCCAAAGGGGAACGACTCCTTATAGTGCATGCAGGTGGAAGGTTTGGATTCATACCAAATGCTCTCCTTATTTACAGATCCTAGCAGAAAACAGGAGACTTTCATAAAGAAATGAACACTGAAAGTGGCTATATCAAGTGGCTTCGTACAATGTTAATTCCAAATTTACCTCCTAACTCTGTTTTAGTAATTGACAATGCGTCCTACCATAATGCACAGTTAGACAAACCTTCAACATCAAATTCTTTAAAAAAATATATGCAGTCCGGGCTGCAAATGCCGGCCCAGAAGAAATATTTGATTGATCAAGTATTGGCCAAACATAACCACACAACTTTAAGACTTCCACCGTACCACGCAGATCTGAATCCCATTGAGTTAGTATGGGCAGACGTAAAGCAATGGGTAGCTGCTAGAAATGTAACATTTAAACTAAAAGATGTTGAAAACCTCTGCAGGCAAAGATTTAAGGAAATTGGGCAAGTAGAATGGGAAAAGGCATGCCGTCATGTCGAAGAAATTGAACAAGAATACAGGGATAAAGATGTCATTGTGGAAGAAAGGATTGAGCAAATTATTATCCAAGAAAATGGAATGGAAAACAGCGACGAAGATAACGAAAATAACAGCAATTCAGACGAGGAAGTAATGTCGGGAATAGCAGAAATGCAAGAAAGTTAAGTGGAAACAGTTATAGAGCTATAGTGTATAATACGTGTGGCTAATATTACTGCAAGTGTGATAAATTGATTTGAGTGTTGTACTACTTCAACTCAGAAGCATGTGCATCTCACTACAGACTGTACCAGCGCTCCTGCAAAAGGTGAGTAATGACTCGCATCCAACCTTTCATATAAAATGCTCATTCGTCAAGAAGTAACGCGCGACCTTGTAACAGTGCAATAGGAGAACCTTTCCATTGACACAGCTCCTAAAACCTGGGTCAGCATAAGCAGAACCCACGTGAAACGATCAACAAGGTTAGTGCGTTCTACTACGCTGTGCGCGGCAGGCCATTTTTCATTTCACTACGCTATGCGAAAAAACAAAGGGAGCTACTGCTAATATGAAATATATATGAAACTTAAGATTGTTAGTCATGAAGGGATAACAAATACAAAGGTACTAAGATATATAAGATTAGAGGTATTGTTATTGGTATTTTAAAAGAGAACAATTGTTTTCAAATACTCATTTTCAATATTTTAGTGATGCAGTCAATTTAAGTGAACAAAGGCTCGATAAATGTTTCTCAAGTTGTGGGTGGGGGATATATAGGCAAGGCCGTTAAAATGAGGTCTGTGGTTCAAATCCCTCGAGGGCCTTAATCCCTGTCTGAAGCCGTTTCCTGGTTTTTCTCAGTCCTGAAAACTAGCTAATGCCGGGAGGTACCTTAAACCTCAGGCTTGGGACTTTTCCTTCCAAGCTTTCACTACTGCCACATTCTGTGGTGCCATGTGTAGTAAAAACGGGCGATACACACTGCTAAAGAAAATCTAATTTTTGCACTTACATGACTCTTTCTATTCAGTTTTCTACAAACTAATCCTACAAAAGATTATTATTTCATCTAATTCTTGTTAATCCACATAAAGACTCATATTAGTACTTCCTTCTGCGGTTCAGTAAATGTAGCTATAGTCACCAAAAAGTAAAACTATTTGACAAACTCTTGCTTTAAGAGCTACACATTTTGTGTAAAAATTTTACCTATATGTAACGTTTTATTAATTATACAAAAGTCGTTCAGGCTAAAGAGAACTTTATAAAAAATTCAAAATACACATTTAACATATGCTATTTTAATAACACTCGTCAGAGTTATGCTTAAGAGAAGGAAACCTGAAGCTGAAGTTAATATCAAGTTGAATAAATTATTTAAGATAGAAATACTGCTACCACCAAAATGTTTCATAAAAATAGTTAAAAGTAGACAATTTTTTAAAAGTGAAGAATAAATTGATATGGGAAAAATTGGGCCAAAAACAAAATAAGACGAGAATTAAGGAATTTATTATACTGTAAATTATGAGTATGATTGCAAAGTGCCAGGGATAAATACAGGTAATATTCACCTGTATATACCAGATTTAAATATAGGTACCAAATTAAAATCTCCCCACAAAACATTATAAAATAAACGGAAATAATATACATCGTATATTAAAAAATAAATATGAATGTTTGCATTTAGGCTTTTAGTGTTTTCTTTTACAGGAACACACTCGTACAAAGAATTACTTTTCGGACACAGAGTCTCAGAACGTTTATTTATCGAATAGAACTTTTGATAGAATGCAATAATATTTCCTCCACTTTTTGAAAGGTAAGTAATTGATAAATTAAAAAGTACGGGGTGTTGTGTTAACTCGAAGTCGCTAAATGTGTATGATATGTGTTACTTAACCTTAAATTTTCTAACCTAAGTTTATGTAACATTGATTACAGCAGTTTAAGGCTAACATTTCGTATACCCTGGAAATTTTAAAGATTTAAATAACAAAGTTGCATTGGAACTTAAATATACTTGTGCAAAAACTCATTTTATAAAGTACATCTTAGATATTAAAGAACTTGCAGTGAACTGCAGAGCGGCCAAGCATTGGCGCTTACACTGCAATCCCCTAGAGATAGAAATAATAGCTTTGAAGGAAAACAATAGAAATACGCGGCTACATCCAGGATAGTTCTAACTCCATACAATTACTTTGATGAATACAAAGGTTCGATAACGCAATGATGGAAAATGCTATTGCATTGCTAATGGATTGAACTTTTGTACGTATGAGCTTTCATTAGGAATATTTCTCTGCTTGGTTAGTAGTTTATTGTACAACTCCCATATTCCCCTTGCACCTACAAGGAAATAAGCAATAAGATAACTTCTACAAATGAAGAAGAGGAATAAGATATTGTAAGAATGATTAGTACAAGAGTAGAGAAAGTCATGTGAGTGCAACACATCAGATTTTTCTCCTGTTTTCATTATTCCACCTGCCTCTAAGCTTCCTGACTGAAGCTTTATTATATGATTGACGCGCAAAGTGTGATGCTCAGATTCGGGAGGGCGTGAGTTCGATTCCAACTGTGTCGACCACTCTCACTTATGCTTTTTCGCGGATTTCCTTGTTTGGTAGACCAGTGATATACAACCAGGGTTACGCGAAAACTTCATAGGGGGTACACAAAATTTAATTTAGTCCTTCTTTGTGTATTATTAAACAAGTTATAAATATTAGTCTCTTTTAGATATGAACATGTATAATTTAAACCGAGGGTAATTTCAGGGCTAGGCATAAGGGTACAGGCTGAAATGGAAAATTGCCTTTGAGGGTAGGTGGAGAAAAAAAAAAGGTTGAACATGCTGTAAATCTACGACATGGGACCACTCACTTGACTTCCCTTCCAAAGGAAGAATTTATATCAAAACAAAAGAAATATATCGACCTCGGTTGGGTTTGAACCCACGACCTCGGGAACTAGAGGCTAGCATGTTACCCCTAAAACTATATTTTCTGCCATAGTTATGTAGAAATGTTTTCAAAATACACTTGGACGCAGTGTATTTTAAAACAAACGTATTCGCAGAAATAAATAATTTATAATTTAATTTTTGTGCATTTATTTGTGTCGTGATTAGAAACATTTCTAAACAATACTCTATTTTGTATACTACGTCAACAATATGTATAGTATTGCACAAGTTACCAATTGTTTTATATACAAAGTGTGGTGAGTTTTTGTTCTACCCTTTATGATTTAACAGTGATAAAAATTGTGAAAAATTAATTCATAATAGGACTTAATGGACTATTCCCAGAAAATTTAGTGTTGGAATAAAAAATACTAGAGCTATTTTGCGATGTAAAGGTGCAAGGGACTTTTCTTTAAAACATTGGTCACCTTGGTGAAGTATAGTTCAGTAGCCTTCAAAACGTGTATTTTTAGTGAGATCTGTGCAAGGAATATTTGAGTGGAATGCTGGTACTATGAATAGCTGATAAAGAAACAAGAGATTGTTAGGTAGATACCAAATTCAGCAATAATTTTGATTTAACTGTCACGATAGCAAAACTTGACCATGCGTTTTTACATCCCTGTGGGTATATCCAACCATTTTCAGTCCGAAAAGTTCAATAAATAAGATTACCTTAAATTCCAAGCGTTCGTTTTATGCGGTAAATAGTTTTAAGTGTAACTTAACGCAATAAAATGTGTTGAACAGATAAAATCCAACTGAAAAATTCAGTTTCATAGATATTTGAACCACTTGAGCTACTATAGCAATATGTTAGCACAGTATTAAACTCCCCATGGTAGCTCTTTTATTAGAGCTGCGGCAAAGTGACCCAAAGAAATTTGCTTCAAATGCAAATTATGATGGTAACAAATTTTTTTCAGTCTGTAAATTTCCAACCTTAGCCTACAAAACGTAGTAGTTTAAAAATTTAAATTATATCCACTTACATTATATGTGGGCGTTTTAGCCATTACAGAGACCTGTCCAATCGATCAGTAAACTCTGAACATTTTTGGTAAAAATTCGTATTTTCCAAAGCATTATAGCTTTCAATATTTCAGTTTATTTATCTCTCTCTCTCGCTCTATTTTTGATTAGATGTTTGTGATTCTTTCACATATGCAACCTAACCCAGTCTGCTACCGGATCGCCTTGGGACAAGATTTTCTTAATACTATTTTTATCACAACGCTACGAGTGATTGTGAATTTATCTAGTGAATTTGACAACCACGCATAGCGTTTGTTAATACTATTTCATAAATTAAAGGATGAAATAGCCTATGAAACTTATTTAATGTTGCATTGTAATCACTAATCACTTAAATCGAACTAGCACACACAACAGCGTCCAATGGCACGAAATACAAGATTAAATACATGAAACCTAGTTTTCTGCTTGCACTCGCAGTCATACTAGTTCCAAACATTTTCCCTGTTGTATTCTGTGTTCTTAGTTTCTCTCTTCGAATTATTTCATCTATTTCAGCATTACATGCTTCACCGAAGTAAGAATCAGCCATTTTTGACATTTCAAGCTAGCGGCTCTGTTGCGTCAAATTACATAAGCTGTTGCGCATCTGTAAGGACAATGCAGCTAGATTCCCTAACATTATCATAAGAAAACCAGAGGACGTGTTAAATTTTATGCGCATGAAGTCTCTCATTGGTTGAAATTTGAAACTGTGATGCACATGATTGGTTGATTTCAACCAAGTCACGTATAAATGGAATAGTCCACATAATATATTAATCTTCCAGCATTTTCCTCCGAAACTTCCCCACCCACATGTCTCAGTGTAACATAAATAAATAGAATGCCCACTTATCTTTTAGAAGAACAGTTGAATCACTCCATCTTTGTCGTCACAAATCACACCTGTTGAAAAACACTTGTGCACAAAAGTACTTTAGCTTCAAGCAAGATCCTTACTTGAACATTCTTTAAAGGATGAATTACAAACACAAAAAAGAAACTCGATAAAGGAAAAGAACAAAAAATCAAATTCATTTATTCAACAGTATTTATTTACAAAAACATTATTTATCCATTTCATATTAGTTTACAGGATAGACGTATAAAGTGTTTTTATTTATTTAATAGTATATATTATTTATCGTGATAGTGTGTTCAAAATCAAACGTAATAAAAATATATTATGTTATTGTATTTTTTTCATAAAGGAGTTTTCTTTTTTCTGTTTTGGGTTTGGTAAAGATAAACCTTTGCAGGAATATAACAGGAAGATAAGTAAAGACCATTCCTTATTCAATATATTTTCTGCTGTCCAGTCTTGTAAGAAAAGATTAATTCGATTATAATAAAGCACTGATGAAGAAAGTGTCAAATTCCGTTACGTTTGTGTTGTGAAATCAAGCTTTGTACAACAAATTTGATTTGAAATGCAAATTTCGTTTAATTAGTCGTGGGATGTGGGGGTTTTTGTCGAAATTGATAATTCTTGTTTTGGAACATTAACTGTACTGGAGGTAGAGTTATAAAATTTGTCTTCATGTGCTGAAGAAATAACAATGCACAAGACATTTCTAATTTATTCCTCAACAAAAATTATTTATCTTCATTGGCAACACTGTTAGTTTATTTTAAATTCACTAAAATGTTTAGAATTTTTATCGGATTATTAAACCTAAAATAAGTAATATTAGTTTTCTGCATTGAAAAACATTTAAAATTAGCTCACCGTAGCAAGCTATTTTTATATGACTCTAGATATCGTATCAAAAATGTTACAAAATGCACATTTTTCAGATTTAAATCGTAACCAACCTGATTTATAAATATCAGCAATCTCAACACATCACATCTACCTATAAATCCAAGTTGATCTTAATTTCATTTTATTGCAAATAGGGTGCACTTAGCAGTAAGCATTTTGTGACTTTTTTTAATATTCGATAAATGTTATTGTGTACTAATATGAAAAATCTTTATTTTCAATTATATTCCAAATATTTTAAATACAAATTAAACCATATGTTTCGGTGTGGATGAATTATAGATACTGTGAATCCTTTTGTACTTTCTTAAAAGAGTAAATTGTGACATAATCAAGTCAAATATCTGCGCATTTCTTTATTTTATATAGTTAATATATCATTGGTGGTTTTCTATTTAAATATACTTAAAAATTTGTTAGAGGATGAATTAAAATTCTTAATCTGAAATGTGTGAGATTAACTAAAAGTATCCTTGTTAATCTCAAACTTTCACAATAGCAAAATATTCACTGCGATTTAAAAGCCTACGCTATTCATAGAAATAACGAGCAAAGAAAATACAATTTAGAGCATTTTTTATTTCAAGGGAAGGACGTGAGATCTTCAGATGCAGATAGAAGACTTGTGTTGTAAATTGTAATATTTCTCAGTTAAATTATAGAATTTTAACGCTTGGAATTTGACACTTTTCTTACTGTGAAAAGACTGTCAAGAACTTTAAATGGTCTTTCCATAGTCCATAGTCTTCCTGCTAGGTTTTTACAGGACTTTGCGGTTAAAAACAAAAGAATTTTAAAGAAAAATTAATTTAGCTAATAAAACTATTCATAACATTTTAGTATAGTTTTTTATACAAACAAATGTAATACAAACAAATAGTGGCAAGGGTACTACTTAACGGGAACAGAAATAAAGTAAAGAAATTATATTTTGAGTAGAAAACAAAGGGATGGTTAGTATGAATGCTAGAATGAACATAAACCATCAAATAAATACACGGTGTTTTCAGTGTCATAAAATTAACAAACATATTTTTACATACACGTGAAATGAAGTATATTTATACCTTTCTACCATTTTCATCGAAACATCAATCCAGTATAATGTACAAGTAGATCATAGCCCAAGACCAGCTTATGGCAAGTCGTCTGAGTGGAAATAAAACCAAATTTGCAACTCTTAACTTAGATAGGTGCATCCACTTCTTTATATTCCTTAGTTTGTTTTGTCATTGCAATCTATAACAACTAGTTATATAATTTTATGCTAATTCTCATTCATGTAGCGTTTCCTTGTTTTGGTCACAATCGCTGTTCAACATCATTAATTAGATTATCTTAATTAACAGTAACGACAGCTGAGCAATAAAGTTACGGGGATTAGTGTTGGTTTGAATTCATCATTTGAATATGGACTTCATTTTGCAGTTTAGCACCATGTAGATAGAACCACGTGTATTTGTCACTCTTAAGGAAACAACAGAGAGTAATAATATATAGGGTTGACTCGAAGGATTATGTGGCCTTTTATGTGGGCGTGTCCCAACCAGCTGCGCCTGCGCTTCATATGAGTGGCTATAAACTCCCTATGGAAAAACAAATGAAAGGGGCAATGAATTTATTCTATTACGGAACTATCATTTAGCTTAAAAATTATTGAAGAATAGTGTTCGGAGGTGGAAATGTATGTGAAAACGACTTTCAAACACACCAAGGGTACTGATTGGTTATTTTGGTTGCTATCCTTGGCTTCTGAACTCTGTATAAAATGTGACGGAAAATCGTGCGATTAAGCCATGGAGGAAATCAGACTATAATATACATTATATCTATACAATTTATTTGAACAGAAAATTGGGAGGGAATGCAACTGTGCCCTTTTTTGCGAGGGAATCACAACTTAACTTTTCGGAGGGAATCGGTTGAACCCGCATATAAAATGCTACAACTGTGTTCCTCTCCCACGTGCAAAATAACTATCCTATTTCAGATGTTAAGGGCAGTGATTTTTAATTTAATTCCCAATGTGTAAAATCACTCCACACTGTTAAATTTAGGAATCATACATCACCCTTAATTGCTCTGTATTTAAGAAACATTAGCGAAAGTTTTGAATATTTACACCAACAAAACGAACGTGGATTCTTTCCAATTGAAAGAAATCACAATTGAAGAAATCATTCTCAATAATTTTCCGTGCATCTGAAGCGTTTGTTTTGATCAAAGTTCATTTGCAAACGTATACAAAATGCATATTCTATAACACCTATTAAGGCAAGATTGAATTTATTAGTGGATTTCATTTAGCTTTTCTTGGTTTGAAATTCACATTTTCGCTGTTTTACTGTTATTTCGTCTCACTTTTACATTAACACTTTACATTAGCGATAAGTCTATCTTCTCAGGAAGATCATTTTGTTTGGCTTTTAAAAAGAACCATAACCATTTCACACGTATTCTGAGAAATGAAGTGAAATGTCCTTTATTAAAGGTATTTAATGTGAACAGCTTTCAGGAGAAGTTACATATTCGCTTAAATTATGTTAACATTTAATGGTCACATGTAATTCCTGGACAATTATCTTATTCTGGATTAAACTTTGTTATATAAAGCTCAGTTTTATTTTTTGTTTCTAACTCAGGGTTGAGGAAAACTTCCTATGACCAATTAAAATCTTACTTCATTAGTCATATTACAATGAGGAGAAAGCTGCCTGTGTAAGATGTAGGTTAGTGATTCTGTGTCTGATTGTATATATTTGAACCCAGGAAACCTGCTGACGACTTATACTAATCAGTGTGAATTAATTCCGACGAAGCAGAATAGTGACAAATTGAGTAGCCTGCATTGGTGGCGCCACAGCAGTATGCTGGCAAATGCACGCAAGTAGATGTGGAGGGAGATTTAGACAAATCTGCACTACCCAATACACGTCTGACGGCTGTGATAGCTAAGACCTAAAACGCCCTTGGTGAACAGGATTTATTATTAAAATAGGAAAACAGTATCTCTATAAATTTTTCTCTAAAAAGCAATTTTAAATTGTGATTATTTTTATGCTTATAAAAACACACAAAGAACCGCATAACGAACTTTATTATTACTAAAGCATTTTATTGACTATGAATGTGTTTTTAAGAATATGGATGGAACACAAAGTTAGGCCCATTTTTAAATGCGTAAAACATTAAGTTCCTTAATGAGTGGCTTTATAAGTGGTTCTACCAATATTGACCTAAGTTACTCAAGGATGGAAAACATATCAGTAAATAACTGACATAGGCCATGGCGTTTGTTTTTATCGCTGCATTAAAATAAACTAAAACATAAGAGTTTGTTTCAAACCAACCTATCCCCTTGGTACTTGGGGTAACCAGCATTCTCTCTATCTCTCATGCTCAGTAACACAGACATATTTAACATTCATACAGTTTACTTTTACATTTAAAGGAGCAAGTTCTTTTTTTTATTTTCACCTCAGGTTTCAGATGTGGACCCTCTTAAAATTACAGCTATACAAGAAATATATTAATATATATTTATATTTAAAAAACAGTGGTCATTTGTCCATAGAAGTTGATTTTTCTCTTATAGTCTCTTTTGTTTGTAAGAGTTAAAATCGTTTGTTTTGTGCCAATGTGACATATTGTCATGAATTGACCCACTTAGCTGTAGTAGTCAAAATTTGATTGGCTAAACTATATGAAAGCAGTAATATGGGTAATTTCATTCACCCAGGTATCGATTAAATGTTCCTTACAACTTTAATCCCTGCATTTTATCGCCTTTCTTGGAGTTTTGTTAAAAATATCATATACTTGCAGCTTCTGATACACTTCACAAATCTTCAGCAGCAATAACATAGTGCTTATTAACTTCTTCACAAGTGTTTAAAATAAACTAGTCAATTCCTTTAGATGTAGAAAGAGCATTAAAACTTTAAAGTTCCTTAATAATACTTGTATATTACAATCACAAATACAGAGCAGATAATCAGCTAATATCTGATTCGTTTATGATAGTTTCTTGGTACATATTGTTCAGAGAAATAATGCTATTTCCTGTAGTAATATAATTCAAATAGTTAGCAAAGCAATATCTAATAAGAATCTACAAGCAGATACAATGTGGTATACAGGGGTATTTTGATGACATACTACAAGTTAATGAAATACTGAAAAAATAATAAATAGTAATTTTGACTCTGTAAAGCAGCTTAATTGTATGAAAATTAGTTAATTCTAACACATAATATAGCTGTTTTATAAAGTAAAAGAGCATTGAAGGACAAGAAACTCAGAAAAAACTCAAAGACCAGTGTTAGTTTCTTTTGTAGCCATTAATACACGATTGCTTGCATTATTTAAGGAAAAATAGGCAAAATGTGTATACATAAACGTGAATTTAATATTTTAAACATTCTTTACTGTTATATTTCAGTTTGCCCGAAAGCCTAAGTCACCATATCAAAGGCAAAACAGGAATGTCCTCATCGTCCACAAAACTCAAAGGTAAATATTGATCTTTAAAATGAAATGTGTGATAGTGGATTTGAATTTATTTATTTACTTATTTTTAAAACACTTGATTACGTAAATTGTTCGAATTAAAAGAAAAATTCTAAATCGTGTAAATCCATAGAAAATGGGTAGATTTCGCCATCTAGCACAGAATTTTCAAAGCTCATGCAACAAATGCTATAAGGTCTACGGAATATTCCATTATGTTCGTAACCTGGAAAACAAAAAGGTGATCTAAAACTTCGGATTTTAGTTGAACAGTTGAGCTTAAAATAATTATATTTATTGAATAAGAGTTGATCAAGCCTAGGATAAAGATTTACTTTCTTGCACTCGGGTTTAATCAATATTAAAGATACGAACTGCCACAACATCTGCAGTTATTTTGACCTAATCGGTTGTATCTCTGTAGGGGTATTTCCATAGTCACATATCGGATATTACCTGTTTCAAAGCATTCCACCAAATATACGGAAATCAAGGATTAAACCTCAAATGACGTAGTTGTCGACGCGCCTTAAATGGCACGTCACTCGAGGATTAAAAATGTATTTGCCTTCCTGGAGTGGAGATGCTGTTTAGATTTATTTTAGATCCTTAAATGTATTTTAGGTATCTCGTATTACTGTAATGTTGAATTAAATATAGCTCCTTGTGTTGTCTACCTGAACACCGCTGCTATTGCTGAAATAGTATATTCGGAATTGAAATCTAAATAACTATTGTTAAAAGTACAACTTTATGTTTCAGAAATATGAAAATTTAGAAAATGTAAACAACTTTTTTTTGCATTGTAAATTAATTATTGGTGATATCTATTCCGAATATGTAAAAGAGATAAAATAGGAGTGAGAATTTAAGACGGGGAACTGAGCATTAAATAGAAATACTACACGATATTTGAAACAATATTGAATGGGAATGTCATGCGTATGAAGTAATATTTATTACCAAAGGTTGCTTTTGTTATCAAGGAGATAAAAATGAGCTACTTCCAGGAATCCTTGAAGGAGAGACCGTTAAGAAAGGGCAATGGTAGGACGGAATGGTTTTGGCAATACAACAGGGTGTTTTAGTTTAATGCATACTTGCCTGTCAGAAGATGTGAACATAGTGAAATACTTTAATAACAATAACAATACTAATACTAATAGTAGTAGTGATGATATGAATAAGAAAACGTGTCAAAAATTAAATTGCTATAAATTTATAGTGGTTAATCCAACTACTGTATTCATATTGGAGATTTTGAATGCAAAATTTTGGAAATTTTCTTTTCTGGTTTATTTCACATTATGGAAAAGTACTGTTTAGGGAGGCATTCTTAATATGTATTACTTAATCACTGATCATTTAATAAATTGTATTCCAATTGGCACTATTTAACAATGTATGCCTTTAAGCGACACTCCAATAGCTTCATTATAAAGCAGAATTGATGAAAATTTTAGGGTAAGTGTTCAGAATCTCTAATTCGTAGGAAGGTTGAGATGTGCATATGCCAAACTTGATTTAAAGAAGGAATACATCTAGACCTTAGAACTGGCATAGTGTTTTATCAAGACAGAACGAGCAGTGATGAATTAGATTTTTGTTCTATTACGCAACACAATTTACTTCCTTTACCTGGTTACTCATGTCCTGTAAGGCTACACAAGATATACCACTGGATATATATTCAAGGAAAATAACAAAAGTCTACAAAATACCCCAATATTGCATTGATATTAGATGTAACATTAGATTTGTATACATTCTAATTTCTACTTTCAGAACAGTGAATGTCTATAAAAATTAAATACAGTTTTAAACAGTATATAGAAATGCACTTTTGGTTAAAAGTCTATTCCTTCATAAATTCTGTAGCAATATCCCGTGAAAACAAGTCTTTCATACCCAATCTTTTCTTTTCATAATATGTTATTCAAACTCCATTTTTGTTTTCCATACTATTAACACACAGCCTCATATTTAAAAATTTTAATAATTAAAGAAAATAATAAATCAACAAAACTGAATGTAATTGCTTCAGATTTATTGAACAACTTTTGTTTAAGAAAAGGTGAAACGGTAATGTTAAATATTGTATTTCTCTATCAGTTATAGCAGCACTTAAAGCCAATGACGTGCTGGATGTTAGATAGTTTTAACATTTCAGGATTAAATATTTTATAAAAACAGATTTATAAGAGCTCGTACTTTGCAAATAATTTTGATGGAAGAATATCGGTATGGTTCAGTCTAGCAGGACAGATTGACAAGAGTAACACAGAAGTGCCCGCCTCGGTAGCGTGATGGTTAGCGTGTCTGCCTCAGGTTTAAGAGGTCGCGAGTTAGAATCTCGCCTAGGGTAAGTTATCCGGGTAAGGTTTTTTTCCGAGGTTTTCCCTACCCTGAGAAGACGAATGTCGGGTAACTTAAAGCTCCATGGACCTCGGGCTCATTTGAGCATCATTTTATCCATTTCATTCATTCGTCCGATATGACAATGTTGGAGGACATTAATTAAAAAAAACACACACACACAGAAGTGCTAATTTTTGCAAATGCATAAACTTTCCAACCTGATGGCACTCCTTTATTACTATGTATATTTTACAAGAGACTGTTTGACGGGTCAGGATTTTGTCTTGACAGGTAAGTCGTTAAATGTCCAAATGTAGTATTCATTCGGTTATAAAAACTTAAGCTCGAATATACTTTGACGCTGAATATTAGTTTCATAACCCTTAAAGCATCTCAAAATTTTAATCTAGGAATCAGTTTTAGTTTTAAGAACATCTGAAGCATATAAATTCATAGGAGAATGTTACAAATAAACAGTTGAATTAAAGTTGTGTTTGTGGTGTTCAATTTAGTTTTTTCCTAACACCTTTATTTCCCATGCGAAAGCATCTTGTAACCAAAATTAAATATAACATACAAGCACAGGCCCGTTTAGAAATATCGGGTAGGCGTAGACAGACCACTTCACAAGACTTGTGGAGCTCTAACTTAAAGCGAATGGGTACAAGTGTAGCGTTGTAAGCGCAGTTATTAGCCTTGCAGGGTGGTGAACATATTAAACACAAGGAATACGGAAATATTATGTAAGGGAGAGTTAAAATACAGAATCAAAAAAGAACACTGCGATTTATATATATTGACAGTGTTTTAGCAGATTACAGCAATGCTTTTGCTGGTAACTATATATTTCTCTGATCTAGTTAAACGATAGCTAAATAATAACATGAGCATTACATTTTATTTAAAGAATGAATCAGAAATATCACACAAATCTATTAAGATTAAGGCATCAGAATTATCATTATGAGCCATTCATTGGATTTTGCTACTAAATGTGGCTATTTCCTTGCAAAATCTGTCTCTAAAGCTTCCCTCATCTTGAGCCCTGCCATTCCCAATTTTGGAGTACAAGAATGTCTAGCGAGGATTTTTGTAGCCAAATCTATAAGTGGCTGTCCCTTTTGTCACTAAAACTCGCATTAATGAGCAGTTTCAATGCCCGCGAGGTGGCACTATCGAGGAGCAAGCGTCTATTGGGTATGAACTGGCGTTTCAAGTCATTTCACTTGAAGTATGAACTTCTTTATGCAAACAAACATTGTAACGAGACCAAGGGCCTCGTTTTACATCCGAAAGGAGCCATGCTAAGGAACCTTACTCCGCCGCAACCGACTTTGTTGTACTTTATTTACCATTTACAAATAACAAAGAAAAGATTATAAATCTTTGTAAACCCTATTTCACAATGAAAGTTTGTTAATTTGTAAAGCTTGAGAAACTTAGCAAACACAGATAAACAACTCACAAAAGTAAACACGCGCATTTTGCCCTATAACCAAAAACGCAATACAGAAGTTACTAAATATGCGTGTTTAAGTGTATATTTCAAGCATATTCGAGAACTATTATTTGTTTCTGTAACCTTAAATATAAGATAATAAGCTAATCAAAGTATTTGATTCGATTTGAAGATTAAAATATGGAAAATACCGAGAATATTATTGCTAATTCTCCCAGCATTATAGTATATTGGCTTGCTGATGAACTGTCATTTGTTCAATGTAATTATTACATGTTGCGTTGATTGGTCAGTGTATCAAACGTAGGATTTTGCTTTGGGTTCAACATTAGCCCGTCAAGATCACAAATGAAAATGAAACAGCTATTTTGTGAAGATTAGGGAAGAATGAACTAATAAATACATTATTCTGCTAATCGTCAGTTCCCATCCAGTGAAACGTAAACAACTGTTTTGAGGTTAAGGCTCCATTTTTTGCTTGTTGCACGATATTGCAATAGCCATTATTTATTGCTAAATACCTCATTCTAAACGCTTCGTTGTATTTATAAACAGATGTGAAGTCATGAATTCTGAGACTAAAATGTACTTTCTTCCCTTTAATTATTTACTAAAAAGTTATGAGTTAAGAAGTATAGCTTTTAAAATATCGTAGCTTAATTTGCACGATCAAGCCATTTGCAGACAACCTGCTTACTTTACAAATATCTTGGGTCACTGTTTTTGAAATAACATGATTGTAAATTCTATAACATTTCATTGGTAAATGTTTAAGCTTGTTTGTAACGTTCAACCTCAAAACTGCCATTATGAAACAGGTTTTTTTACAGATTACAAACGAAGTTTACAATTTAGAAGATTGGTAAGACTGAAGGAAAAGGTTCCTTACCAGACTATTCTAAAATGTATAAACTGAAAATGAAGCAACAATAACAATAAGTATATTTGGGTCACTGAACGAAAGAGAATTATTCTTAGGTTAGCCATTCATCAAGCCTCTGTGTGTGGTTTTGTTTACTTTACCCCACCATTTCTGCACGGTCGTGTACATATTAAATAATAACCAACTAATGATTGACATAAGGTCAGTTATATGGAAAACAAAATACTTTGAGATAAGCTAAACAGAGCTGTGTGGATTAAGTTAATTCATCCTTATCATATATAGTGATAACACTTTGGAACTGTGCATATCTGTGCAAGCATAGTATTACAGAATATCTGTAAAATCTCTAAAGCATTTTTATATTCCTGAAAAGTTCTTCAACGCTCAACTATTTTTGCTTAACCACTGCATTGCCCTTAAATCAGCAGCCTGGTATGTATCGTGGCATTTCTTTGCATTCACGATATGTCTGAAACACACATTTGCTTATTGTCAAAAGCATTATATATACCAGAAGCAAATATTTTCAGAAACATGCAACAGTCAATTGGGTGAAGGTTTTTATATTTAGCTGCATTTGTGATACTTCATTTTAGTAAAAATGCGGCCTTCATCACAATTAGGAACACATGATAGCTTGTCTTGTCATTATCAAGCAGATGTTAAAATATATTTGAGGGTTTTCACGCCTCAGCTAATTTCACAAGAGTATTGTGACAGTGGTGTGCCTTACATTTGGAATTGCTGTGGAACCAATGTTTTTACAATAATCTCCATTTCTCAAAAACACTTTACCAGTAATGTCTGCGCTTTGGAACAATTTCATCACACGTTCTTGCGTCAAACAACTAAAGCAGGTGGCTAAATCAAGCATTAATACATAATCTTTGACAACTGAACTTTGGCATACAAATCCTTTGAAGTTTCTAATTTGCTGCATCCGGTGTCGCTATTGTGGTAGAAGTGTGAACTACTGAATAAAGATGACACAGTGATATTATGTTTTACACTTTCGTGTTCAGTCGAGAGGATTCATATTCAAATATATATTCTGAAGTGTAGTTTTGCCCCAGACACATTTAGTTGTACCACCGCGTGTTATATGGCAAATATAGGAAACTATTTCAACAAAAGATTATTGAGTTTAGTAATTACAATCTTCTATATAAATTTTGTTAGGTTAAGATTATTGTAAGGGCTATTTTATTTTATTTAACAAATAAATGTGTCTAAACGAGTATAACATATGCTAGAATGATTGCTTAATGCACTTACGTTGAAATTGTTGGACAAAGACTGCCCAAGTTGTAAATATTTCGATAACAGAGGACCCTGTTTCCCCACTCATACATACACTAACCTAACCTAACATGGGCAAAACGAAAACGAAGCTTCACTGCCAAATAAAACTTTCAAAATCGTAATCAGCACTAACAATTTCAACGTGAATACATAGCACATGTTATACCCGATTATAAACATTTGCTAAATATCAGCCGAAGACGCGAAATAAAACCGCTTGAGCGCCAAATAAAACTTTCAAAATCGTAATGAGCATAAAAACTGCATCCGTTACACTATGCTTCATTTGTTTTCTCGAGTGGCCGATTTTGTAAACAATTACCAAAACCTTGCAACAGAAAATGGTAAATACCTTAAGGCGACTGTTAAAGTATACAATGCAACCATACAATTATCGGAATTACGATTCAACCCTAACACTAACAATGCTAAGCCCTGTTCCAGAACATACAGAGAATACTTCAAGATCTCACTGGTAACAAAATGTCTAGGCAATTTTTAAAACAAATTCATTTTAAAATTGGGTATTATAACCTTACCATGTTTATAAAGGTAATATTAAAGTTTTTAACTCCTACTTTACTTTTTACATGAATCACATTATACCTATAGGACAGTACTTTATGACCACCTTGACATTTCATTGTCTCTCAAAAATACCAATAATGAAAGCTTTAAGACAATTACGCAATTCAGTAGTAGAAACAGTGATTAACAATAACTATTAACCGCACTTTTAAGCAAAAATTAAATCGCAGAATTAAACAAATTACAGAAAATGAGCTTAAAGCAACACCCCCCCCCCCTCTCTCTCTCTCTTGATAATGCTAGGGTTAACACATGAAAGTTATTATAACTATAGACATTTTGAAGTATCTGATATAATGTTTTGTAAGAAAAATTACTAAAGTATGAAATAAAACTGCACAGTTATTAATCTTTACCGTGAAAGTCACTCAAAATTTAAAAAAAACTTGCGAATTGCTAGATTACTTTTGGACTACAGAAATCATTCAATAACAAATATGTTGTTACCTAATGCTGGATTTCTGACAATGAAGTCATTAATCCTCTTGCTCTCCAATATTTTTCACAATGATATTGAAGAGAGCAATAGCAGTAATAATAACAGTTTTTTAGAGAGCACCATATTTGTATGTTTTGGCAGTCACATCGCTCTCTCACAACCCCCAGAATAACAAATATGAAACTTCCTAAGATAGCTAAAAAGGTATGCAGTATGAAACTGGCTAGTTGCTTCTATAGACTGTTAAATTGATACACTCGCATACATAAATTGTGGATATTCAAATTTCCCAAGCCTCCAATTGTATTAAACACAATGGCAAATATGCTAGTCCTTATCACAAACATCCTACCAACAGACGGAGGGTTTAACCTATACAATCCAATACCTCAAGCTGTACGAAACGGAACAAGAAATCAGGTAACCAGTTTGACATAAAGGTAGCAATACGCACAATGCTCCGCATAAATATCAAAACACTAGGACACGCGACAGAGTATAACTACGCAAACTTGCTCCAGTATTCTGACCAGCATTTAAATCAAAACAGAAACGTCAGCACATGTTAAAATTAAACCCACTCTGATAACATTTACTTCCATCTCTTAAATAGAACACGAACATGGCTATAAGAAGGGCTACACTGCTAAAACAACAGAATCAGGAAAAACTTCATTGTCAAAAACTACGAAAGGAGTCCTACCTGCACTCATCCAACCACTATCGTTCTTGTGTTCCCTTCTAACCTTCAAAGCGAAAACACCTTTCCATGTTGACATCTCGTCACAACTGAAACCCCGCACCCTCCCCCTATCGGGAGGTAGCCGGAAGTACTTCCTAGTCCAAGTCTACGTCACAGCACGTCACGCCAAACAAGAGAGGCACGATTAGCACATAGAATGCCAACTCTTATAAAAAGAATATAGGCAACTACTAGTGGGAATTTCGTGTACTACGGTCAACGACATGACAGATAAAACGAAGCTTAGTTTAGCTACCCAGAGGTGATTGAAGTCTCACAAAACAGTGTCTAGTTGCAAAAATGGCATGGAAGTATAAGGTTAAAAGTATTTCTGCTATCTTAGTTGAGAACGCAAAATAATGTGTGGCCAGGTGTGTAACGCCGATTAAGCTGAGCATTCTTAACCAACCAGCATTATAATAGGATGGATACTTTTCTAAATTATCAGTTCACATTTAAGGTGACATCGTACATATACATAAACAGTTGAACGTGCTTTATACGTAACCCAGTTCTATGAAATTCGTATTAATACGTACATTTTTGTAATCCAGAATCTGTATTGAAACTAATAAGCTACTATAAAAAAATAGTGTGTATATATATATATAGTCCTACAAAATGCCAGTTACTTTTATAACTTGCTAACGTAGTAGCAACTAAGTTCCAAGAAGGAAGGAAAACAGGAATAAAGATACAACTTTTCATTTAGCAGCAATGAACTTCAGAAAACCATTCTAAGATATGAACTATGCAGAAATCATTAGCCTTAATAATTGAAGAGATGATTCCAAAAACAAACAAGTCAAAAAATTGATTTTTTTGGGATATGTTTATCTTCTTTGTCCAGCTCTATATAAAGATACTATTTCTGTGTCCAAATGGCAGACAAGTATAGTTATATACAGCTGTGAAATATTGAGGATTCTAGAAAAACAAAACAAATGTAGTGTCTTGGACTTGTCTGCTATTTGCAGAATATAACGCTAGAGTGAGTTACTGTGCTTTCCCTACACCACTAAAATAGCCTTTTAACGTCTTTCCTTCAAATGTTTACAAAGTCGGCCGCTCGAGAAAACGAATAAAACATAGTACAATTGTTGCAGTTTTTATTGCTGATGACGATTTTAAAAGCTTTATTTGGCGCTCAAGCTTAGTTTTTGATTTATGAGCAAATTTCGTACGTACGATGCAGCGGCTTAATTTCGTTAATGCGGCGGATATTTAGCAAATACATTTTTATAAACGAGTATAATATATGCTAGAATGATTCACTATGCATTTACGTTGAAATTGTTGCATAAACACTGCCCAAGTTGTAAGTATTTCGATAACACAGGACTCTGTTACCCCACTCATATACATACACTAACCTAACCTAACACAGGCAAAACGAAAACGAAGATTGACCGCCAAATAAAACTTTCAAAATCGTAATCAGCAATAACAATTTAAACGTAAATACATTAATCATCCTAGCACATGTTATACCCGATTATAAACATTTGCTAAATATCCGCCGCATAATCGAAATAAAACCGCTGCATCGCACGTACAAAATTTGCTCATAAATAATAAAAAACAAAGCTTGAGCGCCAAATAAAACTTTCAAAATCGTCTTCAATATAAAAACTGCATCAGTTGCACTATGCTTCATTCGTTTTCTCGAGCGGTCGATTTTGTAAACAATTACCAAAACCTTGCAACAGAAAATGTTAAATACCCTAAGGGCCTGCAACCATACAATTATCGGAATTACAATTCAGCTCTAACAATGCTAAGCCTTGTTCCAGAACTTACAGAGGGTACTTCAAGACCCCACTGGTAACAAAATGTCTGGTCAATTTTTAAAACCGAGTTTTTTTTTTTTTAATTAGGTGTTATATCTTGTCAAGTCTATAGAGGTAATAAATATATTTTTAATTATTCCTTTTTTACCTGAATCACATTATATATTATGCCAATCCTTATTTCAGAACCTATACTACTACCGGAGATGAGCACTACTGGTAACAATATGTCTGGGCAATTTTTAAAACAAATTTATTTTAAAATTGGGTATTATAACCTTACCATGTTTATAAAGGTAATATTAAAGTGTTTAACTTCTACTTTACTTTTTTATATGAATCACATTATACCTACGTATTTTATGACCACCTTGACATTTCATTGTCTCTCAAAAAGACCAACAATGAAAAGTTTAAAATAATTACGCAATTCAATAGTAGAAACAGTGATTAATAATAACTATTAACCGCGCTTTTAAACAAAAAATTAAATTAGAGAATTTAAAAAATTACCGAAAATGGGCTTAAAGTACCCCCTCCCCCCTTGATAATGCTAGGGTTAACACATGAAAGTTATCATAATAACTATAGACATTTTGAAGTATCTGATATATAGTTTTGTAAGGAAAAATGCTGAAATATGAAATAGAGCTGCACAGTTATTAATCTTTACCGTGAAAATTACTCAAAGTTACAAAACAAAAAGCATGGAAATTTGTAGGCTACTTTTGGATTATAGAAATCATTCAATAACAAATATAAAACTTCCTAAGATAGCTAAAAAGGTATGCAGTATGAAACTGGCTAGTTGCTTGTATAGACTGTTAAAGTGATACACTCGCATACATACATAAATTGTGAATATTCAAATTTCCCTAAGTCTCCAATTGTATTAAACACAATGGCAAATATGCTAGTCCTTATCACAAACATCCTACCAACCGACGGAGGGTTTAACCTATACAATCCAATACCTCAAGCTGTACGAAACGGAACAAGAAATCAGGTAACCAGTTTGACATAAAGTTAGCAATACGCACAATACTCCGCATAAATAGCAAAACACTAGGACACGCTACAGAGTATAACTACGCAAACTTGCTCCAGTACTCTGGCCAGCATTTAAATCAAAACAGAAACGTCAGCACATGTTAAAATTAAACCCACTCTGATAACATTTACTTCCATCTCTTAAATAGAACACGAACATGGCTATAAGAAACGCTACACTGCTAAAACAACAGAATCAGGAAAAACTTCATTGTCAAAAACTACGAAAGGAGTCATACCTGCACTCACCCAACCACTATCGTTCTTGTGTTCCCTTCTAACCTTCAAAGCGAAAACACCTTTCCATGTTGACATCTCGTCACAACTGAAACCCCGCACCCTCCCCCTATCGGGAGGTAGCCGGAAGTACTTCCTAGTCCAAGTCTACGTCACAGCACGTCACGCCAAACAAGAGAGGCACGATTAGCACGTAGAATGCCAACTCTTATAAAAAGAATATAGGCAACCACTAGTGGGAATTTCGTGTACTACGGCCAACGACATGACAGATAAAACGCAGCTTAGTTTAGCTACCCAGAGGTGATTGAAGTCTCACAAAACAGTGTCTAGTTGCAAAAATGGCATGGAAGTATAAGGTTAAAAGTATTTCTGCCGTCTTAGTTGAGAACGCGAAATAATGTGTGGCCAGGTGTGTGACGCCGATTAAGCTGAGCATTCTTAACCGACCAGCATTATAGTATGATGAATAGTTTTATAGATTATCAGTTCACATTTAAGGTGACATATTATATAACTAGGTATACAGTTGAACGTGCTTTATACGTAATCCAGTTCTATGAAATTCTTATTAATACGTGCATTTTTGTAGTATTTTTGTAATTCAGAAACGTGTTAATAAAGCCTTAGTTATTCGTAAATCGCAGTTTAAATTTCAACTGAGCTTTACGTAATTATGGTGAGCATATGGCATACATTATCTCAAAAGAAACTCGCGGCGTATTTTCCTTATCTCTGTTGACAAAGACCCAACCTGAGTGGGCGGCTTTCGGCGCGACAACGTCGCAGCAACAAACAAGAAGTAAACAGAAACATTTTCGGTATCTAGTGTTTACTGTTGAACAGCGGTTCTGTCTTTCAGTTCTCAGTTGCTTTAATCAGCCACGGAGAACAGAAAAAGGAAATTGTTCACACTAGATCAGAAAGTAAAATTCATACAAGAGGTGGAATTTAATCCACACAAAACCAAAACTAATATTTTCCAGACTTGGGAATTGCTTATACGCAACAAAATGAGGTGTATGCACTTAATGCAAGAAAAGTAAAACAAGGCAAATTAACTGATTTCTTTGAAGTTCAAAACGTGATCTTAATACATATCTTTGCTGTTTGTAAAATTTTACACATGTAGGACCAGTATATTGCTCTCTCTTAAAATATACGATGCATTATGAAAATCTTAGTTGTAAATAATTCTGGGTTATAAGCAATATTCCTTTTCCCCTTGATGTGCGCATAAATCAGGTTCAACTATATACATGTGTGTATGTGTGTCTTATAGGCATACCGTTGCAGATTTCCCTCAAACTTGACATAAGTAAAAATTGCGGAGTAACTTAAAATTCAAAATTACACTCCATGTCACACAGTTAATTATATAACTTTATATAATGTCTACAAAGCACCGCAAGACCACCCCAACGTAAGAATAATTATTTTACGTTTTCAAGGTCTCACAAAATAACAAAGAATCTTCGTTGATTTCCTCTCTGACATTGATCATACAGTGGTAAAACAGCATATTTTGATCGTTCGTTTGTTTTGACTTTCTTGTGCTTTCTTATTAGGTTTGTATAGTATGTTGGGTACTGAGAATAAACACGGTTGTATTGATGATACCTAAACTGCTAAACTTTCCTTCCAATGAGATTTTCACTATAATAAGGATGAGGTAGCCCAAATGCGACAAGAGGAAAGCCACTCTACTACATAAACGAGAAGTCATTGTTACAAACTATGGTGTTTGTAGTTGTTCCTCAGTGCTTTTGCATAGAAGAGGGATGTTAAACAGCACTCCCAAACTGTGAACTTGTGACGCGTGGACTCTTGCTACCGGTCTCACCTGTGTTGTATACGCAGCTAGAAGAGTAGGGGTGAGCTGGTGCCAAACAACAACAAACAGTGGCGGCTGGTACCATGCTTCATGTTTGTACAATTTACAAATGGAAATACACTGTTGAATTAGTCACTGATCCTTTTTTATTGTTTGTTGTTTATTGTCTTTGGATGCTTGGCAATGTTTCCTGCTCACAAGTTTGTCAATTTCAGGTTCCATCTCCGAAGGACATAGGCGTAACACTGACACTAAATGTCTGTCAGTATTATTAGTACGTCTGAGCGTTTTATTGTTATTCAATTTAAAAAAAAAACTGTTCACAAATGTACGTCGACGCAAACATTGCCATCAAACGACGCGCAGATTGACGAAGATTGGGGAATTTAATACACTTTGCAAACAAGGAAAGTGATACACATCCCCATTATCAACTTGTGTTATCCACAATTCAAGCTTCTGCATAAATGCTTTCAAGTCGTCAAACATGTTGATTATGAATCTGTCCTTACCTTGTAATTTCAAATTAAGGGAATTGAGATAGGAAGTCAAATCCGCCAAGAACGCCAAATCACAAATCCAGTCTTCACTATAGAGTTCTGGAGTTTGTAAATTGTGAGTTTCTAAGAATATTTTTATTTCACTTCGAAGATTAAAGAACCTAGTCAGCATATTACCACGACTAAGCCACCTTACTTGACAGTAATACGAAACATCCGAAAAATCAGAGTTCACATCTTCAAGAAATTGCTGGAACTGTCGATGACGTAAAGCATGTGAGCGAATAATATTGACTATTCTTACAACGGCCGTCATAACATTCTTTACAGTAACAGACTGAGCACAAAGATTTGCACGATGAATAAGACAATGAATGAAGTTAACTTTGTCTGCATCGAGTTCTTCTTGAGTCAGAAATCTTCGTACTCTTCCTACAAGTCCTGTTTCTTGTCCCGTCATACAAGGTGCGCCATCTGTTGCTATGCAAACTAATTTGTTCCATGGAAGTTTAAATTTAGCAATAGTTTTTATTACACCATCAAAAATATCTTGTCCTCGAGGCCGATCTTTTAACGAAACAACATCGAGAAGATCTTCAAAAACATTGTAATCTAAATCGACGCCCCTAATGACTATAGCCAGTTGTGCCGTGTCTTTGCGGTCGGTCCGTACTCTCATCAAGAGCTCATGAATAACAAGTAAATCTGTTCATTCTTTCTATTAGTTGTTCCTCCAAGTTATCTCCCATTTCTGATATACGTTCCGCAACAGTATTACGAGACAGACTTATACATTGAAACGCATTAACAAGTTTCGGACATATTTCTTCTGCAGCAGTAATAAGACAGCTTTTAACAAATTCTCCATCCGTGAATGGTTTTGAAGCAGACGCAATGTGTTTGCTGATTATGTAGCTAACACGAACCAAACTTTTTCTACTAATGCCTGAAGATGATGATGGAATATTTTCGAAATTCACTCTTGACTGAAATTCCTCTATAGCCTTTTCACGAGAAACACCTGATAATTTGTCCGGGCCATAAATTGCAGCATGTTGAGAGTTAAAATGTCTTTTAATATTGTAATGACTTATATATCCAATTTCTGCTCTACATATTAAACAACGTGCTTTGCCGTCATTTAAAATAAAGAAGTATTGGTCAGTCCACTCACGTTGAAAACACCGTTATCTGTCCATACTAACTGCCACAGTATATTTGTCAAAAAACCAGGTAGGGCACACCACTCAGACTGACTGACTGTCGTTGGAGCACAACTGCGACTGAAGCAAGCACTCGCTCATTTCACAGCTTGGTAGCGCTGTTCGACATCTCTGTTACCTGAAACTACATTTCCCAATCTTCGTCAATCTGCGCGTCGTTTGATGGCAGTGTTTGCGTTGACATACATTTGTGAACAGTTTTTTTTTTTAAATTGAATAACAATAAAACGCTCAGACGTACTAATATTACTGACAGACATTTAGTGTCAGTGTTACGCCTATGTTCTTCGGAGATGGAACCTGAAATTGACAAACTTGTGAGCAGGAAACATTGCCAAGCATCCAAAGACAATAAATAACAAACAATAAAAAAGGATCAGTGACTAATTCAACAGTGTATTTCCATTTGTAAATTGTACAAACATGAAGCATGGTACCAGCCGCCACTGTTTGTTGTTGTTTGGCACCAGCTCACCCCTACTCTTCTAGCTGCGTATACAACACAGCTGAGACCGGTAGCAAGAGTCCACGCGTCACAAGTTCACAGTTTAGGAGTGCTGTTTGACATCCCTGGCATAGAACTTCCTTGGAACCTTTTATGTATGTACATGAGTCAATAACTAGTGGAACAACGTTTGTATGCGTCTCTATCAGCAGTAAATGATGCAATTGGATAACAGTGAGGAAAAAAAGGAGATGGGGAAGATGTTCATCAAAAACGTGGAGCTGGTAGACCGCACTCAGCAATATCAGAGCACTACTGGCAGAATACCGTTGTTGAACTTGCATTTAACTAGGAAGGGCACAGCTCCAGAATGAAGTTAAGTTATACAATTTTATCCTTAACTATTTACATGCCCACAGAGACGAACAGAATGAAATTACTGCTTAGAGAAGTTCGCTTTAGAACTAGACAGGCAATTATAGCAGCAGAAGAAATGTTTTCAAGTGCCTCCAGAGAGATGCAAGGCTTTTGGACAAGTTCAACCTAAGGTTAAATGTTGTAGGGATAAACCGTTAAACCACCGGCAATGTCGGGTGTTTCAGCTAGTAGGTTAATAAAAGTGTCAAGCGAAACAATTCGTAAATTCTTAGTCCGTCACAGAGCTTGAGAGTCCGCCACCAGAGAACAGGATCCCATGGTCATCTAATAACCCCAGAACCCATATCAATATAGGCAGATTACGAGTAGAACAGTGCACCTGATGAGGGAACTCAAAACCGAACTTCACCAACGTACAGTGAGAGGCAGCGGGTCATGCCAACTATCAAGTTTAAGTAGACATTCTTCGTCATTCTTTGCTCTTTTCCACGGATTTTGTACGACAGCTCTAAGCACTACTGAAGATATATCCACAACACTGAATTGACCATCAAAATTCAAATAAGTTCTCTAATTTGTTTAATTCTGCGTAAGTTATAACTGTGCCTGTATTAGATTGAATTGAATTTTTTTAAATGTTGTATAGTTGCGATATCATCAAGCTGTCAAAGCGACATAAAATAAATAAAGAGCTTCATACTAAAGGAATAAAACACCGGGGGCCATGACAAGCAAGTTGATCTTTACAGAAAATGCAAGATTCCGAGTAAGCTAAAACTGCCAATGAACGACCCGAGTTTATGTAATAGACATAAAAATGAATAAGGTAGAACTTACTACACAACTGCATAATGTTTGTAAAATGCTTTTATTTGGGAATCATAATTAGTTAAACCAAATATACTAAATTATACTGCATAACCTAACCCCTAAAGTTGTGTCAAGCTTTTACAAAATGATTTAAAAGTTGTTCTAAGAACGTGCAATTGGGTGACTAAATAAATAAGTTAAAATGTGGTAAACTTTGCCAAATGTTACATGCATAAAATTGGTGCGTAGCTTTTTGTGGGGGATGGATGAACACAAATGGGCACGTGATAGTAAGGTTATGTACTAAACATGGGAAGCTACTTTGGTTCTTTATCCTCGCTTGGCTTCTAACTCGAGATGACATGACTGTGGGTAAAACCCAATTTTATTCCTCTCCCGATCCCATCCAACAATGTTCACCTGTTGGCCATAAACCATGATATTCAAATGAACGGAGAGAAGGTCCATAAATTTAATGAGCATCTAGTATTTGAAATGAGCGGTCTAGTTTCAAACACAGCATCTCCACTTGTATCACAAATTGAGTTATACGTGCTGGATTAAAATTGGCATTAAATGCTGATATATAAACACACTTCCCTTCAAAGATATCAAAATCCATGTTATTTTTATGAATAATAATGACTATCACTATTAACCTTGCAATCTCCAGTGTTTCGTTGTTTCAAACATGGTAATCTCCTATCTGACCAATCATGGCTGAGAAATGGTGGCTACTAAACACTACTACACCTTTTGGTTTATGGATAAGAGTAATCAGTACTTAGGTGGTGTTTTAAAGATATCAAACCTATTATATTGATTTATTACGTGAAGATTTGCACCACGAGAGAAAAAATCTCCAAATCATTTGCGCGATGTTTTTCCACTGGGCATGTTGAAACATGATAACACAGTGCTTCTGCAAACAAGGTCACACTTTCGACGCAGTTTTGCTCTGCAGTATGAAATGCAGTATTGAGTAGATGGTGATGTGTTTCACTTATTATGTGATTTATTATTTTGTTCTGTACTTAAGTCACAAAGTGTATTATGGCCAAGCAAATGTTTTCTACTGCACAACGTGTATTTAATTGCGATTTGTATATTTTTAACTCAGTTACCTTACCAAGTGAAAGTACGATTTTCAGAAATATTTCCAGGTGTAAACCTTCCAGGTCGTACAACAATACATGAGTTTTACAATAAATTTCAGGCCACAGGAAGTGTTCAGGCTAAGAAATCAAACAAACAGGGAGCGTAATTTTGCCTTTTTTTCAATTGGACTCTGCAAGAGCTCATACAGACAATCTTTCGATGATAACAATTGGAAATGTGTTTTAGGACAGAATTATTGGTAGACATTTGTGTCCCCCCTCGGTCCCTCCACCTACGATTTCTATCTCATGAGTAAGTTAAAACATGAAGTGTACAAGACAAACGCACACACTGGAAGAATTAAAACATAAAGTCCTCCAGGAAATTGTCAGCACCTCAACGTCAACTAGGAAGAGTGATTGATAGTTTACTAAAGAGGTGCCACTTTAACCATTTCCTTTCATAAAGATGATAAGTAAAGCCTAAGTAGTATTATGTTGGATGACTTCATCCGAGGCTTTCTAAGAGGACACGGATAGGCAAAACACGGCGCAGCTGGTTTATAAATTTTTGACACTCTCGGTAGTTTTTTTCTCCAGCTCCGTTAGATCAAATTGACCACCCCCTGTGTTAATGCTTCAAGCTCAGCAATAACCATATTTAGAGTGCATTTTATATAATATAAAAGGGTTTACTTCAAATAAGGATCAGGAAATGCACTTTTAAAACCTTGTGCTAGTTATGCAAAGTAGAGATTGCTGGGATTGAAACTAAGTTTTCTCAAATGTTTTACCTGTTGAAGGTTATCTACTATATTATCGCCAAGTTTGTGTCATACATTCAGGTGCAGTAGGGAATAAACATTTGCGAAGTAAGCCAGTTCCAAGTGTCCATGCAATCCATACACTTTATGTAATCAACAATACAAGGTTATCCCCTAAAGCTAGTTTTCACCAGTTTGGTTCTGTAAAGCCTGTGTCACTTCCACCAAATATTCCAAATGTAAGGCAGACCATCTACTAAAGAGTTTTAATATATTTGTATTCAATTCTGTGCATCAAGATAACGTTACTGTATATTTCTTTGATAATGCTAATAGCAGTATGTTCTTTCTTTCTGTTCCACGTTCCATTTGGAAACACAACATGAATCGGCTAGTAACTCAATGATAGAATTCTTTCAACGTTTCGCTAACATTGTAATCACCATTTTCATGATGCAGGGTGGTGGTGTTGGTGGTGAGTTAGCCATTCCGAACCTACTACCACAATCATGTGGGCAGTGTGTGTGCGTGCGTTACGACCAGTCCCATATGAGGTATACCAGGTTAAACTAGAGTTGCGTATACTCAAAGACCCGTCGCTATGTGTGGCTTGGCCGTCGTGGTGGCGATCTCTGAGAGCCGCACGTCAATGGGGATGCGGTCGTCGTACAAGGTGGGTGCCTGGAGGATGATACCCGCCGTTCCCACGAGGACAGCCAGGGTGAAGATCCACAGGAACAACCTGTCCAACACCATGGCCACGTACTTCCAGTCCTCCTTCACCTGAAACATCACGTGGAACATGTGAGAGCACTGCAGTCACTTCCCATACCACACTCCGCAGCTTCGGGAGGCATTCTACTGCCATTAACATGTAGAGTATGGATTCAGTTTCAAACCCTCTGGAAGCGTACTCATAGTGTCCTCAATCTAGTTACCTTGCAGTACCGAACTCTCTAGAGCTTGAAATTCAAGCTATTTTCCAGTATGAAATAATGATAAGATTTCCAAATTTCAATAAATGGAATAATAATACAAATGTAAATAATTTAAAAACACAATCCGGATTCATACAAGAACAAGAAATAACAAGTAATATCCCAAAAAGAGATCTGACCTAAATTGTGTTTTAATGACATCCACATTTTTCCTACGCTAAGATTTGGTCTATCTCTTATGGTTTAACAGTTATGCCAAAGTCATCAAGAGTAGCCAGAAAATTTAAAATACATTTCATTTGTCATAAAAAATATGTGAAACATAACATTATAATCAAGATCGTTCGAGCTATTTTTGAAAAAAAAAATAATAATAATAGCAGAAACAACAACAATAATGATTGTGATAATAATAGTAATAAAAATGATCATTATTGGTTGACCTGTGACACGTAACTGCTGATTAGTCATTCTTGGAGCTAAAGAAATAAACAGATAATGTTGTCGCTCCACCAAACAGTCGAGTAGGGTGTAATATTAGATGTCCTAGTGAGGCAGCCGAATAGGTCTGTTCGTTGTAAAACGAAGACGTTTAAATAAACGTAGAGGTTCCCCAGGCCCTTAGCGACAAACGGAGGGTTAAATGAAACCATTGTATTTTTGTGTCAATTCTGGTCCCCCACAATAAACTAAGCAACTTTTATTAAAACACATTTTTTTTCTAAACTAAATTGTTGAGCTCTTTCATTGAAAACATCTCCCAGGTGAATTTGAGGAGAAAATGAAGTATCGAATGAAAGAACATGGGTATTGTGGTTTCAAAGCCTCGTGAACCCCTAAAATACAGCTTATGTGGTTAACTGTGTTGATTATTTACTATAGCTCTTCAAAATTAAAAAAAATATATACATGGCATTGATATAGAGGTAGATAAGGATATGAAGGCACAATTGCTGATGAATCATATTGCAATTTTCTCAATTATGTATTACCTCCCTCATTGGAAAACGTGTCCTTCATTGTGAGCATAGAAATGCGGTATCAGCAGGATGGTGCACCGCCACATTTTTCAATATACACACGTCAACTTCTAAATGAGGAATTTGGTGATAGATGGATCGAACGTGCTGGACCTATGTATCATCTGGCCTCCTTCCGACTTAACACTCGTGGACTACTTTTTATGGGGATATATAAAAGTGACAGTCATGTTTAAAGAACCTACAAACAAAGAGAATATGAAATTTCGAATACCTGAAGCTTGCCGCACTATTAGCCTATGTATGTTGTTTACAATTAGAGAAAACTTTTCCAAAAGAATTGCGAAATGTTTAGATATTATGGAGGCAACTTTTATCACTTAATATCGTAATTTAAAGTAATCACCTGAGTAACCATTGACTTCTTTATTTAGTACTATTTTCTACTAATTCATCTTTAACATCCTTAACACCTCAACAATAAATGTAAACGTTGGAACGCACGCCCATTGCGATTGACACAAGGAGTTCATCGACGTGGCCTATTCTGCTGTACTCTCGCAGACACCAGCCATTTTTCTGGTTTAAAATTTTATCGGTCTAACTTTTAATAGTAAAGCTATGATTCATTGTTAGCAACAGAGTATTTGGCACAAAACTGGTTTAAAAAGTGTCCCCACTCTATACCAAGGTATAATATTTCGGATGAAAAAGAAAACTTACTCTAGTGGAGTCCTCTTCTCTCTTGGTGTGGTCGGCAATGAATTTGACCCCATCTATAGCCTTGTGCAGCTCGGGGCAGTTGTGCCAGTGATGTAGGTGTCTACATAGAGGACTTCCTGCAACCGGCGGCTCTTCTGGAGGTCCAGGGGCTAGGAAACCTTCGTCTTGACACAGCGGAGGTAGAGGTGGTGTCCCATGGATACGACACCCAGCTCCCAGGCCTGTCGCTTCCAACTCTCTGTGACTCAAGCACACAAACACACGCTAATACAGTATGAGTCACTTTCTCTACGACATAGATTAAGTAAAGCATCATTCTAATCAAAAAATTGATGCGGAGATTTCACAGGATATGCAGGTTTTGAAACTCCCTAAATAGAGGACATAAAATACAAAGTAAAAAATCAAATGTAAAAAAATCTGATGTGTTGCACTCACATGACTTTCTCTACTCTTGTACTAACCATTCTTGCAAACTCTTATTCCTATATCTTCTTTCTTGTTACTTCAGATAAACATTTGTACAAATTATCTTATTGCTTATTTCCTTGTTGGTGCAAGGGGAATGTTGGAATATAGTAGGCTTTGTGCAATAGTCAAATGTTTGAGATTCTGTTGTCTTTGCACACTTAACATATAAAAAATGAACAACGATGATCCATTTCACGAAAGTTCTAAGTTTTCCGAAACTCACACACATAACAAGGAATATCTCCGAAATGGTTCACCCTACAAGAAAATTTATTGAGACATAAATTGTGTATTTTAGCAAGATCTACATTTGTTGTATAGTATGATTTGGTCTATCTCTAACGGTTTACCAGTTATGCAAAAGTCATCCAGAGTAAATACGTCTATAGCGGCTATAGCCAGAAAATTCAAGATATACATTTCATTTGTCATCAAAATATCTCAAGCATATGACATTTTAATCAAAATCGTTAGAGCCATTTTCAAGAAAATAAAAATTTTAGAAAAAGTTTCTATGTAAAGGGTAGTTTAGAGTGGAGCTATTTTCTTCAAAATCTTCGTGTCACATCCTTGAAAGACATTAAACTTAAATACCAACTTTGGATTTTAACCGACTTTTCGTTTTTGCTGTCCACAGACTGACACAGACACACAGACACACACGGACCTTTTTTTAAAAATGCCTTTTTTTGGATTCAGGGGGTCTCAAAACATATATTTCCGGTGAAATCTCGACATGGAATTTTTGGGTGGAATACAATACTCCCCCTACTTACCAGTAGAGAAAGTAAAAACGAGTAAACTCACTGGTGGATCTCTGTAAACAATAAAGAATGTGAACACGGAAATGCGACGAACAAGGTGTGATATCGCAAAGATATGTAATGCAGGTAACTTATGCACAACTGTACGCTTCATTTATCATAAAAATATCTTACACACATGACCTTTTACTGAAAATCATTAGAACCATTTTCGAGAAAATGAGAATTTTCCAAAAAAATTTCCGTGTAAAGGGTAGTTTAGAGTGGAGCAATTTTTTTCAATTGTTTTGTCTCTTAAACTTAAATACAAACTTTGGTTTTCAACCAACTTTTTGTTTTTTGTTATGCTGTCCACAGACTGACAGCCACCCACCCACACAAACATACAAACACACACAACACACACACAACACACACACACACACACACACACACACACACACACACACACACACACACACACACACACACACACACACACACACACACTGGAAGACTTCTCCATAACTAGTAAACCGTAAGAGATAGACAAAGTCTTACTGTACAAAAATGTAGATCTTGCTAAAATACACAATTTATATCTCAATAAATGTTTTCTAGAGTGAACCATCTCGGGGGTATTCCTCGTTATTTCTGTAAGTTTTGGAGAACTACTTCTGTCAAATGGAACATCGCTACTCATTTTTGTTATATGTTAACCGTGCAAAGAGAACGGAATCTCAAAGCTTTAAAATATTTGACTATCGCTCAAAGCCTACTGTATTCCCATATTCCTTTTGCACGTGCAAGAAAACGAGCAAGAGGATAATTTCTGGAAATTTCTATCTCAACTAACACGAAGAAGATAGAAGAATAAGATTTTGTAAGAATGGTTAGTACAAGAGTAGAGAAAGTCACGTGAATGTAACACATCAGATTTTTTGGTACCACAACTTATGTCTCATAATTCTTGAACAAATGTATAATTTCCTTAATTATAGTAAAATGAAAAAAAAATGTAGACTGTAAACGAACAAGTGAAATTAAATAAATGGATAATTCCTTAAGTAAACAGGTATACGTAAATAAATCTACAAAACAATACAAAATATAGAAAGTAATAGCTTTATGCCTACACCTCATGCCAGAAGAAAGAAAACCCAAAAAAGCCTTTCGTTATAAATGGACAGCTACAGGAAAATGCTTAAACCATTAAGGAAGAAGACATAAATAAAGTGGAAAGGTATTATTTAAATATAACATTTGTAATCGTCTTCATTATTTTAACAATAATTTAAACACTATTATTTATTCCATCATCTATCCTCCCCATAACAGCAAAGTTTATGTGTCTTAGCACCGTTTTTAGCTGACAGTGGCTAGTTGGAGATCTGACTGTGAGTTCCTAACTCTAGTGCATTGCAGAAGCCAGTTTGCAGAGTGTAGCTGAAAACCCCTGATGCAGAAACAACTTTTCTGCTTTAGTTGAGCTCTATTCGACTAATGGTGAAAGTTGTCAATCGATATCATAACCGCCATTAGTAGAGTTGTTCTGGTCACAGTTAAAGCAGAGGAGCTGCCAACAAATGGCTGGTTTTACTTTCTCTACTATGTATGTATAAGTAGGAGAAATATTGTATTTCACCCAAAAATTGATGTCAAAGTTTCACTGGAAGTATATGTTTTGAGGCCCCCAAGTCCACAAAAACACATTTCAAGAAGGAGGCTCGCTGTGTATGTATTGTGACTTTGGATGGTTTGTAAAGTAAAGAAGACAGATGTAGTCGAGATAAAGAAACACTTTTATTTCCGTAAACAGTAACTTTGTACACTCGTTGCAACAACAAGAAAGTCTTTTTTGATTCTCCAACAGCACGGCTCCGAACTCGTAACACAAAGAACTCTTCTCCGTCGGCACGACTCCTCGATGCTTCGCATACGTCTCTTCTGTCCGTCGGCACGACTACTCAACGCTTCACATACGTCTGACTGCCTCTTCTCACACTTTACCGCTATTTATATCTCCCAGGCACTATTCTGGAAAGTTCAGTTATTGCGCTGGAGTACAAAGCGGAAGATTCCAGAAACTTCTATCCTTTTCTCTCTTTCGGCAAGCGCCCCAACAATGCGGCCATTCTCTGTCTCTTTCCTTCGGCTCCTTTGCGGTAGTGCCGACAATAATGTGATGGGTGACACTGCGGTTGTCGGCAATTAGATGCGGCGGGCGCGGTGACAGTATGTGTGTGTATGCGCGTGTGTGTGTATTTGACAGTCTGCCTTTGAACTGCATAACTCAAATGCCAATCTTTATTTTCACTGGCTCTTCGTTTCAAGTTTAATATTTTATAAGGATGCGACACGAAGATTTTGAGGAAACTTCTTCCAACATAAACCACTCCCACTCGCTTCAAGCTTACTGTATTCCTATGTTCTTCTTTTACCTTCAAGAAAAACACCACTAAAATAATTTCTGCAAGCGTTTATCTCGACTAACATGAAGAAAACATTGCAGATACGTGTTTTAAGTTCCATTAAGTTCATTATTTCGTCACAAAAGTTTATTACAGATCAATACTTATGTAGCTTAATTATATTTTTTAATAATTACTTATTATCTATTTACATACAGAGTTTCAATTCCTCTTTCTCTCATTCAGGTTATTTCCCGCATCCATGAGTATCCAGGTCTTCCTTTTCTTCTTCTACCAGGTGGAGTCCATTCCAAGATCTTTCTCGTAATCTATCTCCATTCATTCTTATATGTCCGTACCAACTCAGCTGTTTATATCTTACATAGTCTAATATAGAGTTTTTATCAATTTTTTTTTCTTATAATATTATTTCTTATTTTTTCTAATCTTGAACGTAACCTTCTTAGCAGGTCCATTTCCATCGACATAAGTTTTACTGCTAAATGTTTGTTAAATTTTCATGTTTCACTGCAACAAAAAGGCAACAAATTGTGGGTTCCTTTAAATTTAGTTTACACAAAAACCGTTGAATCTATTGAAATACACCAAAGGAAAAAGTTGTCATTTATTCAATTTTCTATGAATATAGCCATAAATCAAGAACCTACAACAATAAGAATTTAGCCACGTGATGCTAAATTTTGTTGATAAAATATTTTTTCTAGAAAACTATAAACTCTTAAACATTTTGGTATTAGACTTTCTTTTTATTCACAACATGAGAAATTCCATCCTGTATATAAAGGCCGGGCGATGGAGTCGCCACATTCCTTTTTTTCATAATTTATTTTACTAAATTATTAAATCTATGAGTTTCCTAATTTTTAAATTTATTTTATTCCTCTGGATGTCGCCTTCAAGACCCTGCGCTGCCGATGCAACATTGGGCACACCCATAAAACATGACCAACGGTTTGTCCAACGTTATGGCAAGGACTAAAACTATGCAACAAAATGACTTCAAATTCGGTAAAGTTCAACTTGACCGCTGTGACAAACTTTGAGAATATTGTGACGCCGGCCACGGCACACAACAAAGAACGGTCGGGGTCAAGTTACTTCACACCAGATACCAGCCGCGGCGCTTATCAAAGGCACTGGAAGTCAAGCTTCCCCATACGAGCACACACGTGACAACCAGAGCGGCTGAAACAAAATAATTCCTTTTCCAGATGATTCGAGGAGTGTCCAGCCGCCTGCTTGTTTGAAGAAGTTCGAGAAAGATCTGGCTACGTCATCGCCGATATAAAAGCTTACGGAGCACGTGAGGCCTCTCAGTTTTGAGTCGGTCAGTGCGTCGAGACAGTTGTGAAAGACACGTCAAATCGAAGTGGAGAAGTTTTAACGAGTGTTGAGTGATTGTGTGCTAGTGTTTGAGAGAGAGAAAACGTGAAGAACGACAGTGAAAGGACGGACTCATGGTTACGAGAAGAAAACGGCTATGAGTTGTAATATCAATACTCTAGACTGTGTCAACGTCAGTAAAAGTAAATTGTGTATTTGTGCAAACATTTTGGAAGACAATAAAGAGAAAGAAGAAATTAGACTGGACTTTTCGTCGTTTTGTCAAATGCGATGGAAACTTTATAAAAACTAAAGAATTTCCAAAACTCAGCAGGCTCTTCCCTTTACCTTACGTATGAATGGCAGTGAATCTCTGTGAGCAGCATGGATTTTTTGGATTGAGGAGTTGGCATCGCTAGTAATGAACATAATAGTTGACGTCACTTGTGAAATAAAAGAAAGTATATTTTAGGAGAGATAGGTTGCGTGGAAACAGCAGCATTTTGTGGAGATATCCCAGTGAGAGATGCATGATATTGATCGCAACTCATCTTCTGCTTCCGCCTTCCTAACAGTATGTAACTTTCTCGGAGTGCTTTATTAGACCTCCTCTCCTAGCAAAAAATAACTTTTTTGCTGATGGTGCACTTCTCTCAGAAACGGAAAAATAATTCCTATAATCTTGTTTTTCCTTTTTGTAGAAAGGGTATGTTTTTTATCTACCAGAGTCGTAAGTCAAGTTTTCGGTGTCTTTTATTAAACGACTATTCCAACTTTATAGCAGTAACATTGCAGTAACAATAATACAATCGAATCAAAATAATAAAACAGTAGGAAAGGTATGAAGAAACCCTGAGAAAGATTCAACAATTTTCTGTTATTTTGAAGTTAAGTTATAGTTAAGCTTTAACGTGTCATGAGTGAAACTCGAGCTCAGTTGACCTCGTCTGAAGTGATATAACCAAGGCTATAATACCATGACCAATAGGAGATAATCTGGCATGGGTGGAATAGTCAACATAAATGCCGCCTACTTCATTACTATCCAACAACGTTCCCACATATTATCAAATCTCAACTTCTTATTCACGCCTGAAACACCATTTTACCCTGTAATTTACTAAATCCTAATAATTTTTGCCCATCTCTAATTTTCAGAATTTTAAATACCTTTGCAAATACATTTGCAACTGTGAACTGAATTCTAGGTACCGAAATCTTGAGTTAAAAGGTTTCTTGTTTACTGATTTTCTGGAACGCCTAATTGCCTTGCCCACACGACCTTAATACTAACTCCTTCTCCTCATAACTTCGCTTGCCAATGACTTCTCACTCCTTGACTTGTACTTCTTACATTATACATTATTTTTAACACGTGGAAATTATTTATTGCAATTATTTATGTATCTTGCTATTATTTCTATGAAGTTATTAATCTTACCAATCAGTAACTTTGGCCATCATCTTGAAAGCAATAAATATTCATTTTCACTACATTCATTCCATAACAATGACTGCAATCACAACGAGTGAGTGAGTGAGTGAGTGAGTGAGTGAGTGAGTGAGTGAGTGAGCGATTGAGTGAGTGAGTGAGTGAGTGAGTGAGTGAGTGAGTGAGTGAGTGGTGTTTAAGGGCTCGTTGACAACGAGGTCATTTGGGCCCAGCAACCACAACAAAAATCAAACAGGAACAACTGGGGGAAAAAACCGTTTGGTGATGTATAGGCCAAGAGGCACCAGCAGTTTTCCCAAGGTTCACTTTCATCCGATATTGTAAATATAGTTTCAGGATTTTCCATAAATTCACGAACGCTTTCTAATTAACCTTTTGAATGTATCCAATTAAAACTAAAGCCAAACTCTGTTGCGTAAAATGTCAGAGGTCAGCCCGGCGAAGCTATGTATAGATTTCAGCAGTTACAAACCCCATTCGATTTTATCTGTTTTTAAGCGTTTATTTAGGAACATCACGAGGTATAGCACTTTGTTCTTTTCTCTCCTTATGTTTTAGAACAAATATTTTTGTAATACACAAAAGATGTACTGCACTCACATGACTTTCTCTACTCTTGTATAAACTATTCTTACAAAAGCTTATTCCTCTATCTATGTACTTCACACATTATCTTAATTCTAATTTTCTTGTAGGTACAAGGAGAATATTGCAGGCTTCATGAGATCGACGAATATTTTATGAGCGCATCACAATGTGAAAGCTTTTACGTGTCATTCTCTCTGCGGAGATGAAAAATCTGATGTTTTGTACTCACCTGAGCTTCTCTACTCTTGTACTAACCATTCTTACAAACTGTTATTTATATATCTTCTTCGTGTTAGTTGAGATAGACATTTGTATAAATTATCTTATTGCTTATTTCCTTGTAGGTACAACGGGAATATGGGAATACAGTAGGCTTTGAGCGATAGTCAATCTTTTAAAGCTTTGAGATCCCGTTCTCTTTAACGCTTAATATATAAAATATCTGATGTGTTGCACTCATATGACTTTCTCTACTCTTGTACTAACCATTCTTACAAACTTACATTTTTTGTATAGTATGATTTGGTCTATCTTTAATGGTTTACCAGTTTTCAAATGTCGTCCAGAGTAAATGCGACTACAGGACTATAACCAGAAAATTCAAAATATACATTTCATTTTGTCATAAAAATATCTCAAACATGTGACATTTTAATCAAAATCGTAAGAGCCATTTTCAAGAAAATCAAAATTTTCTAAATATTTTCCATGTAAAGGGTAGTTTACGGTAGGGCTTATTTTCTTCAAAATCTTCGTGTTACATCCTTGAAAGGCATTAAACTTAAATACCAACTTTGGTTTTTAACTGACTTTTCATTTTTGAGTTGTGCTGTCCACAGACACACAGACAGACACACACGGATCTTTTTTTAAAAATACTTTTTTTGGACTCAGGGGATCTCAAAACATATACTTCCGGTGAAATCTCGAAATTGAATTTTTGGGTGGAATACAATACTTCATCTGCTTACCAGTAACTGCTTTCTAGTTCAAAAAAGTATATTTATTTGTAAATTCAAACAAATTAGGCGTATCTCGGAAATAATTAGGTAGTTTATATGATGCGAACCGCATTAATTTTTTTGGTAGTAAGATTCTGTCCATTTCTTAATGGTTTACCAAGTACACAAAAGTCGCACAGAATAAAGCGAATCTCCGAAGCTACATATAAACAGAAAATTAAACATTTACAGTTCGTTTATCATGAAAATATTTTAAACATGTGGCATTATAATCAACACCGCTATTTCAGAATATGATGTTCGAAGCATTTTCCATGCGAAGGGTAGTTTGCGCTGCTGGGAATATTTTCTTGAGAATATTTGGTTGCACCTTGGAAGGTTCTTAACTAAAATTCCAAGTTTGGTATTTATCGGACTTTTCCTTTTTGATTTTGACATGCCGACACTCATAAACACACACATACAAATACGCATACATACACAATTGGATTTATTTATAAATGTTTCTTTCCTATAGAGTGAGAGCGTGAGTGAGTGCATAAGTACGTGCGTGCGCGAGTGAGTGAGTGAGTGGGCTTTAAGGACCCGTCGACAACTAGGTCACTCAAATTTTTGGGTAGATTTTTGGAAAAAAAAACCCAAATGTGATGAGTTTTAGGCATTCCTAAATCCCAAAGGTGCTGTATGATGACATAAGAATAGTATTTATTTTCTCTAAAATACTCGTAAATGCCAAAGGTGCCGTTTCAATATATTAAGTTCGGGATACCGATCTGCAAAATAAACCCATACCTTGAATTTTCTATACATTTCCTGAAAATGTAATTGATTCTCATTGGATTGTGAATATCTAGAAAAGCACGATACATGTAGATATGCTTTTTGTTAAATATTCTTTTTCATAGCATATCTGATTTTACAAACAAATATTCCTTGTTATATATGTTAGTATATGTCATTTGATGTTTTGAAAATCAGTAATAAAGGCCTTTTTGGTTAATTAATAAAAGATTAAAGCTAAGAAAAGTATTTTACGGTATCCACATTTGTTCCCTGTCTTTCACAGTTTTTCTTCTATTAACCGGTGTAAACACACAAATAATATGAAAAACGGTTTTAGCTTGTAAATATTTATCGTAACAACATTGTATGTATATATATATATATATATATATATATATATATATATACTTACATATATCTGTGTGTGTGTCTGTACGTGTCTGTGCCTGTGTGTCTGTGTGTGTCTGCGTGCATGCGTGCGCGCGCGCGCGCGTGTGTGTGTGTGTGTGTGTGTGTGTGTGTGTGTGTGTGTGTGCGCGCCTAAAACTATATATTCTGGTTATTTCTTACGTGCTACCTCTGCCTGAATGGCGCCCAGGGGTCTTTTAAGACACGGGGTAGCCTTAATATTTTTTCTTATATCTGATTCATCTTTCTTTTAATTTTCTTAAAAATGTCACCATTTTGCTCTTTACCTCCTTCCTTGTTAGCATTTTCATGTGCACATTTTCCCCACGGTTTTTTCATCCAAAGGTTAACTCTTTACAATATATCAAATAATGTACTGTTTTTCCGTCCCTTTTTCGCAGCCTCTTATCTCTTTTAAGAATATTGTACCCATACATAAAAGAAAAATAATAAGCGAGATATTTCGATAACTTAATTTTGCGCCAAACATTACCTCTCCTCCCTGTTTGGTGTATGCAATTAAGATAGTATATCACCTGCTTTCTAAATGAGGCCTTAAGGTTATACACATTATATGCCAAGTTTGATAACAAACTTTTTGGCCAATAATACGCGCGCAAAAGAAAATTTAAAAGATACAGTTTTTGACCTCAAAGGAACCCATTATACAATTATCCCAGTAGCTGTGTTTCATATGTGGAATAAATACGGACCTTGGAGTAAATTCGTCGTGAGAGTCCAGCGTGGGGAACAGCTCGGTGGTATGTGTGGAGTCGACGAGTTCTGAGGCTGAAGACTCGGCCAGCAACGTGGGGTCCCGCAGCTCCAGACCGTTACAGGTTCGGACCATGATTCGCGCTGACGAGCCTGCCAAACTGAAACAAACAGAACTTTACAAGTTTCCTGCGTTCCACTCAATGAATATCAAAATGTAAACCACTTAACCTCCCTCACACCATAGTAATAAACATTTAAACTATGTGAAAGTAAATAATCAGAACTGCCCATATGTATTTAAAGCTCTATCCATTTGTCATACCCTCAAGAATAAGCAGAAACATGGTGTAATTTTGATTTTTTTCCATGAATAACTGACAACCAAATATTTATTATATAATCCATTAGAGTGATGCATAAGTTCATAGTATTTATATTCACTGTCACAACACTACTTGCTAGCACAGATAGCGCTTCAAGAAATCAACACTGTTTGCGGAAACCTCATTTCTTACCGTCTTTAGGATATCCTATTGCGTCATGCTTTCATTTTCTTGCCTGATACTGCCACCGAATGACGCTTTAGTTCTGTATCGAAATACCTATGTTGGTGTTGTCAACTCTTTGGCTAATTACAAATACGCATAGCCACCTCTCTCAACTGGAAAGGAGGGGAGGTAACGTGTCTCCTTTCAAACTGGCGGATACCAATATCAGAAGACACTCCCTACACTCCATCAGAAACTCGCTATCTATTACTATTTTTGCTCTGTATACTCTCTTTGCCGTTTGTCATCTGTCTTTCGTAATTTCAGATGTTATGCTTATAATTACGTCATGAATGTTGTAAACTTGAAAAGTTTTGCAACTTATTATCTAAAGAAGAAAAGAGTGTCAGCTGAAAAAGAAATATGAATAAAGCATGTGTTATTTACGATTTAAAGAAGATACAGTATCTATTAAAAGGGAAAAACTGAAGAAAAATTGTGCGATTTGTGATCTAGAAAATGGTGTCAAAAGAAAAACAAATTTGAAGAAAGCATAACCTATAAAGAAGATGCAGTATAAATTGGAAAGAAAATTTAAAGAAAGCTTGAAAGATTTGTGTTCTAAAGAAAATGGATCTTCAAGTGAAAAGCAAACTTGAAGAAACCTTGCGTCATTATCAAGAAGATGGAGTGCCAAGTGAAAAGCAAATTTGAAGAAATGCTGGAACAAAGGCAGCGGAAATGACTCGAAGCATTTGTGTCGTCTATGGGGAGAATGGCGTTGGATAAAGCACGACAATAAAAGTGGCTCAGCTGTTTCAAAGAGGACCATATTGACGTGAACAATTCGCCCTTTCGGGAAGCTCATCAGGCTCCATGCACGATTTTCCACATCACTCAACTCGAGAAATTAACAGATGTGCTTCATTGTGACCAATCAACCACCGTGTGGAATTCGCATTTGGTAGCAAGATTCAAAATGCATTCAATTCATATTAAGTGATTTATGACTGCAATTTGAGAATTTAAACACACAACTGCAGTTGTTAGTTTCGTTAACAAAGCTTCAGTTATCTCTCTATATGTTAATGTTTTCTAAAAAAATCATTTTTGAAAGACCTGCGCAGTACATTATAAAGCTGAATTGATTTGCTTTTCCTTCACACGTTTCTCTCCTTGGTTCCACTGTTACCATCCAATATACCTGTTAAACTAATTTTATTGCATTCATAGAGCGTGAATAGAAGATTTCAATTTTTTAATGTTCCATTTATATGCCCCCTTTAGTATCTAAGGTCACATCGGCGACTTTTAACCTTTTAAACAACTGCATAAGAGCAATGATATTCACTCGCTTTACAGTGGTTTTAATGTTTGGGACTCTATTACTTTGTATTATTACAGTAAATTCACATCCATTTTCACACTCCCATTCATACTTTCAGGTTGGATAATAATCCTAACTAAAGAAAAGTTCCCACCCTCCTGCTTTTAAGCACACTTAAAAACCATCGGTCTGGGCCGGATTTGAACCCGCGACCTTGGCCTAATGATCCCAAGGTCACGGGTTCAAATCCGGCCCAGACCGATGGTTTTTAAGTGTGCTTAAAAACGACAGCTCCATGTCAGTAGATTTACTGGCATGTTAAAGAACTCCTGCGGGACAAAATTCCGGCACACCGGCGACGCTGATGTGATCCTGGCAATTGACAGCGTCGTTAAAGAACAAAATAATTTTTTTTCCTCCTGCTGGGTATCGAACCAGGTACCTCTGGATTTGAAGGTTAGCACGCTAACCATCAGACCACAGAGGCAGTTGGATTTGAATTTTGTAAAAGCTTAGAATAATTCATCTATGCCGAAAAAGCGGTGACACATTAGGAATTTAGAGACACTTTAAAACTGTTTAAAGCTATTCATTTTGAAGTTGTTACATCAAAATTGTACCTTTGTACAAATACAACTGCAATGAAACGCAGGGATGTTTCTGGTTTTTATAATTATTTTCTCTGTTTAATGTTAGCAGAACCTCGTTATTTTCTGTTCCACATCATCCCTGTGGAAGCACACGTGACCCTTACAATCCTAAACAACAGGGTGACAAGTACAAGTAGGAGAGCTTTTCTGAACAATTACATGACTATTACCTAATTAAGATCCGCTGAGGAAGGGCAAGCTCCATCGTCCAACATAACCTCACAACTATTCCAAGTTCTAAGTGAACATTTATTGGTAAATAGAACTCCTAGATCATATTCTGGTGGACGAAATCTTTTTGTTCGTGCTGGAAATAGAAATGACAGAAAGTTTATCAAATATGGCAGAAACAAAATTTAATGGCGGTTGATAGCTAACCACTTCATGATCATATTGTTCTCTTTCCTGGCTGCGTCGTCGCCGAGTGGTTAGACCATTCTCCTCTAGTTATAATAAAACACATCTGGGAGGTTGCCACAGTAGCTTAATGGTTAGAGCACCCGCCTGGTGAACGGTTGGTCTATGGTTCAAATCCCAGCTGTGGCATTCAAGTTTTCAGTTCCAGTTCTACCTCTCAACCATTGCCCACACACGTTGCTTGTGTGTTTACAAGCAAAGTTTGTTGGTATAGATAAACAATAAGCAAGTGAAAAGTTTTATCTTAAAATCTCTAAAATCCCTAAGATTAAAACAGTTACAACATTTCTGTTATAGGAATTAAATAAACTGCAAGTTAAATTGAAGTCTCTGTTTTTCATGTTGGCAGACCTCACAGAATTTCCTGTTCTTCTTATGTAGGTGTGTGTACTAGTTGTTAAAAGACCCCATAGCTATTGATGACGCCAATCTTTCCTATTGATTTATTAAATAAATATATTTCACTGTTTGTACGTAGGAAAAACTGGTATTATTTAACAGTTACAAAACTGAAAGCAAAGTGAGTAGTGAGTAGGCACTAGATACCCTAGTACAAGGCAACAGAGACACATACCTGCGTTTGTCGATCTGGTACTGCGGACGTCGCATGACCAATAGTCGGGGCAGGATATGGATGAAGACGCGCCGTACCCAGGGAGCCATGGTATGCGTCTGTGGCGACCGGAAATGTACATTGAGCACCACCACAGTCACGCAGATGCTGCACATCAAACAATATCAGCCATCTCACTAACACTTGCAGTAAAGTATCGTCATGCAACTCGGAGTTTACTACCAAAAAGTATCTCTAGAATATCATAAGGAAAGAGCTTCCTAAAACATCTCACTAGATCAATACAAGTTCAAATCCTATATGCAGAGACAGTTTTATAATTGACTGTAGAGATTTAGTTAGACAAACGGTGCCACAGGTACCTTAAAAGAAGTAATTCGAATAGGCACTAGGCCTATTAAAGGCCAGACGAAAACGAATTGAACATTCAGCTGAACGCCTTGAGTTAATCCCGGCGACTGCAACCAAATGCATCTATAGTAATGGATGGGGAGGGCCCACGTAAAATAACCACTGAGATGGTACTCGTAGATGATGACGAGGTTACGTTAGACCACGGTATGTTGAGTACTACGGTAGGTGTCACTGGCTATAATATATGCGCAGTAGACTTGCGTGCTAGTGACGTCAGCTCATGTAGCGCTTGCTCTGATTGAAATGATAGGACTAGTGATAGCATAGCTCGTTTTAGAACACTGAAATATTTAAATAAAAGCTTTGACGTGAGTCACCTACGTTCAGACAGCAGTATAACTCTTGGAATAGAAATCTAATCAAATCAGAGGTCGATAGATTTCATGATCATCCCTTACCAAGTCCCGTGAACCAGAGAATAAAATCCTAGCTTCTTGGAGGCAATTGTTCCGAGGTATTCCGAGAATTATGCACCGGATATTAGCGTTTCATTAAGTGCAACGATGATCAGGGAAATTGAAAGTGACGATAAAGAGGTAGAAGAAGAAAGGAACTTAGACAAGAAACAATCAGGAATGTGGGGATTATAGTTCTTTTCTTGTGTTAACCATCTTATTCAACAACTAGATCATATACAAGAAACAAACAGTAACTTAGGCACAACTTCCCAAAATGCGCCACTTTTAGAAATGTTGGCATATAGGATAATAAAATGAAAATCAACGAAATTGCTTCATTGTATGGGACATTTACAAGCTACTTTCCTGCAGATAAATCGCGGCTTTCAAGTCTTGTATTACTTAATATGTATATTTAATATTTTAAACAATTGCTTCTTTACCTTCAATAATTTAAATCTAATGCTTTGAGCCGAGCAAGCGGTTTATTTGATACGGAAAATCTGCATCTGTAACTTCAGGCAGCTCGCATGACGTCACAGAGAGCGTGTGCTACAGACAAACCTGTGTGTAATAACTGCCGTATTACTCAACATACCGCGCTTTAGGCTACAGTCGCATGGGTTTTCATTCTTAAAACAACAAATAAAAGAAACTATAATAATAGTGAAATAAATTGATACATTTATGGTATAGATAGTAAGCAATACCTCCATTGTGTTGTTAAATCCAACTATTACAATATTCTAAAAAATTGGCTGAACTTCTTTTTTGTCAAATAGCAACAATGCAGTAAGGGTTATAATTTAACGACGCTGCTATTTGCAGACAACCAAGTTACATTGAGTGCACGAGAGAATTTTATTCACTGCATTACTTTCTAGACGAGGTAAACAAGATTACCTCTTATATAAGTTAAATATAACTAGCTTTAAAACAAAAGGTTTAATCTTTACTGTCCCCTAGATCAAAGATAACAATAGCGATAATCGACACAAAAGTGTGACTATACATGTGGACAATCAAACGAATAGCATAAACAAAACCAGAAAAGACACGTACTAAAGTTTTATAAAATGTTAGCTGTACCATCTATTTTGTATGGATATAAATGTTAGAGATCAGAAGAAAAGAAGTGAAACAGACAGAAGGTGCAGATATGCTATTTTTAAGAGCGATGGCGGGCGATAAAAAATAAACACAAAAGTGTAAGCAGTAGAAAAGAAGCGAACATGTAAAATTGTAATGAAAAAATAAAAGCGTATAGAATAAGCTACTTCCAGAATCCAAAAACAGCTAATTTAGTATAAACCTACAGGGGAAAATACCTCGAGAATGGTAAACGAAGAGATTTCCAAAGACCAATAATTCACAAGTTGAGACCGGAACAGGCCAACTGGTATCAACCATGAAACTGATGATAGTTTTATCCCCTATGTTACAATAATAGAAGTAAAACAAATACTGCGACGTGATTATATTTTATCTTTGAAGATTGAAGAGTAATTTACATTTGCAGCTCTTCTAGGCTGAAAAAAGGAAAGGAATAATGTATATTATTATATAGGTACACATGCTTTAGTGTTCCTTACTAAACTACTTACGTAGAACGTCTTTTATTTGCACCTCAATTTTTAGGCAATTGTGAGAAACAGTTTTGACCTTTACAATGAGTTCAGAAACGCCTTTAACCTTTCCACAAATTGAACAACTGTTGAATTACTTTCTAGGATATACTAGAGACAGAGTGAGAAATCGCTAACATAGGGAAGGTAGTTATTTAAGAGATTGTAGCTGGAGTGCGCGTTTAATACACTTTACTGTTTTACACCTTAGTGTAACAGTATATTTAGAGGCTATTCACAATATTGAAATTAAGCATTATCATTAAGACGTAAAACTTCTTTTGTTATTCGCTTTGAAAGACAAGAACGTTAAGCACTATAAACCACTATAAACCAGTGTGGAACAACTGAGTACTGCAAAGCACTATAACCGACAAAAGAGGTTATATATGTGTATCAAATTCAACTACTCGGTTAAAGAACATCAAACTCTTAACAAAAGATATCTGAGTGATTCCAAGACACAGGCAGAAAGACAGTGAGTTAACACACAATAATGGATGGATAAATTTATTTATTGCATTATTACACGGCGGCGGCCTGTCCGAGCGGTTAGACCGTTCGCCTACCACATCGGTGGCTCGGGTTCGATCCCAGGGATCTTCATGTGGTATTCGTAGTGGACAAAGCGGCGTCTGGGCGGATTTTCTTCGGGTTCTCCGGTTTCCTTCGCCACTTATTCCACCAATTGCTCCATCATCACATTTCCAATCATCGATTTCGCCTGCATTTCATATTATCCTCTTTCTCACTCTCATACCGAGTGCTTGGTTGACCACCTGCTTCCAGGTCTTCACTGTGTCCAGTCCAGAGGTTCCTCTGCTCCCCGACAGTCTTGTAATTCCTACATAAGGGAAGGGCAATCAGGTAAAGAAGAAGTATTATTTACACAAATCCACATCTTTCTTACAAAGTTTTTCTTTTATATCTTGCCTTGGTACAATGTCTTTCCTCAAGTCCGCTCACTTCTCCCATTGCTGAAAATCTTATGTAGCATCGCAGAAAGATCACGTGATGAGATGTATGGAGAATTGCTCTCTTATTATCTAGTTTCTTAAATATGAGAGACCGAACCCTGCCAACTTCTGGTTACTCATAAATTTATGGCTAAGTTTACGGCAACATTAGTCATTGTGAACGCGTATATTAAAATGGCCTGAAGCAAACTTCTATGTTCATGTTAGGTTATGTTTAATTTAGCTGAATGACCTTTTACTGTCTACAATAGTCACTAGTATTTCTGTAACTTACCTGAAAGTGTCGAGTATCATAGTGAACAGCACGAACTTCCCTAGTAGCGGAACCACTAGAGATGTGGGCGGGATGATCTCTGCTAGCAGCAAGAAGAACACCGTGAGGGACAGCAAGATCGAGATGGACAAACTTACCTGTCAACGACACCAAACACTTCTATACTATACTCTTATACGAGCACACTAACTGTTACATTGTTTAAAACATCACTAGAATGCTGAAAAATACAAATAAAGATAATATTATCAGGGTAACAAAGGGGCAATTTCAAAGTTGAGAGGAAATTAACCGAATAAACAAGAAGATGTGGAGTATTAAATATATGGGAATATAGAGAAACGGGTATTACGTATGTGGGTAGATTTGAATGGAAGAATGCCAAACAGAAATGACCAGCACGTATTTGGAAAGATAACTCACAAAAGTGGGTATCAAATAGTGAAGATGTGTTAGTGACAAGGAAGAACGAGTGATTAAGTTAACCGTATTATCTCTAGATCTTCAAGTGACGTATTGGAACAAAAAGTAAGCCTATCAGTTCAGGTGACGTCAGACGAGAGCCGTAAACTCTCGGTAACAATTACATGACCTTTCATTCTTACATTGCTGCATCCCACATGCCTCAATCTATTTTTGCTCCCACCTCCCCCTCACCACAGAGGCGAGCAATTCCCTATTATTCTTTAGAATTGGGTAGGTAATGTTTTGCGACTATGCTTTCAAGCGTTGTTCTTTTGTTTCTCTTGTACGCTGGAGGACCTCAAAATGTCTATTTCCAGAAAAAGTTTAATTTGTTTATTTTTTGTTATTTAGTTGTTATTCTTTTGTTTTAAATACTTCCAAATGTAATATAGGGAAATAAATAGCCTATTGATTTTACTTACCCGTTATCAGCTCCAACTGATTTATACAAAAAAAAATTGCTTATTTCAATTGTACTTGAACTATTTACACAAAATAGATTATTTTACCGTATATAGCTAGTCAATATTAAAAGGTTTATGTACATTGCAGAATTAAAGCTGACTAAATTCTTCGTTTCTGTAATTAGGAACCACATTACGAAATTTCCGTATTAAATTCACTTCAAGGTTATAAAATCTGATCAGAGTTATTCCAATAACGCAGGAGATTACACACCTAGTAGTGTTGTCGGCATTGTATTGTTGTGGCATCATTTCAGGGTTGTTTCATCAGTAAAAACGATGAGCGCATGTTGAAAGAGATTGTAAAAGCAGTGGTTATGAAACAAAGATAAAGGAAAGTCAGAGCACAATGCAAAGCATCTGTAATGGATATTGTGCAAGGTATCAAGGAACAAAACACGGAGAAAATGTGGGTTAAAACCACATCGCTTTAGGCAGAAAAAAATCTTAAGAAATAAGAATGAATAAAGAAATACAATCGTCACTGATCTTAACAGAGTACTAAAGTTTTACTGAGAGTAAGTTATTTACCATTATACAACACTTACAAAACCTATTGTGACACTAGCATTTGGGAGGTCCTGGGTTCAAGTAAATTCAGATTATATTTATTGTCGCGCCGGCCGTGGCGCAGAACAAAGGACGGTCGGGACCACGCTGCCTCACACCATAGGCGGTACATGCATCAAAGACGCTCAAATTCAGGCTGCCTCGCGTGACTGCTTGTGAACACGATGAGCGCGGCACGTCAAAGGAGTTTTCGAGATTATTCGAGAAGTGTCCGGAGGCCGGCGCATTTGTAGAGATTCCAGAAAGGTGAAGTTCAAGAAAGGTCTACGTTGTGTCATCCTCGCTATATAAGGAGGTAATACATCGAAAGAATAGGTTACAGACATGAGTCATTGGAGAGCAGTCAGCCAGTTTTTGGTTTGTTTGTGTGTGTGTGTGTGTGTGCGTGTGTGGGTGGGCGGGTGTGTGTTGAATAAGCATATAAAGAGGCTGACTCACCTTCTCTCCACTGTCTGAAGGCAGGTAAAAGACGAGCACGGTGAGGAAAGAGATGCCCATGCAGGGAATGATGAGATTAACGGTGTAAAAGAGCGTCTTCCGTCGCATGGTGATGTTGAAGGTGATGTCGAGATAAGGCTCATCGCAGCAGGTGTAATACTTCTCGTTCCGCACCGCAGGTACCTCCAGGATATCCCATTCCACAGAGGTGTAGAACTCCGAGAGATCCACGCCGATCTCCACTATATTTGAGTCCTTCACCTCGTCGATGTGGCGGAGATCCACCTGCAAATGAGAATGCATTGAGAATATGTACAATTCGTGACGAAGAGAAGCTGTGTCTTGGAGAAACGTAGTACAATGAAAACATCTGGTGCAACGATGGGTACGTTGGGCACTACCGGGAGGTGGAGAACGACGGATGTATACACAGAAATCCTTGTTCCAACCCTCGTACTAGGTGACAGACCTATGAGTCGTATCGTAAAGAATGTGAAACTGTCGAGTTGTTTATGCGAGCTTGTGGCACATACACGGTGAGACAGTATATGTACACTGTGTTCAAATGCAGTCATATCTTCAGAACAGCAAAGTCTCATATATTGGCAGGCGTGAGAGATCGCTCATTTGTGTTGCATTACTGACTGTAAAGCACGTTACTGTTCTAGTGAAATAAGGTAATAAGCGATCGGATTGCTCTGACAACCAAGGAGAATACGCCTGGACGCTTTGCCAATAATACAGTCGTCCCCATGCACCCCGCGCATGCTCTATAGACCATAAACAATCGCCCTACGCTCAGTCGCTCTTCAGAAGTTGACGACAGTAACATGGGCGCCATTTTTCTTGCATAGTTCATACTTCTGTCGCTAGAGCTGCATATGAAAAACAAATATCATCTGGAGTGAAAACTTCAAACCGTATCTTGGTGAAATTTTAACATCCCAATTGAAATACCAAACAGAAAAAATGTGGTTACTCTCCGATGTGGATCGGATATACCGTAAAACAGCTGAAACTCACAAATAGGTTAGGTTACCAGAATTGAATGTAGGAAATTCATCCTTCCATTGTGACGTCATGAACTATCTTCGAAGAGGAAGTATAACCTCAAACTCCCTTTGAGAAGTGCTGACGACTTGATTAAATAAAGACATTTCTTTCACTTGAGCCTAGATAGCAACTAAGCAGATCGCTCTGCCTATTTGATTAAAGTTTATATGTAATGCAAAGAAATAGTATCTGAAACTCCCTTTGAGAAGTAGCGACGTCTTGATTAAATAAAGAAATTTCTTCCAAATGAGAACACACGTAAGTACGTGAAAAGCAAAACATGTTTTTATGCTCCGTCACCCTCAATTTCCAACCCTCTTTTACGCAAGGGACTGGATACAGAACTACAAACAAAAGTTGGTTCTCTTATTCCCTCTCTGCCCATTCTTCTTTAGCATCCGTTCTGACTACTTTCTCCAGAGAGGGAAAGGCAAACATGATTCCAGGCACACAATAGCAATGGCAGTCACTCCCTGGTGGTAAAACAAACTCCTTCCACTGTATAAATTAGATATACGTACATCTCGAGAAAGTCACTTCTGTGACCATCCATTTGGAATTTGATATCCATCAAAAGGAACCAAGAGGGCTCGAAGTAGCTACTTCTTTTTTAACGCAAGAGTAACTGCTACATACAGGACTACACATCTTACAGCCACCATCTGCCGTAGATATACCACTAACATAACAACAGATACACAGTGAATAAACTAAAGCAAGAAAGCATTTCAGTGATATTTATGGACATTTTTATTTTTATAATGGATGTCTTGTGGTAAAAATGGTCTAACATTTTTAAAACTGCGCAAAATTGAATTTTGTGTACACAAAAACAGGTATTTGTCGACACTGTGGCATACTTCATTAGAGTTGAGGTTAAAGCACTCAACTCAACTTATGTTCATGCAAGTTCCAGAATTGTATTTCTTACGTTTAATTTATTCTATTGTAGCTGCTTATAAAAGAAAATATAACAGTAATGCTCTTTTCCGTATTTTTGATTCCGCTTCCTCAATTAAACTAATTATATCCTCACTAGAATATGCACCAAATCCTTTATCTCCAATTCTTGAATGACTCGCAAACTTTTTTTACTGCGTATGGATACATCAGATGTTCAAAAGCATAAGAAAATGTCTAAGTTAGCGGCACCGCAAGGAGGAGGTGATATAACCAAAGTGATAATACCACAAGATGTGATAATCCAGCACGATTGGAATAGTTAACAAAAACACCCATACACATTAAATTTAGAATTAATACCTTAGTGCTTCTTTTAAAATAAAAATTGCCCTTGAACACTTATGGGCCTATTTAGCCTATTTCAGACCCTCCATCAAAATCAGGTAAGTCAAAATGTGATGCCTCTACATGAGGAATATTACCTTCACCACCTACACTACTGTAATATTCATGAAAACTGAAAGCACATATTTGAACAGTTAAAGTACACTTTTGAGTTTTGAAGGAGCTATGTTAAGGTTGACAATCCTACTTTGTTCTGTTTTAGACCATTTATGCGCTTCAGAAGATGATTTTAAAAACGCAGGAAATAAGTCATCGTAGTTACTTCCAATCAAGCTTTTTGTTGTAAGATTACATATAAAGTGATATTATTTGTCTTAAAGAAGAGATGGCAGCACCAATCAGAATATTCTTGCTTTTGAGGGTTAAACCTTTTTTACGTACATGCCTTCAATCTTACTAAGGATATGCTTCATATGCATATATGGTATCATATGCTTCATAGAAGCATTACAAACAAAAAAGGAAATGTTAGAATGCACTCCCATTACGATTAATATAAAGAGTGCATTGAAGTGCCTTATTCTGCCGTATTCTCGCTAAGACACCAACCACTTCTTTCAAAGATGGCATTCATTCTCGCGTCGTCGTTCGACCAGAGCGGACGTGATTTGCTTCTCACTGGTGGAAAAGACGGTATCCAGAAAGCTGACTCGCCGGAGCAGGAGATCCCGTGCCGACTTGGTGGAGTGTTGTGGTGTGCGTCGGTGGATTGCACGCTTCAATCTACGGACTAATACATTATATTAGTCACAGCACAATTTGGTGGAGTTCCTAAAGGGGCTTGGCAAGCAAGCTTTGGAACTCACCACAGGCTAGCTTCCCGGAGTGGCATAGAAAGCTACTTAGGTATTTCCCTTTTCTTACTACTCTTTTGCTTTATTCTTTCTTTCCTTGACAGACTTTCAGACTGACGACTTACGTGACAGCGGGCTCACAAGATCCTAGCCAAGGGTTGACGGCTTTGTGCCTGAAACCTCGAGCCGAAATGGCTCGCAAAGGCGCCGCCTTAGAGGAGGTGCGGTCCTCTGTGAGCAGCCGGAGGGCAACCGCGCTTACTGCCGATGATGGACAATTACCTTCGACATCATCTTCATACAGATCCTTATCACCCGAAGCAGTGGAGCCAAATAGGAAGCGCTCCAAGACCGATACGCAAAAGCGTAAGTGCTCTACTCCACGCCACATACCCATGGCAGAACTAGAGAGCCTGGGTTCAGACAATCCCTTACCTGAATCTGACTCCGAGTCCGATATGGAGCTGGGGGAGTTTACGGTTGTGGAAAACCGTAAACGGGGAAAACAGACGCCATCACCAAATATGATGCAACATGCACAGGATGTTGCATCATCCAATATGATGCAACATCCTCAGAATGTTGCATCATCCCAAGCCAAGAAGGGGCCAAGAATTCCGCCAATCATTGCGGACGTATTCCCTAACCATGTTAGGGTAATGCGTACACTGGCCAAACACCTCAAGTATACTTTTGAGGCAAAAAGGAAGCCTAAGAGCGTCCATATCCTTACCCACAGTTTGGGTGATTTAGAAACCGCTAAGTTGGTGTTACGAGAAATGAACATAACGTTCTAGTCGTACTCACCACAACGTCCACACATTGAGCGCCGAGTCATCAGAGGCTTAGACTCAGAGTGCACCCCTGATGAAATCAAAACTGCACTTAAAGAAGAACATGGCATAACTGTCAATTCAGTGGCACAGTTGAAGAGAACCGTTAATACCGAGGGGGGTATTAACAAAGTTCCTATGCCACTATTCTTGGTAGTACTTGACAAAGTACTTAACCAAGAAGTACAACCAATTGACACAGTAAGGAAACTAATTTTCACTGTAGTCAAAGTGGAAAGGTATTATGGCAGAGAGGGACCTGTGCAATGTTACCGATGCATGGGGTACAATCACTCCAGCATGATGTGTGAGCGAAAGCTTACATGTCTGCGGTGTGCAGGGAACCACTTGCTAGAGAACTGCCCTAAACCTAGGGAAGAGTGCAAGTGCGCCAACTGTGATGGTACACACGTAAGTGTGTACAAAGGATGCTCCACAAGGAAAAAGATCATAGAGAGCCGCCGCAAGAACCGCCCAGATGATCAAGTGGTTCGCCCAGGTGTTTCCTTTTCCAATGCCTTAAATAAGGCAGAGTCCACTCTGCGTCGAGTGGAACAAGAGGCTGCTACACCAAAGAGCGATTCCCCATCAAATTCTGTGCCACCACCTCCAGGTCCTATAGAAAAGGCAATAGTGCCTAAACCCCCTGCACCAAAACCACGCAGGAAGAGGAGGAACAGAAAACCTAGGCAGAGCAAATCTTCTGCCCCCAATGTAACTTCGGAGCCACAAGCTCCTGTAATAACTACAGACGCACCTGTAGAGGCAGAGCCTATATCCAAGGTTAGGGATATTCCCCCTACCCCTATCCCACCAATGCCTAACAGGGCAACATCCTCCTCCACACTAGCGACTATTTCGCAAAGTGACCTGGAGGAATTTAGCTCTTTATCCTCATGGTTTGGGGATTTAATAAACAAGGCGTTACCTGCTCTGAGAAACTGTAAGATACAGTTGAACAACCCCAACCTGACCCCCATGCAGAAGCATTCCATCTTGCTTCAGACACTGGAACAGCTCTACCCCAACTCCGCTCAATAATGGCTGGAAGACATGTCCGGAGACCATTTAGAGCTGCGATTTGGAACGCAAACGGACTACGGAGTCATTACCCTAATATTTCTAATTTTGTACAGTATTTCGGAATCGACATTCTGATGGTCTGTGAAACTCATTTGGATGCTGCCACCAACTTCTCCCTCCCTAATTATGTCACCCATCGGTCTGATAGGGTTGGCCGACAAGGGGGAGGTACAGCCATCTTTGTTAAGAACCATATTACCCATAAGCCTTTCCCTCTTCCACCACTTCAGCATGTAGAAGCCTGTGCTATTAGGCTATCTTTAGGTGGTCTAGATACATTGCTGATAGTGGCATATGACCCCCCTGATCACCGCTTCTATGAAGCAGATTACACGGCTTTATTAAACCTCCACCCTGTGGTCTGCATTGCAGGTGACCTAAATGCAAAACATGCCAACTGGCATAGTCGTGCCACCAATGCGAAGGGGCGAGGACTATTCCGCCTTATAAGCGGTAACCCAAGCCTCATAGCTCATGGACCGAGAGAGCCCACTTTTCATCCTGCCCGAGGGAGACCGGACGTGCTGGATATTATGGTCACTAAAAACTTTAGATTCCATATAGACCTGACGACAGTCAATGAACTGGATTCTGACCACGATCCTGTGTTAATCGACACCAATGTTAATATGTCAGCATTGGTTACTCCTGATTGGTCGTATGAGGTAGACTGGGATGCAGCCGTCCTTGAACTGAACCAATCAGTGGATCCCAGACCGCATATAAATTCTATCGAGTCGTTAGAATTAGCGGCAAATGCATTCTCCCGACAAATATCAAATGTGATACGAGGGCATACTTACCGCATTCCTTGCAATACTCCTAACCCCACAACCATCCCAAACGAACTCCGACTGTTGCTGAGAGCTAAGTCAACAGTTCGGAAGCTTTGGCAGCGTTTCCGCCATCCCAGATTGCAGGCAATTTACCTGCGATTTAAGACCCTGGCTAGACGCCTCTTACGTGCACATCGCAAAGAGGCCTGGGAAAACACCATGAGGAACGTAAACCTCTCTGAAAAGAAGCCCTGGCGGATAATTAAATCCCTGAGAAGGGACAAAACGCTATATCAGCATCCTATACATGGCACTCGCGGGAGATTATCTTTCGAACCGCAAGAGAAAGCCACTGACTTCGCGGACTATTTAGAGTCCCAATTTGAGCCCCGAGAGGACATAGAAGACGAGGACTTTTCAGAACTAGTTGAGGCAACGGTGGATTACCTCTATGAGGATCCTCCACCACCTCACGAGGCGACTCGCATACCAATTGTCACACCAAGGCAAGTTTCCTCGCAAATTAGGTGTCTCAAACCCAACAAATCCCCTGGATATGATGGTGTTACGACACATATGTTACAACACCTGCCTCGCAAAGCCATTATCCACTTGACGAGAATTTACAATGCTTGCCTGTATCTCCGACACTTCCCTACTGCTTGGAAGGAAGCGAGGATGATTTGCATATTGAAACCAGGCAAGGATCCCAAGTTTCCATCAAGTTACCGTTCTATAAGTCTACTCCCAATAATTTCAAAAATTTTTGAAAAACTTCTACTGTCCCGTCTAACTCCTCTATTTGAGGAAAGGAGGCTCATTCCGGATCATCAATTCGGATTCCGTCAAGGCCATTCCACTACCTTACAGCTCCTGCGTCTTGTTGAGAAGGCTGCCCTGGGTTTCCAGGAAAACTTCAAAACTGTCGCAGTACTTCTGGACGTGGATAAGGCCTTTGCAACAACATGGCACCAGGGCCTACTGTACAAACTTAGAGATGCAAATCTCCCCTCCCCCTACCTGACCCTCATAGCCAGTTTCCTTCGTGACCGCACTTTCAGGGTGCGAGTGGAGGGCAGGTTATCAACTATCAGACCAATAGCGGCCGGAGTACCGGAAGGTAGTGTTCTATCGCCACTGCTCTTTGCCGCATACATGTCTGACTTCCCCGTTGAACCCAGCACTGTTACGTGCCAATATGCCGATGACGTCCTCATACTGGCCCGTAACAAAAATCTACGTTACTGCCTTCCCCCATTGCAAAGACACCTAGATGCCATTGAGAGTTGGAGTGAAAAATGGAGAATGGGAATCAGTCCACAGAAAAGCTCTGCTTTTGTGTTAGGCAAAATTCATTCCTGGAGACCAGAAAGGGACCTGACACTTGGTCAGAGGAGAATCCCTTGGGTCAACACAGCCAAGTACCTTGGTGTACAACTAGACCGAGGACTTACCTTCACCAAACATGTCACAGCTAAAGCTGCCCAAGGTCACGGAGCTCTGGGAAAGCTCTATCCCATCTTTAGGTCAACTATGCCTACACGACTTAAACTACGCATTTATCGTGCGATCATCCCTCCCCTGATCCTGTATGGATGCGAGGCATGGGGATTCGTGGCTCAAACCACCATCCGCAGACTGCAAGTCGTGCAGAACAGGGCCCTTAGGATGATCTACGATACTGACCGTAGATTTTCTTCCCATATTCTCCACACTCATTCTGGCATTCCATATATTGTGGATGTTGTGCGAGATAGAGCCCGCTCTATGTATGCGAAACTTACACCACACCCTAACCAGCTGGTGAATACCCTGGGACAATATGATCCCCATCTTCCCAGGAGGCGCAAAAGCTATCGTTTACCCAAGGATGTCTTGGGCTAATTAGCTTCACTGCTTCCTAATTTCACCAAACATTCCAATGCATTCGGTTTCTCGCTAAATTGACACTGCTTGACTTGCTGGTTAGACAAGCTGACCTTTGCTAAGTGAGCAGAGGGGCATGGGTGCCCCAGGATGGGTTAGACATTCTAACTGGCACTCATATCCCTAGTCTATAGCAAGAGAGAGTAACCAATCATCACCATTGGCTGACACTGACAAAAATAGCTTGTGAAATGACTACATCTTTCATACCTCACGGGTAAATCCATACTAAATGGATAGGTACCGTGGGCATATATCCCGCTCGGGTAAACCCGAGCGACCTGATTTGGCTCTTGGCTCTTGGCTCTCTCAAAGATGGCGGGGGAGTCCAGCCACAGCCGCCGCAGAGACAACATGGCAGGAAGAAAGAAGAAGCGAGCCGCCGCAGTAGTCCAAGGAGCCTCCGAACAACCTTCTGGGGAGACTGAAAACGCCAGCGCCGTCCCTGCTTCACAGACAGCCTCCACGCCAACTCCATCTCCATCTACGCCGCCTGACCAAGGTATCTCAGCCTGCGACACCACGCCGACATCAACCACCCACCGCACACAGTCGACACAGCCAGAGGTTGAATATCGAACGTCCAGAGAGAGTCATCCTAACCTCACGAGGGTGCAGAGCTACAGCGCAGTTGTGCGCGGAGTACATCGGCAGCTTCCGGACTCTCTCCTCCTCAGCGCAGCCCGACGTCGCTGGCCTTCTCTCATGAAAGCGACGCGCATCATCACAGCCAGAGGACCGTCGCCGCTGGTGCGCCTGGAGTTTTGGGATGGGGCAGATTACCGCTTGCTTTGAAGGACGGGCTTCCTGCCCTCGGGCAGGTGCTCCCAGTCGAGGCTAGCCGTGGTGTACGCCCTATTCCCTGCCGACGCTGCTGCCAGTATGGTCACACCGCCGATACCTGCGCCGACCCCCCACGCTGCCACTACTGTGGCGCCGGCACCTTCACCACATCCTGCACCAGCCACGACCTGACACGTCGCCCAGTGTATTGTGCCACGTGCAACTGCACTGGCCACTTCACGGGCCAGGCGGCGTGCCCCAGGAACCCACGCCGTCAGACGCCTGCAGTTCACAAGTTGTCTACGCAACAACCACTCTCCGCCTCGCAGACCTTCACCGTCACACATCAACATATCAAGACCAACCGCCAAACCGCCGACCAACACGACGCTGCAGACAACCAACTACACACCGCTGTACTCCACAACACCGCCGCACTACAGAAGATACAAGACACACTCCAGACTCTCACCGACCGGGTTGCAGCATGGGAGACAGCCCTGACTCGTGCTCTCGAGGACGCTAAGGATGTCACCCATAATCTGCAAACAGCGCTACCTGCCACAGTTCATCAAGACAACAATAGCCTCCGTGACCACTTCAACAAGCAGCTGGAGAAAGTGGTCACATACATCAACGACTCACGCATTCACAAGGTCCATAAGACATTAGAAGAAATTCTACAAGGACACACATTATCACTACAGGACTTACTTAATCAGATTTTGAATCGACTGACACTCCTCAGACCTCTACTCGGTCCTCTACCCGGTCCTTCAGTGCGACCCGACTTCCCCCCAAACCGCAGGTCAGTGTCAGGGCAACGCCATTACACTTAACCTGCCTAGAAAAAAAAAAAAAAAAAAAAATCAAAGATGGCTTGCACCCCTTTCGGGAAAGCAGATTCGGCGTTAGGTGTACTTAAAGCTTGCTTACCAAGCATCTTATAGCGGGTTTTCCTGTTATTGCCTGGCTCAGATGGTCGAATCGCTCCATCACAGTCGTTGCAGAACTTCTGCTACTCCTCCCTGGCGAGTTATAATGGTTAATATTGTTTTCTTAAAATCGTAACTAACAATTAAAATTACAGTGTTTGATATATTGACATTAAGAAATGAACGTTTCCTTATATTTCATTGAATTTTGTTAACCTCGTATCAAAGGAAATCTTAGGTAATAGTGTGAGGTTGCGCTTGTCGCACGTCGGTGAATGATCGAGGGGCCGAGCTACTTCGCATCACGTGACGTACCGGTGAGCGGGCTAGATGTCCAAGGTTAGGTTGCCTCGCGTACCTGCTGTGTGCATGTGACAGTGGGCGGTAGGAACAGAAAGGAACTTTCTAGCACCCTCTTGAAGCTTATAGCTACGTCATTTCCGTTGTGCTGGTGCGTGTGGAGTCGAGAAAGGTTGCTGTGACATCATTCTCAGTATACAAAGACATGAGGTAGCAGCAGAAGCGCCTACAACTGTACCCTATATCAAGAAATCAACCTGCCAGCTATCCAAGAGGCAGTGTTGGGAAGGGCCTCCTCCATTTGGGTGCCCATTAAGATACACCAGAAATCCGCCATATGCAATACTGGCAAATGTGAGCCGAAACACCACCAACGTGCCAACGAATCAAAATTTTATAGAACAGCTACGGCACGCCAACTCTACGCGCCCATCCACTCTGGCCCTAGGTCACAAACTATGGTAGAGGCCGCCAACACTGGCAACCTGGAAAACCACAAATTGCACGCTGCCACACAGCAAAACCGCGGAAAGTTGGTTAAGTGTAAAATACTGTAAATAGTGTAAATAGTGCAGTGTGTATGCTTGTATACGACTTACGGCGTATGCCCAAGTGTGAGTACGTATGTGTGTGACAATGTGCGTAATAATAAAATAATTATTAATTCATAAATTCATAGAGACAATCTGCAATACAACTGTGGTCACTGTATGGGTGTTACACAAACCAGAAAGATGATAAAAGTCTCGATAATTGTAAACCGCTGCAAATTGTAGCCTGTAAGCCAAGGCGCATGTACCGACACGAGGTGAAAACCTTATGAATAGAAGAATCTAAAGCTGAAAAAAGCGTCAATCAGTTTAGTTTTAGAGTACAAGCTACGGTGTGCGTGTGTACATACGTCGTCAGAGGATGGACGAGCGTCGAGGACACCGTAGTTAGCGTATGAGAGACATTGAAAGTAAAGAAAGACACTAAAAGTACTGCGCAAGATTACGAGAAGAACAGTTGTGAGTTGTGATAGTCTGAAAGACTGTGGACTATGTTAGCATCGAAAAGAAAACTGTATATTTGTAGGAAAAGTTTGGGAGACAATAAAATGATAGAAAAGCAACCGAACTAGATTTTTGTCGTTTTGTCACAATAGCAACGTACTACAGGAAAAACGTGGAGTTCATTAAAATACTACACAGGTGTCTCAAGTGTCAACTAACGGGCATGCTTGCGAGTTCACAATTCCCGTTTTTCCTGCTTCTCCACTCCACCTTGTTTTTCTTTTCTTTGCAAGAACCTGTTATCACAAGAAACAATTTAATGTTGTTCTCGCGTGTTGAAACAGTATAGGAATAGGCCAACCAAGATGATAATATCTGTGATGGTAAAAAATTTCTACTGTTTTTTCATTGCATTTTTATCAAATATAAACGAACAAAAACAAAGAAAACTTTAACACAAGTGCTTGCATTATTCTGTTTGTGGTTTGCATTTATTTAGTGTGGATTTTTTCCGGCGTAAAAATCATTAACACGGTTTCCTAAGTAACTTAAGATACATCTACAAACTATGTCACCCATAGGTGGCGCTTGCTGCCTTTCGCTATTTATGCAATTCACAACTGCAGAATCGCCAACAAATGACTGGTGAAAGCCGTCATATTTACGCGAATTACGACTGGATCGCGAGTAAAACATAAACATATAGACATATAATAATAGGTTATACATATACAAGAAATTTTTATGTAAATGAAGCAATCGCATATGAGGACAGCGAAGAAACTAGCTGATTTTAGTCTCTCCATTAGGTATTAAGAAGAATACACGAAGAAAGTAAAACACGTTGAGAAGTAACTGAGCACAAAATTGGATAGACAGTTGACTGTTGGTTGACAGAGAAGCTGGAAGGGACAGTGGATCGGAAACGTTTTATACGGGAAGACGAAGAAATAGGAGAAGAGCAAAAGAGTTTTGTAATGAAGGATCTGTTGTAGTAAAAACAAGATTCCCTGCCCTTTTTAGTATATTGAATAAAATGAAACACCATTAAGACAATTTCTTCTAAATAAGATATCCCGATGAAAGAGGAGATATTGGCTAAACGATGTTATAATGTAAATTTAGAGAATCCTTCAGAATACATTACTTTTATACGCCTCTATAGGAGTTATTTTAATACATTCGCTTACTATATTGTCTCTATTTTTAGTAGCTAGAGAAATCTGAGTCGGAGTCTTACCGGTATTTGAAACCCGTTACAAGTATTTGGCTTCTTGTGTTGCCAGTAGCCCCCCCCCCCCAAAAAAAAAGCTTACATAAGTATAAAACATTCCAGTTTAAGTTTAGCATATTCTAAATAGGATTTTCAGAAATACTTCTCACTCCAAAAGATTTTCATTTTACAAACTACTCAAACGAATTGAACTAACATTTCATCCACTTAAGATGCTTCCGTGACTGCTAAGGCGTGCAAACATATACGTACATATTGTAGTGGGTTTTATAAAGTTCAAATATGAAACCTTTATTGGTTCACTTTCTTCTTATTTGAACTGGCCCCACGTTGGGCGCCATTTGTAGCGGGTTTAATATATGAATTCTTGTTAAATATTATGCTACTTTTATTCTCTCTCTTCTTAGGACATTAGAACTGTAATCCTGCGTAGAGGCGCAACTTGTACCAAATTTGAAATTGTCCTAAAATGGATCGCACAAGCTGCAGTGGTATTAGCTATGAGACTATTTGGTCTACAAAGATCATGGTATTAGATCAATGTCAAAATTCAACTGAATTATTATTCTTCATTCACAATGAGCTTTATTTCCTTTTAGTGGTGTTTTACAGTTAAATATTGATATAAAACGTTAATTTTTCGCTTCAATCTTTCTTATCCGTTTCTGTTTCTAACAAGCAAGGGTCGGCTTCCCAAGGCCTTTGTATTTTGCATTGTGTTTTGATGGCTTAGAAGTGAAAATGCCTCAACATGTATGCATACATTTATATATTGATCTGTCTGTGAATAGGTCCATTCCAAATGCATGTTGTATAATTCTGAATAACTGTGATCTAGGATACCATAGTCCTGAGCACAACCAAGTGACTACCAGATACGTACTACTGGGTGATCATCCAAAAGATGCAAGCTGATGTGGTCAGTACCATGCTCCCCCCAGCGGCAACGCTGCCTTTCTTTTAAATTACAGACCGCTACCTGAAGTAGCTTCTAACGTGAATCATGATACTGAATGGGTACTAGCATTATACAGGGCCCAGAAACCTACATCCCCATGCTTGGCCCCGAGCCCAAGCGTAATCTGAGACCTTAAGCTCCGGGCACATCTCCATGACGCAAATATGGTACAATGGTAAACCATGAAGTTTAAGATTAAATCTTACACTTAAAACGTAGTTTATTTAAGTACTCGTACTTGAATTGTCACGTTATAGTAGTAAAGCATTTTCTCCGCACATTATCGACAAACAAAGGTTATAACATGCGAACACACGGGTTGTTTTTCGTCCGTATCGTGAACGTGACTTCAGGTGACCTGCTGAATTCAGAGATTTTGGTCACCGCGGTGAGTAAATGTAGTGGCCGAGAGTGAGTCAACAAGGCAGATCATTCCAGAAATGTGATTCATTGCGTCAGGTACATCACCTTCATTCACAACACAGTTAATGCTTACAGTTCACGGAGGACTCTATGGTAGCAAATTTAGACGAGTACACCAGTTCTGCGCTGAAGCATGCGCCACCCGATGATAGTGCAGGAGTGTATCTCTGTGTTGGTTCAGCTTCCTGCTACGTGAAGTGACTCCGAAAATAGAACCATTCTGAGAAGGGTACATTACTGCCCTTTCCGATAGAAAATACTCGTATTCCAAGATTAATAAGCAGTGCAAGAGGCGTGGATTTATTGTGTCCAACAAAGAAATCTCATGTGTGCTTAACTAAAAAGGAAGGCCACAGCAGGACTTATTCCAAGGGGCAAGATACAAGCAAGTCCACAACCGGTCACCAGTCACACACTGGAGTTAATTGGAAGGGTTTAAGGCCCTTACCTTGGACCAAATCCGGCAACTTAGAGGACCATGGCATTTACATTAGGAATCTCTTGAACACCATTATCAATAGGGATTTGAACCTAGAAAACCGCCGTAAAAGCGAGGCACAGAAGCTGTTGGCTAAACACATTACAGAACATGCCAGTAAAGCAGAAAGTTGTGTGAACGATACCTAGGTGGTGAAAAGTGGAAGTTTATTGCCACTTTAAACGAGGCATATATTTAAGTAATTGCAACAAACCCGGGGCTCTGTATTACCAACCTAGGAGAGAAATTTTCGAAGTTGGTATATGAATAAAGAAAGTTTCCCCAAGCGTTTTATGGTAATATGAGTGATTCGCCGTGTACAGCCGGCTCCATATGTTTTCCGACGGACAAGAGTATGTAGGGGAAAGAGAAGAAGAATTTTCTTATGAATTACTTGCGCCTGTCCATCAGAATTACTTACTGTTGTGTGTGTTCCTCTGACGTGTGGTCAACGCGGAGTAAACAAGAAGCTAAATAATCAATTTTATTCTATCCAAACAAAAAATCAGCACATTCTTTTTTGCATATTTAAAGAAGTAACATTACTTTTCTATGGTAGAATTAATGGCGTTTAAGAAATATGTTTAAAAAATTCCTTAAACAGGGATAACACATATTATTATTCCTCAATAATAATAATAATAATAATAATAATAATAATAATAATAATAATAATAATAATAATAATAATAATAATAATAATAATAATAATAATAATAATAATAATAATAATAATAATAATAATAATAATAGCAATAATAATAATAATAATAATAGCAATAATAATAATAATAATAATAATAATAATAATAATAATAATAATAATAATAATAATAATAATAATAATAATAATAATAATAATAATAATAATAGCAATAATAATAATAATAATAATAATAATAATAATAATAATAATAATAATAATAATAATAATAATAATAACAATAACAATAACAATAATAATAATAATAATAATAATAATAATAATAATAATAATAATAATAATAATAATAATAATAATAATAATAATAATAATAATAATAATAATAATAATAATAATAATAATAATAATAATAATAATAATAATAATAATAATAATAATAATAATAATAATAATAATAATAATAATAATAATAATAATAATAATAATAATAATAATAATAATAATAATAATAATAATAACAATAATAATAATAGATAAACCGGCTCAAATTTAAAGAGTGATAGGCAGAAAAGTTGAGGGGGAGAAGCTATGTCATAACCTATACGGGTTAATGCTTCATAGTTTCTTTGAAACATGCTCTTTTGCGATTTACAGTAGTTCTATTACTTGTGTAACGCTAAACTTTCGTTTTCCCTTGAAGTTCTACTGTTTCCGACAAACAGCCATTCACTGTTTTCAACTTCGATGTGAAATTTCAGGTCAAATACACGGTTTCAGTTCGCAAATTGCAAATTTTACAGAGCACATGCTTGTGTCTCCATGAACAGCTTTAAAAACGTAGTATGAAAATATTTTAAATTTAATTTCATTATAGAGTGATATGACGTCTCTAATGCCGAATATTTAGTTTCCATTCTCGCCGCGAGTTCGCTCTGGATTTACAACGTTAATGCTGTTTTCATTACATTGAGATTACTTTCTTACGACCAAGTGTAAGAGAAATGTTGGAATGATATTCTCTTTAGATTTACAAACATATTACGCCCCTCACACTTGTAGACAGGTATGAGCTGGCAAGTCGACCTTTGAGACCACCTGGCATAACTAATAGATAAGACATCCTGGCTTCCCCCCGCGACAAGGAGTATGTGAGTCGGAAAACATTTGAAGCCGGCTGTACATAAAAATCTGAAAATCAACTCGGCATATTATCGAACCGATTTTCCGCACAGAAATGCTGCCCTTTGTGTTATAGATGCAAATTGCATCAGGATAAGGCATCAAGCCATACATCTGCTTCAACTAGCAAATTCTTGGAGTACATAAAGAAACCTTTCAGCAACATCCCTGTTAAGTCACCTGATGCATCGCAGATGGATTATTGTGCATTTAATAAGAAGATAAAGCGATTAACTGTGAAAAAGAGCTCTTTAGTCTTTTACGTAGTCCTTCAATGATGTAACTCTTTTCTTGCACGTGTTGATTTGCTATCTGTCTGCACACGCAATTTTCACGTGGTATTTGGTACTTGTTCTCACTACACATTTTGTCAGGATATAACGTTTTCCTATTTGCTGATGACACAAGTATTCTGATCTCCGACAAAACTCCTAACGGTTTAACTGCAAATGCAAATAGTTTAACTAGCTATACATAATCCTGATTCAAAGAAAAAAAATGTATTAACAAAGAAAAGTGTTTAGCACCGAGTTTTCATCATAAAATAATTAAATGTGTATTTTGAATTTTCTGGCTATAGGCTATTTAGTCCTGTTTACTCTGGATGACTTTGGAATAACTCGTAAACCCTAAGAGATAGACAAATTCTTAATATACCAAAAATGTAGATCTCACTAAAACACACAATGTATGTCTCAATAAAGTTATTGGTAAACTGAACCATTTCGGAGATATTTCTTATTACTTGTGTCAGTTTCAGATAACTTAAAACTTTCGTGAAATGGAACATCGTTGTTCATTTTTTATATGTTAAGTGTGCAAAGAGAACGGAATCTCAAAGCTTTAAAAGATTTGACTATCGCACAAAGCCTACTGTATTCCCATATTCCGCTTGCACCTACAGGGAAATAAGCAATAAGGTAATTTGTACAAATGTTTATCTCAACTAATACGAAGAAGATATAGGAATAAGAGTTTGTAAGAATGGTTGATACAAGAGTAGAGAAAGTCATGTGAGTGTAGCACATCACATTTTTGAGTTATGGTGTTCACAGACACAGAAACATATACGCATAGATATGCGCACTGAACCTTTTAAAAATTCTTGTTTTAGTTCCGTGTATCTCCGGTTAAATATGGCATTAAAATGAATAATTTATTCATGGAACAATGCTTATCACTAGACATCACACTCTGAGATTAATGCAATACTTAACCAGGAGGTGGCAGCAGTGTACTGGCGTCTAAGTCGCCCATCTATTTTGTGCCTTTATGTATGTGACGGGACGTCTATCGCACGCACCTCCTCTCCAAAGGAAGCCCTTTCTTGGTACACGGCTGTCTTTGCCATGTCTTGAGACGTTCCTTAGGCTCGAATTTAGAAGATTATAGACTCCCAACTCCCAACAAGTCAAGTACAGACTTGCTTCTAACGGCTGATCGCACAGCAAATGCCCCCGGAATCTCTTTTGTGCTCGGATTCTTGAGCACCTTAAACCCAACACACTCACTCACTCGATAAGCATATACGTGCATTTGTTTTTAAAGACAAAACGAAATTTCACAAGAGGGTAGCTGGCTTAACTGATCGCCTCCGTAGCGCAGTTGGTAGCTCGCTTGCCTCTGGCGTGGAGGACCCGGGTTCGATTCCCGGTACCAGCACGGGGATTTTATCTGCTCTGGGAGGTCTGGCACGGGGTGCACTCAGCCTCGTTAGGTCTCGGGGGGATCAATTGACCACGTCCCACCCTCCAGTACTGCACCTCACCAATGACCCTTGTAGTGGGAAGAGGTGGGGGACGCAGCGGCTGGGCGGTAGGCCTTGGCCGTTCGTAGGCTGTCGCCCCGGGGTTTAGTTTAGTTTTAGTAGCTGGCTTAACGCTTGCATTACCAGGGGAGGGGGGTTAATTTATGCTTACCTTCTGTAATTTTTAAAATTTAATCTTTCAATTTTTTGATTAAAGGCATGCAGTTAATAGTTATTGTCAATAACTGTTTCTATTAATCAATTGCGTATTAGTTTCAAATGTTTCATTGTTGGTCTTCTGGAGAAACAATAAAATATCAAAGTAGTCATAAAGCACTGCCCCGTAGGTATAATGTAATTTATTAGAAAAAGTAGAAATGAATAGTTCAACAATATTAAATATTATATTTATAAACATTTAGGAGATCTATATGTAGATTTTCCAAAACCTAAATTATTTTAAGTACATTTTTTGCTATTTTATCACCTCTTATGTCTACATAAATAATTTTGTTGCAAAGTCACTTGCATGTGACTTGATTCGTTCCTAGTTATGCATGTTGAATACAAATTTGAACTATTTAATGTAAAAATTGATGTCTAGCGCTCAACATGACTCTGTAGTCACTCCTGTACAAACGATTCTTGCAAATGTTTATCCCTATATAATATTGCACAGATATGTGTAAAAATTGTTTTGCTTGATATTTTCTATTAGAACAGTAATAGGGGAATACAGTAGCCTTAAGTGATAGTCAAATCTGTTAAGAGCTGGCTGCTATGCCTACGTTCTCTTTGAATGGCCAGGAGAAAAAAAAACACTTTCTATTCGAGAAAATAACTACTGTAAAATTAAAACCAAATCGGAAATGATTTACTTCAAAAAAGTTTACTTCATTTAATGTTGTGCTTTACGAGATCCCCATTTTGTGTAATAAGATTTTGTGAAAGTCATTCAGAATGACAGAAAATTTAAGATATAAAGTTCACTTGTCGTACAAATGTATTTTAATCAAAATTCTTACAGCCATTTTTAAGAAGAACAAAATATTAAAAAAATGTGCTATGAAAATTCTAATTTTGGCTGAGGGGATTTCTGTTTTAATCTTTTTAATATTCTTTTCGTTGAGCAAGAATCCGCTCCAATTGTTTGGCACCGCTTCCCGCTACCAAACCAGCAAGCACATCTAACTTGGCAAAATTAAATTCATGTATTTTAAACTTAGCTTTTAAATCCTCATTCTGCACTTCCGGCTATACGAATTATTCCGCGCAAAGTTTTTATACAATGTTTCTTATATTTTTATGTTCTTCCCAAGGAGCGAAGCAATTAAAAATGGCACACCTTTTGCATTGCCTAGAATTTAAGTTATTGATTTCAAATAAAAAAGCTATAGAATAGAAATTTACAATTATAATGTTTAAAAATTATTTTCTTCTGAATTAAAAAAGACACAGCAATTATATAACAACTTTATTCGCTGTGACCAAATAAATGATTTGGATATTTAAAATAAAATTAAGTTCCTTTGTGGAACATAAAGAAATATACAATAAGTTCATTTTTCAAGCTTAGTATTAAAAAAACTAAAAACTATATCAAAGGGAAGCTATAAGCTAGGACTGGACAGCTGTTGCTCACTGAGCGCAGCTTGCTCAAGTTATCCCGCAGGTCGCCCAACCCTATTATGAGCCGCACGTTGATTAGAGCCTTCAGATGTTTAATGCCCTTAAGGCACAAAGCATATCCTCATCGTTCCTCGCATCCCTTGCCTATGTGTTTCATAAATACTGCTAAACCAGACGATCGTGATGCGATTTTCGTCCTTCTTGAAATAATTTTATTTTGCACCTACCACGCCCTGATTCGCTCCTCTTCCTGTAGCAGCTGTAATAATAAACAGTAGCAATAAGGTTAATTTTCTTGCAAAAACCACCACGTTTCATTGTAACATGATCTAGGATCAGAAGTTGATACGCACTTGTGAAGACAGTTCTTCAGTTTTCTTGCTTTGTATTCGAAGCACTTTGACAAGAGAGAAACAAAGATAACAAATTTTCGTAAATGGAAGGAAGGAGTGGAATTAATCCTCTGTTTCTGCTCTATATCCTATTCGTCTTCCTTTCCTCTCCTTAGGGAGGCAACTTTTGTCTCGGCGTGTCTTCCTTTTGATTAACTGGTAATGAAGAAAACATCGCCCTTGTCTATGTTTGGCTGCTAAACTTTATAATTAAATGGGATGCCGCTTGAAACTTTGTAGGATGTCTCACAAATGTCTCCTTTCCGTTTCAGTTTATAGAATTCACAGAAACAGGCGACGACCTTCCATTGTCAGGAGGGCTTAGCATGTTACCGAGGTTTAACTGGTTTCAACAATAATGGAATAATGAGATAGGTATACGTATTTCTCTCAGAGAATACGTTGTTCACCACAATCATAATCATCATCATAGGTAATGTGATTTAAACTAGTAGGCTTATTCTGACCTCATACTGTATCGACGTCAATCATTCACCTATTCCAAGTCATAAAATAGCAAGCCACAGAGCAAAAGTTTTGTTTCAGATACATATAGTAGCTTAAAATTAGGCAACATATAACTTAACAATCATAATGGGGTAATCATACTGATTACGTATGTGGGACTTATGTTGTTAAAAGAACGTGTATTTCGAAAACTTGTATTTTTTGTATTGCAGAAGTGATCGACTATCGGCAGTCTGTAGCGTTTAAAGATCGCGCTCCGTATAGTACATACTTCGCTGCACGTTAAAGAAATTCACCGCTTAGCATTTCGGTGACTCACAGCAACTTACAGTCATTGTTGTTGCAGAAAAAATTATTCTATCACGTATATTTATGGATACTTCAGAAATTGGGAAATTTCATTAGCTACATTCTAGTGCTAAGATTTAGAAATAATTTCATTCTACATCCTCAAACAGTTGACAACTCACTTCAAATAATTTATCTATTAGTCTACTTTAAATTTATCAGGCAAAGGAATCTAATTTTATTGATTTTGTATGCATGCAATGTATATAACTTTAGTAAGCTATTAATAAAATGTTTGAATGCTTTTGACATTGATTTTCAAAGCAGTTTTAGAGTCTATTTTACAACTTATAGAGTCTAAACAAGGTGTTGTAAGTGCCTAATTTAGGCGTCTAAAACTTAAGTATTTAGGACCTAAACATCCGCTATCTATTCATCACTATTCATCGCGGTTGGCAATATTGGAGACAGCATGAAAAGCGCCCCAAATAGGACAAATTTGAATTTTCACATCTTCATTTTCAGCGCACTAATAACCATCATTTTTATTATATACAGCACTTTGCGATATAGATACTGAATCATTTGTAAAGTTTATTAACCATAAAGGAATGCTCATGCCGTTGGTCATGGAATATACTGAAGACATCTTCATTCGAAACAAAGTGTATTTAATTTTGTGTAACTGGTAAATTATAAGAGAAAAACGAAAACTTTACACAAAAATTTATTCTTTCTTAGAACACTATTAATTTGAAGTTTTTTCTGTGTCATAAATCATATGCCTTAAATAAGTTTTAATTTTTTTAACGTTTTGTATAATATCTAAAAGTACTGCCGCTATTCAGATATTTCTAGCAACGTCACGAAAGAGAGGAGAATTCCAAGGCCAGCCTATACCAACTAGCTTTAACACATTTGTATATCAATACGATTCCCACTGTACCCCTTGTATCTACAACAAAATGTGATATGAAGCTATTTGTCCAAAAGTTATTTTGTTTTTATTCTAGGAGAAATTTGAAGTATACTACCCTTTAATTTGTGTCTTAAAACACGATTTCTTTAACACAGGAACAATAGAATTACACGCTAGACAAATGAATTTTCCAGCATATTCGTATGTTTCTGTTTCAGGCACTAATTAACATGTTTATGATAATTGCAGAATATGCTGCAGTAAGAAGGAAAAGTCGCTCTAATTACATTCCTTTATTAGCGCAGTGTAATACCAGACTTTCGAGTTGTGAAATTACAATCCCGTTTGCATTTGGATAGCGTCCTAATTCAAATGGCATACAACACCAGAGCTAATTTAGCAATACATTTAAACCAATCGCGTGGAAAAACTTTGTAATCTTCCCTGGACCAAACCCTCCGGCTCCTAAATTGCTACGCACCAACTTGCTTTCGAGATTATGTGGTTATCAGACAATTCAGATCGCTTTCATTGCTGGCAATAGCACTAAAGAAATTGCCTTGAGTGTGAGAGCGATTGAACAGGGACGTGCAGTCTTGTCTCCTTGGAGAACCTTACGCAATGAGCGGCTATACCCCACTCCACTACTTCAGTCGGAGGGGCAGAGTCACAATCCAGTGACGGACACAAACAGGCAATTTTATGGCCGTTTTTAAATCATAGCTTGGATTTTCGGAGAATGTCCCTCTTGGTGATTTCTGCACAAATGATAAACTGTAAGAGAGAGACAAAAGCTTACTAAATAAAAACACACAATTTATGTCAAATACTTCGTTTTCCTTTGGAGTGAACCATTCCCGAGATATGGTTACTTATTTATTTAATTTGCCAGTACTTGCTCTTTTTCAAATAGCAATATTTTATTCTTTCTTCTTTCCCCCTTGACTTTGCAAAGAGAACGGAATTTCAAAGACATTGCCTAGCAACCAACTTTTAAAACATTTCACTATCGCTTAAAGTCTACTGTATTCCCATATTTGCCTTGCATCTGCAAGAAAATTAGCAGTAAGGTGATTTCTGAAAATGCTTATTTTGATTAAAATGTAGTAGATAGAGAAATAAACATTTGCAAAAATAGTTTGTATAAGAGTAAGCATAGCTCTACGTATATTTGCGAACAGAGTTTCTCCAAATAGAACTACATTAAAAGTCTTGGTCTATCTTTTAAGGTTATGCACTTGACCAAATATTGATAGACGTCTCTACACTTACAAGACCTGGGTGTGGTTGCAAGCAGCTGGCTCTTGACGCTGCAGAAGCGGACACAGATCTGCCTATTCAGAAGGCCTCTCCTTTCCCGTGAGACAACTTCATGAACCCTCAACTCTCCCATAAGTGGAAAATGAAATTAGGCCCCGGGCTGCAACATTCTACGTCAGTCTGCCATAAGTTCAGGGCTCCCTTGTTAGACCTCTTGGGGTTAATAGCCAAGAATATGCCGCTTCAGGTAATAATGGATCCCTCAAGACAGGCGGGCCCACTAGAAGGATCTCTATCACAAGCTAAGGCTGAGTTTGTACTAGGCCACCTAAGAACTTACGACTTTCAAATTAGAAACCGTTAATATCTGAGAGTATCCTGAAGATTTACAGAGATACTTAAATCAGATGCAAGATTTAACGTGTAACACCAGAACAAAAAGTCAAATATCTTTGATTCGAGTCCTAGTTTTCACATTCCATCCTGAAAATCTGATTCATATTTCCATCTATACCTGAAACTAAAGCAAAATTCCTCAACCAACAAGCCTCTATTTTATCCAAGTTTATAATTTAAACTTCTGGGTTGTTAGCAAAAGCGCACGGACTGCTGCTTAGTCGGATAGCAGTAGTGCGCAGGGGGGGGGGGGGTGAATAAATCTTATTTAAACTACAGGATTTAACAATCCAGAGAGTCGATCAAGACAAAGTGCTTGCTATATATCTCTAGGTGCAAGAGGAATATTGAATAAGAGATAAGTCAAATATTTTAAAGATAGTCGCTATGTGACGGTTTGTAACTCCATTCTCTTTGTTTGGCCACAAGATACCAAAAGTGAATAACGACCTCCCTTTCGAGAAAAGTATAAGTATAGGAAAATTCAGACAAATAACCGATATCTTCGAAATTGTTCACCAACAAAGAAATGCATGAGATGTAAATTGTGTGCTTTAACGAGATCTACATTTGTATTAACTAAGATTTTGTCTTATCTTTTACGGTTAACCAGTTATCCAGAAGTCATCAAAATAAACAGGACTGTATGGGCTGTAGCCAGAAAATTCAAAATATGATATACATTTCCATATATTTCAAAATTGTTCCAACTATTTTCCATGTAAAGCGTAGTTTAGGGTGGAGAAATGTTCTTCAAAATCGTCTCGCATTCCTGAAAGATATTATACTTATGTACCAAGTTTGGTTTTTAACGACTTTTCGTTTTTCAGTTATGCTCTACACACACAGACGCACATGCATCTTTTTCTGAAAATGTTTATCTTTTATTTAAGGGGGCCTCAAAACATACATTTGTGGTGAAATCTCAACAAAATAGTTTTGGGTCAACTACTCTACGTAGTAGAGAAGGTAATATGAATGTCATAGATTTCGCCCCTATTATTCCTATATGTTTAAGAGATTAAAAGTGTAGTTAGTATCATGGTTACGATTCTCCACCACAGAGCCCTCTCTAACTCCAGCTACACCTTTCACTCTAATAGATTTGAATGCACAATCTCTTAAGAAAGGTTGCATGGTTATCTTTGTCCATTATTATTTGTGTTAAAAATTACATAAAATAACATTTCTTCATCAGTGGAGATCTCAGGTTAGATTACCACATAATTGCCGCCAACTATTGGCTTTTTCATTGTTTTTCCGGATCGGTAGGGTGTTTTATCGTCCATTACGAATTTGCTGTCCACCATTTCCGGTTCTCATAATTTGTTTCGATCTGTTTCACCTCAGACGTATCAGGGTTGCAGACTATGAGGACGGTGGACTTTGGAAAGACTTCTCCCCAGCACATGACGAGATCCCTCTTCCTTCCTGGGGGAACCTAGGAACTTCTAATTAGGATAAGCAGGTTGCAGGAGGCTTAGGCAGCGCTACCGGTATCAGGATTGCTGGCATACTGGATTCATTAGTGAGTCCGTCCTTGGTAGCTTTACAGAAAAATGTAATGTGCTGCACTCAGATGACTTTCTCTACTCTTGTACTAACCATTCTTACAAACTATTATTCCTCTATCTTCTTCGTGTTAGCTGAGATAAACATTTGTACAAATTATATTATTGCTTATTTCCTTGTAAAGCTTTGAAATTCGTTCTCTGTGCACGCTTAATATATATAAATGAACAACGATATTCCATTTCACAAAAGTTTTAAGTTTTCCGAAACTCACACACAAAACAAGGAATATCTCCGAAATGGTTCACTCTATAAAAAAATTTATTCGGACATAAATTGTGAGTATTAGCGAGATCTACATTTTTTGTACAGTAACATTTTGTCTATCTCTTACGGTTTACGAGTTATTCAAAAGTCATCCAGAGTAAACTGGTCTATATGGGCTATAGCTAGAAAATTCAAGATATACATTTCATTTGTCATAAAACTATCTTAAACATATGAAATTTTAATCAAAATCGTTAGAGCCATTTCCAAGAAAATCAAATTTTTCGAAAAATTTTCCATGTAAAAGATATAGATTTTGTTGAAAATCTTCGTGTCGCATCCTTGAAAGACATTAAACTTAAATATTACATTTGGTTTCTAACCGACTTTTCGTTTTTGAGTTATGCTGTCCACAGACTGACAGACACATAGACACACACGGATCTTTTTCTAAAAATGCTCTTTCTGGATTCAGGGGGTCTCAAAACATATATTTCTGGTGAAATCTCGACATTAAATTTTTGGATGAAATACAATACTTCCCCTACTTACCAGTAGAGAAGGTATTAAGCAAAGCCCTTCAAACCTTTTAAATGTGTTTTGAGATACTGTTGTTTGTGTGTATATAAAAACAGACTGCAGTGTTCCTGCACTATCTAGTGGTCCAGTAGGTATGCAGCATCAGTCACAGAAGTTTGCGAGGAACAAAGTTGCTCTACCGGTCATCAGTGGTAACACTGCCTGTGACATACGGAAATAAAACTCAACTGCACTTTGTGAACAGCAAACTGACGTCAGGACACCATACGTAACAAGCTGAGAGTGAAACATCCTTCCAACTTCCCTGAAACACGTCTCTCCTGCACTTCCCTATACATTACCATTATATAGCCACTCCATTCACTAACTGTACTTAATTGTGTCAAACTGAAAGTCATGGTCAACAATTATTACAAATCTCAGTCTTTATTTTCAGACCAACTTTGAAGAAAATAGCACTACCCTAAACTACCCTTTACATGGACAATTTTTCGAGTGTTTTGATTTTCTTGAAAATAGCTCTAACAATTTTGATTAAAATGCCATATGTTTAATATATTTGTATGACAAATGAAATGTATATTTTGAATTTTCTGGCTATAACGTATGTAGTACTGTTTACTCTGGATGAGTTTTGAATAACTCGTAAACCGTAAGAGATAGACAAAATCGTACTATACAAAAAATGTAGATCTTGCTAAAATACACAATTTATGTCTGAATAAATTTTCTTGTAGGGTGAACTATTTCGGAGATATTCCTTGTTATGTGTGTGAGTTTCGGAAAACTTAAAACTTTCGTGAAATGGAACATCGTTGTTCATTTTTTTATATGTTAATCGTGCAAAGAGAACGGAATCTCAAAGCTTTTAAAGATTTGACTATCCCACAAAGTCTACTGTATTCTAATATTCCCCTTGCACCTACAAGGAAATAAGCAATAAGATTTATTTCTACAAATGTCTATCTGAACTAACAACAAGAAGATATAAGAATAAGAGTTTGTGAGAATGAGTAGAGAAAGTCATGTGAGTGCAAGACATCAGATTTTTATCTTTATTACCGTCACGTCATTTTTTATGTGTCCTGTTCAAGTGAATTGCCTTCTGGGGGTTTCTGTGGAAGATATTGAAGAAGTTTTCCAAGTGGTGTTCTTATTTTGGTCTTGCAAGTTTGGAGTTCACCTGAGAGCGTTTTCGCGACGTTGCACTGTGTAAACGAACCAGCTAGACTGCCATAAATCATTCTAGGAGGAGAGACTCATGCAAATAAAGGATTTACAGACGCCAGCAAACAGCGCTCTTACGTTCATCTCAGACCACCTGCTGGCAGATAAAGTGAGGAAACAAAATCATACCTCAGTGTCTGACTATTCTCTCCTCAAAGGGAACGGTGTTATTCTCCCTTACTTCTCAAATAAGTTTACAGCAGAACAATTTGTGGTAAACCTGGGCTTCTGAAGTATTTATTTATTTAACTAGTGTATAATCTGATTGTTACACGAGTATGTAAGTATGTTAAAGTCATAACTCACATGATCCAAAAAGCTAAATGTTGGTAAAGAACCGAAAACAAATTTGCAGGGACCCGCTTATGAGGTAGGCGAACAGTCTAACCGCTCGGGCCGGCGCCGCCATCTTTAATTTGTTACAAAAGTAATAAAACATATGATTTTCAAAATCAATTCTGTAGTTCAATATTTGTTGGAGGATATGGATTTTGATTATTGCCAATGAAACTGACATAAATTAATATAAATTAATTAATATATCAATAATTTGGTTATATATTGGAATTAAATATGGTTCACACACTTCTTTACTTGCTGGAAATGTCTGTGCAAAAAATTAAGCCTCTATGTAACTTCAATAGGTACTTAAAAATCATATTTTTCACTGCGGTGGGCCCTTTACATTCATTTTCAGAGAGTTTCACTGAGTAACGACATGCAGTTTCAGATGGTCAAAATTAACAGATCTTCTTTTGTCGCATGCTAGAGTATGAGCAAACTTGAAATAAGAGAAACCATTAGCAAAAAATGCTGGTTGTGCATGCAAAAATTCTTTCAAGGACACAACGTAATTTTTCCCTGTTGTTGGAAGCTAATTCGTCTTGTACACTCGATAACATCCAGTTTCCTTTACAGTGCTTAACGCATCACAAAATTTCATGCCCACAGTTTCTGTGAGTAATGGGCTTTAATATTATAAAAAAGAATTAATTTTACGTAGGCTAAGTTTCTTGACATGGTAAATGAAAATTGTAGGTGAACTAATTTCGTAAATCTATTGAATTAAATATTCTCAATCTCTCTGCAATGGGCAGTTTGGAGTATCAAGTAAAGTCCCACAATATGGTACATGGGCTTAAGGGGAAAGGGTAAATTTGTGCAGTTATGTTTACAAAAATATTTCTATCCGCTCGTAAACCACTTGGCCAATCACCTGGAAATTCGGCAGGTATATGCATTTTGTCATGGAGAAGGTTTGTATGTTCTTCATTTTATCACATAACGTTCATATAGTTTTCTTGTACACATTAAATTCATGTATCATTCTCTTCTCACCCTTCAACATACAATACATACAATTTGTATGATTTAAATAAAAATGCCACATTCACAAGGTTTTCTCTGCTCACTTTTCTTTTACGAAACACGATAACACTTTTTGTCCATTCCCCTTTAACATACAATTCATACAATTTTCCATATGTTACGCATTACATTCATACGGTTATCTTAACGCACGTTTCTTTTACAAAACACAGTCACATTACTTTCTCTACTCCCTCTTCTACGAAGAATTCATACAATTTTATACGTGATTGACTTAGAAATGCAGCGTCTTACATTCACACAGCTTTCTCTACTTGCTTTTCTTTCTCTTGTGTTTGAGGTTGTTGAACAGTGTTTTTATTTATTTACTTTTTGTCTATTTTGGGTTCTTTATACTATTCAACTTAAGCCTAAAAGTTGTAGAGATAAAATCGTCAAACCTGGGTATTTCAGCTAGTACTAAGTAAAACATGAGTGTAGGTATGCTCTTATTGGTATATTTGATCAATGTGATCAATAGATAGGAAAATTAAGCCAGTATCAAAGTATCTCAAGGCATAAAAATGCGAGCCCCGGTTATCATGGGTAAAACTAGTAAAATCAGTATTTATATACTATCCCAATTGCTTTATGATCTTTAATACAAGAATGTTTAGAAGCACTAAAGACAACATGTGCTTAGCTGACTGCCACAATGTATGTTCTGGCTGTTGGAACAATTAAAACGGTTGTTGAATTTCCTAGCTAAATCCTTGGTCGCACTAGAGGCGGTGAGAGAAAACCGAAAAAAGAGAATGTATACATACGGGAGCTTTGTCCAGCAGTGCGGTTGTTTCCAGACCACTGTTGGAAATGTGTGTGCAAAGTTAAGAATTAATGTCATCACAAAACACGCGTCCGGTGTTTCCCACAGAATTATTACCGTCTCCTTCCCTACCCAAAGGAGATTAGACTGAATGCTTGAAACATCCCATGAGAGATACCTACACAAACTTTTTGCTCTGTCTGCCACTTCACGAGCTAAGTGAATTGTTATGCTTCTGCACACCTGAAAAACCTATCGTTCTGGCGGCGCATCAAAAATTATTTTACATATTAGGGAATGGTCAGTTTTCAATGGATGGAATATGGAGATTATAAAAAAATTGCAAAGTGTCTACTGTGTTACCGGAACAGTTGCCTGGAAAGAGTAATAACTTTATAAAGAAATAATAGGCAGATAGATACATAATGAATGCATAAAACTAGAAAATTAGTAATGCATCAATGGGAGTAACATAGGTGTTTTGTGCAGAAGGAAGAAACAATGACATAGATTGTAAAATATGATGGAACATATTAATAAAGTGAAAACAAGTGGTGTGAGGACGGCCACGCGCCCCATAGACGCTCAAGGTCAAGCTACCTCATACCACCGTTTTAAATACGCGGCTCGACGACAATGGAGTGGTCAGATCAAAGATGACTACGAATGTGGCAGAACAAAGCTTTTACAGACTGTTACAAAAGCTTTCCACTGCCGACTTCTTTACGAGAAGTTCTTGAAAATATAGATTTCGAGAAAAATCTGCGCTATGTCCTTCTCGGGTATAAAGCGAGAGAGTCCGGATAGAGGGGCAGTCGTTAAGTGTTGAATGAGACAGCTGTTAGAAGTTTAGATTTTTGTGTGTGGTTTGGGACCTTTAATCGTCGCGTCCGAGTTGTTTGTTGTATAAACCAATTTTAGTGGGTCTGATCCTCAAAGCTAGCTGAGAGAGAGAGAAGTAGATTCAAGATTATGTTAACGATAATAAAGAGGCATCTTTTTTTTTTTTTTTTTTTTTCATTTACATCCTGCCTTTTACCTCAAAAGTCGCCAATGGGCAAGGTATTACACGTTCAACACACACACACACACGCACGCAAGCACGCACACACACACACGCACACGCACACAAAAGCTACATCCTACCTTACGTCTGTTCAATATGGGGTGGTTCAAACAGAATAAGATAATCTAAAATGATACCCATTCTGTGTCTTGCAGTGCAAGGAAAAAATTCAGTTATACCATTGAACTCGGTATTCTCACCACTGAGGATTTTATCCGCAAACAGCACACGCCTCAGAGATTTTTCCACAATTTACACGATACTCCAAGTGCAGTTTTCTTTTCTCTGGGCAAGCAATTTCCGCTTCCTACTAGACTGGGCGGTCGACTACTCAAAATATTATATTCCCGCAACCCTCTCTCTCCAGCACAGAAGCAGTTGCTGGAACTGCCCAACAGCACATTCTTCAAAGAGAACTCCACTAAGGTCGATCTCTCGCTACCGCCGTTTGTCTTTATACAGGCTTTATGAATATTGAATCAACACAGTAATCTGTATAGTGGTATGTGTGATAATCAATCAATAAACTGGATTAGAAAATGCGTGTGTTATATTCATGTGGCCCTTTTATTACCTTTTCTATGTACTATTCCTACAAAACCTATTCTTCTATTTTGTGTTTAACAAATGCGTTTATTACAGTTTCGTGGTAAAAAGCACACAAAACACTGAAATGAGGTTGGAAGTTTCAAACGTACGTCGAGCTGTCGCAAAATATTTGTTACGCGATTTAACCAATTTATGTTACTAAGTTGTTGACATAGGTCATGCGTTCAAATCCCACATCTAAGCTGATTGTTATCCAAATACAGAAATCACACTGAAAAAATGTGATTTCTTAGTAGAAGTTATCTTATTGCTAATTTTCTTGTAGCTGCAAGGGGAGTACAGTAGGCGATAGTCCACATTTGAGAAAAGTATAACTTTTGTGAAAATTCAAACCAATAACACAGATTATATCAAAAATGGTTAATTGTTCAGAAAAATATATTGAGCATAAATTATGTTTTAATGAGATTTACATTTTCTGTGAAGTAAGATTTTGTCTGTCAGGGTTTACTAGTTATGCAGACGTATCCAGAATGAAAATGGCTTCAGATGCTAGTTCTGGAAAATTTGAGATGTTCATTTCATTTGTCCTGGAAATATGTCGATCATGTGGTGCTTGAATAAAAATTAACAATTTTGAGACCCCCTGAATCCAAAAAAAAAAAGCATTTTTAGAAAAAGGTCCGTGTGGTTGTGTGTGTGTGTGTCTGTGTACCAGTGTGTGTATCAGTCTGTGGACAGCATAACTCAAAAACGAAAAGTCGGTTAAAAGCCAAATTTGGTATTTAAGATTAATATCTTTCAAGGGTGCCACACGAATGTTTTGTAGAAAATAACCCCACGCTTAACTACCCTTTACATGGAAAAGTTTTGAAACATTTTTATTCTCTTTAAAATGGCTCTAACGATTTTGATTAAAATGTCATATGTTTGAGATATTTCTATGACAAATGAAATGCATATTTTGAATTTTATGGCTATAGCCTATGTAGTCCTGTTTACTCTGGGTGACTTTTGAATAAGTCGTAAACCGTAAGAGATAGACAAAATCTTACTATACAAAAATGTAGATCTCAGAAACACACTATTTGTGTCTAAATAATTTTTTGTAGAATGGACCATTTCCGAGATATTCCTTGTTATTTGGGTCAGTTTCGGAAAACTTAAGACTTTCGTGAAATGCAACATCGTTGTTCATTTTTTTATATGTTAAGCGTGGAAAGAGAACGGGATCTCAAACGCTTCAAACATTTACTATCGCACAAAGCCTTCTAATATTCCCCTTGTACCTACAAGGAAATAAGCAATAAGATAATTTGTACGAATGTTTATCTTGACTATCACGAAGAAGATATAGGAATAAGAATTTGCAAGAATGGTTTGTACAAGAGTAGAGAAACTCATGTGAGTGCAGCACATTAGATTTTTTCCCCTTTATTCTTTTCTTTATTAGCCTGCCCCATTACATTAGTAATATTACATGCATGGTATTGCCCAGTTACACGATAACACATAGCCCATATACACGATACTATTTAAATTTGTACGTTACATAATTTTACACACTACATATTGCTCAAGCTTTTTCTCTTGTCCTTACACCGTCTTATATATTATTGTTCTTACCTGTTTGTTAACATGATTTAAATACTATTTATTTATGCCAACAAACTTACTCTTGGTGTTTTTAATCACACAAGCCGTGTGTGGGCAAAGTTTGAGAGGTAGAACTGGAACTTAAAAATTCAATGCCACAACTGGGATTTGAATCACAGACCTTCCGCATACCGGGCGGCTGCTCTACCACTGAGCTATTGTGACAAACTGCCAGAATGGCAGTAAATTCTCAAACCAGTTCGTATTTTCTCCTGGTAAACCACAAAGGCAGTCTCACATCAGAGACAAATTGCCCCAACGGTGACTTACTATTGTAAGTACTTTATATCCCAGGATTAAATAACCTTCAGATGGTAATTATTATTTATTTATGCCAATAAACTTACTGTTGGTGTTTTTAAACACACAAGCCGTGTGTGGGCAAAGTTTGAGAGGTAGAACTGGAACTTAAAAATTCAATGCCACAACTGGGATTTGAACCACAGACCTTCCGCTTACCGGGCGGCTGCTCTAACCACTGAGAAAACGCGAACTGGTTTGAGAATTTAATGCCATTCTGGCTGTTTGTCACAATAGCTCAGTGGTAGAGCAGCCGCCCGGTAAGCGGAAGGTTTGTGGTTCAAATCCCAGTTGTGGCATTGAATTTTTAAGTTCCAGTTCTACCTCTCATGATTTAAATACTTTTGTATCAAGTCTTTATTTGTCACTCTCCTTCCTCCATGCTTGCTGTTGCATTGCATTTTACATTCATAAATGAGATGGTTCACAGTCTATGTAGCATATTGGTAACTAAAATTTAGGATTTTTATATATTATATGATCCCTCTGTTTGAATTCTTCGCGGACGTACCGACCAGGTTATTGCTATAATTTCCAACATACTTGAGATGAAATAATGTATGCATGTCACATGGAACTGAGGAGAATGGCTCTGGCAACAACATCTGTGTCCCGCATTTGAGAGGTCCCGGATTCAAACCCATTGGTCAGATCACTCAGTCGCCAAGAAGAATACCAGATGGGATATCTGGTGTCATAAACTTCCACTTTAAGTATAAAACAAAAGTAAAAATGAAATTCGTAATTGTGAATGACGGGCTGCCATCTAACCACAGATAGTGAAAGCAGGTAGATTGGACAGCAGCCTAATGCCAACGCTCTGGCACGTGTAGAAGTAGAGATACGGCTTCCTAACACTAGGTTCTCTGTCGACACATGCTTAAGCTGCCATCTGCCTGTCACAGAAGCAAATGTACAGTTGACTAGCACTAAAGCCTCTGTTGACACGTGTCGCAGTAATATATTGGCTAATTTTTGATAAAGTGTTAAAGAAATAAAGCCACTTAGGAGTTCTATGTGTGAGAAGAATGTATTTCTAATCGGAAACCATTACAACGATCAATTCGATACCACGATCCACAGAGAAAAAATAATTTAATAGCTCTACGACTGCATCGAGATCGAAGTATTTATTCCTTAATTTAAAACAGCTACAATGGCCCCTCATAGCGGATTAAGCTTAAATAAAAGAGAAGAAATTAATATTTCTAAGTTACACTCGCTACAGTTTGTGGATGTGTGTGTGTGTGTGTGTGTGTGTGTGTGTGTGTGTGTGTGTGTGTCTGTGAAAAGCATGACAAACACATTTGGAATGTGTATCTAACTTACAAACTCAGTATCTTCTAAGGATGCGATACAAAAATTAGAAAATCCTTTATTGGAAAGTATTCCGTTTTTATTTTCTACAACGTTTGATAGGATTCTTTGATAGAATGCAGTGTCTTTTCTACCCACTGCGCACGTGGTAGAGCAAGTAAAATGGTATTTTTAGATTCAAGGAGTCTCAAACTGTGTATCTCCAATGAAATATAGGTGTCGAATGCTTTGGTGGAATCAAAACTTTCTCTTCTTGTTATAAGTGCGTAGTAAAAAGTAAAAGACGATTTTGTAAGACATGTTACATAATAAATACACGAGGTGGCCCGACTCATCCGTCTTAGTAGATATCCGTTCGTGCGTTAAAAGTTGCAGAACCAATTGCACAGTGTCTATGAAGCGGACGGCAGTGTCATGACCAAATTTCGTTCTACTTATCAGCGAAGACGAGTGATGAAGTGCAGTTCTCATGCTTGACATATTGTGTGAGTCCCTGATAACAGACAATAACAGTATACACAACCGAAAAGGTCTTAGAATATTTCCTGCTTCACCTACAGGGTCTTTACTTTCCTGGGAATAAACTCACCCTGTATATGCTACTATTGTCTTAGATTACGGATTTCAGATTGTAAATTGCCGTAAAAAAATCCATGAGGGCACATAATGTTTCATTGGCATTTGCTCGTTTCTTATTAATGTTATTGTTGTAATTTATTAATTTTAGTTATTGCTATTATCATTATTATTTTCTTTATTACTTTATTAATTTTATTATTTGTGTAGTTATTACCATTATCATCCTAATTTATATCATTAGTATCATAATTATTGGTTTCCTTTTAATAGTTTTAGTATTATTATTATCATTGTCATTATTACACTGATATTAATATTTTTGATATGGTTTAATATACTATTTTTGATAGTTATTATTATCAAATAATAATGTTGATTCTTACAATATTCCAACCCCTTCTTGTATCTATATGGACGTTTCTGAGAACTGCGGGTATAACAAATGAACATACTTTAACGCTCGAAACGATATCTACTTATGCCAAAGACAGATGTGTTGAGCCCATAGTAGAAAGGAAATAAAACAGCAGAAAAGCTAATGCTGAATGGGATCTACCAAAGCTTTGTCAAATTCCTTTCACAATATACAGTACTTCAATGACTTTCTGAAATAATAGACAGAATTTAAATTTACACTGAGTTCCTTTGCCAGTGACCTACTTATCTAGCGTACTGAGGAGAGTATGCCTGACGTCACCTTGCTGCTGTCAGCTATCTGATGGAAGTCTAGCCGTATTCACTGCGCATGCGCGAGAGTTGTGGGCTCGCTAGCAGTCCAGATAACCACTGCGCAACCAGGCTTCACCGGAACAGAACTAGCGCCCGAGCTTTCTCCTTTAACCACAACCCATATAATATTCTCATCAAACGTTCATGAGTACACGAAAGTTGAAAATATTTCCGTAGAGTGTTCTCTGAAGCAAGTAAAGTGCATTTACAGCCTTTGCTTATGACTGCCATTTATGTTTTTTTTTTATTTTAACGACGCTGTTAGTTGCCAGAATCATATCAGTGTCGCCGGTGTGCCGGAACATCATCCCGCAGAGTTCTTTTACATATTAGTAAATCTAGCTGTCGTTTTTAAGCACACTTAAAAAGATCGGTCTGGGCCAGATTTTAACCAGCGACCTTGGCATCAGCAGGCCAGCGTCTGACCAACTGAGCCACCCAGACCGACTGACATTTAATTCACTTTCCCAGTAAATGACATCGTAGCGTTTTGGGGGTAATTCTAGTGGCGATAAACAACTCCAACAATGTTATTAATTTAAAAGCTACCTTCATCTGCGGTAATCGGCATGTCATTAAGGGCCATAGAAACCCATTAGTAACCGCATTGTTTGCAGCCCCAATTGCATTGGCTGGCCCTTGCACTTCAGTTTCCTGAAGAGGGAAGCAATTTCCGGCTTCGACAGCTTGGAAAACAGCTAATCTACACTAAAGCATAAAAATCAATGATGCAATGTTTGTTTATACTACATAGTGATTTGAGAGGGAAATGTTTCATACAAAGGCTGTGCTTACAAGCCACGAGAAGGCCATAATGAGGCGTTTGGAGTGAAACTGCAGACCGGAATGGCCATTACAGCAACTGATGTTTCAATTATTGGATTATCACATCTCCTAGGGGCGTCCTTTCCTATTAAACTGCACACAATCGATATGTTACTCCGCTGAATGGGACATAACCTAACATTCTGAGTTCAACATCCGTGTTAGCATTAAACACAACACACAATTATAGGAAGTCAACATAGCCATTAGAAGGGATAATACAGCCAGAAATATATTTAATATTTTGGCTTGCTAAAACATACAATTTTATTTATTTAGTTCTGTACGTACATTACGTACAACAGAGTCGCAGTCCACAATAGCTACATACAATTTGTTTAAATACAAATTTAAATATAACATAATGACATAATTTAAAAAGGGAAAAGAACTAAGACTAAAATCAGAAACTTTGGAAATCCTTCTATTTTGTATCTTACGTTTTTGTCTCTGACCATTTCGCATATATATTTTAGTTTTGTCAAAACAAGAGACAGACCAGCTGCTAACACTGCAGATTGTGTGGGTGTCACCTTCACTAGGTCATTACATAAACAGCGCAGCGTGGTGTCTCGTGAACATAAATAAATACCATGCTGTGATGTTCCATGTTTATTGTGTGAGTGTAGGCCAATCACAATCGTTACTTTCCAAAGTATTACACTAACCTTCAAGCGACCGAGCTCTTTACATCCAGAAGCCGGTTCAATTCCCTGATCAACCTCAACGCAACGTTGCTGCGCGGAATATTACTTTCATTCTTATAAGTGTTCAATTATTTCGAAAGCCTTTGTCATGTCCCATAATTACTACCGAAGCTATGTTACTCTACACATCTTACAAGTAACAATCTATTGCCTATGTAATTACGCATCCAACAAAAAAAGAAGGAAAAAAAAAACATTTATTTTTCGAAATCGGCTGATCAAAGAACAAAATGCCACTAGACCTTTTTGTTTGTTATGCTTCGATGAAGTACATACTAGAAAGAATGTAATAAATTCCCTTCCACCCTATACACATGTTATATAAGTAATAATATAATACAATACTTAATATGGCATTATATAAAATTGGTATATACCACTTCGATTAAGTTTTGTCTCCTTAAAAACGGTTAGTTTATTATCATAGCAGATTTAAGCAAACACATTATTTTTAATTACATAAAACGAATTTAGCTTCACATTGTTTAAACACGAGGCTCTATATGTTAGAAATTCGCTTAGAAAGAAATTAATGGATGCTTAAAATGCCACAGTGTGCTACAGAAAAAGAATACTTCTGTGGGAGAATTTGAACATAAAACATGTTTAAGTACATCAAGTGTGCTCAACGTTGAAGCAAGTTGTTGCCTAAGCCCTCTAAAGTAATAACAACAGGCAAAACAGAGGCATCAAGAAGTTCACTTCATTGTTTACTCAACAAGAAAAAATGTAAAATGGACTTTTATCTGAAGTGTCACGATTGATGATATTATTATATGTAGATTGTGGGATAAAAGATGGGAGTAAAAGTAGCCTGAATATAAAACGTACGTGTTCACAAAGGCAGCAGTGCGAGAAGTAATGCAGAGTGTATGTTGTGTTTACTTGGACTCATCAAATCCACATCGAAGAAAGGACACAAAAGTTTTTAAAATGACGACTAAGTGTTATATTTGAAGTATAAAACTCATTTAAGGAGAAACAAAAGACAGAAATCCGACACCAAGCGAATAAATTAGCCGGCAAAATAAACATCGAAATAAAGCTGAGTTCTAATACAAATATAAACACTTGTAATGTATGTAAACAAATAGTGTTACGGTAATTTAGATAGGTGAGCTGTAAATATGTAGTTGAGGCATAGATTAAGAATTGATATCGTTAGAGTATTTTGTGTTAAAATAATAATAAGTAACGTTGGGAACCTGCCCAGAAAGAAGAGTTTTGGAAGCTAAAAAGTTTTTCCAGAAGCTAACACCGTGTTTTATGACACCATGCGGCCACCAGCCCATTGTTCAAAGGCCGAGAGGATTTCTTCTTTCAGTCTTTATGAAATAATGGGGGTAACGAAAAAGAGCGACACAGAATATCCGCGATATAGTTCAGGGAAGTCCCAATTTCACGCCAAAAATTGGTAAGTGGGGATTTGGCTCACCACATAAGGACGAAAATGTCCGCACCAAATGCAAAATTTCTTTCGCGGCTTGTATCAGCTGACCAATAGAAATTCATCAGTTCGGGAAGGCATAATCCTTTATATAGAGGCGTAAAGGTGAAATCGAGGGAGCTTTTCAAAAATATTAGACGTGTGTGTACGTTAAAATCACCGCGCAAGTACAAACCAAGTTAAGTAGCGAGCCGACAAAGCTTCTAGTGCCGAATATCGTACTTACGCCACAAAAAAGACACCAATAAGGATTTTAAATATTCAAGCAAACTTCGCGTGAGATACGAGGTGCAAAGGCATATTTACGGGCAGTATTTCAACGCGAAAAGGTGTCTGTGTATGTGAACTATGCATATATTGTGAAAAGTGTCACAATAAACGGGGTGCAACCTTTTTTAAACTACAGTGAAGGATATATTATCTCGCAACAGCGCCAGAGGTCAGCGATTCCTTTACGAGGAATGAGTTCTCAGCTCGCTTAATTTCCAGTAAACCGCAAGCAACTCGACCAGAGGAAACGAGGAGCAGCCGCAGCATCGAGCCCGGGACTTCACAGACGAACTCCAGGGGAGGAAATAGTCCCGTTGACGGCGTTCTCTAATTTCGTCTCGCAGGATTATTTTACATGCCAGCAAATCAACTGACACAGTTAAAAACAGTCGGTCTGGTACGGGGTTGAACTTGCGACCTTGAGAGCTATCCACACTGACATATGAATGCCTTGAACACTTGGTTTCCGGAAACAGGTAGCTGTTGTGGCCCTCTTTCGCTCCCGAACCAGCGTTATGGTTTTTCTGCCCCCCCCCCCCCCCCGCTCTCCTATTTGTGAAACAGTTTAACGGGAGCGTCCAACAAGCTTAGGAATCGGGCCTTTTAAGGGGAAACTGCAGTCCTTTCAGTTCAAAAACATCAATTTTATAACATTTTGAATATTTTAGTTTCAGAGTATATAAATTTGTTTGTACTTTTCCTCTTAAGGTCTTAAAAGTTTAAGGAACTCTGGGACTGAAATTTGAATGTATTTATTTCTGTAGGTATAAAATTATTACTTTGTCCATTTAAGGGTGTTTATGTTATAAACTGCCACACAACGCTCCAGCTATGGTTCTGAGGAAATTATTCGTTTATTCACAGTACAGAAATACGTTAATATTTAAAATATTCTATATGCATCCATCGAAAACTAAAATATCACAAACATTTTATTATTTCATAAACTCTAATTGGCCAACATAAACTGTTAATTTCTATCAGGAAGAAAAAATAATGACTTCAAAAACCTTTTTTCTTTGATGGACTTTGAAAAGAATTTTGTTTTATCTTTTTGCGTATTCAATTTTTTCAAAGCTAAGCAAATATTCAGACTTTGAAACCAAAGTCGAGAAAAACCAATTTACCTACAGACATGATTCATAATCATGAGTCATATTACCTATTTGTCACACCTTCGCTCTTTTGTCTAGTAGTGTCTCCTCACATTTAACTTTAAAATGACAGAGTTTATGTAATCTGCCAAGGATTTCCCAGACTACCCTGAATGCACAAAACACACACATGCATACACACTGGCCAGATTATGTTTGATTATAATACTGACATTACCTGGAAGCCATCATATGTCCAAGAGCCGAACTTCATAACGCACGTCTGTTCGTCGAAGGGGAAGTACTCTACGTCGATTTCGCACGACGATTTGTAAATGGCCGGCGGTTTCCACTCCACGCGGCCAGTGTAGTTGAGCGTGGCCTTCGTTGCTAGCGTCACCTCGAAGTTACCATCGGCGCTGCAACAACAAACATTAAAAGAAATGCAGTATTAAGCCAAGGAGCCCCACCTTCTGTAATTTTTTAATGAAACAAATAAAGTGTATTTTCCCTTTAATTCAAACTAAATTGTTAATTTACCTTTACTAACATATTGCTGATCATAGGAATGCAACAGAATATTAGTCAAAGATATAGAACAATTTTATTACCATAAAATTGCATGTAGCATATTAAGTAAACCTTATCCATACATTTTTATCCAGTATTTTACTATAAAAACACCTTTGTGCACTGCCGTTCCAAGTACTGTAACAGTAGGACCAACCTACCGCATACCCACTATACGTCCACGACTGGTTTCGCTAGTATACGTCATGACTGGCTCTGAGACAATAAACCAGTTTTGATTGTCATAATGCCAGAGAAAGCAAAACCACCAAACTTCCCTCTTTTTCCCCTTATTGCTGCCTTACCAAGCCACAACACTCTGTGTTAGGTAAGATGAAGGGTCCAGAAAGCGATACAGAGACCGACGAGGATTTTATTTGGCGTTCTTTCTATAGGAGGAAACCTCGGCACTCCGGCGCTAATATTAACCTGGCAACTGACAGCGTCTTTAACAATAAAATATTTTTGATTTGTTTTTCAGCGAGTAAATTAAACCTGATGAGTAGTGTGCATGTTGGTACCTCTGAGAGTAAGACTGAAACATAAGAGTCATCAAAAAGTGATACATATGTGCTTAAGCTTTCACGACCGAGTCCATTTGGAGGAAAGTTTCTTTTGGACTTGTAAGAATTGCTCGTCGACCACTGCTCACAAGCCCGGAAGAAATCTCACTCAAAGTCAAAAAGTGAGTTTCACCGATTTATTGATAGGGTACACCAGTTTTAGTTAAAGAAAGCAGAGTCCATATTGCGATTCACAACGCTTTACTTATTTAATATAACAGACACACTCATTAGACTTCGTTTGGCATCCACATTATGTTGCATATTCAAGGTTGCAAAGGGATCATGAAAGCCTTGTTCTGTTTTAGTAGTTTATGGACAAGCTTGCGACACCTTATCGCCAGTCCGCATACGTCCTCAAAAACCATTTGCTGTTACAGATGTAGACTTCGCATAAGCGCTTCAAAATAATAATCTATTTCCTCTGTTTTAAATACTCCATATACCTTTGTGTAAATTATAGAAACTTTTAGAACTTGTCTCATGCTTGAGGTTAGAGAAGTTGTTTACTTCTGAAAACATTTAGATACAATCGACAATATTTAGAAACCATCTAAGTAAATCCTTAATTGAAACAGCCCGCTTTTGTCCTGCTGTACAGATAAATACGAAAATTCGACGCCCCATAATCAGGCGATGTACAAATGTAATTAAATTGTTGGTGGACAATTTGAGGCAGCTCCTGTAATTGACTAACAGATATCTGTTTATCATAAGTAATAGCATAAGACATCGACCATTGAATGATATTTACCTGGATTTAAATACTATACCGTAAAGATTTGACCAGACAATGTTAAATAATTTAATATCTATTCACTTCGATTAGTGTAGTTCGGATTACTCAGCACTGGCAACTGAAAAAAAGTAAACACTAGAATTACACGTATTTTGATCTTCTCTTGTTCTTAATAACAGAGAACCAGTTTATAACCTCAAATAGATCTCTCTTTATATTTAACATTAACAAATAACCTTTATTCTGGAAAAATACATTAATCATTAAAAGAACAATTGCTAAATCATAATTGTGAAATTGAAATGGAGTGTCATTTTGATTGTTAATCGATTGTAATGTGTAGTAAATTGTTACAGTTAGCGACACTGACTAACCAAAAGAATGACTAAATGATAATTTGTACAAAACAAAAGAATCACCAGGACAGAATTTATATATGATAATTTAACGCCTCTGTATATGAAATAGCTCACAGTAATTCTGTTTTCGTTTTTACTTCTTGCCTATACTGTGTGATAGGGGGCCCGGGTTCGATTGCCGGCTGGGAGAGTGGGAAGCTTTCAAATTATTATTCCCCATTCTCCCTAGAGTCTGGAAGTATGAATGGTAGTGTGAATTGTGTGAATTTAATGTAATAAATATTATTATATATATTGTGTGATCCTTACTGTCTTAGTTTTTCTCCGTATTTCAGAGACCATAGCACATAAATAAAGCGTACTTGGGCAAATTAAAGGTTGTTCATTTGTCCAGAAATGAAAGTTATCAAAACGATTTAGCTCATGCTTAGCGAGATTTCTAGCTGTTAAATGTCCAATGCAGAAATCTCGAGGCAATTAAAGACTGAATTGAAATAAGTACTTATATTCGCTGGGGAATATAGAATGTCAAATCCTTCGCACTTGTCATTTCACAAGACAGGATCCAGAGGCACTCAGAAGCTGATGGATCAAAAGAATGTGTGATGGGATTGTGTTAAATTTAATATTAGGCAAAGTGCAGGAGGAGAATCTGGTGGAAAGGAAATCTATATTCCTGTCCGCGACAGCAGGTGACGTCTTGTTGGAGATGTTGAACCTGTCTCTTTCGGTGAATATTACACCACCCAAGGGACGAGCTTCCAGAGACAAGTGGCGACATTACACCCTCTCATCTACTGCACTATAAGGATAGCCAAATCGTTTTGAAGGAGATAGTAATGCAGAAGCCGCAGTATATTGTCAGTATATTGATATCGCAATTATTATTTGGTAATATTAACAGTTTTATAGAAAAAGGTTAAGTAGCTAGTCCGAGTCATTTAGATAGATAAGGAGAAAATGCTTCGTATCACACTCTACATATTCCTAACGACATATCTATGAAAATTAGCTTTATAACGAACAAAGAGATTTCGCTATAGCTATGGCTGTGTCAACAATTACTTTCATGTGAACGGCAATTGTTTCAGCTGCATGCCGTTGTGGTAGTGTTTACTCATTCGCGGCAAGATCTATCTCCCCCCCTCCCCTCACCGTTGTAGAGCGGGAGGAAAGCAAAGCAACTTCCTCTATACGTAAGAGTTGTTCACGCTAACTATAACATACTAATATTATTAAAATAGCTTGTTGTAGGCAACGATGTGACCTTCATATCCAGATATTACTGTACATGATATTAGCAGCATGTTTGTTTGCAAGGTAAATGCGAAGCTCTGAACCATATTCTTATTGTATCAGAGAAGGGATTAGCAATAAGCCAGTGGTTCACTAAGTGCACTTCTGTCATTCCGGTTTACAGTGAACTGTGAGCCCTATATTAGCAGATATAGGTACATAACCTCCTTCTCTTCGTGTTTGTTTTGAGATTTCTCAGTGCTGTTAACAAACTTGCCACTGAACTCACAGAAGTAACTTCCTAGATAAATGGTCTAAGAGTCGTACCTGCCAGTTCTTCAGAAGAAATAGCTGATGTGCTGTAATCTCATGACCTTCTATGACCTTCTCTAACCCTTGTACAAACTATTTTTACAAAAGCTTATTCTTCCATCTACTTCATGTAGATCGAGATAAATGTGGACAGAAATTGTTTCATTGTTCAATTGTTTCATACTTCCTTGTAAGTTCATGAAGATGAAATGCTTTAAGGAAGCCTTTGAGCGAAAGACCAAAATTTTAAGGGCTATGAGAATAATGAATGAAGCGGCCTACTGGAGTCACTATGAAGGGCTAAGGCCTCCTGCAAGAGAGAAAGTTCTTCTTGGAAATGGTTAACCTTACAAAACATATATTTGACATAAATTGTACGATTTAACGAGATTGACACACTATATACATAGTGGATAGATAACGTAATCACCGTGGGAAAAAAATCAATACCTATATTTCAGTAAATACACATTTTAAGGTCCCTGAATAAAAAGTATTTTGAGAAATTTCCAGAAAATACCCCCACCCCACAAATCAGGGGCCAGGTAAGGAGATATTTGATTGATGAGGACCACTGGTTATGAAGACTGCATATATCGGCCGAGAGTGACTGACAGCGTCCACCCTCCAGTACTGCACTCCACTCTTGACGCCCGTAGTGAGTAGAGCTGGGGGATGCAGGACCGGAACCGGAAAGGGCTATTGCGCCGCGGGGTTCGTTTAATGAAGGGAATTAATTCCCAGCATCTAATTGTAATTTGGCGTGTCTATTTTGAACAAATAGTTGTCGATATGTATGTCAAATTTTGTTACCGTGCACTCTTGTTTAGCATAGCGAATTAAAACTTTCGCATTCCCATGTCTGGCGTCTCTATCAATTCCAGTTTGTTTTATTGCCGGTTTTTCTTCATCGGTGGTAATGACAGATATTGGCATTTATTTCAAATACCACAACGGTTTCATTCCCCCTTTTTTAGCTTATTTGATCAATATTACAGTCCCGCCGCAGTCGACCTTTGGAGACGAGAAAAACGTACTACAAATAATGCATTACATCATTTGTATACTATAGTTTTTATACGTACTGAATTCATCCGTAGCGAGCTGGTATGCTCGAAGCTGTTTTCCAGCCTTTTCTCGTTGTATAGTAAAGGGTTTTGTAGTTTTATTCAAAACCCTACACTGGTACCGAGGATTAAACCTTCGTGCCTGAAGCAGACGCGCCGCACTCAGCTACGAAGGCGGTATACAACAAAAATACTTCTTCTTTCACTGATTACCCTCCCCTTATGTGGGACTTACAAGCCAGTGCCTAGGGTCAGTCGCCTGTCGGGGAGCACAGGAACCTATGGACCTGACAGAGTGAAGACCTGGAAGCAGGTGGTGGGATATCTAAGAGCAGTAAATTACGGATATGCTGTCCAATGAAAACTGCGCAAGTAAGGCCTATCGAAACTTTTGGTTTAAAGGCGGTTTTCTCTAGAGTTAATGCTCATGTTATAAACAATGTCATTATTGTCGGAATTGCAACGCTTTTCCACAATTAAAAAAGGAGAGGAATCTAACAAATAAGTATTCTAACCGTTAAAAGAGTGCAGTAATTTTGTTTCCTAAATGAAAAAACTGTTATAGCGTAGCTCTTGCAATGGAATACTTCGTTTTCTTATTGTTTCATTTATATTCGGCGGCCTTGCCTCAGGGAAGGATGAGGAATAATTTTGGCTGGAGAAAAATTCCTATCCCCCTGCCGGGAATCGAACCCGGGACCCCTAGTACAGCAAGCAGGTGATCTACTAACTGCGCCACGGAGCCAGCCAAAAGCTGAATAAAACACTGAGCCATAATAGACTAACTACGAATTAAGCCGATTAAAGTTTTTCTCATTTTTCTGAGAATGAACACAACATATAGAATATATTCTCATCAGAACCACACGCAAACAAAGCAAACAAAATTAATTGCATATCAACTTTCCAGTGAGATGAGTATGTAGACTAGATAAAGTAAATGTATATTTGAAACGAAAAACTACCACAGTCATTTAACTCAATTCGTAATGCTCGAAATATGTTCTTGATAGCGCGTGTATGATTGACATATGCGATTAATTGTGTGGTTATCCCACCTTGTAAATGATTACATACTGCTTCCATAAATCAGCCGAAAGTTGTCAATATCTGTCCTGGCAGCTTTGATATGAACCACAGTTCAATTTTTTAATCTCAGTGCATTTTTACTTCCTCTACCACGTATAGAAAGTAGAGGAAGTATTGTATTGGTCCCAAAAATTCGATCTCGAGATTCTACCGAAAATATATGTTTTGAGTCCCACTGTATCCAAAAAACATTTTTACAAAAAGGTTCGGGTATGTGTGTGTGTCTGTGGGCAGCATAACTTAAAAACGAAAAGTTGGTTAAAAACCAAAGATGGTATTTAAGTTTAACGTCTTTTGACCATGCGACATGAATATTTTGAAGCAAATTCCTCAACCATGAACTACCCCTCACATGGAAAATGTTTTGAAAATTTTGATTTTATCCAAAATGGCCCTAACGATTTTAATTAAAATGCCATATGTTAAGGTATTTGTATGACAAATGAAATGCATACGTAACCTATGTAGTCCCGTTAACTCTGGTTGACTTTTGCATAACTAGTAAACGTAAAATGTAGATCTTGCCAAAGCACACAATTTTAGTACAAATAATTTTGTTGTAGTGTGAACCATTCTGGAGATATTCCTTGTTATTTGTGCGAGTTTTGGAAAACTAACTTTCGTCAAATGAAGGAGCGTTATTCATTTTTTATATTAGCCGTGCAAAGAGAACGGAATCTCAAAGGATTAAAGGACTTGATTATCGCACAAAGCCTACTGTATTCCTATAGTCCCCGTGCACCTACTAGGAAATAAACAATAAAATAAATTGTGTAAATGTTTATCTCAACTAACACGAAGAAGATATAGGAATAAAAGTTTGTAAGAATAGTTAGTGCAAGAGCAACTGAACTAAAATATTTCATTTTATTTATTTAACTTGTTATTGTTCTCAGCCTCTCATTTCATATTGCCACATCCTGCAGTGTTGTACATACACTTTGAGATCACACTCAACTCAGATATAAAAAATTGATTTAAAGCCAAATTTGATGTTCCAGTTTGGCGTCTTTCAAAGATGTGAATCAATATTTTCAAAAAACTTCTTCATTTAAAACTTTCTTTTGTTGGAAAATGTTTCAAAAGTGTTATTTTTCTCAGAAATTACATTAAAGATTTCAACTAAATGATATTATAACACATTGTCATGATAAAAACTATGCACATCTTAAGTTTTCTGTTAAAGCTTCTGAAGAACTCTATATTCTGGATGACTTTTTTGTAATAATAAACCGTAAGAGATGTACGAAAATGGAGATCTCCTTAAAGCACACAAGCTATGTTGAACACTTCTTGTAGTTAAACATTTCTGAGATATTCCTGGTTATTGGTTTGAATTTTATAATACTTATATTACTCTCAAGTGGGAAATCGTTCGCTTTTTTCCCCTTTGGTCATGAAAATGATAACGGAATTTCAATCATGTCAGAGCGCCCAGGGCTTAAAGCATGTGCCTGCCGCTTAAAGCCTTCTTTCCTATTTTAGTTTAACCTACCAGGAAATATGTAATGAAACAATTTGTATACATGTTTATCTCGATATTAAACAAATTCAATAATAGGTTTTGTAAGAATAATTTGTACAATATTGAATAGTAACAACCACGTGAATTTAATATTAGTACAATTATTATACATTTAAATGTTTTAGGTATATCAAAATTAAATAATTTCAAACTTTTAAACGTTATAATGTGTATAATAACACGTCCAGTTTATCTAAATAAGTAAATAACGAAACAATATTATCTTGTTCATCACAAAGTAAGCTAAAATAGGCATTATTATTTATAGAACTTTGGCAGTACATAAGTAAAATATGTGCAACTTTTCAGAATAACTTAGGGGTATAAATTTCCTTGAACTAATTCAGCACATAGTCTAAGGCAAATTCCTATCGCGTTCTTTATTCTGGTAATGGAATCAAACATTTACATCTCTCAAGGAGAAAATGAACACTATCTCTTGCAGGCGATCCGTTTTTTGAAACCGAGCCTCCATCTTTGATGATTCCTGTAAGTAAGCTTGTTTACATAAGCGTTTGCGAACTCACCAGATCTCTGCAATGTGTTTACCTCTGTAAAGTTTTCATATTTTCCTGAACGACTGTTTACCCCATATTAGCAAAGTGGTAATAACACTGAATTGCACGCTTTCTGTCCTACTTTTACTGATAATGGAAGTACTTAAGCCACCAGAGCAGGAATGCTATGGAAATTGGTTTCTGTGGCAACTGTAGGTCGCCAATCAACATGATAAAAGCTTGTGTAATTGCGTCCTTTGGTTCTTGTGTGCTTTGAAAGATAATTATTGTGTGCACGTTGGAAGGGATGTAGATGACCAGAGACTAAATGTTGATTCTACAGGGTATACTGCATAAAATATTGTAATAACACTTTTTGGGAAGTAGTACAATTTCATGGCGTTTCCGGTTATGTTGACATTGCAGGTAAATGAATTATCCCGTATTCACAACTGCCAACTTAAAATTTTCAAAAGAGGAGATATCTTCCAAATTTCATTGTGAATTTATTTTCTTATTATTCGCTTAATTAACACGAATGGGATATTTTGCTTTACTTTATAAATAATTTTGAATTTTTTCTTCGTTAATATGTCCACTTGTTCATTGGCAATGAGCTGGAATCCATTGGAAAAATATTGTTTGGTGTAATTTTTGTAACTGGATTAATATAGTATGTATTTCATATCTATATTTTTGCAGCTTTTGGATTATCTATTGATATTCTAGCTTGGATTGCGGCTTTGAAATCAGTAAAGAAGGCTATGTTAGTAAATTTGTTTTGTCTAATAAGTAAATTTTGCAATGAGAAATAGATGGCATCAATTTCTCCGTCAAAGTTGATGGAATTGTCTCCAACATGTTTATAAAAGGAGAAGAACATGCAAGTGGCATGTATAGTTTGTAAAATGGATAATTTTTAAAAATTTCTTGGATGTCGAGGTTTTCCTTGGGTCGCTCTTCAATGTTTGACTCTTATTTATTGTATTAGGGTGTGGGACGTCCTGGATCTGTCTGGATTTGTCCTGGATCTGTTGTGTTGATGGTTTAAGTGTGTGCAACAATGAGCTTTCAGTAGCACGCCGAAAAAAGGTTGTATATTCTGCCCTGCCTCCTTGTACTGCCTTCAGTCAGCTTCAAGTGAGATCTGTGTGCGTTTTTCTAGCGTTATATCAGCTTACCTGAAAAATCTACCCCTTTGTCCAGATATCATTCACCGGAGGGCGGAAAGGATACCGTTAGCTGAGACTGTGTGCTAATGGCCTGGCATGAAACAGTTCTACCCTCATGGTTTTACCGAACCTTGTCCTACACGTATTCAATAAATGATTATATCAACTTTGTCCATTGCACGGACAGCTACAAGTCGAAATGCTGACTGTCAACTGTATAACCCTGTGTTCAGTTTGACGTAACGTGTACTACCTAGATGGTATTTACGTTGATACCCTGCTCAGTGGATATTTGTCCTAGCTCTGGTAATGGCTATTCTTCTACCACGGTGACGTCGTGAGAGAGGGCGAGAGAGAGAAGGAGAGAGACAAATTTCAAAACATGTGCAAAATCCTAGAAGCAGAAAAACAGAGTCTACAGTCAATGGAAAAAAAAAAAAGCCTGGAAAGAATATTGGGAAAGGTAGATAGAAAATCGGAAATTTTGCACTTTCTGGAGCAGCAACCTTCTCTCCTATGGAATGACGTTACCGTGTGATTCATCTCAACTTTGGTTGTGATTTTCAGTCTTCCCGTGCTTACATTTTTCAAGCAGAGCTGTTTCTGACTTGTGCCTTAATATAGTTTTAATTTCTTCCATTACAGCAGGTGGCAAATTATGTTTGCGGCTGTAAACTTTAACAGATACCTTGTACTGGTTGAATTTGCACGACGTAACACGAGTGGATGGACAAAGCCTAAGTGACGGAGCATTGTCGTAATCAGTTCTAACTGGGTGACTACGCCCAAAACAAATGTTGCGGTATGTGATTGAAAAATAGTTCTAGAACACTTCTAAATATGTATTGTTGATGTGTTATACACTAAATTAAACAGGATTAAATGGACTAGTAATAAGGCAAAAAACGAAAAATGTAAACCTTTTCAGATTTCTTGGCCCCGGGTCCAAAAGTAATGAAATGTTTTGTTAGCTCTAAACGAATCCCAAGTAAGGAGAGATTTTGTTACGAAGTTCATAAAATATTTTATAAAATTAATTTATAGTATACATAAACAACAGAAAAGTCTGAAAAGATAAATATATCCACGTTATTGTTACCAGTAGTCAGCAGCTATATGCAGGCCCTGAAAAGCCATGACCACGAGAAACAACTAAAAGTGGCAGCACGTTAAAAAACGGCAATAACGGATATCTCAGAAATGGCTTATTCCAAAACAGAAGTTATTCGAAGTAAATTATATGTTCTAAACAAATCTACGTTTTCTATGGTGTAGGATTTTGTCTATCTCTTAACGTTTACCAGTTATACACAATTATACTAAATTCTTTCCAAATGAACGGACTTCGCTGCTTATTTCCAGAAAATTTTAGACGTTACTTTTGTATATGTAACTACTTTTAATGTGATATTTTAATCCAAAGATCCTTAGAACCCGTTTTGAACTAATTTAAACCAAACAGCAGCAGAAAGCTTCACAGGGAAAGTGATAATATAAGATTATTTCACTCACTTGTTGTAGAGCACTATGTCGGGGCGCCAGATGTGGTCCGAGGGCACATGCAGCATCTCAACACCACCGTACTCCTTGGGGTCCCATTGTAATTTGTAATCGTACCACGACTGAAACAAAAGTGCACTCCTGAAACTTACATAAACACAAGCTGCAAAGTATCACAACCATACTAACATTATAAAGTGAGAAAATTTGTAAGAAGTGCGTGTGTGTGTCTGTGGCGGTATAAGGCAAGCTAAAAAGCCACCCAAAAGGTCACACTGAAAAACCCTATAGGTGTCTGGTCTATAAAGCACCTTCAATGGCTGACACAACATTAAGTCAGGTGGCAGAAAGACCTGGTCAACACAACATCCAATCAGAGGCTTGCCACGCCTTGCGTTGTTATATAGTTAAACACGCTGTGAAATCAGGCTGTAAACCCAGTGATATAAATGCCATTTATACCCACAAAGTTTATTTATAGAATCGGAAAGAAAATAGTATTGAGCTATCAGCTGCTGTTAAATTTTCTGTGTTCCAATTCAACAAATAATGAAGCCACCAACAATTTCAATTTGGTCTTGGTAGAGTTAAAATAGTACCACCTGTCTCTCAACAGAATCTATTCTAATGAAATCACTTTCAGAAAAATGTTTCATACATACACAAGTCATTTTACAGAACACAAACTCAACCTTTGGAAGGTTTGTAGAACACTGAGTCCGGAGAGATATAATTGCAATAATCATATTGTAATCAGACTTTTTCTTTAAAATTTCTGGAACAAACAATTAGTCATTTTTTTAAATAAAAGATACTGGAACTCCAAAAATGTTGCAGAGTTGAACAAAACATCTGATGTGTTGCACTCACATGACTTTCTCTACATGTACTAACCATTCTTACAAACTCTTATTCCTATATCTCCTTCGTGTTATTTGAGATAGACATTTTACAGAAATTATCTTATTGCTTATTTCCTTGTACGTGCAAAGAGAATATTAGAATACAGGAGGCTGTGAGCGATAGTCAAATCTTTCAAAGCTTTGAGATCCCGTTCCCTTTGCATGCTTAACATATAAAAAATGAACCTTGTTGTATTTCACGAAAATTTAAGTTTTCTGAAACTGACAAAAATAAGAAGGAATATCTACAAAATGGTGCACTCTACAAAAAACTTTATTTAGACATAAATTGTGTGGTTTAGCACGATCTATACTTACTGTACAGTAAGATTTTGTCTATTTCTTACGGTTTACGAGTTACTCAAAGGTCAACCAGAGTAAACAAGACTACATAGGCTATACCCAGAAAATTCAAAATACACATTTCATTTGTCACACAAATATCTCAAACACATGACCTTTTAATTAAAATCGTTAGAGACATTTTCAAGAAAATCAAAATTTTCGAAAACATTTCCATGTTAAGGGTAGTTTAGGGTTGGGCTATTTTCTACAAAATCTTCGTGTTTCGTCCTTGAAAGACATTAAACTTAAATACAAACTTTGGTTTTTCACCAACATTTTGTTTTTGAATTATGCTGTCTACAGACAGACAGACATACACACACATGTACCTTTTTCTGAAAATGCTTTTTTGGGATTTAGGGAGTCTCAAAACATATATTTCCGGTGAAATCTCGACATCGAATTTTTTGTTGGAATACAATACTTCCTCTACTTACCAGTAGAGAAAGTAAAACGTGATCTATAGCTCTCATATGACTTTATGTAGTAAGAATTGTATCTGTTACAGTTTATGAGTTAAGCAAATGTAATCCAGAAAGAAAGGAACTTTTGAGGACATTCCCAGAATTTATTGAAGATATACATTTCATTTTCATTAAAATATTTCTAACATGCTGTTGTAACAATAGATATTCATTTTATTAATTTTATTTCACATCCACTCAGCTATGGCCTTTCCCAACAAAAATTAACACAAAATTCAGTCAAAACTATTTTCTGTACATAAACTTTCTCAACTCTCCAGATTGCGATCGGTTACTCTCTGCCTCCTTGGCAACCTGGTGTCAGCCAAGGAACATCCAATTTATGGGATGCTTTCTGCATAGAAATTTGATTAGTGTGGGCTACGGGGATTTTCTTGAAAATCTTCGTGTGCAACTTAAATATCAAGTTCAGTGAATAACCTACTCTTGTTTTTGATGTTTACAGATGCAAACTCGGAGGCACAAACATAGACCTTTTTCTAAAAACTGTCTTTTTTGGATTTAGAGATCTCAAAATATGCATTTCGAGTAAAACTTTTGCGTGAATTTTTTCTGCGGAAAGCAATAGCAGATAGATGTACGTGGCAGGGAAAGAAAACTAAAATTAATTTAATAATTTGTGGGCAGCGTTGTAACACAAAATGGTCCCATAATGCTTGGCTTTGATGTGCTTGTAGTCAATTCAATTATAATCGGGATTATCGATTGGCTGGTGTTGGGACACTGTACGAAGGTCACGAGAGCTTGCGATTGACAGAGGGAATTGCCAAACTCCTCCCCATACCATTCTTGGACGTTGCCAACTTGTGAACGGATACCATCACCTGCAGGAAATGACGCCTATCACATTGAATGCAAATGGTCATCGAAATGGTGTCTAACGGTTGGCAGTTACGTTTGCTCTTTTAAGGGGATGTGACATGCAAGATGGTAAAACATGAAGAAATCTTCATAATATCAGTTTATCGACAAATGCAATTAGCCATAAAATACAAATAAGAAATCCGTGAAACATTTCATTCATCTATAATATTTAAACGCATTTAAATGTGCTGAAAGTGTAAATAATGCAAGATTAGGCATGTTATATTGTTTCATAGAATGAAAAAGGGTCGAAACATCCTATAGTGTAACATATAGAAATAAGGAAAATGGTTTTTTAAAATATTGTGACAAAAATGACAATAAACTCGTTACTTTTTTCTGTCACTTTATTTTTCTTCTAAAACTGAGGCACAAAAACACAGTTCTGTCGTCTCGTTGTGATATTGCAACTTACAATTGTTCTGTCTTCTCGTAACCTTGACAGAAACGCACTTTGCTGTCTTTCAGTTCTCTCTGTCTAACAAATGCTGGCTCCAACGATTACATATGCTTTAGTTCAAGCTTTCGACACGATGTATCTCTGTCCCAACAGTCTCTGTCTACATATATCTACACGCGCGCGCTCCCGGCTAACAGTTGTCTCGTTCAACCCTCAAAACTCCATAGTGAACACTATTCCCCTTGTCTGTATATGTTTTAGGGGGTTCAAAGACAAACACTTAGTCATATAACCTCACAAGGCTTCATTCCTGTGTCAGAATAAATTGTAATGCTTCCTGGATTATCATAATACAATATTACAATGAATAGTAATATTTCTTCCTTCATAAATTAGGGTACTGATTTTCCCCCCATTAATAACTTTGAACTTAGAAATAACTCTTGAATATAGGTTCTTATACTACCGTTTTTATTAATAATTCCTGATTTCAGGGTAAAGAAAAGTCATAATTAAATAAAACTTCCCTCTTTCCTGTAGGGAATTGGCCCTCTGGCTTAAGAAAATAGAGCAGTGATTACGCGACCACAGATGCAGTCATTTAATTTCAAATCCCGTAGATTAAAAGTCTTCTTCTTCAAGGATTATCTTCCTCTTTGTAGCAATTCCACCCCAAGGAATTAACCTTGCTTAGGAGCAGTAAAATTTGAACGATAGGACATCTAGGATGCATGATCAGCCAATACCTGATGTGATGGTGAAAAACAAGGGTGAAAGGAAGATTTGTGGATCAAGTTATCCCCTCCAGCATTCGCCCATCAAACCAGAGAAGTCACAAGAGAACCTTCAGCTGAGTTGATCGGCCCCGAGGGGTTAAAACTATAGGTTCACGAACACGTCTGTGTGTATCTGTGTCAACAAAATACGTCAAGAATTAAAATTCGCGTAAACAGATTATCTTCCATAAGTGAAATACCATCATATTCAAGAAAAATTCTCCCCAATTACCTTTTATACAGTCTTCGAAAGTTTTGATTTTGTCAAAAATGGCTCCAAAGAGTGATTAAAATGGCATACATCTAAAATATGTACTTCCTGTGATTGGTGGTTAGCCTGCTACATATCCCCCAAACCCAGAGGTTCCGGGTTCAATTCCCGGCTGGAGGTTGAGAATTATTTCGTTAGACAGCATTATTTCCCATCCTTCCTGGAGTCGGAAGTATGGCCTACATGTTAAATGCGGTATATAAATGGAGGAATATCTTTGAGAGATGCCAATTAAATGCAGGGTAATATATAAACAAGACCGCCTCCGTAGCGCAGTTGGTAGCGCGCTTGCCTCTGGCGCGGAGGACCCGGGTTCGATCCCCGGTACCAGCATGGGGATTTTATCCCCTCTGGGAGGTCTGGCACGGGGTGCACTCAGCCTCGTTAGGTCCCGGTGGGACCAATTGAGGAGCTACTTGATAGAGAATTAGCGGCCCCAGGTCTAGAAGACCGCATAACCGGCCGGGAGGGCTCGGGGCGCTGACCACGTCCAACCCTCCAATACTGCACCTCACCAATGACGCCTGTAGTGGGCAGAGGTGGGGGACGCAGCGGCTGGGCGGTAGGCCTTGGCCCCTTGTGGGCTGTCGCGCCGGGGTTTAGTAAAATATATAAACAATCATAATTGCCTTGTTATTAATCATAGCCTAAATCTTTCACTTCCTTTATGATGCATATGTATTGTGGTTAATTTCAATAAAATATAACGAATATTTTTACGAAACTAGATACGTATTCTTCTTTTTTTCAAAATTAAGAATATTGAGAAATAATCTTATATTTTTGCACACTGTTGCAAATTTTCATCAAAATTGAAAAGAATCTTTAGGAAAACGGAGCACAAAGTTTAGGTTTATATGGTAATAAAAGACTTTCTTGTTCATAACATTAAGGACACAAGATAGTGAATTGGTTTCGAAGAACGGAATCTCAGTGCTTTTAAACATTGGACTATCGCTCAAAGCCTACTGTATTCCGATATTTCTCGTGCACCTACAAGGAAATAAGCAATAAGATAAGTTGTACGAATGCTTATCTCAACTAACACGAAGAAGATATAGGAATAAGACTTTGTACAAATAGTACAAGAGTAGAGAAAGTCATGTAAGTGCAACACATCAGATTTTTCTGTAATGGTTAGCTACTACACGGGAAGTCCATGTTAATCATGTGTTAAACCGTGTACCGATGCTTCTCTCGCAGGAAGCTGCACTGGACTTTGTGATACAGTTCGACAGGCTTGTAAATGCAAATAGCTGAAGGCGTTGTGAACACAATGTTACATTAGTTGGTAACGCCGATAAGGACAGAATTGCGTGTTTCAAGGCTAGACATTGCAGCTAATTTGCCAGGTAATGGCGAAGTCAAAATTTAACCTTCTCTGTCGCTCCTTTTGTGTGGCGTGTTGCCTGCAGTGCGCCTGCAGTAACAGCTTGCCCGCATAACTCTACTGCCGCAAAAGTTGTCTATCCATCAAGGCATTACCGGAGACAAATAGGAATTTCCGGAGTTGCTTTCGCTTAACTTCGTTACGGGCAGTAAACCTGCAGATACTGGCGTGCATCAGGGGTTATAAAGCAATACATCATGAAAAGTTTACTAATATAATTATAATTTCGTTTCGGTTTACATCTTCTAAAGTTGTGCTTTTAATGTTTTAAAACTCGTACTTCAATCCCAGACTATAATTTACATGAAAAAAAGAGAAATGTTTATTTTTTAAATATTGGGCAATAATTTCGATTAAATTATCAGATATTTACACTATTTTGATTACAAATGAAACGTATATCTAGAATTTTGTAAAAATGGCCTCTCAATGATTTGCATAAATGACAAACCGTAATAGATAGAAAAAATCTTACTTTTCAAAAACATGTGAATGTCATCAAAACACGCCATATGTGACAAGCTTTGTTTCTTTCGTTTTTTTAACTTTTCTTTGAAAACGTATCATTTCTTAAATATCCCATGTTGTTGGTTTAAATTTTCAAATACCTATACTTTTCTCATATAGAAAGTTCTTATTCCATATTTATCTCCTGACCATACAAACACGATGGAGTTTCAAAGCTATCACATAGCGACCATCCCCTTGTACTTACAAGGTAATGTGTAATAGAATTATTTTTCCAAATTTATATATCAATTAATGCAAAGTAGATCGAGAATCTTATGTGAGCGGAATAAATCATATTTATAGAAACATATGTGTTTGGGCGCACACACGCTGTCTGTGAACAGCATAACTCAAACAACGATTAGGTTAAATAACAAACTTTGTATCTAAGTTTAAATCCTTGCAAGCATACGATAAGAAGAGTTTAGAGAAAGTTTTCACGTCCAAAACGAAGAAGAAAGTAGAGCGAGTAGAAAAATATATGTGAATCTAACCCTTAGGTTTTCTATTACATTATTTGATGCTCCAACAAATATCCTTTTTACTTTTATTTATTATTACAGTTTGTGTTTTACTTTTCAGTGGTTGCTTGCAGTCCTGTATCAGTTTTCCAATACATCCTATTATCTTCTATATATATCCTAACAATCTTCTATGCTAATATTTCTTCTGTCGTTCTCTGAACGTGGCCATACAATTTGAGAACCCTTATTTCTAATCTGTTAACAAGTTGTCTTCTGTATCCATTTCTGCCCTTATATAGGCATTCCTTATATGCTCATACTTTTCCTCAATCCGTGCATTTCTATCGCCTACTATCTTCTCGATCTTTCACTCACCGTCCAACTTTCACTTCCATATGTTAAAATACTCTCAACTTTAATTTTAATATATTTAGCTTTGTTCTTCTAGTTGAATGCGTATTTCATACAACCCCTTTAAGCGGTTTTTTTTCAAGTTTCAAGTTTTCTTTATTCATAATTTTGGATTGGTGCCGGTACAAGGGGCCCGGCTTACAGGCTATAAATTTACATTTATTTACAATTTTTTTTACAAGCTTATAGTTTTGGGTATCACCAAAAACCCATACGGTGGCCATCTTTAGGCCACCGAGAATAGTTTTCGTTGGTCTTTTGGTGTCTATTCCAATTATTTGTTGTTTTTGTTTTTTCTTTATATACATATATACATCTATATACACACATACATCCACGCATTCACCCACACACTCACATATTGCCTTTCTAGCATTGTTTATTCTGTTGCTGATGTCTCTTTCACTTGTATCCGATTGGTCTATAATGGACCTATAGTATTTAAGTTGTTCTACTCGTTTTGATTATTTTATAATTTATTTCCAGATTGCGTCCTTCTCCTCCAACAACCATATATTCTATCTTATCAAAATTAACGTTTAATCCTTCTGGCTCACATGCACCCACAAGCGAATAATAGACTGTGGATGGTCTCATTATTTATTTTTATTCCCATTTTGTGACAGGCGCTATTCCATTGTCTCAAGATATCATCCAAATAATGTTGGGAACACTGCATACCTTCTTAGAAATGAAAATAAATTGTTCTTTCTCGTTTATAAATGGTAGAATCACACTGAAAACTGAATATCGTTATTTTGCCATGGTAACTCATTGGCTAGAACACGTGAACGGAGAGTACACGAATTTTCAGTTTGATTTCATATTTCCAATGCTTCTTAGCAATAAAACTTTTGTAATTTTACTAGCCAAAAGTGTTTTCGCTTGTTAGATCTCTATTTGGGGTAAGCATTCAATGATACTGTTGAAAATACGGGCATGGTATATTGCATTCGATACACGAAATCTGAAACTGCACATTACTGCTGTGTAGATGCATATGTTAATTAGTGTTTGAAACATTGTTTGGATCCAGATTTCACATGTGAGCGGGCGAGTTGTATGTGACTGTGAACTCGAGACATTGTGCCGCGGGATATAGTTCATGCTCCGCTTGCATCGTCTGTCAAATTGTTATTATTATTGTTACTGATACCGCAGCGCATGACAGCAGACACACAGCTTCATCAAGAAGCTTGCCAATCACACTGCCATTCATTAAGACAGCCAGTGTATCTATTGCCTTCAGCGTGTGTCACATTTTGGGAGCTGGCCTGTTTTCATCTGTTTGTTTTTTGTTTCTTTCTTTTTAGTATTGGAAAACCATGTCGGTTAATTAGGTTATGCAGACCATTGTTTAGGGTTACGTGTGAAGAACGGGCACATAGTCGTAATATAAAGCCTGAAATGAGTATACAGTGTGATTCATAAGAACCTGAACCACTTCAATGAGACAACTTTTGAAGCAATAACCAGACACATGTACAATTTTAGGAAGTATAACAGACAATTGGGGAATTACATTGTTTACTGAGAAAATGTATTCTTCAGCGGTATCAATATATGGCATTTAAAATTGGTTTGGTGCATCAGTTTACAAAACAAATAAATAAATAAAATCATAAATTATGATCCAGTAGCACCAGAAAACTGGAACTAGAAGTTAAGCTCTATATGTTGGTAAGGTTTTTAAATGGATGCTGCCTTGTGTTTACAATTTTATTGCTGTTTTAGTTACCTTAGGTTTTTTGTCAATTTATTGTGTACAATAATATAGACTCATTTTATTAGTGTGCAGTGTTTATATTATATAATGGAATACCTTTAACGATGACAAAACGGAAAGGAGTGTTGAGAATACGCAAGTTTACTGGCAATCATTATACAAGAAAGAATGTTGCGGATGAAAGTACATGGCCCCCTGTAAATAATGTGAGTTCCTCTATACTTTCTAGCACTTCTAAGAAGTTGAAAATCAGTGAAGAAAATAGCTATATTGTATAAGTTCTAATATGTTTATAGTTTTAAAATAGTATCTTCTATTCTTGCAATATTTATGATGGCAAGTTGAGTGGGGTGTTATATAGTGTTTTTCATTTTAAATCGGTATTTTCTCAGAACTTCGCAGTAAATGCCCCACTTCAGCACTATTAATAACAGAGACATGACATTTTTACCACTTGTTTACAACAATATAGGATTGAAATATACCCACGTTGACTGTTGTATGTCCATTAAGGTGATAAAAACTTTTGTTCTGTAAAAAATAAAATTTCATCAAGGTTATTATATAAAAAATGATAACTCTTGTACAATTTGTATTTTTGCAATAAAATTAGGTCATTTTATTTATGAATATATCACTTATATACTGTAAAAATATAAAGTTTATATCTTATGTAGTTACGGAGATAATGGATCATGTATTAACATAATTTTATATTGGCAATATGGGGCGGTTAATCTCCCCTAACTATAAAACACCCCTGATTGAACGTTGTGTTGGGCTACCGGTCATTAAAGTTTGTGTCAGCCATACTTTCATTCTCCGTTTTAGCTTATATTTCCAAAAAACAGTTTAAATGTTGCACATTGCAATGGAATCAGTAAACGTATGCATTAAGTAGTGAAAATAAGTAAAGATGGGTCTATGTTCTAGTGTTAGACTGAGTGTTGCGGACAGCCAATGAGAGACCTCCTTACTGCCACATCTTGGGACTGCCGCTCACTTTTGTTTGCCCTAAGCATATTTCTTATTTCGGGAACAGAACACAAACCAAAGCTTATAGCACATGACCTAGGCTACCTATTTATCTATAAATTCCAGTTAGCTATAAAAATATTAACCGATAGTTTGTGCAGCCTCATTCATATGTGACACGTGTCTGCGTAATGAGATGACTAGTGCAAATTCAGTGAGTTAGAAAATAATTTAATGTGCTAATTATCGGACAGAAAACTGTAGTAAATTTTCGTATCGATGAGCAGAACTTCCAGTTCATTGCAAGTCTTTGGTACGCACGTTTTACACTGTTAAATTATCATGCATGAGTTACTTTGGAAATCACTTTGAAGCCATAGAGAACAGAGATTTGAACTCTATTGCAATTTACAATTACAATCACGCTTTTCTTCGATTTCTGTGACTTCCAAGATTTCACGCTTGCGTAATGCTGTACAATCAAACAAATAAGACACTAAAACGTCTGTACTAATTACCATTTCTTAATAATTATAAACATATTCCAAAAAGTGTTATTTTAGCACCCACCTAGGTTAATCGTGACAAGCTTCTGCTTAAGAATGGGCTTAATCTAAGCCAGCGATGTCCAACTTTGTCTCTCTGGAGGCGCTTACGTAATTAGCTGCTATTCCTTACCTCCTCTTTCAGTAGGAGGGTGAATCAGCTTAGTGCCTGTGATATGTAGACTCAACAGTCAGTCAGTATCCAATGATGGACATAAACAAGATACATCTTGAATTTTCAAGAAATGCCCTCAGAAAACCTCATCATTCTGATTCTGATTTTTGCGTAAATGGTAAACATAACAAACAGCCAGCGAATGAGGGCCAGGGAAGTCCTAACCACCCTAACATTCACCTACCGATCCGAAGAAACCATGAGAAACCTATGAGTCAAAGTGGGTGGTCACAAGAATTGACCTCAAAGCCTCCTAAATGCATGCCTCAAACAGTTAAGCTTTTGAGCACAAATTTTGACAACTTCAAGATATTTGTAATCTCGTTCATGGTCTATTTTAACGCTAGTCTTCTTAATTTTCTTGCTAAATACAAAGAATTGTGTAAGTAGCCACCTTTTAACACGAATTATTTTCCTACCAGCGTATTCGGAAAGTAAGTACTGTATTGTAAAATAAATCTACTAAAACAATTTTTTCAAGCCAATTTTATTTTTACATGAAAGAGCACACCTTGCAATATTTTACTACACAATTTTGCCAATGTTCAAACTCTTGTAGCGGATGATGAGTTTTTCTATACCTTATGCATAGAAACTTCCCGCCAGTGATTATAGCCACGATTCCACAGCATTCTTCACCTCATCGTCAAAAGTTCATGAAATTTGCGGAAATTCTGAAAGCGTTGTCATTGTGAAACGACTTTCTCAAGGATATTTTTCATCAATTTTGCTTACTAAATCATCGTTGACAACAGAAGACCGAACACTCCGAGCCTCACCGTGAACATTTGTGTGACCTTCATTAAACATTCTAACCATTCCATCACTCATCGCGTCTTCATCGTAAACATTCTTTAACTTGGCGATAAATTTCGGCTGGTTTCACATTTCTTACGTTCAAAAATCGAATAGTAGAGCGAATCTCACAGTCGGCGGGATCAATAATTGTCCTAAACATTTTAAATGTGCACAGCAAGCAGAAAACACAACGTATAGCAACCAAAATGGCGTCAGTTGAGAGGCGGTGAACAAGGAAGGCTGGTGCGCATGCGCGAAACGCCGACCGCAGCACTGCAGTGGCGCTAGAATGAAACAGTACTTACTTTCCGAGCACACCTGGTATATTATGTACAGATCCACCAGTCATCTCAATCTGATAACGCATAAATTGTTATATATTCGTAATAATCGACGAAAATCCCCTTTGTTCCCGGACATGCAAGCAAAATACTTGCGTATGCTTTATTTCTTGGCTTTTTTGCCTTCTTCAAATAATAGTAGGTTCATTGTTGACTGGTATAATTTGTATTTTCACCCTGATAAATATAACTCTTTGTAATATGAAATGTCTCAAGACTTTCAGGTTTCCATGTGCGAGTAGAAGTTATACATTAAAGAGTACCTTGGATCGGCTTTGTGGAGGAGGGATACATTTGAAACATTATGGTACAAAATATAGTTCGCATACATAAATACACCCTTCATGAGACCTCTGGTATTTAACTTGTGCTACATGAGTGAACTTTATACCACCTAACACTGATTTCATTGTAACTCTTTGTAGTGATCATCAATTCTAATCAACCTGCTAATTCCAATTGATTGATACTATTGGACACATCGTGTACGGTATGAGTGTTCGCTTATTAAATGATACTCGTATGTAATTCAAAGGAACTTAATGTATTTATTTATAGGAAAAATAAATACAGCCAACATTCAATGCAGAGCTTTCTGGTAGACTATGTTTATTGTTTTCTTTTCCTGTGCGTAAATAAACAAAGATGATGGTTTTCTAACACGCGACTTATAGTTGCCCATACATGAAACACGGAAACACCAAGTTAATTCCGCAAACTCACTATGACTGATGTGATTTGTTAACAGTAGCCGTGAAAGGCAGACGCACGGGGGATTGCAGCCGTTTCAAATAGAATGGCAAGTCCTTGGAACCACTGGGATCCTAGGAATCAAAACATCCTCTTTGTACATTCCCTGGATAATATGCGCCTCGATGTGTTCTTCATAAGCTTTTTCACAGCGTCTCGTTCCATTTCACGGAATTGTTTTTACAGTCAGTGAGATGTGTTTAACTTACCTTGAGAAGTTTACAATATTGAAAACCTCAAACCAATCCCTCGAGTTTCACTAACACACATTTTGTGGTTATGTCAAAGTCAATGTTGCAAAGTCAATTTAGCTTAATAGAATGGTGATCAAAATTAATATCCCCAAAAGTAATTAAATTCGATTTAACCAAATGTGTTCTCAAAATTCACTAATTTTTTGCGAAAAAACGACTTTAACTATAATTAATTCCGCTGTCAAATGATAGGTCCGCCAGAAACGCTATATATAGAAAGTAATCCGAAGTGGCAATTCCCATACAAAGCTACAAATTTCTATTTTTTCATTTTTCAGTTGTTTGGGTTTTTAATAATGCTCTTTTTTGTAAACCATCCCAGTATTAAAGTGAACAAAACAAAAAAGAAGTTATTAAAATCGGTTAAACCATTTACGAGCTTTTCCGACACTAGCGCACGAAAATTGTTTCTCGAACATTCCGGAAACGCTTTGTTCTGCCGCTCCATTGTAGTGGGACCACGTATCTACAAACAGTGATGTGAGGTAGCTTGACCTTGAGCGTTTTCGATGGCCACAATATATAAAATCGTGTCCTAACAATATGACGACAGTTGAAGGTCTAGCATCCTAGGACTGCACTTACCTCTTATGCCTCGACGGGCGTCATGGTCGGGGTGCAGTTCTGAAGGGTGGGACGTAGCTCCCGACAGGTGAATGCAGTCTTCTCAACCTGCAGCTTCTACTTTTCCGTCAAGTAGCTCCTTAATTGCTTCTCCGAGAGCCCTCATGGGGCTAAGCGCACTCCAGACCAGATCTCCCAGCGGGAGTTTCGCATGCCGCTAGAGAATCGAACGCATGCCTCTCGTTTGGTAAGTAACTACGCTATCACTGCGGTAAAAAGTCAACCATGTATTTTAATGTTTGCAAATCAGGAATTCTCTGTATTTTCCAGCAATAGTTAATGTTTAGGGAGTAACTAAAGCAGAAACCTGTGTACTAATAGTAGGCTGAGAAAATAGAACGCTCTACAGTTAGTCAAGTTGTCGTTATTCACGAAATAGACAGCTGTACAGTTTTTCTTCTCTTTTTTATATTATTTTCCTGTAAAAGTTCGTTTATTGAAAAAGGTTTACATGCTTCACTTTCTGCACAACTTCCCTGTTTTGTGTTTCGATGTAAGGCTTGTTATTTAGGCAGCTATGCATTTCAAGATAGCATAAAACAAACGAAAACAATGAGCGTATGTATGGCATATGCCAAGAGCCATTAATATGCACAAATGGATACGCTGAAAAGATTCAGGGAAAAAGAAAGCGCACAATAATTATAAATTTAAGCATATAGAAGTGCTCTTGCTGGGACTTGGGTGGGGAGAGGGAGAAATATAATGCAAAGGTTTTTCTCCACTTTTTTATTTTCCTTTTTAGCATGCAGAGTTGTAACACCAGTGCGGAAAGTACACGGAATAAATTCACAACAGTTTAAAAGTGTGTCGCAGGGTAAGCGTGACTTTAGACTAGTAAGTTCCAGTTGCACATACAGATGACGCCACTGCTTGGCCAGGACATTCATTACATTCCGTGCTGCTACCCACATGAATATTTAATGTCAACTTTCTTTTGGTTTTAGCTTTTTTTTTAAGTATTGCTGAAAAGAGCTGAAAACTTGTGTTTTCGAGGCTAATATTAGGTAAGCGAAACAAGCGGTATTATACAAAAGGAAGCTTCCAAAGGTAAAAGTGTAAAGTTGTACGATTTGAACGATATAGAATACCTTAAAACGTGTAATGTCGGTATAGACTTTGTGGAGGAATGAATAGCTTCACTGCCTACTATTTACATGGTAGAGAAAATAAAAATAATAGTGTCTTAAACAGTACTTTCCTCATAACTATGCAAGATTCGTTTATTTTGCATTCTTTCAAAGCATAATGACATATGGTATATTACGAGTACTTCAGGAAAACTTAAGTTATATTAAGGAGCTTCTACTATTACAGAAGAGAGCTATAAGAATAATTAAAAATTCATCTAAAATGACTCATTACAAGCAGCTGTTTAAGAAACTAAAAATATCATCGTGAATCTACATATGTACTCTGTGTTAATATACATTAGAAATAAAGTGCCCGATATGCAACATAGATGTAATATACACCTATACAACACAAGAAACAAATATAACTTTGATATACCATACCATAGATTAACCAAAGTAACAAACAGCTATGACGTTTTGGGTACCAGACTTCACCATAAGGTCCCTCTTGAACTATTCAACAAACCGGTTGACATATCGAAGAGAAAACTGTAAGATTTCTTAACACAAAATCCCTTTTATGATATACAAGAATACTTTGATCTAACGGAATAATTAATAAAATTGACCAAAATTTATTGTGTAGCTAATGTTCCCCTCCGAAGGAGTGTCGCCTTGTCGTGGCGGAGGGGCTCAGTACCCGAACCAGACGGCCTACTTATTGTCTTTTGACCACTGGTAGGCAAGAGGTGAGGGGAAGCAAAGAACATTCCAAACGGGTAGATGGGGCTCGTTAGTCTTGGTTGACGACTCATCTAGGAGAAGAGGACTCCGAAATCAAACTCCCCCAGGGGCTCCTACGGGTTTGGAGTACCCGGGGCCCCAAGCCATACTCTCGATTGGGTTCCTCCAAGAGGTGAGAGGGCACATGCCAAACGCCCAATCAACTTTGGTCCACTTTTGTGTTTGACCTCCCACCTGTTACCTCCCTGTACACAGTCTGATGGATAACCTACGCGGGGGTCGTCGGAGGATGGGGTGACGCAAGGGGTGACTGGGTAATCGCGTAAGTCCCAGCCCCTGGTTATCATGTAGGATCTGTGTGCGTATCCGCTGATAAAGGTCAGTCCCGGGGAGGGGCCATTGCATGAGCTGATGCACTCCTGAAGGCGATTGGGTCCCTCTGTCTATACATTGGGAGGTGAGACCCTAGGGTGAGCCAGGTCCAGGCCAGGACTCTCACCTAAGCCGGGGTGGCGCCCAGGATGTGAGCATGCCATCGGAGACATTTGCAATGGTGGAGGATGACATCGCCATGAGTTCTCCAAAAACTCAAAACAAAAAATATAAAGTTTGTGTAAAGGAAGTAGCAGAGTTGAGTGGTCCTCGCTACTTAGTGATAACTAGAACTGAGGAAGGGAAAAAGTTTCTTTCAGTGAGCCCATTTATAATCCAGAAGGGCCTGGATAAGATAGCTGGTCCAGTGAAGTCGTGCACTAGATCGCGCAATGGCACGCTTCTAGTAGAAGCGCATTCAGCAGAACAGGCAGCTAAAATACAAAAAGCAAACCTGTTGGCCAGCTATCCAATACGTGTTGACCTGCATAAGACGTTAAACTCGTCACGCGGTGTCGTTAATACCCGCGCTTTAGACGGACTCAGCGTTGAAGAAATTAAGGAAAACCTAGAAGATCAAGGTGTTACCTGTGTGTATCGGGTTCATCGCAAAGAAAGCGGTGAATTGAAGCCTACTCGTACCCTGTTCCTGACCTTTGATCGGGTAGATCTCCCACAAAGGATTAAGGCAGGGTATGAATCCATCGAAGTTAGGCCGTTCATTCCGAACCCACTCAGGTGTTTCAAGTGCCAGCGCTTTGGACATACAAGCGAGCTTTGTAAGGGAGTAGCTACATTCCCTCAATGCGGAGATGAACTCCACGATGGTGCATGTACTACAGCTCCTTCATGTGTTAACTGCAGAGGTGAACATCCATCTAGTTCCCGAGACTGCCCCCGCTTTATAGAGGAAAGAGCGATTCAAGAGATACGGGTTAAAGAGAAGGTGCCCTTCTCAGAAGCCCGGAAGATCTTGCGTCTACGCCAACCCTCTGTTCCCAGATCTGGAACCTATAGCTCTGTTGCAGCTAAAGCGGTAGCGAGCAGAGAGATCGCAACGCAGACCAGCGATTTCAATGGAGCAACAATTTCTGAAAAGACACTTGTTGCCCGTAGCTCTATTCCAAAGCCCTCAGCATCGGCACGCACATCTGCGTCAACGTCTACAAAGTCCGTAAGTGCAAAAAACATTGTCACATCACCATCAAAATCATCAAGATCAACACAAGAAAGAAGCAAGCCCGTAAGATATGATGCCTCACCGATCAAGTTCAAGAAGACTTATACAAGAAACGACTTCCTCAAGGAAAATGGTACGTCCGATCCCAGTACATCTAAGGGATATAAGAGTCCCCGAACATCTCCTCGAAGATCTCGCAAATCCTCTTCTGGAGAATCTTCAGGGGTGGACTCAGACCGGCGTCTTTCATCTTCGCCGGTCCCCATTAGCAACCGGTTCGAGACACTCGAACCCAAGTTTGCTATGGGAAGACGCACGTCCTCGGCAGAGGACATGGATTTGGACCAATCTGCCCACACTGGGAGACCCCCAGTGGAAAAGAGGCGCGAAAAAGCGTCCGAAAAGAACGTCAGCCCAAGAGAGAAAAGGGCTAAATTAGTTCGACAACCGCCTGCTCCAAAGTAATGAAGATTTACCTTGGAATTACCTATCCCATACACAATGCAATATGACTATCCTACAATGGAACGTACGTGGCATTCGAACTCAAAGGCCAGAACTTGAGCTCTTGCTCAAAGAAAACGAACCTCTGGTCGCATGTTTGCAAGAGACTAAGCTGCGTCCTCAAGACGCTTTCCATCTAAGGCGATACACCCCAGTACGGTGTGATGTTACACCAGAAGAGGGTGTTCCGGCACATGGCGGCGCTATGATACTTGTGAGAGATGACATATATATGCAATCTGTACCAATACAGTCAGATATCCAATCAGTTGCAATAAGGATTGTACTGCCAGACATCCATTTTACCATCTGTAATGTATATTTGCCTCCGTCCCATGACCTCTCGCACATTGATTTGGAAGATCTGGTTTCCCAGTTGCCAACACCGTTTCTGTTGGTGGGAGACTTCAATGCGCACCACCCACTTTGGGGTTCAAGTCGCGCTTGTGCGAGAGGTAAACTCATTTCCGATTTCTTGGACAGTCACAACCTAGCTGTCCTCAACACTGGGGAGCCTACATTCATTTCGGACTCCCACAGCACCTTCTCACACCTTGATCTTGCAGTTTGTTCACCTCAGTTGGCAGTCTCCTTACAATGGAATGTCATCTCTGATTTACACTCTAGTGACCACTTCCCATGTCTTATTAGTCTCTTGACGCAACATACACACTCCACACGTATGCCCAGGTGGCGTTTGGACCATGCCAATTGGAACCTTTACACCCAGTTGGCTGTCTTTACGTACAACGAGCACGACTCAGTGAATAATTTGGCGCAGCATCTCACGGAGACGATTCTCTCTGCTGCTGAACAATCGATTCCGCGGTCGACTACACACCCCCGTCGATTTCCCGTCCCCTGGTGGACGGAAGAATGTCGTAATGCCATTCGTGCTCGAAGGCGTGCACTTAGGATTTTCCAACGTCACCCTACTTTGGAAAACCTGATCGAATACAAGAAAATGCGCGCCAGGTCCAGACAAGTCATTAAGGATAGCAAAAAGTCATCATGGAGCAAATTTGTAGCTTCATTTAACCGACACACACCTTCCTCGGTTGTGTGGGATAGATTAAGGCGTGTTGCAGCTAAAACGACCCAAATACCAATAGCGGGACTAAAAACAGCCACAGGAGCTGTTGTTGATTCATTTGCAGTGGCCAATGCCTTTGGCAGTGCTTTCGCACAAGTGTCTAGCTCGGAAAACTACTCCCCTGAGTTCCTTCCATTTAAAACTCAGGTGGAATCTCAAGGCTTCACGTTTCGTTCTAGAAACGTAGAAGATTACAATCGCCTTTTCACCATGGCGGAGCTGGAGCATTCCCTGAAATCTTCGCGATGTTCAGCACCAGGACCGGACGGTATTCATGTACAAATGTTACAACAGCTCTCTCCTGAAGGTAAGGCATTCCTGCTCGAGGTCTATAATCGTGTTTGGGTTGACAGTATACTCCCAGAAAATTGGCGGGAGGCCACCGTTATTCCCATCTTGAAGGCTGGGAAGGACCGTCATCTTCCCTCCAGCTATCGTCCTATTTCCCTCACCAGTTGCGTTTGCAAGGTGATGGAACGCATGATCAATGGACGATTGGTATGGTGGTTAGAAAGTCGTAACCTACTGACTAACATCCAGTGTGGTTTTCGACGACGCCGTTCAACTGTTGACCATCTTGTGTCAATATCGACACAGATAATGGACGGGTTTATGAAGAACTGTCAAACCGTGGGCATATTTTTCGATCTTGAGAAGGCTTATGATACGTGCTGGCGAGCAGGGATTCTACGTTCCCTGTATGCCTGGAACATACGTGGACGCCTTCCACTTTTCATTCAGGAGTTTATGAAGGACCGCTTTTTCCGAGTTAGGGTCGGCTCGGTTTTTTCTAATTCTTTTGTTCAGGAGGAGGGAGTACCTCAGGGTTCGGTGCTAAGTGTCACGCTCTTTGCTATAGCAATTAACTCCATCTGGAAATGTGTTCCACCTGGAGTTTCGTCATGCCTATTCGTAGACGACTTCGCTGTCTATTGCACTTCTCAGCGCACGGCGTTCTTACAACGGCGCCTGCAGCAATGTTTGGACAACCTTAGAGAATGGAGCATGAAAAACGGCTTCCGTTTCTCAACTGAGAAGTCAATCTGCGTTAATTTCTGGCGCCGTAGGAGACGATTACCACCTTCGCTCCGATTTGGTCCAGATTCACTTCCCTTCGCAGAAGAGACGCGCTTCCTGGGTTTGATCTTGGACAGGAAGCTTAGTTGGTCGTCGCATATTGCACAGCTAAGAGCGAGATGTGACCGTTCCCTAAACATTATGCGAGTACTGAATGGCAAATCGTGGGGAGCGGATCGGACAATTTTGTTGCGAATATATCGCGCATTAGTCCGATGCAAGCTAGACTATGGGTGTATTGTTTATTCGTCAGCACGACCATCTGTGCTGAGAAGATTAGACGTGGTCCATAATAGGGGCATCCGCATTGCAACAGGAGCTTTTCCAACAAGCCCAGTGGTGAGCCTTTACGCCGAGTCCGCAGAACCTCCTCTGCATTATCGGCGTGAGATTCTCTTGGCAAATTATGGTTGTGCGCTTAGATGTATGCCTAAGCACCCAACGTTCGCTTCTTTTTTCACCACCACGCTAAGAGAACGATATAGAAATAGCTCCCTTAATCCAAAGCCTGCGGGGTTCCGTTTCCAAGAGCTCCTAGTGAAGCTTGGAGTGGAACTGCCTGTGATGTTCGCCAAGGGCGAGAGACTTTACCCCCCTTGGCTATCTGGTACGCCCCATGTAGATCTTGGGATGACCATACACCAGAAGTCCACGATGCCTATTTCAAGTATCCGCACGTGTTTCTTAGAATTTTTGTCAGGCTACACTGGCCGTCGATGTATTTACACCGATGGGTCAAAGGGCTCCAACGGTGTTGGATGTGCTTATGTTTATGGAACCGAACCATATACATTCGGTTTTCCAAATAGTACCTCCATTTTTACTGCAGAGCTTTATGCAATTTATCGAGCCGTTTTGTATGTTCGCCGTCGTAAATTAGGTGACTGCCTGATTTTGAGCGATTCCCTTAGTGCACTGCAGAGCCTTTGTCAGTTGTACAACCCCCACCCTATTGTACAACGTATCCAGGATGCCCTCCATGTTTTACACGCTTCAGGCGTTGACGTGGTGTGTGCATGGATTCCTGGTCACGTAGGTTTGCCGGGGAATGAAATGGCAGATTTAGCAGCAAAGACGGCAACTACAGAACCCAGTATTACCATCTCACGTGTTACTTCGGAAGACTTTAGGCTTGAAGTGCGGAGAGCGGTGCTGTCGTCCTGGCACGACGAGTGGTCAGCTCTCCGCGGTAATAAGCTTAGAGAAGTGAAAGAACTTCCGATAAACTGGGTAACTTCCTGTCGCACATCTCGTCGCGAGGAGGTTAGTTTGGCTCGATTAAGAATAGGGCACTGCAATTTTTCGCATGGCTACCTATTTAAAAGGCACCCTGCGCCTCTATGTCCGCTGTGTGACAACCTTTTGTCAGTTCGCCACGTGTTGCTAGAGTGTTGCTCTCTAGCGCACCTTCGGGATTCTCTGCAGCTGCCTGCCAGACTTGCAGAAGTTCTAGCGGACGACAAAACAGCGGTTGATAGAGTTTTTAATTTTTTAGCGGAGTGTAATATCAATTTGAGGATTTAAAATTTTTAATTTTCTGTTTCTGATTTTGGACATGTTTATCACCTTGTTTCATATCTGGCTATCGCCACTGCTTTTTACCTTTGTATATTTTTCTTGTTGCTAGTATTTTTATTTTTTGAGTGAAATTTATATCTGGCTATTGCCATGAGTCTGTTAAGGGCGCTGATGACCTAGAAGTTGAGCGCCCTTAAACCAAATCCAATCCAATCGTAGCTAATGTAGCTTGAAACATATATTGTTTTATACAAAATACAAATGATTTGATTGTTTAATTAATAAAATCAATAATGCTATTGATATATGCACTATGGTGTGTATTATGTGACTTTGGGTCGTTCAACAATATACGGACGAGAGGAGAAAGTGGATTGGCGAGCGACTGTGTGTACGTGACCATAAACAACGTTGCCGGTAAAAAACAAAAGAAAGGGTACAGAAAATTCAAGTTAATTCCGCTGAGTCATGTTTGCACGTGTGTATGGAGTGTTCCCTAAGGTCACGTGACGCTGGCTCCAGTATAAATATCGAGTAGAGTTAATATTGAGTTGTTGTTTAGTGTGTAAGTCGTCGTATATAGCTTGTTTTTGGTTAAGAGGGTGAGTCGGCCAGCCTGGCAAGGAGTACGTGTGTGTCGTCGAGTGACTGTCGTAATAGTAAACAAATAAGAGACAGTGAAAGTGGAGAAAGACATTGAAAAACTGAGAAAGATTATCAGAAGAACAATAGTGAATTGTAATAGCAGAAAAGACTATACATTGTGTTAACAACGAGAAGGAAATTGTGCATTTGTAGAAAAATTTAGAGGAAATAAAGGGATAGAGAATTAATGGGATTTCGCATTTTGCTACCTTTGTCACAATGTGCATAACAATAATTGTAACGCACTTAACAATTGCAAATTTGCACTATACTGACGTCTGTTCCTATATACTCTTAACGGCAATAAAAAATAATTAATTATTATTACATTATTGTCATTATTATTCCTAAGTGTCTATTAATTTCTCTTTGATGGGTAGGTACATCAAAATATCCTTTGAGGAGGATCTTAAGAGTGTTTGCCTCGCTAGGAGGCTGCCAGTTGAGTGATAAACGCACCTATTCATAAGAAATACAATTGTAATCCTAAAGAACCAGCTTGACAGCTATGGACGGTATCAAAGCCGTGATTTATCTGAAGGAATTGCAAAGCAGAAGAAACTCCCACTAACATGCAACCAGAGGAAGTCAAGTGTGAGAAGAGAAACCGAACTGAGAGTGAGAAAGAAAGAAAAAAGAAAGGGGTTTAAGAGAGAGAAATGCGACCTGCCTTGGAGGGCGGAAACCTGCGGCTTTGTAATCAGCGTTCTTGAGCTACAGGGGCGTTAAGAAACTGCATCCTGTACCTAAACTGTAATTATTGTTAATTATTCGTACCTCTGTTTGCTGATTCATATACCTTACAGCAACGTGGCTGAGAATGCATTTTGAGAAGACAAAATATATGATAATGGGACGAGCTGGGGAAGTTCCTAAATACATGACAAGACAATTCAACAAGCTGAAGAGTTCAAATATCATGGATCTAATGTTGACAATTGGAGCAAATAAAAAGCTTGTAACAATTTGCCAATTCAATGAATCCCACTCAAGACACCGGGATGGCAAAATAATAAAATGCAGTTCAGTGACTTTTCTATCACTGTATTTTCCTTTTAAACTTCTGTACTAAAACACAGCTCTGTTCTACATTAACACAGTCTGCAGTCATTCATGATATTACAATTCACAACTGTTTTCTTCTCGTAACCTTCACTCAGTCCTGTCTCTTTTCACTTTCTCTGTCATAAACTAACTCGGACGAAACAATCACTTGACATTCATTAAAACTTTTTCACTTCCGCGCGCCGTATCCTTAGCAGCTGACGTGCACTCACTGACACACTGACCCACTCAGACTGTAACTCCCACAATCTGCTGTTTCCTCGCCTCCTTTATAGCGAGGATGACGTAACACGGACCTTTCGTGAACTTCTTCAAACAAGCCGGCCACCAGACACTTCTGGAATTCTTTGGAGAAAACCCCTTTTGTTTCTGGCACTTTGATTGTTGTCACGTGTTTGCTCGTGAGTGGCAAGGGGAAGCATGGCCTTGAGTGCCTTTGTTGCTCGTCAGCCTGGTATGTGGTATGAAGTACCTTAGCCTCGACCGTCCTTCGTTGTGCGCCGTGACCGGCGTTACAGTACATATGCAAGAGAATTTCACTTGCTAAACGGTCAATTACATCACTAAATGACCTGTTTAGAACATAAATTTATAAATAAAAGAAAATTAAACATAATAAAGAATAGTAGAAAGGCATTTATGGCGGATGTGAACTATAGGTTAGGAAAAGTGCGGAACATTTTGGCGACATAAATGGAGTAAGAAGCAAGATGTGAATATCAAAAATTAGACATATCAGTAATGATTAAGACTGGATACGGAAGATAGTTATTGATCGGTTAAGATCAGGAACTCTAAAACAGAACAGGCACGTGAAGGAAGGAAGATGGTCAATTGCTGGCAGGATGAGGGAAGAGCACATCTTACCTGGATGGATAAAGAAATTAAAGCCAAAGCGGATTAGTAGAAGAGCAGCGATAGAGCAGAAGCTCTTGAAGAATTGCAACAAGAATAAAAGCCAGTCACTGAAAAGTAGAAAGCCTGTAGTTAAAGTAAATAAATTCTAGCTCAAATCTAAATGGAGTACTAAAAATGTTTATTTTCATCTACGACTGTTAATGAGTCCTAGTTCATAACGCAAACTCTTCCAGCAGTTCTTTGGATATTTGATAGATCAGTAGGAGATTAACTCTTGACCCTACAATCCGATTTGAAAAAATCTGATGTGTTACACTCACACGACTTTCTACACTATTGTACTCTTACAAACCCTTATTCCATTTCTTCGTGTTAGTCGAGATAAACATTTTCAGAAATTATCTTATTGCTATTTCCTCGTAGGTGCAACGAAATATGGGAATATAGTAGGCTTCGAGGGATAGTCAAATCTTTAAAGCTTTCAAATTCTTTGCACGGGTAAAATAAAAATGAATAACGATGTTCCGAAACTCACACAAATGACAAGACTATTTCCGAAATGGACATAAATTCTGTCTTTTAGAAACATCTATGCTCTTGAATACAGATTCCCAAACTTAATATTATTTTTAAATTGTTCCTTCTCTTCACTTGGGTAACTTAATCATATCTCCACTAGAATATTTTATAAATCTAACTACTCATATGTCCATTACTTAGTCTTCAAAACCTTGCTATAGCATTTAACATTTATTTTACATTGCAAATATTTCTCTACACTTCAAATCTGCTAAATTATCGCCATGTTTCATTGCAGTTGTTGATTAAACTCTGTAGTATTTTGACTAAATATCACAATATATTATCTACGCAGTGAAATACTAAAACTCAAAACAAGTTATCAAGTAAATTATGAGTTTTCAAAAGGCAATCGTATCTCACAACTAAACATTGGTCTATCTCATTAATCCCCATTATATCTATGTTTCATTGTAGTTGTTGAATAAATAGGTGAATTCAGCTCCTTAATGACTCTGTTTTGCCTGACGTTATTATTTTAGAGGGCTTAGGAAGAAGCTTAATTACAATAATTACAATGGCTTATTATACCTACAGGTTGGATCATTACTTGAGCCACTATTAAGCTCTAATTCTGAGTAACTACGCACGCGCAGTAAGCTATAATCTATACGATTTGCACATGTCCAGAATTTGCAGTTTCTGCTTTTGTCCAAGAACCGATTTCACTGGTTCCGAAGTAGTTCCCAAAATATTGGAACAGCAAGTTGGATTTTCAGAACCAGGCCTGAAGAATTTTCTGTCATGTTGGAGCATTGCTTAGCTATTGCGCATGCTCAGATAACAGAAATGATTCTGGATCGTGTTGTAACAAACCTCGTATAGCCGACAACGCGTGCTGAGGTTATTCAGAATCACAAATTAATAATTTTTCAAGTAATGTTCCAACGTACAAAATTCCGAAGTAATTCTGAGAGCGTGCTCGATTGCGCATGTGCGCAAGAAAATGTTGGCGTTAGTTCGGAAGGCGTTCAGAACCGCTTGTTGTTCTGAAGTATTACGTAAAACCTCCTTTATCTGGACTAACTGGGAGCAAAAGCAATCCGAAAAACCGAAAATTTGGTATATGTGGGTAATAAGCAAATCTAAATTCTTAAATCCTCATATAATGCTAATCATTTCAAAAGTTCAAAACTATACATCATTTTAAAAAATTGCCCTGTTAAAATGTATATAATTTATATAAATATAATTCCTGAAAGTATGGGCTTTCTATGTCTAACAGTTTGTGAGAAAATGTTCATTGTGTATCAAAATCAATACATTCCAGCACTATAAGAGGTATAGGTTAGGTTTCCATGATAAATCAGTAATCAGTGTTACCAAAAATCAGTATGGCCTTTCAAAACTTTCCCACAATATTTCCTTCCTAAAAACATCGGGAACTTTCAATATACCAATTCCGTTGATAGCGAAAACGAATATCAATAAATTGATTGAACACACGCACTAAACGCAGCCCCCTGGTAAATACTCTATAAACAATCTTTATAATAGTGATATCAAGATAAAAATTGAAGCATTTTACTCAGAAATTCTCTAGTATTTTTACATACAAAAATGTATTTTTAGTCATATTTGCCTTATCGGGTCTCCTTAAAAGACATTAAACATATAAAAAGTTTAATCATAAAATCACATCATTTATCAACAAAGAATTGATCCACAGTCTTCTACTTTAAGTACGTGTGACGTTTGAATGAAGTACGATCACACAAACACTTTATCATTAATAATAGTTCAGCTGGAGTGGTGCCGGACTAACGCTCTAAGTACGTCATGTTTGCCTGGTGCGCAGCAACTCCCAATTCAGCAGCTGTTTTCTTCAATGTTTCTCCTTTACCAATTCAATTAACAGTATCCAACGCTTTATACATTGAAATCATGACAACAAAAAAGGGGAATATATTTAGAAATAAGTTTAAAACATGTAAGAAATTTGAATTACATGTTATGTATTAAACCCTGATTGCTGTATTAAAATTTCAAATGAATGAAGGCAAAATAGTGAATTTTAGAAATTTTACAAGTTGGTATCTTTAACTGGTTTAGCTTTAAGCAGGTTTAAGCCTCTGGAGAAATAACACTAGAGAATCTGAAGAGTGATTCTTTATCTCTAGAAAGAAAGAAAGAAGAAAGATATGGCTGAAGCAAGGAGCGTCTGTTTTTATGACGTTAATAAGTCCACTTAGAGACGTGTTTTGGGTTCCTTCCCAATCAGTAAAGTAATCTTTTACGGACCAAAGGCAATTAAATAGCACCGCAGACGTGGATTTATGACGGTTTCTAAGGAAAGGCTAGAATGAGGTTCTGAGCTGTGTTGTGCAGTCCACACATATTTTCATTTTTCCATTTCCCGTTACGTACACTGGAAAACAGGAACTGCCAGACCTTTGTCACAAAGGGATTACGTCACACCCACAGTCCAACGCTGGCCGTGCTATTAAGCCTGCAGCCCGCGGGATTTATACAGGTATTTCACTTTCTCAGAAGCAGGTTTCCCTCTGTTTACCTATTTCCTGTTTAATACTCTTTTATCCTGGTATTTTGGTATAACACCCTTGTGTATAGAGACTGTAACAGGAGTGAAATTCTGACGTTAAGCTCCTTACTTCATGTGAAATCAATTTGGGGACGTAAAATCTCGAATACTAAGCCTGCTTTTGTATAATGTTGATAGGGAACCTCTATTTCCGTAATATTTTTCATTAATGGAGGTTAATGTAACTTTAATAAGTTTAAAAGATTATTAATGTTAATACACTACAAACTAACTTGATTTCATTTGGTTAATTTAACAGAAGACACAGTTCAAATGCGGATATGAGATTTATTTTCATAGTTATAATTATTCAATAAAAGAATATGTAACAATTTTAATAACAAGAAAATAGCCCCACGGTAAACTTTTATTTTCTTGAAAATGGCTCTAGAGATTTTGATTAAAATGTCATATATTTGAGATATTTTTATGACAAATGAAATGTATGTCTTGAATTTTCAAGCTATAGCCCCTGTAGTCGTATTTACTCTGGACAACTTTTGCATAACTGGTAAACCGTTAGAGATAGACCAAATCATACTATACAAAAAATGTAGATCTTGCTAAAATACACATTTTATGTCTAAATAAATGTTCTTGTAAAATGAACCATTTCGGAGATATTCCTTGTTATGTGTGTGAGTTTCGGAAAACTTAAAACTTTCGTGAATTGGAACATCGTTGTTCACTTTTTTATATGTTAAGTGTGCAAAGAGAATAGAATCTCAAAGTTTTAAAATATTTCACTATCGCACTAAGCCTATTGTATTCTACTAGTAATATTCCCCTTGCACTAACAAGGAAATAAGCAATAAGATAATTTGTACAAATGTTTATCTTAACACGAAGATATAGGAATAAGAGTTTTTTTTTTGTTTTTTTTTAGTTTACAGAGATTGTACTTGCATGGACATTGTACAGTTTTTATTGGACAGGGATCTAATACCACGCATTTCCAGTTAAAAATGCATGTAGAGTGTTTGAAATGGAATAAAATAGCTATTTTATCTATCTACAATAGTTATGTCGACAGAGTGAAAGCGTGCTGATTCACGTTGTTTTCAAAATCTGTTAACTTTTAATTGCACCACTAGTGACAATAGTGCGATGATAGCATTTCGCCGTTGTCGTATTTTGCGCCCTGGTTCATTTGAAAGGTTCATGTGTTGGGAGCAGTGAGTCTATATTTTGCGTGTGTTATAATGGGGCACAGGCGGCCCTTACAATATGCTTGTCATCACTTCAATGGCCTCTCGATTTATATTTCATGGCTTCCTCCATCATGTGGGCAAAGTGCCACCACTAGAGGGAGCTAATTGTTATACTGTGCCATAAACTGGCAATGTTACTGTTACAGCAGACAATGCTCGAAAGAGTGATTAAGACCTTTATCTCGCACCGTAGTGTCAGTGGGAGTCAACGACGTTCAACAGGGACCAGCCCTATGGGCATTTAGTGCTGTTAGTGTCTCATACCCTGCAATGTTAAGGTGCTTTAAAGCGTATACAGATGTATTATTAACTAAAACATCAGTCTTGCTCTTACATGACTTTCTCTACTCTTGTACCCACTAGCTATTCTTACGAACTCTTACTCTCCTATCTTCGTGTTAGTTGAGATAAACATTTCCAGAAATTAGCCTTTGAGCGATTGTCAACTCTTTTTAAGACTTCAAATTCCATTCTCTTTGCACGGTTAACGTATAAAAATGAACAGCGAAGTATAAGTTCTCCAAAACTTACACAAATAACGAGGAATATCTCCGAAATGATTCACTTTGCGAAAAAAAAATTATTTGGACATCAAATTGTGTGTTTTAGCAAGATCTTCATTTTTTGTATAGTATCTCTTGAGGTTTACCAGTTATGCAGAGGTGATCAAGAGTAAATAGGACTTCATGGGCTAGAGCCAGAAAATTCAAGATATACACTTAATTTGTCATAAAAATATCTAAAAAATAATTGGCATTTTAATCAAAATCGTTGTAGCCATTTTTAAGAAAATTAAAATTTTTGAAAAAAATTTTTTATGTAAAGAGTATTTTGGGGTGGAGCAATTTTCTTCAAAGTCTTCGTGTCGTATCCTTGAAAGACATTAAACTTAAACATCAACTTTGGTTTTTAACCGACTTTTCGATTTTGATTTATACTGGCCACAGACACGCACGGAGAGACACGCAGATCTTTTTCTAAAAATGCTTTTTGTGGATTCAGGGAGTCTCAAAACATATTTCCGGTGAATTTAATTTTTGGGTGGAATACAATACTTCCCCTACTTACCAGTAGAGAAAGTAAAAATGTCGATCTCGTTAAAACACACAATTTATGCAAAATACTTATTTTCTCTTTTGGGTGAATCATTTCCGAGATATTCTTTATTATTTGTTAAATTTGCCAATGCTCACACTTTTCTCAAACATGAATATTTATCTCTTAGCCATAGAAACAGGGCGGCATTTCAAAGGCATATCACTTAAAGCCTACTGTATTCCTATATTCCCCTTGCACCTACCAGAAAATTAGTAATAACATATTTTTGAAAAATTTTATATGGATTTAAATGTAGTTAGAGAAGTAAGCATTTACAAGAATAGTGTCTCTAAGAGTGAGTACACCTATATATATATTTGAAAAGAGTTTCTCCAAATTTAACTATATTAAAAGTCTGTATCGGTTACGTGACGATCACTTGGTGTATCTTCTAAGGCTGTGGACTTCGATTTTGTAGCCATAGACTTATTTAACGTAAGCAGTACCAAATGAACAGATGTGTATCGCATAACATTTGAAAGTGCTTTCATAAATCAAACGCAACATACATATAATCAAACCGCCACTGCAACACAATGCACGTTTAACTGAGTGGCAAATTCCGCATAAAGTAGGAGGTAAATTGAACCTCTCCTCTTTCTCAGACATTGCACATCGCTAGTTTATCCTACAGGAAGGACAAAGAAAAAAATTAGTCAACTCGTGAGCCGGATTAATTTTTTTTCTGAACGTTTCCTAGCGGCAAACAAAAACATTACTGTGAAATGAGCCGTCCAATGAAAAGTTAGTCCGTTCCTAGAAGCGGGAAGTGAAGTAGTGTACTCTTGAATATACGTTCTCGATCGTTATTTTCTGTTACTGAGCTCCATCATTCGGTCTGTTAAATTGTAGAGCCATTAAAACACTCGCCGTGCGGTTTGCAACTTTTTAAATGTCCTCTTCAATCATTGATTCTTATTGTTTGGCAGTACCGCGAGGAGTTTTGTCATTACCATAAACGTTATCCGTGCAGTCGGGCGAGAGTTATTTCTTACATGCATCTTTTAACTTAACTGAAAAACTTCACAATCCTTCTAATATTCATAAATAATACAAAAAGTGTGGACCTGTAAAGTGTAGGAGCAAAATCAAAGCACTATAACACAAATCCTCATATACAGAAATAGGTGGTTCTGAATCAGGCTTGGAACTCGTATTCTAGAAGTCCCGGGTTCAATCCGGGATTGTGAACCAGGATTCTAATACTACATCTAGGTGCAAAAGTTCTACAAGCAACTTGCCTTGACAACCATTACTACCATTGTTGGAAGCCTTAGGAACCAGTTTGCTGAAAATTGGGTTCTGACAAATCAAAATAAAATGTCCCTGTAATTTGTAGCTGAATTGACACGAGATAAATTATTATATACAGCGGGAAATCGCTTTGTTAATAACTCGTCAAATAACATCTACAAAATTAAGGGTCATAAAAGTCAATAAAACAGCAGATTAATCATTTGATTCCATGTCATCGCACTGGTTATATTTGCATGGGAATTATGGATGAATGGTCGGGGCTGTCATCATAATTCAATGCATTTGGAATCAAAACTTACCTACATAATTAATGTGAAACACATAGGGTGCATTGTAAAAGGTTTATATCCAGTTTACTAAGGAAATAAATGTGTTTATGAGAATTAAATACACCACTGCATGAAAATAGTTTATATAGACTATGTTTTCAATAAGAATCAGAACTTTAAGCAGTTAAATCAATTCATTTCTGTTTGCTTATAAAAGATAAATCATCTGATTGTGAACTGTGAAGGTATATTCTAGTTTTGAGAAGTAACGCACACGTTCCACGACAGAAATAAATACAAACATGGTGTGATATGATAACAAACTTCTATACCAGCAAAACAGATTCACTTAAATAGCTACAATATTAATGCAAAACAGCAGAGGGCATGGATCACTGACACGAACGTAAAATCGGACCATAGTGCTGTCTGCAAAAACACTATACGAGGGATGGGGGAAGGTTTGTTTTCTGGGACCTCCCTGCCTAAATGTCACTGCCAGTTCAAGTTCAACTCCTTCCTCTGACTTTAATTCTTAGTAATTCCTCTATCAGGTGATTAGTTTCTCCACTGTTTAAGCATTTTACGCGATTATGAATGTTTGATATTGAGCTTTCACGGGAAATAAATTACATTAAGAGAGTCCTTAAACAATGAGGCATTGTAGGAAAATGTCAGACCTTTTGCTTTTAAAGGTGCACCTCAGATATTCAATGTGAAATAAATGCTAAACTTCATGTTTTAATACAGTCCATTTCAAGCATTCGAAGCCACAAGATTTTCTGTGAAATCCTCCCAGACCACATAAACAAACCTTCAACTTAAAATAGGTCTCTATTTTTAATTAATCAATGCCCTTTCTAACGTCCATATTTTATATTTTTATTCTTTGACATCATCTTATGAAAATATGTATCTATTCAATTATTTCTAAATAGCCTTTGATAACCTCATTGTTCTTATTGAATGTTACACAATTTGGAAATAGTAAAAGGTACACAGGACAAAATCTAAAAGTTATTTAAAGTATATAATCTGAGTCAAATATATTTTTTGCAGCTTTCATTGTTACCAAAGTACTCAATGCTGTTCATTTGAACGTTTCAGTATTGTAAGGAATACACAATTTCCGGTCATTCTTTTGTCCCATGTAGAGAATGTGTTTGTAGGCACAGAACTTCTATACAACCTGAACGCCGAGCTTTCGTGCGGAAAGCATTCTTGTTGTTTTATGTTCCGTAGGCAGTGTAAAGTTGGTGTGGCGGTTTGAAGTAAAATATGACTTTGATACCTCACGTCGTTTCACTGTTGTCGGTGCAACTAATCGACAATGATCTCCACCAATTAACAATGGATTGAAGATTCTTGTAGATGAGTATTCCATCTCTGGGTGTGCGTAGGTGTTTCGAAAGGATGACACTGATTTCGAAATTAACAGCTTTTTAATGAAGTATAGTTTTAAAATTCCTTTCCCAGGAGATATTGCCGACCTATATAAGAAGTCTTGTAGAAATAATTCAACTATTCACACTAAATTAAATGTCAGTTTCTCTTTACCCGTTGTATTTTAAATATTTTGATGCAACATCATAAGCGTCTTTCAACTTCGACTGCCTGGCGAGGAGTCCGTTATTGGAGTGAACAGCCGTGATGCTATCTTAAAATAAATAAAAAAACAAACAAAAAACATAGGCTTCGCCATTTTCACCTATGAGGCTACCTCCTGTTTGTTCGTTTTCTCCCGATATTTATTAATATTTATTTAAACTCATGTATAGTTTTATTATTATTATTATTATTATTATTATTATTATTATTATTATTATTATTATTATTATTATTATTATTATTATTATTATTATTATTATTATTAAATTCTTTATTTCGCTTTTGGTTTAATTAATCTTTTTAAAGTAGCTATAAATTTCGGTATTAAAATAAATGTCAGTATCATTTGACGTAACGTTACTAGAAGACAGCTCTAGACAATTTTAAATCCTGGTTGTAAAGTTTGTGTGTAAAAAGCAACGAAAAAGAGGTGTATTTATGTGAATTTGTGTGGCTGAGGCCATACATAATGTAATTAGAGGAAATTAATAAACAAATAAGTACTACATTGAAATTGAATTGACACAGTATCAATATCATAGTTATTTCTGTCGTTTAATGACTGTTATAGTTTAGTAATAAACGAAAAGAGGAATTGAACGCATTCGTTACTATTTGTTTCATCAAGAGCCTCTTTAGTCGTTAAGTAAGACAACTTTATCCAACCTCATGAAAATGAATAGCCCCCGACGAAGCTACCTGTCCCAAACCAGCTGTATCATTTCCCACAAGTGTTGTGGTGTATTAGGTCTGTTATCCAGGATATCTGTTGTCGATCGGTTTGAGATCAGAGCTCTCTAGGACCCAAGGGACAGTCTATTCCCAAGTGTATCAAATCACACATACACGCGTGCGCGCGCCCCGAGAGAGATTTTTCTGTAAATGTTGTTTTAATTTCGTGTGTGTGTCCGTCTCTCAGTCTGTAGACAACATAACTCAAAAACGAAAAGTTGGTTAAAAACCAAAGTTGGTATTTATGTTTATTGTCTACAGGATATTGATGATAATGGTGAGTAATGTTCAAACCTTTATATAACTGTCACGAAATGAGGCGAACACAGGTTACATGCAACATGGGCAGAGCGTGACGTCATTGCGCGCGTACAGTGGCAGCACAAGCAAGTGGGCTCAGCGCCTACAGTATCTCGAGTGTGTTCGCTAGTTTCAAACACAGAGTAAACTCCTTCCAGCACGAAAATTGAAATATTTACGTGTTGAGAGCGAATATTTTACTGTAAATGGTGACAACATTGAATGCAGCAACGCTATCTACAACATTGTTGCGTCGATTTTACCTGGTCTTCTGTGTGTTGTGATCATGTGACAGACTGACCCCTCCTAGTTCCTATAGTCCAAACTCCGCAACCTGTTTTCTATATGAAGGTTCGCTTCGTAATGATGAGTATCACCCAGTATCGTAAGTATTGGCCTAACGGTAGTTAATCTCCTTTCTGGGGTTTAAAGTACTTACGAAATTATAACTCGCTTTTGGGGTACGTTATCTCAAAATGAATTTGAAAACATGCTGTGGTTTACCGGGAAAAAAGTGGGGGAATTTAATATCGTGGACATATGTTGCGGCTGGTTAGAGTAGCGACATGATTAGCCAAAGGTCCCTGGTTTAAATTCCAACTACGCATTTAATTTTACAACCCTCCTCTACATTTCCAAGTTATATTTTCTACATTGCCATCACTGATGTTACGTAGTTACATAAGGGTATAAAATGCCTTAGTCCAAGTTTTATATTACGCCAGTGCCATCTCGTAGAGAACACTTGAGTCAACATATGATGCCGGAAACTTTGTCACATTAGTGAAAAATATGCAAATAATGTTGTAACTGTGGAGGATCAAAGAACATACAGTAATTCCGGATAGAGGACGGTTAGAAGAAAAAAAGACAGTTTGAAAAATAAAGGAGAGGTAATATGGAGAGCATCGTTGCACAGAAATGAAAAGAGATGTAATAGTTATGAAACATGGGTCTGGGCTTCATTCCTCGTTGGCCATTTATTTGAAATATTTTCAGCACTAATGTTTCCCCTTATGTGTCAGAGGAGCTGTGATAAAATGGCGAGTTTTATGATGACACGCGAAACACTGTTTGCTAACGGAAAAAAGATGCCGTTTTTGAACCAGAGCAAGAGAAGTACAACAATGCATCCAACTGTCAACAACAAATCCTGGATTACTGCACAATAGAATCTTTCCTGACACTCAGAATTTTGACACGAAAGTTCTGCTCAAATAATAATTGCGGCACGAACAGAAAGTTGTAATTAATTATTACACTGTGGAAGGTGTTCATTTTACAATGAACTTATATTGCATGCATGTTGCTGTTTTGATTATGTCATAATGCTCATTAATGAAAACACAAAACACTCCACCCAGTGCCAAATACCAAGCGAGGGCAAGGACGTATAAAAGTGCTTATATACACTGTTAAATTGTTAACCAAAAACTTAAATAGTAATTTAAACGGGAAGAAAGGATTAAGGAACCTACGAGCTTAAAAGGAAGAGAATAGCACTTGTGCAAAATGTGGTGAATGTTTACTGCTAATAATCCATACAGGTTAATTAGATATTAATTCAGTTGTCTTTCAAATATGAAGATAGATTTTTTAATGGAGTTCCTCTTTTCTTTTCCCTGTTTATACCTAAAACTATCTGCCGTACACGCCATTGGATGGATGGATTTTAAATAGAAGAAAAACGAAGAAAATAAGGTAGATAGCCTGCAATTTCTTTTTTCTTTTTCATTTGTCTGCCACGCATCTGGTAGGTAGAGGAAACATAGCACTATATTCAAAAATTCGATAGCGAGATTTCAAAGGTAAAACATTTTTGAGGCGCCCTAAGCACAAAAATGAGACGCGAATATTTTCAACAAACTACATTTATATCAAAATTATGGCTGTCTTTATTTTATAAAATGACTATGAAATTGTATTTAAATAGCGAAACTTTAAGATATTTACTAAAATGAACATCTTAAATTTACATATAATAGCTGGAAATCTTCTTTGTTGAGAAATACTTTTGCATAAATGTCTATAGTATTTAGGTTATGTATTTATAGATATGTACTGCAGATAAAAAAAATCTGATGCGTTGACTTTCTACACTGCTTCATTTGCGTAAATTATGTTATTAATACTTTTCTTATAGGTGCAAAGGGAATGTGGGTATACAGTAGACTTTATACGAGCCGGGCGCTATGTGATGGCCTTGAAAATCCGTTCACTTTGCATGATTAAAATATAATAGCTGAGAAAAGTATAATTATTGATAAATTCAAACAAATAGCAAGGAATGTCTCGGAAATGGCCCATTCCATAAAAAATTGCACTTTACATAAACAGTGCTTCAACGAGATCTTCATTTCTTGTGTAGTAAGATTTTGTCTATCTCTTACGGTTATGAAAAAGTAACCCAGGGTGAACAGGGCTATATGGGCTATAACCAGAACATTTAAAATATGCATTACATTCGTCATAAGAATATCTTAAATATATGACATTTTAATTAAAAGTATCAGCCATTTTTGAGAAAATGAAAATTTTAGAGAAATTTTGCACGTATAGGGTAGTTTGGGGTGGAGGAATTTTCTTCAAAATTTGGTGTCGTATCCTTAAACGATGTTAATCTTAAATACTAACTTGATTTATAACCAATTTTTCGTTTTTGAGTTATGCTGCCCACAGTCTGACACACTGACACACACACACACACACACACACACACACACACACACACACGCGCAGGCGCGGACGTTTTTCTAAAGTGCTTTTATTTTTGGATTCAGGGGGCCTAAAGACATATTTCCGATGAAATCTCGACATCGAATTTTTGGATGGAATACAATAGTTCCTCTACTTACTATACGTAGCAGAGAAAGTAACAATGGATACTGGGTAGAGAAAACCGTGTAACTGTAACACATAAGAGTTTTCACGAGTACATTTAACAAAGCACTGAGCGACATATGCAGTTCTTGCTCTCTATATATGCGTAGGTAATATCCTTACTACCCTGTAGCCCCATATCTCACCCTCGCTGCATTAACACAATTATGATTGGCTGTTTTAACGTTAGTTTATGGTTCACTGCCACTTTGTGTTGCTCCATGGTGTTTGATGCCTTGCTTGCAAACGTGTTTAATGCAATTCCGGGCTCCTACCGCCAACTTGGAAATATTACGGCCACCTCCAACACCTGAGGAATGTTTGCCGAGGAGATCGATAGCTGTATAGCAAATATCTGCACAAGTGGTGGCAGAATTAGCGTCTCAAGAGGGCGGGCGTAAAGTCAAATCTGCCTCTAAGGGCTGCTCTTCAGTCTTAAGTCATTCTTCTATATAATTTGCATGTATCATTTATTACATTCATTATTTCCAACGCCCAGATATTTTTGGAAGACTGAAAATATTAGCCCTACCTTGCATGTACATATTTTCGATTCTAAAATTATTTATATGTAATCGATCCACATTTGTAAGAAACAATGAAATTCACGACATAAACTCGGACAAAAGAGCAACACTCTTCAACCCAATGTAAAACTTTCTTGCTTCCAGAAATGTGCATATCATGAAACCAATATTAAGGAAAAAGTTGACAATTTCAATGCTTTTAAAATTGCTGCTAAAAGTACCTATGTACAAAATCATTTTATCTGTACAAGATTATCTGAATGATAAATTGTCCTGTTAATGCTATTGTACCTTTGTAAGTAGTTTCTATCTTAGTTTATTCTGTATAGGATTATCTTAGTGACAAATTGAGAGTTGAGAGCAACAGTGGTCTAACCCATCTTTTCGAAAAATGATGAAAAACTGAGTTAAAGTTAAACATACCTGGTTCTTTTAAGGTTAAGGAAAAGCACATTTGAATCACACTGATTCTTCACTGATGCTTTCTCAACTTATTAAAACCGCAATCACTGCTAAAATATTTTTGATACATAACAGACTTTTTTGGGGTGCTGCTAAACTTTTTCCTACGAGAGAAAATATTAGGAGCTTCAATTTAACCCTCTATTGCCATATGCCGTTCTTCCTCTAATTCGAAACCGGTTTAGATTAGGCGGTCTGCGAGGCCTTCAGCCTGCTGGCTCGGATAGCCATGATCGTTAAGGCAACACGTAGTGCACTGGCCATGCACTCAAAGCCTGAGGTCGTGACTTCGAGTCTCGGCAACCGCAGTCAAATGTGCCTGTGGTAAAGGACGGGGAGGGCCCACGTAAAATAATCGGTGTGATGGCACGCGTGGATGATGACGGGGTATCATTTGAGTGCGGTTGCATGGATTTTGCTTCTTTTCTTTAAAAAAAAAACAAAAAACAACACTACAATATAAATTCTAAAAAAAAATACTTTTTTACAATTCAAACCGTCTCAAATATGTATTTTTAATTCGTGACAGACAGTATAACAAGAATATAGCAGAAAAAAAAGTTAAAACTAGTACAAATAGGAAAAAAAGCTTATGTATCTTATAAGTCACACCAGGCAATAAAGGGTTAATATAAGGAATGGGTTTTGGTCTAAACCATATAGTGGGAAGATAGTTCACATTAAAGCCTCACAGATGGCCTCAATATGGTAAATTTTGCATCGGGAAGGTTTAGACCATTGTTGCACCTACCCCCTCAATTATTCTGTTAATGTTTATGTAGTTTTTAAGTAGGTTTTAGCTCATTTTATTCTGTATAAGATAATAATCTAAATTACAAATTATCCTGGTCATCTTCTTTAGTGGAAAATCATTAATTACTTTTGATGCCTGTGTGAAGGTTACCTAAATGTATATGTATAGAATAATCTGACTAAAGGTGTCATTCGTTGCTAGCGATAACGGATTATAGCAAGGCAGAAAAAGCCTAGCGAAAGTTTAAAACAAAAGTTAAATGTATATGTATAAATATACATTGTGTAAGTCTTATAATTGCAGGCAAGTTTTGATTGTGTTTCTCCATTACCCGGTTTTTTGTTTATTGTACCTGTAAATGTGTTTTATATGCCATTTTATATATTTATTGACATGATTATACTTTTTAATTGATATTTTCAATGTTCGCCAGCCTCCATGGCTATTTGTGAACTCGCTGAAAGCAATCTAATATAGTCTAATATAATCACACTGACGTTTCCAAGTACATACATTTTCTTGTTTGAGGTCATTGTTCCCTCTCTCTTGCTGCCATCTAGTGTTGGGGCATAGAGCTGTAACACTCCACTTAAACCTGGGATTTCGAAGTTAATCATGTTATTGTTGTTTTTGAGTATGTAAATTTTGTTCCAAATGTGCAGTTCTATTGGTGAATTTAGAGCTTTTATTGGCCTCAATATAAAATTGTTAACTCTTCTTGGGATATGTTGGTTATTTCTTCCCGTCCGTTATTCTGTAGTTCTTGTAATGTTGGGGAATTAGAGTTTGCAGCTGGATAACTGTTAGTTCGCAAAGTTTGCCTCGGCTTTGACTGTTATCTCTTGGGTTGTAGATCCTTAGTGGCATAATGAACTTTGAATTAATTTCTCCTGCGAAATTTTATTTCCGTGCCACATAACATTATGTACAGATTACTTTTCTCTCTTGCAACCATATACGAAGATTGTTTATTCGCCAAACTGACTTTCCCGACTTTTTTAGGAATCGTGTTTCCTAAATGTGTTATTAATTTATGCGTCCTTGTGAGTTTGTAATATTCCGTCACAGAGATACGTGAAGTTTCTGTCGACGTGGGTCTTACAGTGCGCGCGCTTTCTGAGTCGTGTCTTCCAGTTTTGTTACCGACAACTACCCCTAGATTTTCCCTCTCCTATCACGTTTTTAACCGCACACTAATGTTCTCAATCTTTTCTACTATGAAGGTAATTGGGAAAGTAACGTTCGAATATATGTAACTCATCAAATTTCACGCAAAACGCACATGCGCATCCACTCCCGCCACACCTTGCGCGTAAATCGACACCATTTATTGGCAGTGTTGCAGTGTGCTGTTCACAGCGTCGGTTCAAAATGTTTTGAAACAATCTATAGGCCCACCAACTGTGAAGTACTGTTGTGACTCGGTGTTTGACAGCAAGGAATGTTTCAGGAGTGGATATTTATCGACAGGTTATTAAGTATATGGCCCCAATGCGATAAGTGACAGCAAGGTGTGTCCATAATGAACCACGATCCTGCAGGCCACCAGTGATCACAGAACATTTGGTCAATACCGTGAATGAAAAGATCACGGAAGATCGATGACTCCTTTACCTCCCAGGCGACAGACTTGTATGACGTCGGCATACGAGTACAAAGGTTGTAGAACGTTATGACAAGTGTTTAAACAATTATGGCAGCTATGTGGAAAAATAGAAAAATGTGTAAGAAATTAAATAAAACAACCGCTTTGGAACTATGATGTTTGACATGCATAAAACATCGAACCTTACTTTACGAGTTGCCCTCGTAGTATTACTGCGATTTTTTCGGCCTAAGACTAATCTTGTATTTTTTTATTTCTTGACTATTTTAGTAAAGGTGCTTATGTTAGGTGGATAAATATCCATAAGGGCTTCTGGAATGCTGTACGACCTAGAGGCGGAGATTTGTGTTTTATAAGGTTGAAGTAAATAAAAAATTTGGTTCCTTTCGTCTGTAGCACACTGAACCATGACTGTACTAACACACGAATGAAAATCACCAAAGAATTTCAGTTGCTGCCTTCGTTTGAGGGCGTGAGTCAGGAGGTGACGGCAATAGCGGTAACTGGGGTGATACGGGCTCGAGAACCAGGTGTCGATAACAGCGTGCCCGCTTAATCTGATGATGAACTTGTATCGGCCAATACAACTGTGTTGTCTATTTTGACACCCACCCACGAACATCCTCAGAGAAAGTACCCATAGCTCCACGCTGTTTTACCGTCAGTAGGTTCATCAACGACGAAGATATTGAAAACATCAAGTGTCACATATGTGGGAACTACATTTTCAATTCCTATGTTCATCATCGCAGACTAATTAGTCTGCGAAGCAAGTTTTACCAAGCAGTTGCAGTGGAAGATGCCTATGGAGTTGCCAGTTGCTGGGATGGGGTGAATATAAAGGGCACGGTGTGTTTCCCTAGTCACTCAGAGATGTCTGAGACACACGTAATTCTCTTTAGCATAGCTTATCTGTAATCTGCTTAACTCTGAAGCTTCTTGTGAAGTCGCACATAATTTCCAAAGTTGCTGGCAAACATCTCTAGCTGACAGTTTAACAGGAAAGTTGCAAAGTTCATGCAACGAAACGACCCAACGCTTGAATCATTACGGCAGCAAATGCGATTACAGGCCTCTGTCGAAATCTCTGGGTCATTTCTCTACTTTACTCTGTAGGGAAATAGAAATCGCATCAGCTCCAACCTAAGGTAAAGAACCACCTTCTGCGCATGTCTGTCTTTCTGGGTGCGGCATTTAATAATATACTGAAGTTAAACACGGATTTTATTTCATATTTGTAAGAATGTGCAGCTGCAGTGGATGTGAAACTTAACATTCCACTAGTCCTATTTTCAATCTTCCCCATAATATTTAAAATGATGAGGTAGTTATGAAAGTGCGATGAATTGAAAGGAAATCATTGCTACTAGAAGTAATGACGGTAAGATTAATTATCTTCTAATGAAACAATAGGGGAAATAGGTAAATAGTTACAATAAATAACTTCTGACAGTTCCAACATCTCAACAAATTGGAGCATCAATATGAGATTCTAGAAGGTCGTGGCAATGGACGCTGGTGTATACCTGCTTTGTGTTTCTTTTAAGAGGTTAGTAATTACAATACATCATTTAAATAACTTTTCATCCCTTAATTCGTGAAATAGTCAAAGGAAGGCTCGGGGCCAGGCTATGCCACACCACTCACGCGAGCAAACAATCAGTGCGGCATTATAAAGGATTTGCCAGAACCTTTGTGGATCTTCTGGCTGACGGCAAGTTCCAGAGAGGTGAAGTTCGAGAAAATCTAGCTACGTCATCGCCGGTATAAAAGCTAGCGGGGCACGAGAGTCAGTGAGTCAAGTTTTCGCTTTTAGCGTGTCAGGTGGCGTGTGTACGGTAGTCGTGAGAGAACTGTCACTTCGAAAGGAAGATAGCGAAGCAGTTAATGAGTGTCGAGTGATTTTATCGTGAGAGATAGCTTTTGGAGCGAGAGAGAAAACTGAAAGAGAGAAAATTGTGTTTTAAAGTTACGAAAAGACAATAGCTGTGAATTGTAATATCACGAAGGACTGTAGACCATATTAAGGTGAAAACCAACTAGTTGTGTATTCAGTTAGAAGAAAATATAGTGAGAGAAAAAATATTTGGACGAACTTTAGTAATTTTGTCATATTCGTGTCCGGAGTCGCATTCGTTAAATTTTCATTTTGTCACACTGGTGTCAGGAGTGGGATTTGTAAAATTATCATTTGTTACAATATAATACTTCAAAGTTAGAGTTTGTTGTGATGTGATACAGAAATCGTTTAATTCCTCATCATTAAATAGACGATAATTCGTTTCAAATAGTTGATTTATTAGGCTGCACTAAATTTATCAGCTAACTTACGTGCTGTTATCCATTCTCACCCCACCCACGCATACCCTGAGGTAAAGATAATACAATCCGCTAATTTAGCAGCCGGTAGCAGGTTCATCAAAGACTGAGATATCAGAGACATCAAAGAATGTATCTGTATACAGAGAGACGTTATCAGCCATGTGTATTATGTTAGATCAATATGTATGAGTTCCTTTAGAGACAAAACAGCACATAATACTTGCAGGAAGTAAATAGCAAACCTTTCATATCACTGGTACAGTGAACCAGATTCATAATTTCATATATTCTGGTTCACTTACTATCATGAAAGAAAAGAGAAAATAAATCTATTATAACCGCAGGACACTTAAAGGGCTGCTACCAATTTCGCTATTTAATTTTCTTATGTACACACTACTCCTACTAGTACAGTTATGAATAACGTTCAAAGGCTTGGCTTTTGATTTCCCGTCCATTTATTTTTTCTCTTTATTTCCAGAAAGAGAGTTGGAAAAATTTAATATTCTGATATTCCCTTACACAGTTCATGATTACAACATAGAGTTACAACGTCTGTGCTCTTAGAAAGAGAAATAAAATCTAAAAGTTGATAAAAGAGGATATTGCGGAAAAGATAAAAGCCATAAAAGTGTATATACAGCAGTTACATAGAATCGAGGGAATACTATATCCGAGAGTCTGCACTTTGCTTAAGGGTGCTTCTTAGTGGATATTTTATAACATTTGATCACGTTTTTAAAATATTTATATAATACATTCACAAACATTATATTAGCAGTATTCGATTGCCCTACTTTAAATACATAAAGTACATTAATATGACTTGCGCCGGCGTGTGCAAATACTATGTAAATTTTTAAACTCCAGTTTTTCTAACCTTACTTTCTCACATTGTTACTATTTTAAGCATAAAAATGGCTCAAAATTGGTTCAAAATTGTCAAAATTATCCAAAACTACCTTGAAGTTTCAGCTTCAATTATTGTCTGTTCTCCAGCTTATGGTATAAGGGGAATGAGGGGCAGGGGAGAGACATTCCTCGCAGTGCAACCTCAGGTAGTTATCATGTGTTTTTTCTAAAGTATTAAATTGTTTAAAATAGTCTTCCTGGGCTGTTAATATGCTCACAAAGACTTCCGCTGTTGCATTATAATAGTAATATCGTAGTTTTACGGTAGATAGTAGTTTCCAAAAGTTAGGTCGTGTACCAAATAATGTAATGTAAGGGTAACGCTATAGAATGACGGCCTGATGAAAAGAGAAACTTGAGGTTAAAGTACCTTGACAAAAGGAAGAAAAACAAGGCAGAGTTTGGCAGTCTGTGACCTCACCATATTGCCCTCAATCTGTCAATATCCTAGGTTCACTTCTCGTGGTCCACTATCTGGGTCACATTTGTCGATTGATTTACAAGATCCTAACTTGATGCTGTGGTTTTTTGTGAGCCTTTGACCCTTCAATAGCACTTCACTACCAATTCATATACTGCCCATTCTTCCTCACTATGAAAATTTAGATAAAAGCAGGACGTAGAATGGCATTCCTCAATGTTCCCCAGGACTTACAACAATGGATTTAATGCGCACTAAAAAACTAAATGGAAATATTATTTTTACCCGTTACTATTACTGATTAAAAGAAAACTGAAATGGAAGAATTACCACCATGATTACTTAATGCTTAATCGTATATAATGCTTAAAATTTCCATAATTGGAGAATAATATTAGCAAATAGAAGATGGAAAACATATATAGATGATGCCTCTCAAGTAATGTCGGCTTTTATGTAAAACTTAATTTGAAATGTGCTGCAAAGGAAGTAAATCTAGTCTCTAGTATTATATTCCATTGTCCTGAGCCAACTTCACGAAATGATATCAGTTTCTGTTTCTTAAAACGAAGAGTTGCTTGATACACGTTTCAACTGCCTCAATATTTATTCAACATTTCTTCCACTATGTAATGGGTTATGGATCTAAACATATGGTAATACGATGACTCAATTTTTTTTATTTATTTTTTTTTTATTTTTTATTTTATTTTTTTTTTTTTAAATTTTGCCAATAGCTTTTTTCTGCTGCACGAGGTCTCCCATTGTCCTGCTCTGTGTCCTTCTATTAAATCCGGAGCATCTCTGCCTCAAAACTTGATGAATTCGTTCTAGTTGTAGCAAGATAAGTGCTTATCGTTTGAGACTGTGGATTTTATCTTTTGCACCAAATATTGAAGGCCTTCTGAAATGTAAATTGTGCCAAAAAGTATCCTCAGTAACATGGTAGGTTAATCAGGAGTAGAACATGCTTTCCTGTAGGTAAGAGTGTGCCACCACTGGAATCCAGTAACCACGGATAAATGCGTCATTCTGTCCCAGCGGGTGGAAGGAGGTGATTTCAACCTCACCTAATTTGACTGCGGTTGAGCACTCCTGATATGAACAGTTGAATAAGCATGTGGGGTGCGTTTGCATCCCTAAGTGTTCCATGTCCTTATCGCTTGATCGTGTATGTATTGTAGCTGATAGCATATGCTTATTTTGGCATTTTACGGTGCATGTAATTCTCGCCTTTAGTAATAAGTATTATAAACTGTAATTTAAATATGAAATAAGCTTTGAAATAATAGCCCATTAACACTAATATCTCCGCTGGTATGAGGAATTAACAGCGTGTAAAACTTGGCTGTAAAATGGCAGTTAACTGAAAACGACCCCATAAATTATTAACGAGAAATACGTGCCATACGTATAAAACATGACATAAAGGAATATACGATGAGGTACTGATTAAAGTATATTACAATCACCGACACGAATGAAGGTGGTTGCACAGAAGAGAAATATCCAACGACGTCACAGTCACGTGTTTTCTAGCCAAACAGGGCGCGTATGAGAGAACTTTCCTACAGTTAAACAGCGAAATTAAATAATTTCGAGCAGTAAGGCTACTCCATTCTGTGATAGTAAGTTCGTTAAGAGTTCCGACGAAGGCACAACCAAAAAAACGTGTTACTCACAGTCAAGCCAAAGAAATGGTGTAGAATATATGTAAATACTTCCTGAGAAAATTGGGAAACAGTTGCAACGCAGCATTTCCCCGACCTGCACTTTATATGTAATTTACCGCCATCGTTCCTGACGGCTACTCTAGTATACGTAATCATTATACATCTAAAATAAGTTGAAGCAATGCTGCACTTCAAATACTCCCCGTAAATGAAAGCACGGACTAAACCTTTGCCTTAAAGGAAAATCATAAATACTATTCATGCTGTTCGTAAAGAGCTTTAAAAAAGTGCTTTAACCCTTTAATGCCTGGTGTGTATTATAAGATACATAGGCTTTTTTTTTCTATTTGTACTAGTTTTAACTTTTTTTCTGCTATATTCTTGTTATACTGTCTGTCACCAATTAAAGATACATATTTGAGACGCTTTGAATTGTAAAAAATTATTCCTTTTACAATTTATATTGTAGTGTTTTTTATATAAGAAAAGAAGCAAAATCCATGCAACCGCAGTCAAATGATACCCCGTCATCATCCACGCGAGCCATCACACCGATTATTTTACGTTGGCCCTCCCCGTCCTTTACCACAGGCACACTTGACTGCGGCTGCCGAGACTCGAACTCGCAGTAATGGGCTATGGATCTAAACAGATGGTAATACGATGGCAATTCGATTCCTTCAATTTTTAATTTTGCCGATAGCTTTTTTCTGCTGCACGAGGTCTCCCATTGCTATATTCTTGTTATACTGTCTGTCACCAATTAAAAATACATATTTGAGACGTTATGAATTGTAAAAAAATTTTTTTTTTTACAATTTATATTGTAGTGTTTTTTATATAAGAAAAGAAGCAAAATCCATGCAACCGCAGTCAAATAATACCCCGTCATCATCCACGCGTGCATCACACCGATTATTTTACATGGGCCCTCCCCGTCCTTTACCACAGGCACATTTGACCTCAGTCTTTGAGTGCATGGCCAGTGCACTACGTGTTGCCTTAACGACCATGGCTATCCAAGGCAGCAGGCTGAAGGTGTCCCAGACCGCGTAATCTAAACCGGTTTCGAATTAGAGGAAGAACGGCATAAGTAGCAAAATAATTCAGGCATGAAAGGGTTAAATATTTTCGTTAACATTTTCCCACAAAAGTCTCATTTAAACTTTCGTTCCAGGAAATCTTTGCGTTGCACTCGCGTAAGTATTAGTCGTTGTTATACAAACTGTTATTACAAACATTAATTCTTTTATTTTATCTACTTCATGTTAATCGAGATAAACATTTGTAGAAATGGTTTTATTACATATTTACTTGTAGGTTCAACGGAAACATAGTACTTAGGCCTTAAACGATAGTCAAATATTTTAAACTTCTACTCTCCTTGCAGGGCCAAGAGGGAAAAATGATTAACGACTTCCCATATGAGAAAAATTTATACCAATAACAAGAAATATATTGCAAATGGTTAAACCCACAGAAAAAATTGTGTTGCACTCTCTCATGAATCTCTCTGCTCTTGTACTAACTATTCTTACAAACTGATATTCCTTTATCCTCTAAGTCCTGTTTAGTATCGGAGATAAGCATTTGCAAAAATTATCTAATTTATTTTCTTGGAGGTTCAAGCAGAATATGAAAATATAGTAGTCTTTGAGCGATACTCAAATATTTTAAAGCTTTGATATTTCGTATTCTTTGCACGGTCAAGAGATAAAAAAGTGAATAATGACCTTCCATTTCAGAAAAGTGTTGTGTTGCGAAATTCACACAAATAACAAGCAATATCTTGGAAATGGTTTGCTCGACAAAAAATGCATTTGGACATAAACTCTGTATTTTGCTGTATACTAAGATTTGGTTTATCTCTTAAGCAAAAGTCATTAAGAGTAAACAGTACTACATGGTTTATAGTCAGAAAGTTCAAAACTGCAATCATTTCCCATTAAAACATCTTAAACATATGCCATTTTAACCAATATGGTTAGAGCCATGTTTGAGAAAATCAAAATTTTCAATGTAAAGGATAGGTTAGGATGGAGGAATTCTCTTCAGAATCTTCGTTAAAGCTTTAAACTTAAATACTGAGTTTCACCCTGAATCGAGTCTCTGTTTTTGACTTATGCTGTTCAGACAGAGATAAACAGACACAAAAACACACAGACAAAACGCTTCTTTGACTTCAGAAACTCTCAAAATAGCTACTTCCGGTGAAATATTGTTATGGAATTTTTTAATGGAATGCTATATGTAATATAGAAGGTGAAAATGTTTGATTTCGTGTACCATACACATACAATGAAAAATACGTCCAAATATGCATTCAAACACATACCCGCACATACCTAAATTCACCCATTTTAGCGGTTTAGAATCATGTCCCAGCATTTTCTACTGTTAGAAAACAAAAGAAACTCGGCACTGAGTTTCTCCTTGGCAATCCCAAAATGTGCGTCCAGTCTTCTTGTTCCGCGCACAGTGGGGGAATTCTACTAAGAGTATACACAACAATCTTTCGAAAATTCTACCTTCCAAACATAAGAGCCACCACCAAAAAAAAAAAAAAAAAAAAAAAAAAAAAAAAAAAAAAAAAAAAAAAAAAAAAAAACCAGAAGAAGATCGACAAAAAAGTTCTTTTGTATGTGGATTTGATCCTATTAGATGAAGACGATTATATTAAGCCAATAATTTGATTATTTATTCTACAATAATGAATTAGACTTTTTGATTGGAAATCAAATGTAGTTTTTATACTAAATAAATATTTAGTTTCAATGTTCCAGAATATTAGAAAAGGTATTTATATATCTTGTGATCAATTTCAGGTGTGTTGTAATTCATGCTATAGGGGTACTAATAATATAACCACACTTCTTTGAAACATTACCCTATTATAGTGGCGTGTCGCCTAGAGTCTGTTTATTCCTTTCTCGGTGGTTATTTATTGTCCGTAACAAATTCCATAAAGTGGTCGTTGAAAAGGCAAGAAAGATCAAAGAGCTGTCAGAAGAACGTTTCTCGTAAATTGGTATGCCAAGGATCATGGCTCTTTTAAACATGGGGTAGTTTCAAAATAAGGTGGTTATATTCAAATGGGAAGGGTCTTCGTGTTTCGCGATTTCTTCTCCGCAACATCAGTTGAAATATCTCGACAGCCCTTTCAAAACAAGCGTGTTGGTTTTGTTTGTTTTTCCATCTTCGTTTCCGTATTTATAGATTCCCCCAGCTCCCTCCTTCCATAAACCGAAGTTCGAGTACTGCTTCCCCCCCCCCCCCCCCCCCCACATCTCATGCTCTTTGATCGCTTTTTATCGGCATTCTCTGTCGTCACAGAACCGTCTTGAATGACGTCCAACAAAAACGTAAAGGTTGTATAAAGAAATAACGCCAATATGTTGAAATTCAATGCTCAGAAGTAAAGAAATTGTATAGGTTGTTTACAAGAGCGTTCATCGGGGAAATTAAGCACAGTAAAATAAAATACGACGCGCAGAAAACACATATTTACTCGCATTGGGGGTAAACAAATCATTTATGCAATCCTGGCATTTATTATGACGGCATAAATTGCGCGAAATAACCCTATTTCTGCCAGAAGCGCCAAAAAATAAATGACGTAATTACCATGGCAACAAGACAGCGATGATGTCATCTCCACAATAACATAATTTTCTTCTGCATAAGTACCAGTTTTGACAAATGTTATAACTAAAATGACAGAATTAGTCCGATTACTTTTCTGTCACTTTATTGTCTTGTAACATTTTACCACAAATACAATTTTCTTCTCGTCGTTAACACGGTCTACAGTTTTCGGGCTATCATAATTCACAATTTCTACTTTTCGCAGTCTTGCTTCATACCCTAAGTACAAAGTTAAAACCACTCCCGACGCTCACTGAATCTTCTCACGAAGACATACGCAGACAGATGTCTCACGTCCGTAACTCAACTCTAACTCACTTTTCTGACTTGCTTATTTACAGGAGATAACATCACACGGACCTTTCTCGACTTCCACACCCACGTACAGCGGAAATAGCTCAGCTAGAAGTCTCGCGAACGTTCTCGACACCCATTTTGTTTCTGCCGCCTCGATTGTTAACAGTCACGTACACACAACAGTCCCGCGATGCAGTGTGGCCTTGATCGTCTTTGCCCACAGCACAAAGCACATGGCTGTCCGTACATTGTTGAGCGCCAAGGCCGGCATAATAATATACCAGTAGTGTGGTTTTATTAGTCGCAATTTTCGTTTCTTAATCCGCACAACTTTTCTTATTCTTTTTGGTAAACAGCTTGATTTTTCTGGAATTAATAAGCACTCAGCACTCTTGGCATTGTTTAAAATGTCATACAGAATGCATGGTTGGGCGCTAAAGAGAGCCAAAGTCCGCATAAAGCGGAGGTAAGTTCTTTTTCAATAAAGCCGATGCAGTTAGTTCGAAAGGTAGTCCAACAATAATTGTTGTAGATAAGGAGAGGAAGATAAAGGAAGGCTGCTTGCAACAGGCTGTGTGATGAGAGCGGACAGATATTAGGGCATTGTTAACGTTTGCTACTCCTTTCTTTGTAACTGTGTAGCCCTAGGGCACATTCCTTGGTGGCTTTGTCTTTCCTCATCCAAGAAAGGGATGCATGCCCCATTACATCTAGCGACGGTTCATCCTGCTGCAAGTGCCGCAGCGCTCTTCTTCACAGTAAACTTTTGTTTCATATTTGTTTAACAACAACGCTTACAAAACACACTACCAACCTCCCAAAACTGGACTCTTGAAGAACATGTGTGCTATTTCACAGGGTTTCATCAATCAAAGAAAACTTAAACAGGTGCGCTACATCTTAAGTAAAGATTAGTGAGTCTCGCTTTAAGACAAAGATGTGGATAAAAGTTTGTTCCATCCACATGACTGTGTACCAACGATTAAGCAATGTTGTAACAAAACGAAAAAATCCAGTCCTGTTACTTTCTATCACTTTATTGTGCTCTTAAATTTTATCACAAATAAAGAGATGTCATCTCAGTGTCATTTCTCACTTTCTCTGTCTTATACAATAAACTACGGCGTTACAATAACTCTTTCTCGAGGTCCACACACACGTACTGGAAATGATTCAGCTAGAAGTCTCGAGAAGGCGCTAGAAACGTTAGTTTTGTTTCTGCCACTTCCGTTGTTAGTCACGTACACACAAACAGTTGCGAGAGGCAGTGTGATCCTGAACGCATTTTTTCTCGCGGCCTGGCATATACTGTGAAGCAACCAGACCCCCATTCGTCCATTGTTGTGCGCCGAGCTCAGCGTCACACTATATTGTGACGTCAATGTGGGAATCGCATTATTACAGAATTCAACAATAGTTTAAAAGACGATAGAGATTTTGTTATACCCTTCAATCACATTCTTGTAAACTATTTTGTACGATCGTGTGTTTTATTTTGAATCCCTCTTAGCCTTCTCATCCTTTTAGGCGTACTGCCTGTTCTGTCCATAAATTAAGAGTCCTTCTATCCCTTTTTAGGCTTCTAAGATATCTTCTTCCACTCACTGGTAAACTATCTCTTGCCGCAGCTACAGTTCCCTCCTATGAAATGCGTAATACACGTTGTTTTTTCTTCTGGATCATCATTATATAGTGTCTCCACAGTTCAGATGAGATCCTGCTCGGCCAATAGGCTATTGCTTCCCGCCTGACGATCAATGCGATTGCCCGTTGTTTAGCAAGCTAGAGTGGCTGTCTCATAGTCTGACAGTGGAGCGATTTGGTTTCGTTTTCAACACATTTTTACTTTCTCTACTGGTAAGTAGGGGAAGTATTGTATTCCACCCAAAAATTCGATGTCGAGATTTCACCGGAAATATATGTTTTGAGGCCCCCTGAATAAAAAAAAGGTATTTTTAGAAAAAGGTCCGTGTGTGTGCCTGTGTGTGTGTGTGTGTGTGTGTGTGTGTGTGTGTGTGTGTGTGTGTGTGTGTGTGTGTGTGTGTGTGTCAGTCTCCGGACAGCATAACTCAAAAACAAAAAGTCGGTTAAAAACCAAAGTTGGTATTTAAGTTTAATGCCTTTAAGGATGCAACACGGAGATTTTGAAGAAAATAGCCCCACACTAAACTACCTTTTACATGGAAAATGTTTTGAACATTTTGATTTTCTTGAAAATTGCTCTAACGATGTTGGCTAAAATATCACATCTTTGAGATATTTTTATGACAAATGAAATGTATATCTTGAATTTTCTGGCTATAGCCGCTGTAATCGTATTTACTCTGGACTACTTTTGCATAACTGGTAAACCGTTAGAGATAGACAAAATCATACTATACACAAAATGTAGACCTCGCTAAAATACACAATTTATGTCTAAATAAATTTTCTTGTAGGGTGAACCATTTCGGAGATATTCCTTGTTATGTGTGTGAGTTTTGGAAAACTTAGAACTTTCGTGAAATGGATCATCGTTGTTCCTTTTTTTATATGTGAAGTGTACAAAGACAACAGAATCTCAAATCTTTAAAACATTTCACTATCGTACAAAGCCTACTGTATTGTAACATTCCCCTTGCACCTACAAGGAAATAAGCAATAAGGCAATTTGTACAAATGTTTATCTTAACTAACACGAAGAAGATATAGGAATAAGAGTTTGTAAGAATGGTTAGTACAAGAGTAGAGAAAGTCATGTGAGTGCAACACATCGGCATCGAGAGCTCGGCATCGAGTTTGGCATCGACGCTTCAGCACCGACGCTTCAGCATCGAAACTTCGACATCAAAACGTCGGCATCGAAACTTCCATATCAATACTTCGACATTGAAACTTCACCATCAACACTTCCACATCAAATCTTCGACTTCGACATAGAAACGTCCGACATCGAAATCTACATCGAAACGTCCGACATCGAACACTTGACATGGAACTTTCGAGAACTGAAATTTCACTACAAAAGTTCTACATCGAAATTGACATCGAAACTTCAACAATGTAACTTCGACATTAAAACTTCGACAACGAAACTTCACCACCGAAACTCTAACATCGAAACTTCCACTTCGAAACTTCGATAACGAAACTTCGACATCGAAACTTCGACATCGAAACTTCGACATCGAAACTTCGACATCCAAACTTCGACATCGAAAATTGGACACCGAGACTTGGACATCGAGTCTTCGACATCAAGACTTGTACATCGTGACTTCGACATCCAAATTTCGAAATCGAAACCTCGACATCGACATTTCGACATCGAATCTTCGACATAAAATCCTCGAAGCCGAAACTTCGACTTCGACATCCAAACTTCGACATCCAAACTTGGACATAGAAACATCCGACATTGAAACCTCCTACATCGAGACCGCCTACATCGAAACGTCCGACATCGAACACTTCACTTGGACGTTTAGAGAACTGAAAATTCACTACGAAAGTTCTACATCGAGACTTCAACATCGAAACATCAAATTCTAGACTTCGAAATCGAAACCGACATCGAAACTTCCACATCAAATCGACATCGAAACTTGGACATCGAAACTTGAACACCGAAGCTTCGACATCGAAATATTGTCATCGATACTAGGACATCGAAACTTCGACTTCGAGACCACGACATCGAAACTTCAACACTGAAGCTTCGACATCGAAATTTGAGATCGACACTTTCAGATCAACACTTCGACATCGACACGTCACATCGACACTTCCACTTCGACACTTCGACATTGACACTTCGACATCAACACTTCGACATTTACACTTCGACATCGACACTTCGACACAGTCATTTCGACATCGAAACTTCGACAATGATTCCTTGACATCAAAACTTCGCCCTCCACACTTCGACAGTCACTTCGACATTGAAACTTCGACATCGAAAATTGGACACCGAGACTTGGATATCCAGACTTTGACATCGAGACCTGTATATCGAGACTTCAACATCGAAACTTCGACATCAAAACATCGACATCGAAACTTCGATACTGAAACTTCGACATCGAAACTTGGATATTCAGACTCGGACATGGAGACTTGGACATCGAGACTTGGACATCGATACTTGGACATCGAGATTTCGACATCGATGATTCGACATCGAGACTTCGACATCGAAACTTCGATATGGACAGTTCGTATCGACACTTCGTCCTCGACACTTCGACATCGACAATTCGTCATCGAACTTCGGCATCGAAACCTCGACATCGAATGTTCGATATCAAATCTTCAACATCGAAACATCGACATCGAATCTTGGACTTCCACATCCAAACTTCGACATAGAAACTTCAACATAGAAACGTCCGACATCGAAACCTCCTACATCGACACGTCCGACACTTGACGTGGAAGTTTCGAGATCTGAAATTTCACTACGAAAGTTCTACATCGAAACATCGACATCTAGACTTCGACCTCGAAACTGACATTGAAACCTCGAAATCGATACTTCGACATCGCAACTTATACATCAAAACTTCCACAATGATACTTCGACTAAGACTCTTCGACATCGAAACTTTGACATCGATATTTGGACGTCGAATCTTTGACATCGAAACTTCTATATCGATACTTGGACATCGAAACTACGACATCAAAACTTCGACATAGAGACTTCGACATCAAACTTCGGGATCGGAACTTCGCCATGGAATCTTCGACATGGAAACTTCGACATCGACACTTAGACATCGACAATTTTACATCGGAACTTCGCCATCGACACTTCCACACCAAATCTGCGACATCGAATCATCGACTTCACATCCAAAGTTCAACATACAAACTTCGACATAGAAACGTCCAACATCGAAACTTCCTACATCGAGAACTCCTACATCGAAACGTCCGCCATCGAGTACTTGACATGGAAGTTTCGAGAACTGAAATTTCACTACGAAAGTTCTACATCGAGACTTCTACATCGGAACATCGACATCTAGACTTCGACATCGAAACCGACATGGATATTTCGACATCGATACTTCGTTATCGAAAATTCGACATCGAAACAGCGACATCGAAACCTCGGCATTGAAATTTTGACATCAAGATTTAAGACATCGAAACTTAGACAACGACACTTTGTCATCGACACTTTGACATCGAATCTTCGACATGGAATCTTCTACTTCGGCATCCAAACTAAAACATAGAAACTTCGACATAGAAACGTCCGACATCGAGAACTCCTACATCGAAACCTACATTGAAACGTCTGACATCCAACACTTGACATGGAAGTTTCGAGAATTGAAATTTCACTACGAAAGTTCTACATCGAGACTTCACATCGAAACATTGACATCCAGACTTGAACCTCGAAACCGACATCGAATCTTCGAAATCGATAGTTCGATATCGATTCTTCTACATCGACAATTCGACATCGTAACTCCGACATCGAAACTTTGACATCGAAACGTGGATATCGATACTTCAACATGGAGATTTCGACATCGACACTTCGATATCGAAACTTCCTCGTCGAAATTTCATCATCGAATCTTCGACATCAGATCCTCGATGTCGAATCTTCGACTTCAACATCCAAACTTCGACATAGAAACGTCCGACATTGAAACCTACATCGAGACCGCCTACATCGAAACGTCCAACATCGAACACTTCACATGGAAGTTTCGAGAACTGAAATTTCACTACGATAGCTCTACATCGAGACTTCAAAATCGAAACGTCAAATTCTATACTTCGACATCGAAACCGACATCGAAATATCGACATCGAAACTTCAACTACGATACACCGACATAGAAACTTCGACATCTAAACTTCGACATCGAAACATCGACATCGAAAACTCGACATCGAACTATTGTCATCGATACTAGGACAAGACTTCGACATCGAGACCGCGACATCGAAACTGGAACATCGAAACTTTGAGATCGACACTTCGACATCGACACGTCACATTGACACTTCATCTTCGACACTTCGACATCAACACTTCGACATCGACAATTCGACATTTACACTTCGACATCGACACTTCGACACAGTCACTTCGACATCGATACTTCAACATCGAAACTTCGACATCGATTCCTCGACATTAAAACTTCACCCTCCACACTTCGACATAGTCACTTCAACATCGAAACTTCAACATCGAAACTTCGACATCGAACATTGGACACTGAGACTTGGATATCGAGACTGCGACATCGAGACCTGTATATCCAGACTTCGACATCGATACCTCGACATCAAAACTTCGCACTCGACACTCCGACATAGTCAATTCGACATCGAATCTACGACGTCGAAACTTCGACATCGAAACTTAACATTGAATCTTCGACATTGAATCTTCGACATTTAAACTTTCACATTGAAACTTCGACTTCGAAATATTGACATCGATACTAGGATATCGAGACTTCGACATCGAAACTTCGACATCGGAACCTCGACATCGAAACTTCGACATCGAACATTGGACACTGAGACTTGGATATCGAGACTGCGACATCAAGACCTGTATATCCAGACTTCGACATCGAAACTTTGACATCGATACCTCGACATCAAAACTTCGCACTCGACACTCCGACAGTCAATTCGACATCGAATCTACGACATCGAAACTTCGACTTCGAAACTTAACATTGAACTTCGACTTCGAAATATTGACATCGATACTAGGATATCGAGACTTCAACATCGAAACGTCGACATCGAAACTTCGACATCGAAACTTTGAGAACGACACTTCGACATCCACACTTCGACATCGACACTTCGACTTCGCCATTTCGTCATCGACACTTCGACATCGACACTTCGACATTGACACTTCGAAATCGACACTTCGACATCGATACTTCGACAATGAAACTTCGACATCGAGGCTTCGACATCCGGACTTCGACATCTAAACTTCGACAATGATACGTCGACATCGAAGCTTGGACATCGAAACTTGGACATCGGGACCATGAATCGAAACTTCGATATCGAGATTTCGACATAGAAGCGTCCGACATGGAACACTTGACATGGAAGTTTTGACAACTGATTTTTCACTATCTGAGTTCGGCATCGAGAGTTCGGCACTGACGCTTCGACATTGAAACTTCGAACTGAAACTTCGACATCGAAACTTCGACATTGAAACTTCTACTTCTAAGTTTCAACACAGATGCGTCCGATGCCCAAACGTCCGACACTCAAATGTGCGACACCGAAACATCCGATATCGCAAATCTGAAATCGAAAGACCGTCACCGAAATTGCGACATGCAAACACTGACCTCGAAAGTCCAACCTCATGTGTTTGCCATCGAGTGATCGACATCGAAACGTCCGAGATCGAAACGTCTGACATCGAATATTGGACATGGAAGTTTCGACAACTGATTATTACTACCAAAGTTCGGCATCGAAGTTCGGCATCGAGAGTTCGGCATCGAGTGTTCGGCATCGAAACGTCCGGCATCGAAATGTCCGACATCGAAACGTCCGACATCGAAACGTCCGGCATCGAAACGTCCTGCATCGACACGTCCGGCATCGAAACGTCCGACATCGACACGTCCGGCATCGAAACGTCCGACATCGAAACGTCCGGCATCGAAACGTCCGGCATCGAAACGTCCGGCATCGACACGTCCGGCATCGAAACGTCCGACATCGAAACGTCTGTCATCGAAACGTCCGACATTGAATACTTGACATGGAAGTTTCGACAATTGACATTTCACTACGAAAGTTCGACATCGAGACCTCGACATCGAAACTTCGACACACAAAGTTCGACATCGAAACATCGACGTGGAAACTTCGGCATCGAGTTTCGACACAGATGCGTCCGACACCGAAACGTCCGACACCGAAACGTCCGACACCGAAACGTCCGACACCGAAACTTCCGACACCGAAACGTCCGATTTCGCAAATCAGTAATCGAAAGACCGTCATTGGACATGGAAGTTTCGACAACTGAAATTTTTACTTTCTCTACTGGCAAGCTGGGATAGTATTGTATTCCACCCAAAAATTCGATGTCGAGATTTCACCGGAAATATATGTTTTGAGGCCCCCTGAATCCAGAAAAAGGCATTTTTAGAAAAAGTTCCGTGTGTGTGTCTGTGTGTCAGTCTGTGGACATCATAACTCAAAAACGAAAAGTCGGTTACAAATCAAAGTTACTATTTAAGTTTAATGTATTTCAAGGATGCAACACGAAGATTTTGAAGAAAATAGCCGCACACTAAATTAGCCTTTACATGGAAAATTTTTCGAAAATTTTGATTTTCTTGAAAATGGCTCAAACGATTTTGGTTAAAATATCATATGTTTGAGATATTTTTATGACAAATGAAATGTATATCTTAAATTTTCTGGCTATAGCCCCTGTAGTCGTATTTACTCTGGACGACTTATGCATAATTGGTAAACCGTTAGAGATAGACCAAATCATACTATACAAAAATGTATATCTTGCTAAAATACACAATATATGTCTGAATAAATTTTCTTGTAGGGTGAACCATTTCGGAAATATTCCTTGTTATGTGTGTGAGTTTCGGAAAACTTAGAACCCTTGTGAAATGGATCATCGTTGTTAATTTTTTTGTATGTTAAGTGTGCAAAGACAAGAGAATCTCAAAGCTTTAAAACATTTGACTATCGCACAAAGCCTACTGTATTCTAACACTCTCGTCTCAGAAGCATAGGTCAATAGCTTCCTTATTTAAGTAATTATTTTTGTACATGAAGAAATTCATGCATATCTTATTCTCGGTCCTTTATTAGCCAATATACACAATTCTGCAATGATGTCCAACTGTTAATCTCAACACCAGGTATCTAATTTCCATGTCATAGTTTACCATAGGAATTAACTTTAAAAATTCTAGCAAACTGATCCATCCTCACCTCGGAATTTCAGTAACCCAGTGCTGCCAGTTTAACACAAAGTTAATACGATGACTCAATAAAATACTGTTAATTAGAAGGGTTTGAATCTTTGCTTCATGTTTGATATCGTGACTGAAAGTGGGTTGTTCGAAAATAACATGGACGATAATAGGAACTCAATACTACAAGAAGGAATATAAACCAGATATGTGGATTATGAAGAGGTACGTATACATCAGTCATGGAGAAGAGGGGTGAAAGGAATAAAATCGAATATTTACCTCCTCCACATACTCCATCAGTAGAAATAGGATTTATTAGTTTCGTGATTACATTACATATATTTTCTTTTGGCATAGCAAATACACTGTTTTGTTTTTACAAGGAACACAAAGTACTTACATTCCCACTCGACTTTGAAGTATCTTTTTATGTGGCATGATTCTACCACTGACACGATTTGAGGGACTGGCCAGTTCTCAGAGGTAGATATATAACAACTGGGACGTGGTCCTCTAGCTAACGGGTGTGTAGAGAGGGGACGAGGTTATAACTACGATATAGGAGAAGTGACACAATGTGTCAATTCTCCCAACCTCTGATATACATATTGAAGGGGCAAGAAAAATGGGTTATATGCCCTGTTGTGACCCCGGGCGACAACGGTCGCGGCAGCACATCAAAGTGAGCCAAGATTAAGCTACATCACAGCATCGGGCGGCTAGTAAACACCTAACAATGGAGCGGCAGAACAAAGAATTTCCAGAACCTTCGGGAACGTCGAGAGAAGGGAGTAGTTGGCCTAATTGCAGATGAGGTACACAAGATTTTCTCTTCCGCTTAATTTCACTTAGTATTTGCTTCTGATTGCATGAAACCAGAATTAGCACAACTTGCACAAAACAGTAATAAATGTTAACATGCATCAAACTACAATAGGAGAACATTAAATTCCACATAGAATTCAAAAATTTAATATTCCAGATAAGGAAATGTACTTGATATCATAATATGCAACTTTTTACTTAATGAAATCAGGTCGTACAATAACACAAACGCCAGGAATGCTAAAATGCTAAAAATGAAATTTCCGAGGGTGTTCGAGAAACTATGTTATATAAATTCACGGCAGTAAAAATGTTATAACCACAGAAAACGTTAAGGCAATATACAGTATTAAGTCTCAATTAAACATACTGTCAGTATTGCCATTTGTTCTAAAACTGAGTAATGAATATTCACACAGATATAAAATAGTAGAGAAACTGTTCTAGAATGGATCATTTTGAGGCTAGATAACATTCACTTTAAAATGTGAAACTGATGCATATGTATGTGTGCATCTACGAGGGTGAATCAAAAAGTAAGTTACACTCGCTCACCGCGAGAGCACGCTGTGTGTCGTGACTGTGGTCAATATGTAAGCAAGCTACAGTAACTGCTGACACGTCCGATAGCTGGAATGGTGTGGTATCCGTTGTGTTGTGTGCAGAGCGGGCCTGACTCAATGGCACGTCAACTGGATGTTTAATCCGAGTTGGAGGTACGTGCAATGATCAGATTTCTATGGCTTAATTGCACGGACATTCATGGTGAAATCACTGCTGTATATTGTGAGCATGCAATTTCTCGCCGCTTCCTCACACGGCCCACCAAACGTCGGAACTACTGCACCGATTCAAGGAGAGGTATGAAAACATCCTCTATACAGTCCAGACATAGCGCCATACGATTAGCATGTGTTCGGTAAAGTGAAAAGGATCTTAGTGGACGACGGTTCCAAAACGACGAGGAGGTGAAAGCAACTGGGTCCAGGTGATTACATAGCAATAGAGGCGATTCTTACGCATCCGGAATCAGAAAGTTGGCTGCTCGATCCGATAAGTGTTTAGCCTCTTGGGGAGTATGTGGAAAAATGAACTTACGTTGTATGTTGCCATAGCCGCGTTACCTATATGTATGAGGCTTAATAAATGGCCATAACTGGTAAGTGTAACATACTTTTTAATTCGCCTTCGTATATACAAATAAAAAGTAATTATTTACTTACTTGTTCAACCCAGAGATTCGTGGTCATAATCTGATTCTTGAGATTCTGCAAGAGAAAAAGAAGCACAAAATTATTTTTAGATTCACAGTAAGTATCCAGGGTTAATTGAAATCTGTAAGCCATGAAAATCATAGGTGGTTTTTGTTTATTAATCATATTTTGTAAACAATGCTTATGGACACTAAACAACTACAAGCATCCAAGTTTGACACTAAGGAACGGTACATGGGATCTGTGCAGGTTTTCTCCGGGTTCTCTGATTTCCCTCCCAATTCATTCCGCCAAATGCTTGATAATCCCATTTTCTTTCATCCATTTCACCAGCATTTCATATCATCGTTTTCCTCATTCTCATATCACACTTTGATATTCTACATCCTCTTTCATCCTGTGTCCGTCTGCTCCTCGACAGGTATCTGATTCCAGGCTCCGGTTTGTATAAATCCTCCATTCGAAGAAGGTACGCAAACTGACTCATGTATTATCATCATTATTATGATTATCATTATTATTTTTAATATTATTATCACCTGCAATGCAGATTTTAGGCGGTTATATTTAACATCATTTTAGCGTCTAGTTCATATCGCGATTAGTTTAGTTTGAGTAATTTGCAGAAAATTGTCATCAGTTTCGTAGTCGCCTTTCTGTGACATTTACGTACTTTGCAGACATTTAAGAAGACTGGCTTTTGTAATAATGTGATGCCCATTTTATAGATAAGAAATATATTCAGTCATGAGGTAAGGCTTACAAACTCAGTTGTGTAGCCGCCTACTCGGGTGCCTATTTGATACATACCATTAATTGAATGGTCTTTTAGTTATATTATTCATATTACATTTGTGCCTTCAGCTGTGATTGTAAGTTCGATGATGTTCGGAATACGCCTGGAGATTGAGGAGAACCACATTTTTAATCAGATTAGACCGTTTGAACTCCCAAATGCAAGTCACATAATTTAGCTTAGGTTATCTCGCTTGGTTTGTCCTTCGTATGCTTAACATTAAGTCTACATAATGTTAGGTAAACAAAGAAAGTAATAAAAATGTTGAGTGGAATCCCTGAAGTACGGATGAACAATTAATTCTGCAATATATCTTAGTGTATTGGCATATGAACGAATTGAAAGGCAGCCATCTATAGAAATGGGTTATATATGGCAACAAATGAAAGCTACTAATGGCTATGTAAGAGTCAATAAGTGGATGAAATAAGATGCAAAGCCTACTATGATATGGACATGCAAGACAAATGAAGGAAGGAGCATGTCAGAATAATTCTAGGTTGGTCATCATGCAGAAGGAAACGTGAATAGGCAAGAACAGAAAAGATGCATATGGTGAAGAACTGCCAATAGCAGCAGAATTATTATTGACTGAATCTTGAGGGATTGCCCTAAGGAATACAGAGCCATCCTCATATGTAGATAAAAACAAGATTGATGTTTTCACATTCTGATTATTTCAAAACAAAACCAGCTGCTTCATTGATACCAGACACTTTTTGTTTGTACAAAAATGTAACTTCATAATGCTTACGATGCCTGTCTTTCGTCAACCATATGAAAGGACAATTTCCTTTCTTCAGGGGTAACATGAGTCTCGATTTAAATATAAATAAATTATATAAAATAAAAACATTAGACGAATTGGAATGAATAAAGCATACTTGGAAATAATTGTATAATAACAGAGATACTAATTAAGAAAAATAAGGAATTAGGTATGTATTGTTTCTGTTTGTTTTCTAAGTAACTAAGTAATATTGTAAACAATATGATATATGCCTGCAGAACTGAACAATGTACCAAAGGGTAGGGGTGGAGTATTTAGGGAGGGGATTCTACACTTAGCTTACTGCAGAGTTTATTGTATGTCAGACCCCGGGAGAAAGGGATGAAATGAGAGTGCTCTACGGGCGTGTTGGAACCCGGCGAGTAGCGTGAGCCAGCGTAAGGGTCAACGTGTCGTTTCGACACCAAGGTTCGCCAAGCAGCCACGGGTCATGCGACTACAACGCCACCCATCCACAGAGAACAGTTGTTACATGCTTAGGCTTTTACTACCGGCGTTAGTCCAATACGTGGTAGATTTCGGGCTTGTAGGCCGTGATCCAGTCGATGAATTGTCTGACGTTTCGCCCAAGACTGCATTGGGCATCTTCAGAGTGACTCCTGGCTGGTTAACAACTAGAGAGGGATTGATGGAGTGCCCGTAGTACTAGTTAAAAGTAAAATTATCGTACCAGTCACTCAAAATTATAGATTTGGATTCAAAATTATCGTATTTCATAAACCAAATGCTACAAGAATTGCTACATTTTTACATTGAGATTACCAGATCTGGGCGCACTGGCAATTAAAGAATAAAGGGTAGGAGGCTTAGTAGGATATGAAATGCTTGCCTTAGAGGGGCAGAGATAGGTCATGAGGGCAAAATTGGTGTCGCTATTTGTAATTCATTTCATTTCGCTGGTGTGACAAACCATGAAAGTGGTATTTCACCGATATCGGACTATCATACATTCAAATTATCGTGTACCCCGTAATTATCGTACGGATTGGCAGCCATGAGCGCAAACATTAAAATTATCGTATGCCCCCATAATTATCGCACGTGTTGGCAACTCTGATGCATGGGTAAGGGAAGAACGTATGTTGGCAATAATTAGTCGAGGATTGTGGCCACCTCGTTCCCCTGACATATCCCCGTAGGATTTGTATTTACGGGGAACGTTAAAGCAGTGTAAGCATCAAATCTGCACACCTTACAAGAATTGGAGGACAAAATCATAAGGGAAATACAGGCAATCCTCGCCTGGCCCGGGGCCACCGCGGGCGGTCCGGTCGCTTTATGAACACAGTTAAATTATCACCAACGTTCAAGAAAACCAAACAGGAAGCCTCAACATGTTAAGAGTGAAATTTTAGAAAGTCATCTTTTGAAGGAAAAATGTTCTATGTTTTCTGTGGTACAATTAAAAACCTAAAATAAACCTGCCAAGAATATTATCCTCGGTGATATTCTCACAGGGAGATCTTTTTGAGGAAGAGCGTTCTAATATTTATTACGATTAAATATGCATTATGTGCCACAGCTCTGAATTTATGAAGATGCTAGGCTCCATTCGCAGCAGGCAGGGGAATGTTGCACAGTGACACATGTAACGCGCAAGCAAGAGATTAAAAAGAAGCACGACTGTCTGTCTCGAATGAAATATTTACCTTGCTTTCTTTGTTTCTCTCTTGCTTTGCGCAATTCTCTCGCCTTCTTCTTGTTTATCGATGAGTTGAAAAAGTGCAAGAGAATATTATTAATGTTTGAAGGTGATGTTGTGACCTTTGCTTGGGTCACTAAGGCTATTGGGGCCCTTTATGCTGCTAAAGCACCATTACTTTAGCAGACCCCAGAGTACTGGGCATTCCCATGGTATCTGGGGGTGGATGGGGGGGGGCATTACGGAGTTCTAGCAATGGGCTGGAACAGCTGCTTTGGGAGAAATTTCTCTCCATATTGCGTTATATTCAGGTTGAAGAGACCTCCATGAAAATGGGCCTTGTGTGGCACTCAAAATCAATATACCTAACCAAACTTCAAAGGCTTACGCTTAGTATGTATTTTAATTTATTTACTCACTACTTATAGAAAGCTGTTTATGTCGTAAAAATTCAATAAGGCAACCTATGGGAATTTTATGGTGCAATAAAAAATCTGATGTGTTGCACTCACATAATTTCCTCTATTCTTGTACCAACCATTCTTAGAAACTCTTATTCCTCTATCTTCTTCGTCTTAGTTGACAAGCATTTGCAGAAATTATTTTATTGTGGGCGCAAGGGGAATAACTGCATAGGCTTTGAGCGACAGTCAAATGTTTTAAAGCTTTGAGATTCCGTTTTCTTTGCACGGCTAACAGATTAAAAAATTAACAACGGTGTTCCATTTGACGAAAGTTTGTTTTCCAAAACTCAAGCAAATAAGTGGAATATCTGCCAAATGGTTCACCCCAAAAAATTGTCATTCGGACATAAAATGTGTTTTAACAAAATCTAAATTTATTGTACAGTAAGATTTGGTCTCTTACAATTTACCAGTTATACAGAAGTCATCCAGAGTAAACAGCACTACATAGGATATAGACAGAAAATTCAAACTATATATTTCGTTTGCCATAATTTTTTTCAAACGTTTGGCATTTTAATTACAATGCTGGAGCCATCTAGAGAAAATCAAAATTTTCAACTTTGGTTTTTAACCGACTTTTCGTTTTTGAGCTATGCCGTCTACGGACAAACGCACACACACACACACACACACACACACACACACACACACACACACACGGACCCTTTCCTAAAAATTCTTTTTTGCATTCAGGGGTCCTCAAAACATATATTTCCGGTGAAATCTCAACATCAAATTTTTAGATGGAATACAATACTTCCTCTACTTACTATATGTAGTAAAGAAAGTAAAATGAGAGTGAAAGAAGCGAAAAGATTCTGTTAAATTCACTTTATGTACCACTGATTTAACAAACTATTCTTAAAAATTGGTATTCTGCTTTATCTGACAGTAATCGAGGTAAACCCTTCCGTGTCAATACAATTGGAACAAGTCAAATCTTGCTATGAAATTTGCATGATCGGGAGGGTAAAAAAGTTTATTTTGATTAACCCAAGTATTTAATCGGACAAAATACCCATAAATATCCTGAAAATACTTAACTTCACAAAACATTTGCCATTCATTGTGAACATTTAACATACCAAGTTTTATGAAGCAAAGAAATCCATTAAGAATTTCACTACGAGTAGGCTAAAATATGCCGAAAAATAGAAACTGAAGAAAAATTACTATAGTTTTAAGGGTTTGACAACATATATTTACTGCTTTAGAATAACCCTGGACATATGAAGATCTTTCAGTTGTTTAGCTTTTTCTTCTTTCAGTTTTGCTGTTCTTAACCCATTTTTTGCTGATTCTTTTGCTGACTGGAGTTACCTTCTTTAATAGCTGACCCTTTCCTTTATATGAACGGTAACTTCACAAGCCATATTGAATTCACTAATACGTGAAGTCACTGCAATTTCCAATTTTATTTTAGAGACAAAAATTGTGGTATATGTAAATCCACAAAAACATGACCACGTGGTTAACGCATGTAGATAAACATTTTGTCACATTTTAGCACGGTTTTACCGGGATGAATGTTTACAGAAAATGCCACAGGATGTCTCTGCTTACATCCACCATCACTGGATCTGATCACCTGATTTAAACTTCAAAATAGTACGCCATTTTGCTGCAATGGGGTAATGAACGCATTTCAGGAGCCATGTCCACCCTTTTTATTATTTTTGCCCAAATTTCACCCTTAACGTGATCTACATTTTGTTTAGTAAGATTTTGTCCATCTCTAACGATTTTGGAGTTATGAAAGAGTCATCCGGAATGAGGAAAACGTCAGAGCTATGTCCAGAAAATCTAATACATTAATTTATCATAAAAATATCTGGAACAAGTGATACTTTAGTCAAAATGAGTAGGGCCATTTTAGAAACAGTCAACATTTTCAAAACATTTTCTATGGAAATGGTAACTTGGTGTGCCCGAACTTATTGAAAATCTCGCGTGCATCTTTGAAACTTGGAAAATTTAAATACCAACCGCTTTTCGTTTTTGAGTTATGCTGTTCATTGGCATACACACTCATATACACACGCATGCGCGCAAGAACTTTTTTTTTCTCTCTAAAAATATGTTTTTGATTTAGGGGATCTCAAAGCGTATATTTCCAACGAATTTTTTTCTGGAATACACGGACAGAGAAATTAAAATAAATTACATGGCATGCACTTCTCTTTTTTGACATTTGTCTTTATGTTGCACATGCATTATCAGGAAATGAAAAGCGAGCGGAGAAAACGTAGGAACTGATTGGTTTTTAGAGACACTTTTTTCTTTAATTGAACTTGAAAACGGCAGTCTTATCAGATATTGGGGCAGTCTACAGCTGCAAAATTTCCTCCCCAAAATGAATCATGTTAAGAGCAATACCAAATGCTTTGGCGAAAGGAAACTTTGCAAAGTTGCCGCGTGCATCCGTCCAGGAAAAGAGTAACTTTTGTAACAAAACTTTCTGGTTCAGTTCCTCTGATCCCTTGACAAATCAGACGATCGTTCTTCACGCGATTTCATTCCCCTCTCTCTCATTCTTGCAAAAGTGTGCCTCTACAAACCTCGTTCTTTTACTGCGTTTACGTTACTACTTGTTATAGGATATATCCGTTTTTGATAATAATATGTTGTAACTATAGGTATGAAAATATAAACGTTAACATCTGTGTCTAGTATTAGATCACTGTTGTTATAAGCAGAACAGTCCGCTCTACAGGTCTATAAAGGCTGTTGGGGGTATTCATTTGTTTTACTGGTAATTGAGGACAGTAATCAACATTATTGCATTAACATTTGCTTCATTTTTCAATTTATAATTTTACTTATTTAAAGTAGCATGTTTTCAGATTGGCTAATATCTCTAAGTAGGCGTAACACAGAAAGCATGATGCAGAGTAGGTCGGGCTCGTCATAACGAATGGTGTATCGGATCGAGTCCCAAGGGTGCGAATAGTATATGAATAGGCATTGTTAATTTCGCGGAGGAGTTACGATCATATAAAAAATATCAGATAGTGAAATTTGTGATTTGTTTGTAGAAAAACTGTTACATGAACAGAAAAATAACCACACAGCAAAGGATGGTCGAGGTCAAGCAACTTTACATACCAAACCGGGGAACAAACAAAGGTGCTCACGGTCAAGCTTCCTCATAGCACTCACGCGAGCAGAAAGGTCACAACAGTCAGAGTGGCAGAACCAAGAACGGTTTTCTCCAGATGATTCGAGAAGTGTCCAGCGCCCGGCTTGTTTGAAGTAGTTCACGAAAAGTCCTGTGACATCATCGCCGCCTTATAAGTAGACGAGGAAACAGCAAAGAGAGAGAGAGTTACAACATGAATCGCTCAGTGTGCCAGTAATTCCGAGACAGCTGTGCGTGTGTTGTCGCATCGTGAAAATGTTTAAAGAGCGCCAAGTGACAGAGTGAAATAGAGAAATTGAAGAAAGACAGTGAAAGGACTGAGTCAAGGTTACGGGAAGAAAACATTTGCGAGTTGTAATAGTGTTAAGGTCATTAGAAGATAGCTGTGTCTACTTGCAAAAGTTTTAGAAGAAAATTAAGTGAGAAAAAAATAACGACTGATTTTGTCGTTTTGTCACATTGATGGGATTTGTGGAATTGTTATTTTTGTTACAATACCTACTCTTATTAATGCAGATTTAAGCTTGTCTTTTTTTACTAAGACAAGCTTCGTATTTTCAAGCATGAGTGTGTTCTAGACGTGTAAGGTGGAGTGAGTGCAGAGTAATGTATGGGAAAGTACCTACCACATCCGCCTCATGAAGAAAGCATTACCTTCCGTATCTGTGCAATATGCCAGCGGAAGGTACTGCGTAGTAACAGCACGCTGTAGCCGTCTTATTAGGTAAAGTAAGCTCCGGAACCTCGCACCTCCTATCCTTGTCCCACCAGTACACCATACTGAGTATGGACCGGCTCTAAAAACTATGCTTAGACTACGAATGAAGTTAATATCTAAATGTGATACCTATGTTGCAAAGATGGGGCTTAGTATTAAACAGTGTATACAACACATGTTTTAATACCATAGAAATTGATGTTTAAGAAGCCTGCCATTAGATAACTGGTCTACATTTTAAAAAATGTTCAAATATTTATTTTAATCTGCAAAAATACTTTTAGCCTTTACACTTAATCACATACAAGGGGCAAAGGGAACATATAAACAATCAAAGTAAAAATGTTTATGATTTTATTCCTATTTCAAGATATTCCTCCTTAACATCAATACATTTTTGTATTTCGTATCCCATCAAATGAGCCAGTCCAGTGCCTAGAGTCTTTGGCAGATGTAAAGCATTGTGGCTTGAGTCTTGACCAGGGCATAGCCCATAGATGGAGAGAATTTACTCGTAATGCCATTTCCCTACAGCGTACTTTTAACCCTGTCCACTCTCCTACACATTCGTTAGCTACCAGGAATCGCCCACACTGTTATATATCTACCTCAGAGAACCGGCCAGTCGCTCAAATCCTGTCAATGGTGGAATCATGTCATATAAAAAGGTAAAAAGATTCTAATGGGAATACAAGTACTTTGTATAAAGCACTGTATTTGCTGTGTCAAAAGAAAATGTATGTAACGTAATCAGAAAACTAATACATCATGTCTTTATTCGCTTTCGCCTTGAAACTTATGTATCTTGTTTGTTAAGACGTGTATACGTAAACACAAAACCAGAAACATGAGGTGGCCTACATTTGATGATAGGGTATATGGGGTGGGTAAATACTCGATTTCATTCCTGCCACCCCTCTTCCGCATGCCTGACATAGGTACTTGTGTACGTGGAAATAAGAGCAACATGAAAATAATTACAAAAACGGCAAAATATTTAAACAAAGGGTAACTAAAGAACTAAAACAAGGAAAATATTAACCTTAGATGTTATATACCCTTAGCATCCACTTGTGAACAGCACAAAATAAATACAGCCAGTACCATTTCAAGTGAGGTTAAGATATATAAATTTGGTAAATTTAGTGTGGTTGTTATAGTCTACTCTTAGTTTGAATAGAACAATTTAACTTTGTCTTCTTGATGAAAATGAACTTATGACCCACTTTGATGCGGCACGTGTTTGAGAGAAAAATTACTGTAAAGCTAAACGAACGCATGACGTTAATCCACTGAGCGAACAGCCGGATAAAAGATAGCGGACGGCTTACTAGAAATTAAGAAAGAGACGAAAAAGGAAATACAGCTGTAGCAAAGTTAAGATATTACACGTCTAAAACTGGACATTTGTGCTAGAACATGCGTGACTCATTTCCTTGGCGTGTTGTATTTATTATTCGAGGTGTGAATGATATTAAGAAACAAAATTCCACTGGTGTTACTGTTTATATTTCCAGTATTATGGAATACAGAGCGCTAGGGATATAAATGCAGGTATTTTTATAAATGAAACCTTGATATGTATACACTTGGGTGTGTTAGTTGTATTTTATCTTCATCTAATAGTATTCCCACAAAGAAATAGCATAGTTAACTACCTGATGTTTTTTTTTTTTTTTTTTTTTTTTTTTTTTGGGGGGGGGGGATGGTTGTAACTGCGTCGCAAAATGAACGACTCTGAGATAGACTATCCGTTTTGCTTCACCCCTCAGAGCGCAAACCATTAACCTATAATCGCTCCACTCTTAGGTCCCACTTGATGTAAACACAACTAACCCGCGATACACCGAAACCAAAGCACACCACAGAGTATAGTTCCTTAAGTATTGACGATTATCTGTGTAACGTATGAAAATATCCCAATCTTGACAAACCCTTGGAAAATTTACCAAGCTCCAATGTACCGGGACTGTGTTGAAATATCCCAACGCCACATAAGAGAGCGCTCTCGTGAAGTAAGCTACTCGAGTAGATTCACTGAGTAGATCAGTGAGCAAGTTGACAACTGCGTTTCCGTTACGATGAACAGTGCTCTTGTCCGAGCAAGTTTGTGTCCTCGGTGGCACTTGTAGTGCATGCTATTTCTCCAAGAGATTCGAAATGTGTTGTTTTCGAGTCCCCAGCAAGTGAACTATCCGGAAGAAGAGGCGTATTTCGTTACGCCGCTACTAGGTCGCGGAAGAAAGAGAAGTTAGTATAAAAAGAAAGTGAAGTGACTAGTTTAAACAGTAGAACTAGTTCACATTAGTGGGTGATAGGGAAGTATTAGTGAAATTGAACCATACTATCAAGTGACCGTGAAAACTGAGTAAGGTAACGTTTCAAAAATTGGAGCGATTGTGAGTATAACACTCTATTCCAAGTGACGAGTTATTTGGGTGTTTGAGATGGAGAGAAATTCCCTTAAGTATTTATCCTGTATCCTTAGAAGATTTCTGGATTAAATACGCTATATTTTAAAATCCGGGGGCTTATTTCGAGTTATAATATTCGAACCGAACAGGATGACTCCGTGGTAGCCTGTGAAGCTCGCATTTAGGAGGTCGTGAATTCCATTCCCGTGACCGACGTTCCTTATCCAGGGATTTTTTCGGGGTTTTCTCGGGTAGATAGGCGAATGTTGCTAAGGATAATTCGATCTTCTGAGTTTTCTATCCTATTTCGCATCATTAATCATTTCATTCATGGTTCATTCGTTGCTTCTTTCAGGGTCAGCGAAGGCGTTAGATGCAGCTTGGCAGAGATAATATGGTCACACTCCTTCCGCCCCTAGTTGTTCGTGGGGTTCGGTTAGAGGGGTGTCATATGGGGGCGTAGAACCCCACAGGAGTCCCCCTAAGTGCCCAGGATGACCTAAACACTTCGAGGTATCGTCAAACTTCGGAAACTTGGGAAACCTTAGTGACTTCTGTCAATGTCTGTACCGTTACGCTGGATCTGGAGGCCCGGTGTTTCCAGTCACCTCATCTTTCCTTCCGGGGGTGCCCCTTAGGTACAAGAATGACTTCAGTACCGAACACCCTCCATAGCTCTCCTATTCCTATACTATTGGATGTCTGTCTGTTCATCTCTCACACACACATACGTACAAATATTTTCTGTTGAGTGTTCACCATTTTGGACTCACACTTTTGGAGTAAAGTTTAATTCTTCCTCTACCGCAAGTGGTAGGAAAGTAATGACAGAATTTTCATGTTCGAAAATGAAATTTTATTATAGACGGAAGTAAATTTTAAGCGCATAGCATCTAAACTAGGGAAGAGGTAAAGGTTAAGGGGTGAAGCTGGCACAGCTCACGGAATACACGGTTCACTCTCGAGGGTTATTCCTACCTGAGGCAACATCAAGTTCCTGGACCTTTAGGGTATAAAGCAGGTCACTGTGTTTTAAAATGCACTCACCTGGTGAATATTGCAACAGATGTCGCTTTGAGCGCAGAGCTCTGTGATCTTATGTGGTCAAGACATTATATTACTTTGCAAAGGAAATGAGGTCAGCGGCAACTGTGCCCTTGGGCTCAAACCCGCTCAACATTCATGCACTTTCTTACTTTCTCCATCCCCACAAAGGAGTACATCTGCATTAAACATGCAAATATTACTAGACTTCGAGACGCACACTTCGGGAAAAAAATTACCATATATTGATTTCTTTGTTATTTATATAAATGTAATTTGGATCAACATATGCCATATTAGTATGCCTTCTGCAGTTTCAAAGATCTATGACAGTGTTACAACAGACAGTGAGTACCTCTTTAACAGTTTATACATATCATGCGTCGCATTTTTACTTTCCCTACAACGTATAGGAAAGTAGAGGAAGTATGTATTCCACCCAACAATTCGGTGTCGAGATTTCACCGGAAGTATATGTTTTGAAGCCCCCTGAATCCAAAAAAAAAAAAACTTTTCTAGAAAAAGGGTTGTGTGTGCGTGTGTGTGTGTGTGTGTGTGTGTGTCAGCCTGTGTGTCAGTTTGTGGACAGCATAACTCTAAAACGAAAAGGCGGTTAAAAACCAAAGTTGGTATTTATTTACTCTCACTAGACGCGCCGCTGCGGTGTTTGTTTATGTACTGACCTAGTGAAAGTGACACCCACACAATCTGTAGTGTTGCCAGCTTGTTTATGACAGAACTAAAATATTTCCGTCGGAAATGGTCGAAGGCGAAAACTTAAGACACAAAATGTGTACCAAATACTGAGATCTATCACTGGTTTAAATTAATTTATTTCACGTCGCCTTAACTTCGTGGTCATGTCAGGACACAATGTTCCACCCCATCGGTATAATGTTATTCATGGAAAAAGTATAAAAGGAATAGTTAAACAATGTTAAATATTACCTTCATAAACATAACAACCCCTATTTTAAAATAAATTTGTTTTGAAAATTCGTCTGACCTCACGTTACCAGTGAAATTACCTCGAATTACCTCCCACCCGTTAATAGCACAAGTTCTGTAATAAGGGTTGGTATTGCAAGGGTTAAGTCATTGAGTGAGTCAGTGAGTGGGTCCATGAGATTTGAACTAGGAATCTACTAAATATGAGCCACACGTCAAAGTCTGAGCCATCCCAGGCGGTATTTAATTTTTGTATTCTATGGGATTAACCCCTTTAAGTATACTAATCTCCACTGACACTCTTGTTGCGGCCTGAAAAGCAAATGAAACAAGGTAGAACAAATGCTCTCTCTCTCCATTTCCAATCCTGTATCGAATCATTCGATTCAGAGATATTCCTGGGCAATATGCTACACCAGAGACCCACTTCACTTTCTGATCTGTTCGTCTACTTTTCTTGTTTCTGTCCGATTTCACGGCATGTTTGAATTTGAAATGGTCATGCATGTATGCATGTCCCGGGGCCAGAAACTGGTTTCCATGGCTCCGCTCGCTTCAACGCGCTGCATGGATTCTGCCAATATCCAGCCATTACCCGCCAAAACACCACAGGGTGCATACGAGGGGGAAGAATAACTACTGCAGGCTAAAACAGCGCAGGAAGGGTCTACATTTAGCAAAATGTAACCAGCTGTAACAACGTCATCAAGAGAAAGTTTATATACGAGTATATTTATGTAGCTTAATCTAAAAATATACTTATCTATTTATATAATTTTTCCACCATTGAGAAACTTAATCATTCTGACTGATATGGGGCTATAAAATACCTTCTAATTTTAAGTTATTAAAAAACTAAAAGGTATTTTTGTAGCAGCCATCTTACAGAGAAATTAAGTATTAAATTCCTCATCCTATCGCCTTTATAATCGCCAATCTGCAAGTAACAATACGCCGGCTCAAGTACAAACGCCGTTACACGCGTTCATAAATATTCGAAGTGCAGAGACTTTGTATACGGCAACAGCCTAGAAATTTCGGCTTCCAGAGAATTCCCACGTGATTCAGAAACTACGTATATAAGCAGACTGGCTTGTGTAGTGGAGTTAACAGTGAGACGTTTTGTAAGACAGTTTTTTTTAGCCTAATAGGATCAAGGACAGTTAGAATAGTTGTGGGTTGTCATTTCCCGCCATCAATGTTGGCTGAATTTATTTATTAACGTGTTAGAGCTTCTATCCTATCTAAAATATTCACCAGGCTCGCCCTCCCTCTCTTTGAAGAGGAGCTGCCTGTGAGTTCCCTAATATTCTGAGTCCTTTTAAACGTTCCACCTCAATTTAATGTGTACATAAATAATTTGCTTTGCAAGCTTTGATTCGCACACTATAAGCTGTTTCAAAATTATGTATTTTAAAAATAAATTCAAACTTCTTATAGAAAAGCCTTCATCAAAATGAAAATTCTTTTAAATGAAATTCACTTCTATTCTTTTATTGAGCTAGAAAATAAATCTCCTAACTAATACTCCTTTAAAATTATTAAATTCTTATAAATAATTTTTGTTCATCTGTTGATTTCAACTATAGTAAGAAATACATAGCAAATTTTAGTTACCATGCTCTGAGGAAAATATTTCCAAAAATTTCAGTGTAATACCTTAAAAGCCCATCGTAAGTGTATTTTAAAATTAAAAGATACAACCCAGAAAGACACATGTGGAATAAAATGACATAATTTCGCAATTCAGTATTTTTTATAAAAAATGTTTAAAAGCTTTCCTCTAATGTTTATTCCTTCCCAAACATCATTTTGCCAGTTATCAGTTCATTCATGTATCATCACCCATCGACTTTCACAACCCTGAAGAGAGTAATATTTATATCCAGTTCTTCGCTTTACAAACATTTATACTGAAAACTCGTTCTAATACTTTTTTCCAAACTGGCTCTAATGATTTTGGTTAAAACATTCTATGCTTGAAACTTTCGGGTGACAAATAAAACGCATTTCTAATATTTTAAAATGGTTATTAATTTTTTTAATATCCTCCTACTTTTTATAAAATTATTAACATTTTCAGTCCATAATTTACATATAAGTTCCACATACCATGGTACTAGCACAGATATGGAGAAGAGGTGTGACAGTAATGCAATCGAGTATTAACCTTTCCACTTATTGATACAATTTGAAGCACTGACCGGTTCTCTGAGGTAGACAGACAATAGTGGGAGGCGTGGCCTGGTAGCTAACAGCTGTTATTCATGAGCGGGCTTAAAACTATTATGTAGGGGAAATGACACATTGAGTCAGTTTTCCCCATCTATGCACTAGCAGATAAGAGAATTTTCGGAACCACTATTTGTTTTCTATACTACGTATTATAAGTAGGGAAAGTATTGTATTCGACCCAAAATTTCAATGCCAAGATTTCACCGGAAATATATCTTTTGAGATCCCCTGAATCCCAAAAAAGCTCTCTTGGAAGAAGGTCCGTGTATGCGTATGTCTGTGTGTCTGTCTGGCTGTGAACAACATGACTCAAAAACGAAAATCAAAGTTGGTACTTTAGTTTAATGTTTTAAGTATGCGACACGAGGTTTAGAAGAAAATTTCTGCACCTAAACTACTCTTTACATGGATAATTGTTTAGATAATTTTGATTTTCTCGAAAATGACAACGATTTTGATTAACATGCCATATGTTTAAGATATTTTTATGGCAATCGAAATGTAGGTATATTTTGAATTATCTGGCTATAGCCTATGTAGTCCTGTGCATTTTGCGTAACTGATAAGCTGTAAGAGATAAACCAAATCTTACCATACAAAAAATGTAGAGCTCTTAAAACACACAAGTTATGTCCAAATGCATTTTTGTTTTGTTTACCCTTTTATCTCTTGGCCATGCAAAGAAAACGGAATTTTAAAACCTTGATATAGCGACCAGCTCTAAAATGTTTGACTATCACCAAGGCTTACTGTATTCCCATATTCTCTTGCACCTATAAGCAAATATGCAATAGAATAATTTCTATAATTGCCTAACATGAAGAAGATAGAGGAATAAGAGTTTGTAAGAATGGTTAGTAAAAGAGTAGAGATTTGTTTATATAATTATGAATATTACTAGTTAATAATTCAGATACAAGTTTTACATACAATGACACTAGCGGATAAAAGAATCTTCGTAACTTGTAACCACTTTTTAATTAAGGGATTAGGTATACCACAACTTATGTCACTTTGGCTTCATGGTTTAAACCCCAACAGTGTCCTCTTTGCATTTTGACACAACAGCGAGGTTGAAACGAGGGTGAGGCTCATATTTTAGCCACGCAAGTGGTAACAACCTATCCGCAGTGATTGATGTATGACAGCAATATGACAGGCTCCCTCCGACGAGAAAATATATCAAACGTATTCCTCAGACTTTTTAATTTACAACCAGATGTTAATTATTGACTCAACTTCGTTCCGTTACAGAAAAATAAACCAAAGAGAGGAACAAAGAAAGGGTCTTTTTAATTAACATTACACTGTGCTGTTATTTTAGCGCTTTCCCCGAAAATTCCCTCTTTTCCTGTAAAGTGGGTCATGGCTGTATGAATTGCATGGCCTGCTGCGAGTTTTACTGGGATCTGTTTCGGCGAGCGGTTACGAGGTGATTGGTATTGTTTCCTGATCTGCAAACCCTTTGAGCTCAAAGAGAAGTAACGTACGAGGTTTTCGACAAAACGAGCAGAAAGCGGTTTATAGTGCACTAGAATGTAATGGAACAATGCGAACCATTGCTGTTTCAAATGCCATCTCAAATTAATGAGCACCAAGGCTATATTTTGTTCACTTGCTCTTTGAGCCCCTGCTGTGTTGGTATAAGCCCTGTTCCAATTGGGTGAACCTTTCTAAAAGGGGGGGGGGGATGTTTGATTGTACCACATATGTTAACGCCACTTATTCAAGAAACTGTGTATCAGTCAGACGACTTATCTGCCCATTATACTTTCGTAGGAATTCTAGAAATAAAGCATTACTTTCTGTATCTATTATTCAAAGCAGAACAAATATGCCCTTCCCTTCAAAGGAAGCTAAGAAAGGATTCTGATTACAGAAACATTCTCCCGTTCCAACCACGATCGCACCGTACAGAACAAAACACTGCGCAGCCGGTTCACAGTCTTTTGGATTACCGCTATAATAAAATTCAGATACCTTTCTGTGCTTTTCTGGAATAATGTTTTGTGACAACTTAAGAGCAAACATTATTGATGAATTCATAATTATGCAATTTTTTTCTGAGTTTTAGAATACTAAGTTGAAGGAAATATCCGTTAAGAATTGAAGTCGTAGTTGTTCACGATCCCAACAGTTAGTGATTTATGCCGCCAGAGCACGGCTAGATTTGCATGCTAACCTTGTTCTCTGCGAGTTAGCCCTACATCTGTCTATGCTAATAGATGGTGTAATACTGTCTGTTTGAATTATTGCCGGAAGTCGCCGACACCTCTCCCTATCTTACTCTTTTGGTTTCCATTCTCCTGGAATACAATTTCCTGTTCCAGAATCGTTTACGTGCTTCGGGATTTTCTTTCCTGCTTGATCAAAAATTGCTTTCCTTGCAGCTTCTTTAAGAAACTTCGAAGATTTCTGCACCTCCTTTGCATAATGTATTATACCTAGACACGAATGTTAATTTTTTATCCAACAAGAGACTCGCGGTGGTGGCAAAATCAGTTCAATTATTTTTTCTCGCTTTGTTTTCTTCCAAAAGTTTGCATAAAAACACAGTTCTCTTCTTCTGGCGTTAAGACAGCCTTTAGACTTTCGTAATATTATGGAACATTTGTTTATATGTTATTACAGATCAAACCAAACATTGCGGTGTCATTTGGAACATATTCTTTCTTAATAATTGGCTTTTATAATCCTTTGTTGAGGTGAACGTCTATGACGGGGTATTTGTGTGACTAATCCTCGCGGCCTAGCATCAGTCGGAGAGCTTGAAGATTATTTTAATATTATCACAGATAATATATTATATTGATAAAAGAACCAATATTACTTTAAAAAATGTCTTAAAGATTTTATTAGCACTCAAAAATCGTCAGCAATACAATGAATCACTGTTACAAATTTCCCGTTAAACAACGGTAGACTTCGTCAGTAGGTAACGAAATAAAATGTCTATGCACAGCAACAACTGTAAACAGTCAACATTCCTCGCTTAGCTCACTCTAAATAACTAATTTCAATTATTGTCACTTGCGATACAATTTCTTTAATGAGAATGACATCAAACTCAACTATTTTTCACTTTATAATATATAATTAATATTTTTCGTTGTTACACTATCGATCTCAGTTTATTCTTCCTTTTTTGTTGTAGAATAATGAACAAAAGAAGTCAGCCTACGCTGTCTATATCTAATATAATTATTTCAGGGGGCTTTCTGTTGCCATTTGGAATTACTTCAGAGGGCTTGCACAAAATACTGCCTCAATTACAACTCACACCTGTTGACTCAGTCCTTTCACTGTCTTTCTTTACTTTCTCTTCTGGCTCTGCCGTTCTGATTATTGTTAGTCACGTATACATAGTCGTGCAAAGCAACCTGGCCTTGGACGCCATTGTTCCCTCACCAGCCTGGTATGCGGTGTGAAGTAGCTTAGCTCGACAGTCCTTTGTTTTGAACCGCGCCCGATGTCAGTACTTTGTTTTGCACCGCGCCCGGTGTCACATTATCAAATCTGATCAGCAGTCAAGCGTTTCATATAATTACCGAACAATTAATAACACATCCACACCGAACGTGTATACTTATGTTCGTAAGGAACTGTTACCATGCCATATCTACTCCTACCCGATACCTGCTTCTAGCGCTCCATTTAATGTCATACTCTCCGTTTTTCATTCGCTCGTGAGGCTGAAATACCTGAGCCTATAGGCCATTTCAATGCCAAAATTTTGATGTCAAACCAATACAAGATAGACTCATCTGGGACTAGTGTGGACAGTCGTGCATATCTTCTAGCCATCAAGTGAAAGCGCTTCTCGTTTAACACCTTTGTGTTAGTTGACTTGAACTCTAACGAACAGATTGGCGGACACAGCTCTGGTTTGAACATAAATGATAATACCTTCCTGCTAACTTTAAATAAAGAAACATACTATACAAAACAGCATCGGCAGTTTCCGTTCACTACTTTGTACAAATACTGTTCACCACAATGTCTTTAGTCGCATGGGGAAAATCGAAGAGCGAAACGGCCAACCGGCGCGACAGCCAACATAGCGTAACTAAAAATTTGAATTGATAGAATATCTGCAGGATTATTTATATTTTAAATGTCTCTAGTGGCAATTTAATGCACTATGTCGAAAAAGGGTAGCCTTCTTAGCACAGTGGTAATACTGCTGCTTACCAAGCGGGAGACCCGGGTTCGTTCTCTATCGGCTTGGGGATTTTCTCTCGCTGGGAGATCAGTCCGTGATGCACTCAGCGTCGTTAGATCCCTGAGCGGCCGATTTAGGAGGTGCTTTAGTCACTACTGCACCCCACCCACGGCACCTGTGATGAGTAAAGGTGGGGGTGCAGTGGCCGAGCGGTAGGACTTTGCCCAAAAAAGTTGTTAGGTTTCGAGGTTTATATACAAAGGTAAAGATGCGGACGAGCGGAGAGGACTACCGTAATTATTGGAGCAGAGCACCGCAAGTAGCCCACAACGGTTCTTTTTTGTTTTATCGTGAACTCAGAGAGAGAGAGAGAGAGAGATAGCTGAGGGGAGTTACGTAGAACGACCAGATTCCGATGACGAAGCTCTAACGGGGTCCTTATTATTATAGTTCCAACACATCCGATATCGTTCGAGCCCATGATCTTCCAACCCCCAACGGTCTCCCCCTGTGGGGCCCACTCGGAGGTGGCGTCAGAGGAGCAGGTCCTGAACGATGCCAGAGAACAAACCTCTGTAGGGGGCATATACACCGCCCAGCCGCAACCCGCTTAATACCGTCGACTGGTCCAACCCTGGAACAGAGGCTGAAGATGAAAATTCTGGGTACAGGAAATGAGGGTCAGGAATTATACACAATAACTGTCAATAATTTAAGTTAATTAACATACCTAATAAAGAGGGCTTGAAATTTCCCCAGGATTATAATTTATAATGCAGCGAACATGTTGGTCACCTAATGTTTATTTAATCGGGTAAAAAAAGCATGCGTATCATTGTTGGGTACTCTCAGTTGAGGAATTGCCTTAAAGCTAAGCGCACCGTTTCCACAATTTGACGAATTCCCAGGTTGAAGTGCATATTCGTAATTGAAAGCCGTTTCCCAGCTGTAATTATCGTGTCTACCTTTACAGGACCCCAGGGCTTCGTTCCCTTCTGTATTATAACTGACAAGCCGTCAGCTATCTCAGATCGGCACTGGAATCTGACAGCAAGCGGTCGTCAGGCTGGAAATAACGTGCAGTTACATGAAATACAGTTTAAAGAATAGGGTTTGTGCTTTATTTCGAGTGCATGGAATCGTGCTGATATAGTGCGCAGCGGTTTATGTTGGTAAGCATAGCCAAAGCATCTCTAGGAAACCTAGCACCCACCCCTTAACTGCTTCTAGCACTCCACTTTACCGAACTGTGTTCATCAGTTAACTTTGAATGCCAGAGTTGGTCTGGGTGGCTCAGTTGGTTAGACGCTGGCCTACTGTTCCCAAGGTCGCGGGTTCAAATCCGGCCCAGACCGATGGTTTTTAAGTGTGCTTAAAAACGACAGCTCCATGTCAGTAGATTTACTGGCATGTAAAAGAACTCCTGCGGGACAAAATTCCGGCACACCGGCGACGCTGATGTGATCCTGGCAAATGACAGCGTCGTTAAACAACAAAATAATTTTTTTTTTTTTTTTTTTTTTTTTTTTTTTTTTTTTTTGGAATGCCAGACTTTTGACATCAAACCAATATGAGACGGGCTCATCCAAGGGTAAGTATGGATCTTCGTTGCAGAGTATACAAACAGGTGCAGTTGTTACCCCTCATGTGCAACTAAAATATCCATAGCTGCCCTGGAAGCACAATTGGAACTGCTTTAGCCTTCCGAAGATGTACGTGGAATGAATATCGGTTACGTATGAAATTGTCAATGAAGCCTTCCAACGACAGGCAAACTAAATCTCCACCGGATGGCTGTGTCCCAAAGCATCGATTGCTGGAATATGGACTTGGATTTTAGGAAAATGTCACACTTGAATACCTGGCGATAGGAATGTCTTACAAAGTGATGTATTACATTTGAATCTCCCTAAGGTGAGCACTCCACAGCATAATTATTGCATTCTCTGGATGTTCATGGGCACCTTTGCTTGGTTACAAACGTAGTCAAACCCAGCTGATGTAAAATGCGTCAACAACATTGAACAGCACCATTCAAACCCTGGATATTTCAAATATAACATAAAAAATTTGATGTGTTGCACTCACATGATTTTCTCTACTCTTGTACTAACCATTCTTACAAACTCTTATTCCTATGTCTTCTTCGTGTTAGTTGAGATAAACATTGCTTCAAATTATCTTATTCTTTATTTCTTTGTAGATGCAAGGGGAATATTAGAATACAGTAGGCTTTGTGCGATAGTCAAATCTTTTAAAGTTTTGAGATTCCGTTCTCTTTGCACACTTAACAAAATAAACGACGATGTTCCATTTCACGAAAGTTGTTTTCCGAAACTGACACAAATAACAAGGAATATCTCCAAAATGGTTCACGATACAAGAAAATTTATTTGGACATAAACTGCGTATTTTAGCAAGATCTACACTTTTTGTACAGTAACATTTGGTCTATCTGTAAGGGTTTACCAGTTACGCAAAAGTCGTCCAGAGTAAGTAGAACTACATGGGCTATAGCCGGAAAATTCAAGATATACATTTCATTTCTCATAAAAATATCTCAAACATATGACATTTTAATCAAAATCGTTAGAGCCACTTTCAAGAAAATCAAAATTTTCGAAAAATTTTCCATGTAAAGGGTAGTTTAGGGTGTAGCTATTGCCTTCAAAATCTTCGCGTCGAATTTTTGAAAGACATTAAACTTAATTACCAAATTTGGTTTCTAACCCACTTTTCGTTTTTGAGTTATGCTGTCCACAGACTGACAGACACAGACACACACACGGACATTTTTCTAAAAATGATTTTTTTTGGATTGAGAGGGTCTCGAAACATATTTCCGGTGTTATCTCGAATCTTACCAGCAGATAAAGTAAAGTTAAAACATGTCTAAAAGGTTACCGCGCTGTTACGTTGTGTGAGAGATGGTTGGCAATAGAGGATGGTCAGGCAGAACACTGGTAATTGCTGTTGAATGTAGTGGTGTTTCATTCAATAAAATATGCATACATAATTTCGGTTAAAAAACAAAAGTGTCTATCAAAAAAACTTCAGGTATAATTATTTCGAAAGATTCATTATATTTCTTATGTTAAGAATTAAAATTCACTAATGAGGCTTTTGACAGTGTTTGGGCTGTCCTCGAAACAGCTTTAAGCCATTGTCCTGACAAAGACTCGTGATAAATTTGGTGAAATGCATCAAAGGAAATAATTTCTCACAAACGTATGTGCTACCAAACATTGGAGTTGATTGCAGGGTGAGTAAATTAAGGCGAAGAAATTCTTGTTAATTGTGCTGTGATGGTTTGAGGGAGATCTGGTGTGCCATAGAGTGATAGCACCAGTGGCGCATGTTGGATCGTCCGGAGCTAAGGCGTGTGTGTCTGACTTAAATTCAAACCAAACGGAGATTTATTTATGAATATAATTAGATACAAAACTGATTTGCAATGCACACATCTCTCTAGTGTCAAAACTAAGGCACAGACTTTGATACAGTCAAATGCCTGACTAGGCAATTCATTTCAAAAGGCTCATATACTTCAGACTAGCCAAAACGGATGCTCCACATATTAGGGGCTCAGCTTCAAATTCACAAGTCAAAGCCACAAAGACTTTCGAAAATGGAGTTCTTCTTGTAGATGCAAGGTTAATATAGGAATACAGTAGACCTTGAGCGATAATCAAATGTCTTAAAGCTTTCAAAGTTCATTATCTTTGCACTAACATATAAAAAAATGAATAACGATCTTCCTTTTGATGAAAGTTTTGATATTCCAAAACTCACACAAATAACAAGTAATATCTCCGAAGTGGTTCGGTAGTGGTTAGTACAAGAGTAGAGAAAGTGATGTTCACATTATTGTTTTCAAAGCATTATATTAAATAAAACCTTGTAAAGAGAGATTAAATAAGGTGTGATGATAGTTTTCTTCCAGTGGGAAGAAAAAAGGAACAAAAGAATCACCATAGTCAACGCAACAATGGGAGCAGAGATGTAGATTTTGCTAGACCTACTAAACTTCATACAGCGGTAGGCACTTGTTTTATGCGTACATAGGCCTATATAGTAAAGGGAAAAGAGTCGATGATAACAAAACTCCGGTGATGGAAGCGCATGAAAAGAATGGACTCTTTCAAAATGACAAAGGGAGTATGGGAAATAATTTCAACAGGCAGGCCGACCACAAATCCTATGAAGATAGGCTTTAAGACATTAGGCTTTCAACGGACGGTAAAGAAAATGTACCTTTGTCCAGCCTTTGTACCTCAACTCTTGCACAACGATTCAGATGGTAACCTGAATGGTCCCGGCTTCTTTACACATAGGTACAGGGTTCGATTCCCAGTAGGGAATGGGAACTTCTTATCCAAGTTTCCCAAGCCTTAAAAGTTTCTGAATATATAAATATGAGTGTTTTTAATTCTAAAACATTGTTGTGTTCATATGACTCTCTCTACCCATTCTTACATAAACCATTCCTACAAAAGAGTCTCTTCTATCATCTTCCTGTTAATCTGGATGAATAACTCCAGAAAATATTTTATTACAAACAGAAATACCGCTTTGACGATTTATGTAAAACTTTAAAAAAATATTACTCAGCACACTTAAACAAATATTTGATTAAAACACTTGGGTTACTATAAGGAACAAAAATATGTAAAAATACCAGGAAGATACTAGCAAAAGCACTCTTGAAACCACAAACATCACAGGAAGAAAAACGAGTTGAGAAAAAACAGTGTGAATGTAATATATCCCATTTCTATTTCGATAATATGGAAAAGTGCATGAAGTATTTGTAGAAGAGCTAGAAGAAAAATATATATAAATATATTACGTAAAAAAGTGAGTAGAGCAAACAATGTGAATGTAATAGGTTGGATTTCTATTTTAAACATAGAAAGTCGTAATAATTGTTTTTGAAGGCCAAGTAGAGAAGGACATATGAATGTGTTACGTCAAAGAAAAGCAAGTAGAGAAAACCATTTGAATTTAACACGTTGAGTACTAAACTGGATAACAAAACCTTCCCCATAAGAAAACACTTAGATGTGTCTTTTTTTTTTTTTTTTTTTTTTTTTTTTTTTTTTGATCTGTCAACAGGTGTCGGAGTTTATGAATAATACTAACATTCTTTTATATACGAGTATAGTACAACAAATTGTATGTTGAAGAGTGAGCAGAGAAAACCATGTGTATGTAATACATTGCATTTGTATTTCAACCATAGAAAATTGTATGAATCATGATACCAACTTTACATACCAAAACATACATACCAACTTTGGTTTTTAACCTACTTTTCGTTTTTGAGTTATGCTGTCCACACACACATACATACACACACACACGGACCTTTTTCTAAAATTGCTTCTTTTTTTATTCAGGGGTCTCAAAACATGTATTTCCGTTGAAATCTCGACATCGAATTTTTGGGTGGAATACAATACTTCCCCTACTTACCAGCAGAGAAAGTAAAAATGAATATATTTTCCCAAAACATTAAATCTATGAGTCCGTCTATGTTTTAATAATTTAACCTCTGGATTTATCTCAGGATTAAAAGACCAAAAATGATCTGCCACAGCTGATTTAACAATCTTTTTATATTAAATATTTCTAAAATGTTCGTTTATTCTGGTTTCCAACTGACGTTTGGTTTTACAAATATAAACTGTCACAATCCAAACAGCTATTGATAAATACGAAATTTTTAATAAGTTTGTAAGTTGGATTTAGTCTCTAAGGTATTTGTTTTAATCTTTAGAATTGTATTGCTGCAGTGTTAATAGCTACAGTTTTTCATAATGTAATTTTTATACATGGAGCAAAACCTCAGTTTGGAATTTTTAGGTGGAATGCAATCTATCTTTTATTTATTTCAGGTAAATAGTCGGGAAACTAAAGACTTGTTTCATAAAAGTGAAAACTGTTTTACATAGGACATACAAACTCATGTGTGCATATTCAGATACTGTGTTTCTCCCTCGAAATGTCATTATGGCAGGCACAAAGCTTAATGAGGGCCGATACCTGACTACTTTCATTCTATTTCCTGTTGTGTAAAAGAAGTTGTGGGGTCAAGCGAGCGTATTTAATTACATAACACTGCAAGCCTCTGAATGGATGTTGTGTTGAGCCACCCACCATTAAATGTTGTGTCAGTCATAATTTAGCTCATTAAGTAGAAAGCTTCATTTTACATGAAAGTGCTTCCTTGTGTTGTTAGTCTACAGTAACTGTCTATCTTTCTAACACCCTTGGTCTGTTCGGCCAACAACGCCCACCCCAGCCCAGTCCAGCTGCCTCAATGATACTTGAGACTTAGAAAGTTTGTGTTTTTCGGTTGAAGGAGTGGAGAACTTATCTTGAAGGAGCAGAGGGCTTCTCGCAGTTGACAGGTTATGCATTTGTCATTTGGTTTATGTGACTACAGGTTCGAATTCTGTAATCGCTTGGGAAGGGCGAGCTCTAGCTTCCTTTGTTAATTAATGCTGGAGACAGCGAAGGAGTAAGTTTTCAGGATGGCGTAACAAGCAATTAGTTGACGGGAGAGCTGTCCCAGGCATGGCTCCCGGCCAAAAGAGACGTAGCAGTTAATGATTTAACATTTTTCATGACCTCTTTTCTCTCCTTACAAAGACTGTCCTGCATGTTGTTTTTATTAAACGCTCCTCTGTTGTTTTTGAGTAGGACTTCTTTCCTGAGCTTGATCTTTTCTATTATGAGTATATTTTCAGTGTAAACATACACGAACTCATTACTTATATGTAATCTTATGTACATGTGGATTATTTGCCCCTTGTATAATAAAAATCTGATGTGTTGCACTCACATAACTTTCTCTGCTCTTTTATTTACTATTTTTACCTCTATCTTCTTCATTTTTGTTGAAATAAACAATCTCAGAAATTATGTTACGCTTTGTTTCCTTGCAAGTGCAAGGGAAATATGGGCATTCAGTGGACTGTGACCAATAGTCAAATATTTTAAAGCTTAGAGATCCAGTTCTCTTTGCACGGCTAATATATAAAAAATGAATCACGATCTTCCATTTGCTGAAAGTACTGCAAAACAGACAAATAACAAGGAATACCTCTGAAATGGTTCACTCCACAAAAAATTAATTTGGACATAATCTTTAATTAGATCTACATATTTTGTATAGTACGATTTGGTCTGTCTCTTATGGTTAACCAGTTATGCAAAAGTCCTCAATTCCTTATTCATCTTCATATTCATACCAAAGTTGGTATTTAAGTTTTAATATATCTCAAGGATGCGACACGAAGATTTTGAAAAAAATTGCTCCACCCTAAACTACCCTCTATATGCAAAATGTTTTGAACATTTTTATTTTGTTGAAAATGACTAACGATTTTGATCAAAACGCCATATGTTTGAGATATTTGTATGGTAAATGAAATATATATCTAAAATTTTCTGTCTATAGCACATGAAGTCCTGTTTACTCTGGGTGACTTTTGCATAACTAGTAAACCGTAAGAGATGAGCAAATCTTACTTATAAAAAATGTAGATCTTGCTAAAACACACAATTTATGTCTAAATAAATTTTTGTGTAGGTTGAACCATTTCGGAGATATTCCTTGTTATGTGTGTGAGTTTCGGAAAACTTAGAACTTTCCTGAAATGGATCATTGTCGTTCATTTTTTTATGTGTTAAGTGTGCAAAGACAACAGAATCTCAAAGCTTTAAAACATTTGAGTGTCGCACAAAGCCTACTGTATTCCAATATTCCCCTTGCACCTACAAGGAAATAAGCAATAAGATAATTTGTACAAATGTTTGTCTTAACACGAAGAAGATATAGGAATAAGAGTTTGTAAGAATGGTTAGTACAAGAGTAGAGAAAGTCATGTGAGTGCAACACATCAGATTTTTTACTTTTGCGAAGTGCTGCTGTTTATTTTACCAAAACATAAGACAGTCGGTTTCCAAAGCCTCTATATTTCACATTTTGTCATGAGAGCCTAGAGAAAAACAGTGTGAGTGCCTTGAAATAGTTGCAGGGTTGCGGGGTAGCGTGTTAGCATTGGCCAAGCACTGCAGGACAATACATCTGTTATGCACTAAGCGTTTGCTTGCTACCTTTATCTCGGCCATTGTTTCTGCTTCGAGAGACAAAACAAATGGTGGCGGTATAAAAGTATGTAAATCACAGCGGCGTGCGTGTAACGAAGGTCCATTCTATCTCGTCAACACGAAATGGGGACACAGATTTCTGTGCTGGCTCCCTGCCATTTTGGCAAACACTTTGTGAGTCGCCTGCCTTTCTTTCCCTCGGGATTTTCCCTTTCTCCCCTATACCTGGACCTTATGTCTCTATCAGCAGGATCAATATACTATGTTATCTCCTAACAACCAGGCTCTTGGGACTTTTCCAGTAACATTGCAATCTGTTAACATCTCTTTGTAGAAGTGCAGTATATTTTTAGGTTATGGTCGCCATAGCTTACTCTGTGTATGGCTACCATCGTATAGTACAAATACTGACTTTTTATTTTTGAAAACTGCGGCAGTTCGCCAGCTTACCAGCAAATGCGGCATAGAAAGGAAAATTCCATTAGTACACTGTAGATGTTCTTTGTGGTAAACATGTACCTTCAACCTGGCGTAAAAACGTTGGTATCGGAATTATTGACTGGAAAGATTAACAATTTGATAAAACATGACAGGGAGACGCATAAATAAATGCAATAAATAATCTCTTATGTTAAAATCAATGCATAATATAAGAACCACCAGTTGAAGTCATTAGAAGAAGAGTTTTGTGTTGAGGAAAAGCAGTTACTTGCAAGTCAAACTCAGGTAATTAGGCGTTCCGACGAAGTCGGTCTACACTGGCTCAGGGTTTCTGTTCTTAGAACTGAAAACTCATTGTGCCAGTTCTCCCCATCTATTCTCTAGCAGCAGGATTCCCTTTAAAAGGTAACCATGCGCAAAATTGAAGGGACCGATGCGTAACTGAACTATGGTGATCCCGTACGAGATACGCGAGAGGAGGTTATCCAGTTTATCGGAATTTCCTTCACTGCTCTAAGCTTATTATCGTGGATAGCTGATAACTCTTCGCGCAGTGTCTATTCTTACACCCACCGCCTCATACCCTGAGAGAAATATCCCGTAGTTCACCTCAGTAGCAGCCGGTAGCAGATTCATCAAAGGCGGAGATATTGGAGATGGCATCAAAGCAGGGAGAGGTGGTGTCAATCTTTACAACAAAGTTCACTGACTACATAACACTGTTTAAACCGTATTGCTGACGCTCTCTCTCGGCAAAAGCGGTCTCTTGTGCTTTCAAATTTACGACAGTATTCTCTTTCGCACATCCTTTGAACCCTTAACCCAACTTAAAACGCACTCCGGTCTTGCGATGCTTGTCAATGCGATATTTAATTCAATTGGGAAGTTTATGTCTGAACAGAATGGTTTTAGCCTAAAAGGCGATGTTGATACTAATTATATTATGCTCTACTTTTGGCACCTATTTTAAGTCTAAGTGCCATCTGGGAAGCGCTTGGGTAACAACAGCAATGCGTTTATAGTTTTTGGGTAAAGAAGACACGAAAAATAATAAATACATAGCAGTGGTTGATATAATTAGCGGTTTATTTATTTTGTTGTTTAGCGGCGCTGCAGTTGCCAGGATCAGTCAGCGTGGCCAATGTGCCGAAATTTCCTCCCACAGGAGTTCCTTTACTGAGCCACTTTAACGGTATTTACAACACCGCATTGGAAGCATACATAACATAATTTCAGGTTCATTCGGTCCACAGAACTATTCCCTATAGTGTGTAACCAGTGCGACACTGAGTTCTCGGTTACAGCAGCCAATGTCAGTGTGTGTTGCGGGTCGCCAAATGCCAGTTTCTGATTCGATTCCCCAATGATTGGAGGTGGAGTGAAGCGAAAATATCCCGCAGATATTCCGTGATGTGGGATGCGACCTGCGTTTTTATCTGCATTTGTCCAAATTTTCACAAATATGCAGAGAGATAATATATTGTGTTAGATATAATTAACAAGTTATAACTATTTTTTCTCCTCCATTTATACCCACCTTTAATTACAAAGGTGACATTGGCGGCTTTTTACCCTTGGTAATAGTCCCATATCGGCAATGGTGTTAACTCGTGTATGTTTGTCACTTCATATATGCGGGTTTTATATGTTAGCTCTCTCACACACACACACACACACACACACACACACACACACACACACACACACACACACACACACATCGGAAATGACTCAGCTAGAAGTTTCACAAACGTTCTCGACACCCCTTTTGTTTCTGCCGCCTCGATCGTTAACAGTCACGTACACACCGCAGTCCCGCGAGGCATAAAGTATCGGCACACAGCGCGAAGCACCCCGAACTCGTCCGTCCCCCGTTGTGCGGCGAGCTCGACGTCACATTACGTAACTTATCGACTTTTATTTTCTACACTAATGTAATCCTTTTTTTAATAGGTAATTAATAACAATAATAACAACAATAATTACAGGATATAAGTTTGTTCATTATTGCATAGGATATTTTAAAATTCAATTGATTTTTAGATTTAGCATTACTACGTCTGAATTTTATAATGATATACCTATTGTTTAGATTTGATACTCTATTGTCTCTACAACCTCGCTATAGCCGAAGAAATAAGTCTTGTATTGTACTCCAGTAAATATTGTATTGCCATTCCACGCTACCCTTCAATGGAGAATGTTTCAAAAATTTTAATTTTCTCAAACATTGCTCTAGCAATTTTGTTTAAAATACCATATGTATATGAAATTTTTACCCAAATTAAAGGAATCTTCATTCTCAATAACCTTTGCGTAAGTGTAAGACATAAACGACAGTTTACAGCACAAGAAGGGTATTTCTCGTTAAAGCACAGAACTTATGTCACATTACATTTTCTGTAGCATTAACCATTTCTAAAATAGTTTTGCTATTGGTTTAAGTGTTTTAATGCTGATAACTTTCTCTCTCAAAAAAGGAGAAAGCCGCTATTATTTGTTTTCCCATTTTTTTCTCTTGGTCATGTAAACAGAACAGAATTGCAAAGCCGGTGACTGATTTTAAAAGGTTTGTCTATTGCTTAAAGCTTACTGTATTTGCCTTATTCCCTTGAACCTATAAGAAAATCTGAAACAGAACTGTTGCTGCAAATTTTTATGTCTATTGACATTAAACGGATAAAAGAATGAACTTCTGTAATAACAGTTTGTTGAAGAATCTGCTCAGAAAGTCATGTGAATGTAACACATCAATTTCTTTTTTAATTCGCTCACTTGTTCTATTGAAAACGATGCATTTTTGTAATGCAGCCATGGAATTCGTAGTTAATATTTAATACACAATGAATATATATAATATGTATAGCATTTCTACGTGGATGCCACTTCTGATGAACTGGAACTAAATGCTTTAAAATTAACGCTATTTGAAAATTTGTCACGTACTAACTCTTTGGTATATGCTAAAGTCATTTAGTCTTTCATTCCATATGAATGGAGAAACTAGGTCATTGGAACAGTAATTACAATTCTGCGAAGCAGTGCTTTTACCGGAGGCAATTAAAATGTTCTATTAGAGCCATGTCACATAATTCTGAAATACTTAAAATTCTCGTTTTTTAAATAAAACAACTGTTTTTGACTTATAGAAATAGTTGTTAGCAACCTGGCATTTCTTTGTAGGAAGGAACAAAGATTTCAATGGCTTAAATGGGTTGACATTTGTGGAAATAGTTCTGTTACATGTTTCCTAAGGGATGCTAGTTATGCGGTCATTCAGAATGAAGAGAACTTCATAGGACACTCCCAGAAAATTCAAGATATCGTAAATATAAGTATGTAATCAACATTTTTAGTCATTTTTGAGAAAATCAAAATTTTCTAAAAATGTTCCATGTAAAGAGTAGTCTGGGGGTAGCAGAAATCTCGTGTCCCATCATTGCAAGATGAACTTAAAAAGAAGTTTGGTATGTAATCAACTTTTTGTTTTTGAGTTATCCTGTTCACAAGACACACATACAGACTCGTCCACTGACTTTTCTAAAAATGCTTTTTTTAGATTTAGAGGGCCTCAAAACATACTTCCAGTGAAATCTCGATATAGAATTGTTGGATGGAATAGAATACTTTCCCTAATTAATATACTTAGTAGATAAAGTAAACTATATTGCATGTTAGCTACACCTTTTGGTATGGTGTCTTCATCCATTCAGGAATGTGCTCTAAAAACTCCGTTAAGGCTCGAACCGCGGCGTTCAGGCACAGTGGCACGTTCTCTGAGAACTCAGGTGGACAAAAGAGCCACTTCTAAATGCTGAAGTAAGGGTTTATAAGGACGAGTTGTTAAACCATAAATAATTTGGGGTGAGTATCGCGAGGGGGACCACTCTTGTTTTATGGGCCAAGTTTTCATCTCCCTGAAGGACTTGAAGAGCTATCGAGGCTTTTTTATTTTCTTGGGTAGGTACCTGAGAAAGATCTATGTGTGCTCATTTTTACTGCAGCAGCTGTTTCTGAAACTAAATGGTTGTAAAACACGTGTCCTGCAACAGGGGGAGTTAAAGTGAAGCTTTACTGCTGGTAGACCAGCACGCTACATCGATCTTAAATCCTTAGTCTACTTCCTTGGTGCTCCTTTGTCCACTAGCATGAAGTTCTATCGCTCATTCAATAGACTTTTAATTGAGTGTAAACGATTTATCATTACTATAGCAACATTAGTGACTCCGCTAGCCTTATTACGTTAACCCAGAGCTGCCTTTGTCCTATAAAGACAATATCCACAATGGTAAATTTTATTATTTAATATTTGTATTACATTTGTAAACAGCTGACACACATGAAAGTGTGTTGAGCTTGTTTTCAAATTGGCTTTCTGCAACATCATGCCTTTATGCAGTTTATCTTGAAGTAATAAGCTGTATTATCTTCTTCTTCATCATCATCATCATCATCATCATCATCATCATCAACATCATCATCATCATCTTCTTCTTCTTCTTCTTCTTCCTCCATACAAGTATTAGACCAGCTGGCTTGTTACGATTTCAAGGAGTTTTCCATCCAACTCTTTTTTGGACGTCTAAGAGATATTTTGCCTTGAGGTTGGTAGCAAAGCATAGCTCTTGGAACTCTGTGAGATGGCATTTGTTTACGATGGGCCAGTCAGTTCTTCTGGTAATTCTGTACATGATATAGGAAAGGTTCCATACCCACTTTTTACATGACTTCCTCAGTTTTTTATGGTCCCACTTTGTATGGCCTGCTGTACGGGCATACATCTCATCTCATTAGTTAGTAATTGGCATTCATCTCTTTTTCGTAGTGCTCGTGCTTCACTATCATAACCTAAAACTGGTCTTGTAAGTGTAGAGTCCAAGTCTTGTACTCGTATTCCTTTGCACTGAAAATAAGTTTCATGGTGTTATTAATTATTACTATTATTTTTGTAAATTTTGTAATTTGTTTGCTACACCTGCTTCATTATAAAATTATAGGTTATAAACCAAATAATTAAATTTGTTTACTCATTCTAAACTTGCATCATCCAAAACAATTTTGCTGGGTGCACAGTGCTTTCCACTAAAAGCATTGATTTCCATATTGTATCTTTTTCCGACAATATTTAGATTATATACAGAAAACTGTAAATCTGTTTCTATATGTGCTATGAACACTAAACTATCTACTAAAAGCAGGGAGTTTATTAATGGAACCATGTATCTCTTTTCACCATTCTTGAATAATTCTATTCATATATAAAATCCTTTTTAATATCTCTGGGGCAGTATGGGTCAATGTGTATATCAATTAATCTCAACACTAGATTAACTTTAGAGTATTAAATTTATTTAAACCTTTAAATGAGCATATTCAGTCTATTATCACAAATTATGTAGTCATATGGCTTAGCGTCTTTTAAAATCTCGCTAAGGGGTCGGCATGCACGGATTTCAATTTTTTATAAGTCAATATATTTCCTGTTATTAGTGCCGCGTCGAAGAATTTACACTTATTTGATGGACTGTCACGCTGCCTTTCGCTACCACTATAAATATCCGTTTGAAGTTCACTTGATATTCAGGAATCACTCAAATTATTGCGGACACTTCGATTTCCGTTGCAAAGCCGAATCAAGCCATTTAAAAAAGACAATTGAACTTAGTCTTTAGTGACTATATTTACAATCTATGGTATCAGTAGGCTTTTCTGCCGCCTGTATAATCCCGTATTTAATCGTTCTAGAGAGCTTATGCGGAAATACTGCCTCAACTGTCATGGTATATTGTAGTCAACTAAAATGTATAACAATTATTGCAATGTATTATAGTGTTGTTAATTTCCAAAAGTATGGATTTATCTCCTAAAAATAAAAGAAAGGTTGCAATTTTGATAGCCTTGTCATATACATAAATTGTTTTTTGGTATCCTTTTAAAAAGACCATAGGCATTATCACAAATATTTCAGCACTATTTCAGTAGTACAGGAAATTATACCTGTATAATTTTGTTTCAGGGGTTTAACACTTGATGAAGCATTGTTGAGGAGGATATGCTCACACCAATGATAAAAATTTAGAAATAGCTATAATGCCAGTCGTGAATGAAACAACTCCTGACTTGTCATATGATTCTGGGGATGAAGTTATCATGGCCCGCAGTAATTTATCAGCAAGTTAGTTGAGGGCTAAAGCAGAATTATTTCATCCCTGCAACAGTGGATCCAGCAGAGGGAGATGAAGGAAGTGAAGAATAAACGGTAGTTGAAAATCAAATTCAAGGAGATAATAAAAGTAGAAATAACAGTGGCGCAACTAGTGATCATGAACGCAATTATTTGGAGGGAAGTAAAGCAATTAAAAATTGCAGTGAAAATGATATGTTTGGAAACAAAGTTTGTCACTTGTAAGATGCGTGGAGTAACGAATTTTTGAGATAGTTTTGGTAGTAATTACGGGTTATCACACAGGGTTTAGAAATAACTAATTACTTAAAAGAATTAAAGGAATATTCCGAGCGGATTTTTCAGACGCAAAGTAACTAGTCAACGTTGCGTTGAGGTTGGTCAGGGATCTGAACCGGCTTCTGGGTGTAAAAACGTCGTTCGCTTGCAACACGACCTAGGGTGGTGTAATGTTTCGGGAGTTAACAAGTGCCACTAGCATTCTGATTGGCCTACACTCGCACAGTAGAAACGAAAGGACACGGTATGGTATTTGTTTACGCTCAAGAGACGAGCTCCTGCAGTGTTTATGTACTGACTTAGTGAAGGTGACACTCACACAACCTCAGCGTTGCCAGCTTGTCTGTCTCTTCTTTTCGGGAGAAAAAAAAAAAAAAAAAAAAAAAACTACAATGTCTCTGTAGGAAATGATCAGAGACAAAAACATAAAATACAAGATGTGTTCCAAATACCACGATCTATCACTGGTTTAAATTAATGTAATGACTTCCCTTTCACCCTGTATAAATTGCTGCCAAACCAGGTCATCCGAAATTTCCAGTATTATTTCTCATGTTAACGTGGCAAAGACTGCTTGTTAGTACGCCTTGCTGGATATACCCTTAACCTCCCAGCTCTGTGTCTTTCTAACTTCCTCAGTTACGAAAACGGCGCATTATGAAGCAGCTAATTAATTTGCCTGAGGCTCCATTGTCTACAACGAAGTCGGTATATTTCATTTCTATTGTTTCCAACAAACAACACCTTCTCCTGTCGAGAACCTTTGACCTCGAGTAAAAACCTTGTCTTGTAAAGTTGTTATTCAAGCGCTGACTGGTAGTGGCCAGCAATCGAGAAACTTTCTACATCAAATTTTTGAGTCAAATATAACTCTTCCCCTACTTATTTACTAGTAGGAGTAAGTAACTTTGGAGATATTCCTTGTTACGTGTCAGGTTTTTGCAATACTATTGACTATTCTCAAATAAAAGGTCGGTTTTCATTTTACTTTCTCTACTACGTAAAGTAGAGGAAGCATTGTATTCCACCCAAAAATTTGCTGTCGAGATTTCACCGGAAATATGCGTTTTGAAGGCTCCTGAAATATTTATAAAAAAAAAAAAAGCAGTTTTAGAAAAAGTTCCGCGTGTGTGTCCCTCTCTGTCTGTCAGTCTGTGGACAGCATAACTCAAAAACGAAAAGTCAGTTAAAAACCAAAGTTAGTATTTCAGTTTAGCGTCTTTCAAGGATGCGACACAAAGATATAGAAGAAAATTGCTCTAATCAAGTTAGCCTTTACCTAGAAATTTTGATTTTCTTGAAAATGGCTATAACGATTTTGATTAAAATGCCATATGTTTGAGATATTTTGATTACAAATGAAATGTATATTTTGAATTTTCTGGCGCTAGCTTCTATAGTCCTATTTACTCTGGATTACTTTTGAATAACTCGTAAACCGTAAGAGATAGACTAAATCTTACTGTACAAAAAATGTAAATCTTGCTAAAATATACAATTTATGTCTAAATAATTTTTTTACAGTGAACATTTCGGAAATATTCCTTGTTATTTGTATAAGTTTTGGAGAAGTTATACTTCTGTCAAATGGAACATCGCTATTCATTTTTTATATGTTAGGCGTGCAAAGAGATCGGAGTTTGAAAGTTTTAAAATATTTGACTATCGCATTCCCAGATTCTCCTTGCACCTACAAGGAAATCAGCAATACGTCAATTTCTGCGGATGTTAACATGAAGATATAGGAATAAGAGTTTGTAAGAACGGTTAGTACAAGAGTAGCGAAAGTTATGTGAGTGCAATACATCAGATTTTTTGTCTCTTGGTCATACAAACAGAACAGATTTTTAAAGTTATGATTTATGACCACTCTTAAAGCATTTGACCATCACTTAAAGTCTACTGTATTCGCCTTGCACGTATAAGAAAGTTAGCAATAAGATAATTTCTGGAAATGTTTATTTCGAGTAACATTTAATAGATAGAAGTTAGTAGGAGTAGAGAAGGTCATGTAGTATTAATATGAGATATTTTCCTTCTCTTGTAGATAGTAGCTTTACAGATCGGTATGATATGTTTCAGTATGTTAATGACATGATGGTTTTTTGTATATCTCAAAGCTTTACCAAAGTGTAAATATTCCATTGCTTGTATCTTGTAGGCAAATAAGCCATTGCTGCATATATTGCTAGCCCAAAAACCAGAATGTCGTGAACCCATTATCTCTGCTCCAATTTTACGATGTTTGAATGTGTGCAATTATTTTGAGTCCAGACCAAACATCATTATTTCTGCTTAAATATTTAATATCAACAAAACCGTAAAATATGAGATGCGTTGGTAAAAATGAACAAAATATCATTTGCACAGGAACACACTTTAAAATGATTGTGGGAATGCTTAAACATAAGCCATTTTCTCGTGTGCCTCGCTGCATGAAGTAAATTACGGTGGTGAAGAGGGTTATCTCTTATTAAATATCTGGTGTGGTAACTCGCTTCCATCCCTTTTTATCTTTATGGAATCTCTCTGCCTGTGTTTTTCACTTAGTGCAGCTACATTTTCAAGATAGCGCCGCTTACGTTACAGCGCACCTGCAACTTATGAAGATCGCCGTATACGATTTGACCATCTCAAACTAGGGATGAACAGAAAGTAACCTAGCATTACTTAGTAAGGGGTTTCATAACTTTAACTGAAAATAACCTGAATCATATGCACCAAAACACATAAAATATACATTGTTCCCATTTCATCATACGGAATAAGACCCATTTGGTCCAGCTTAACACCCAGAAAATATCAAAACACTCAACAAAGTCAGGACAACATAAGACAAAAAGACTCTAAACACAATCAGAAATTGTAAGGGTGAACTGTGGTCAACGAGTCCACATAACTGGGCGGGAGAGGCGCTGACCACGTCCCACCTCCGGTACTGTACCCGTCTCAAGACGCCTGTGCTGGGCAAAGGTAAGTGACGCAGAGGTCGGGCGGTAGGCGTTGGCCCAGATGGGCTGTTGTGCCATTGGTTTACGATTTGAGGATGAATTCTGTATTCCCATCCCTTCATTTTATCTTACCTTAAAAACAATCGATATATAAAACACGTATCCAGTAAGATCAGCGATGTCGAACGTTAGAAAAATAGGGGAGGTTGGGTTTACCTCATTCCATTATACGCAGACTTTGCCCCTCTTTAACCTCCAGCTGTGCAGTGGCGGGTTTCAAATAGAAATGCATCGTATCACATTACTGCCTGCAGTGCCTCATCTATATAGTAAAAGCGGGCGTAAAGCAGTACAAAAATCGTATTACATTCACACGCTTTTCTCTCCTCTTCTTTTATATAACACATGCACATGTTTTTCTCTATTCGTTCAACTTACAATTCATACAATTTGCCGAGAAGGAAATACAATGTGTTACATGCATATGGCCCTCTCTTCTCGCTTTTCTTTCAGATAACACATTCACATGTACTTCACTTGCCCTTCTATGACAAAATAGAAATGCTCGTATTATATGGGCACAGTTTTCTCTATTCACTTTTCTTTTACAAAACACAATATTTATTTCCCTAGTCCCACTTCTACACATAATTCATATAATTTTTTATATGTTTGAAACAGAAATGAAACCTATTACATTCTTACGTTTTCTCTACTCACTTTTCTTTTACTAAAAACTTCATACGTATTTCTCTTCTCACTGTTCTACAAACGATACACTTCTCAATATTATCGAAATAAAAATGCAACGCATTACATTCACACGGTTTTGTCTACAAACTCTACAACTGAGTCCGAAAGATTAGGGATAAATCCTCAAACCATGGGCAACGTCTGTATTTCAGCTAGTTCACTGATAAATGATCTCATTACAGAACATTCATTGAATAAGGAAATGTTTAAAACATTAAAGTTCTATGTTTTAAGTTGATTAAATCGTTTGACTCATCTTCGGTGTAAACAAGCAATAAAAATTCATTAACTGCCGCTACCTTTGCCCGAGTTCAGTAAATGAATATAACCTTTATAAGAGTACAGAGTGTATAAGTTTCTCTTCCCGGAAAGGAAAGTTCTTTGAACATCTCTCTCTAATTACTGCTGTAAGAGGAAATTGTTCCACAACTTAAATGCGTCTTTCCTTTTATCTTGACCCCAAAAAGCCCACTCAAGTCCGATGTCAATCTGGCGGACTGGAAGTCTAAGGAGATTCTCATCTTCTAAGTGTGTTTAAAAATTTAGATCGCCTTCTTCTTAAGTTAAAGGGATGAAGTTCCGTTTTCTAGTAATACCGTTGGTGACACTCTTTCTACCAACTAGCTGCTTGAATTTACCGCTGTTTTCTTTCAAACGTCTAGAAATTTTAAAGTCGAAAATTGGTAAACAGCTGACTAAGCTACTCCACTCTAGTGCTCACATTATCAAATTCTACACACCTAAACTATACATAGTGTAAATGCAATACACTTGCTCAAAAATTAAGTCACATTGGGGAAGATAATTGAGTGATTCTGGAGGTTAACTTTTACTCCATCTGTGGCGTTTGTTATTTAAGAAACCTAAATAAACGCTTAAAAGCAATCAAATCAAGAGTTCACTTGACACGAAGCAAAACCGTTACCTTCATTCATTCATTCTTGCGATGTAGATGAGTAATAAATTGCAAGAATAAGAGAATCCGAAACTATTTTTATTGTGATAAACTGACAATGTGGCAGATCCCACTCCTGACATCAGTGTGACAAAAATTACCAAATCTAGTTATTTTGTATGTCACTTTATTTCTCCTCTACAGCTTAATCACAAAAACACAATCCTCTTTTTATCGTTAACACAATCTACAGCACTTTGTGATCTTATAAATCACAGCTGCTATAATCTGGTAACTTTCACAAACATCTGTCTTTTAGTTCTATTATTCTGTCTGTATTCTTGAAACAGCTGCTTCTGATTATATATACTCACAAACTGACTGCTAACAGCAGTGAGAAAAATTATCCCAAATATGAAAACCTCGGGTATTATTTGTCTACAGTATTCCGCGAAATAATAATTGATTTATTTAGTACTATTTAATATTAAAGTAATTTAAAGGTAAATAACTTACACTTGCAATAATATTATATTTTAATTAAGATCAACTTTCAATCCAGCAGTGTAGGAAAACAGCAATAATTTTAGCGTTTACTTTAGGGAAATGAGGAATTAGACATTTGATAAATTAAATGAATGCATTTGTGTTAGTAGGCTATTCATTAAAGGATGGAGGTTAAGAAATTCAGAGCTACCGCTGATGTTGCATACAATTTTACGTAAACGTCAGGGGATTTTTTCATCAGGAATGCCGAGGTTGTACAAAATTGCTGCTAAAGGGTTAAGGCTAGCTTACGCCTTAAGAGCCGCCTAAGCAATTGCATAGCTATTTCATAAAGCACGGTGGGGAAAATTAAATTAATTAAATTGCAATTGAATTTGAAAATCTCTTTGTACAGCCGACTTCAAATGTTTTCCGAGTCACGTGCTCCTAGCCGCGGGGGGAGGCCAGGGTGGCTTATCTATTAGTTAGGCCAGGTGGTCTCAAAGGTTCACTTGCCAGCTCATACCTGTCTACAAGGGTGCGGGGTGTAATATGTAAGTCAAAAGAGAATACCACTCCAACATTTCTCTTACAGTTGGTCGTAAGAAAATAACCTCTATGTAAAGAAAACGACATTAACGAATTCGCAGCGAGGATGGAAACTAAATATTCGGCATTAGAGGCGTCATATCATTCTATAGGGAAATTAAATTTAAAACGTTTAAATAATTTTAATATACCGCTGTTTTAAGCTATTCATAGAGACACACGCATGTGCAGTGTAAAACATGCAAGTTAGTTTTGTTCAGTGAACATGAACTCGTGTATTTGACCTCCAATTTCACGTCGAAGTTTAAAACATTAGATACACTCTCTCTTCCATCGGAAAACATTTGGAGCCGGCTGTACAACATTGAATAAGGCAGCTAGTATGATATTTAATAATATTTGTATTATTTTCTCTCTATCCCATTTATGTGCAACCTGCTAGTGACCGCAAAGCGTGTCTCCTGTTAGACGCTTGGGGCGTTACGTTCACTCTAGCTGTCAAAGGGATGCATTTTCTTTCCATTACAGCCTCGCGACTGTCACTGGACACTAGCATAACGCTGTGGATGCATTCTATCTGTTGCCACATATCAGATAATACCAGCAAATGTGCAGGACCATTGTAGCCAATACGCACATCAGTTTGAGGAGTCTGTCGAGTAATCCCCTCTGCATCATCAAGACCTAACATTTTTTAGTGCATCAACGTAAAGCAATATTTGCCTATCGCCTGAGGATTAATTTCATGATATTGCTTCCTTTATATAATTTGAAATTACAAGGCTTTTGATACCCTATTAATATTGTTTATATTATTCATATGTTCATACTTTTATTTATAAGCCCATGCATGAGATACTGCGAGGCAGAAATTTAAAAGCTTGAAGGGAAACTATTTAGTTGAAGATCCGGCTCATTTATTACCTACGAGGAATGGTCTTTTGTCAAACATAGAGACGCCACTCCACTGAAACGCGTTCTTGCCTCACTCCACCGGCCATTCCTCCCCTTCACTTCTGTTCAGGCTCCGGTGCGCCTCATTCAGTGGCGGGTATGCCTTCATCGGGACGTCTGTTTCTGATTAATGGCAGAGGGAATGCGTTGTAAGTTACAAAACAAGCAAAGTTTGCTAGTTAATGTGTGCATTTCAATTTGCAAATATGTTGTTGTTGTTGTTTTCTAGTGCCTTGCATCTGGCAATGGAGCCATTAGCATTCGTGCTTTCCAATACTTTTGAACTGTAGTTTCTTCTGATCTTAATGCTTCACAGGTCTTCAAGTGGTCTTCGTTCATTTCTGCTGGATCGTTACACAGGATACATATTGGTGAGGCTGAGATACCTATTCTGTAGAGATGACTTGCTAAGCAGTCGTGATTTGTCAGTAGTCGGAAGGCTGCAACCGCTGTTTTCCTTGGTCTCTGGGGGATTATATCTGGGTTGGAAAGTAGTGTAATCCATTTTTTATCTTTGGCATTTGTTTCTATTTCTTGTAGGTATGAATGAGAACATTTTTTAATGATCAAGCGTTTTATTGAGGAATATGAGAAATTGAATTTAGACTTTTGTTTTTATTGTTGTGCCTTTCTTTGCAAGTGAGTCTGCAGCTTCATTCCCCATGACTCCATTGGAGATGAACAGTCTTATTAACTTTTTGGTGTTGTGTTAACATTTTGCAGCATTCTCTAATTTTTGTTGACTTCTTTGTAGTATTTGAACATATTCTCTAAATTGCAGCTTTAGAATCTGAAAGAATTACTGCCTTGTTAAATTTATTTAAGGGAAGATTTAATAATTGTCGGAGAGCAATGTATACAGCCTCTATTTCTCCATCATAATTTGTTGTGTCTCTGCCAACAGAATGATAAAAGGAAAAATGTGAACACGTAACTCCAGCTCCAGTAAGGTTTTCCTTCGAGGATCCATCAGTATATATGTGCAGCCATTCTTCTGTGGGATATCTAGTATTGATTGTTTCCAGTGCTAGAAATTTCTGTATTTCTTTTGGTGTGTCTGATTTACTTATTTCCTCTATTCCAAACTGAAGGTAGGTTGCAATAATTCCAATGGATTTTCTCTTATAAGTAGATTTTCTCTGGTGTTAGGAATGTTCAATTTGGATTTAATGTGCGTTACCTTTTCTAGGAAACTACTATGAGTTTTAAGGATTGAAGGGGGGAGGCTCTCTTCTGTCCATTTAGAGTTTGGCAGTCGTAACATTTTCTCGTATTGGAGCAATGCTTGTTCTTCTATTTTTGTTGTTATTGATGGGGTCCGTGTTAAGGCAAGCTTGGCATCAATAGGTGTGGATTTAACTGCTCCAGTGATTAGGCGAAGAGCCTGATTTTGTATTTGTTCAAGTTTATTGATGTTAGCATTTGCTGCTGTTATTAAAGCTTCAGAACGATACAAGAGGTTTGGTTTAACGTACATTTTGTATGTTGTGTTAAGGACTCTCCTTGAGCAGCCCCATTTAGCACCAGCTAACCTTTTCAGGATTTGCAGTTTCTTTTCAACCTTTTCTGAGGTGTTTGTTATATGTTTTTTCCAACTTAGCTTTCTGTCGAAAGTGATGCCTAAGTATTTGGCATCATCAACTGCTTTGAGTGGTTTACCATTATAATTTATGTTAATATTAACTGGTTTGTATTTTAGTGTAAATAATTCATAATTTGTTTTTTCCACATTGATAGTCATGAGGTTTTTGGAGCTCCATTCATGTACTTTGTTTAGGGGTGTTTCTATTCTGTCTTTAATATATTCAGGCTTTTTTTGGAGAGCCTGAAGTTCAAATGACTACATCGTCAGCAAATAAAGCAATTTTGGTTTCTGAAGTTTTTATTATTGATGGAAGGTCATTTATATATATGTTAAAGAGTGTTGTGCTCAGAACAGCACCTTGTGGAAGTCCTCAGTGTGTTTGTTTATATTTGGAAATGTATGTATTATATTTTTTGGCACAAAATCTTTGTGAAATAAACTGAGGTATCCGTTTAAGCATGTTACTTTTCACACCTATTGATTGCAACTTCTCAATTAATTTGTTTCTCCAGACTGAGTCATATGCTGATTTAAAATCAATGAATACTGCCAAGGTATCCTCCTTTCTATTGAAAGCTTCCTTGATGTCTTGGATTAGTAGGAGTACATTTTCACTTGTACTATGATTCTGTCTGAAGCCGGTCTGTGAACTATTAATTAAGTTGTAATATTCTAGGAACCAGTTAAGTCTAGATGCCACCATTCTTTCCATCACTTTTGCAATAACACTGGTCAAAGATATTGGTCTGAAACTATTAATATTGTTTGAGGGTTTGGTTTTCTTTAAAATCGGGATGATAATGGCTTTTTTCCAGTCGGAAGGCACAGTCATTCTCCAACACGTGTTATACAGTTTAAGTAGGATTTCTGTCCCTTTCCTGCCAAGGTGTTTAATAAACTCTGGGTGGATCTTGTCAGGTCCTGGAGATTTTTTTGTTCTGTAATTGTTCTATTGCTAAATCTAGTTCTGTTTCGTTAAAATCCTGAATAAAAATATCATTTCGTATATCTTTTGGCTTATTAGTTTCTCTGATAGTTTTTTGAATAGCTTTATCTTGTTTTTTATACGCTTGGGGTATTCTTTGTGACTGAGCATAAAACTTCTTAAGGGATTCTGCTATTTCCCTATCTGTAGTTAAGCTTTTGTTATTATGTTTTAATGGTTCAGTTGTATTTTTTGTTAATTTTGTTTTATTAAGGAATTTGTATATTTTATTTCCATCTTTCCTGTAGTCCATATGTTCTACAAAATTTGTGAAACTGGCCTTCTTTGCTGTAATTAATTCTTTCTTAAAAATGGCTGCTTTTCTTCTCCAGTTTTGTACATCTTCTGGACACTTGGTTCTTTCGGCTTTGACTCTTGCTATATTTCTTTCGTGTTTTAACTTAGATAAAGATGGAGACCAAAAGTAGCTATATTTCTTTAACTGTCCTTTAGGGGTATGTGTTTTGGCTGCTGTCAATAATATTTCACAAATTTTTTTATTCATTTCATCTGCTGACTTGAACTCTGATTCTAACAGTATATTACACTTCCCTTCTATCTCATTTTGGAAACTGGACCAATCTGCTTTTTTAAAATTCCAAGAAGTTTTAATTTTTGGTTTCTTACTTTTATTTATTAGACCTCTTATGGAGTTTATGGTGATTCTATGGCCTGACCCTGGGTCTTCTATTATTTCTCTTTTTGTATTGTCAATTATGTCAGATGACACCATCAGAAGATCAGGATTTGTACCCGAACCATTATAATAAAGTTAAGTGGGTGGATCATTTGGATTAAATATTAATTCCATTGTTAACGAGCTTAATAGGTCTTCTATGACTCTTCCTGCTGAATTTATATCTCTGTAGCCCCACCTAGGGGAGTGTGCATTAAAATCACCTATTAAAATACTTTTGGGCTCTATGGGAATAGAATTTAGATCTAGTGTATTGTCTGGAGGATTGTAGATACTGTAAATTCTATAGTGGCAGTTACTTTTCCATACTTCAATTTTAGCTATTTCTGATTTATCTTGTTCTTCCATTGTTTTTTGGATTTGAATAGTAGCTTTCATATTTCTTTTAATTCCTGTAAGAATACCACTTGCTATTTGACGAGCTTTTGGAAGTATATGTGTAGTGTACTGATCCACTTCAAAGTATATTTCCTGTTCTTCTGATATATTGGCTTCTTGTACTGTGAAGACATCTATATCTTGGTCATTTAATATTTCCATTAGCTCTTGTTTTTTAGGCTGGGACATGCCTCCTGCATTCCATTGTAGAATTCTTAAAGTATTGGAATTGTTGTGATGAAATTTGCCTAAAGATGCCCCCACCCGGAGATCCGATTGGGGGACAGTTTTAACTCCGGAATGTTTATCTTTAGGACTCATACTCATGTACGTGGCTTTCATGTAACTGTTTTCTTAACGGGCACCAGTTTTACAATGTGGCAGTTACATCACCCGACTTAAACCCCCATTTTGCAAGGGGGACCACACCTATCGTTGGTCAACGGGTCCATCCGACCTACCCGGGAGGACTAAATAGGTGGAATTTAGATCCACCGACCTTCCCCTCATGTGCCTCTGAGGGACGCTGTTGTGCTGTGATAGGCCAGCACATATGTAAATGGCATTTCCTCCATTTTAGATGAAACAGTTATACCGCTGTGATTCGGTCCCCAGAGCCTCATCTGTTAAAAGCAGGGTGCACCACGGGCAGGATGAGGATGGGAATTGGGTAGGAGAGGCTATAGGAGGCGCATCACTACCCCTTACACCCCTCAATTTGGAAATATAAACCGCTATAATAAACGCCAGTAAGATCAGAAGCATAAAGCAAACTTGATTTTATCAATGTTTATTTACCATTTCAAAAGTTACTTTCTGTAAATATATAAATGGGACAATATGATTCCATCTTTTAGGGGTTTAGTTTCTTATTAGCAGAGACAGGAAGTTTAGGCATTGCAAATCATTAAAATAGGCAGGAAAAAGGCATTAAAATACTAAAACAGGCAACAAAAGACAATTTAAAAAACCCATTTATTTAATACATTACACTATTCAAGAGCTGTATCGTCATTTAAATTTTTAAACAAAATGCTAGTGTTGTAATGGACACAAAAATGAAATATTCTTTTAAAAAGGCCTGTGTATTGCAATGCCTTATTCGTTGCTCATGACAGCCAAATGCGGTCATGTTGAGTCTTCTGTCAGATAACACATTTTTCATATGACAAAATAACCCCACAACGTCGACGGAGGTTATTGGAGCAAATCTAGAAGATAGCTTCATTGTAGGATCCATTTCAACTGCAACAGAATTGTCACCTTGTAGAATTTTTGAAATGTTACTAAGTTTATCCAGATAAATAATGAAATAGGCATTTGTTTTTAAAGGCATAAAAAGGCAACACAAAACTGTGGCATTTCAATCGCAAAGCTATAATTCGTAACGATTCATTTTCAAATTTAAGATAGACTAACACATTTAAAAAGGTTCTGCCTAAATTCCGGTCTCTACTTATTGGTTTATTTGATATAAGCTATTTATTTGATGTTTCAAAGTTTAAACACAATATTGAGTTTAAAAGCAAACAATTTATTATGTTAATCAAATTCTTTTAAAATATTGCTTTATTTATTTTGAAATATTATGTTAATCATAAGGCAGCCAAAGAATATTACGTGTGCAAGATAAATAAAGGTTATAAACTTGAGAATTACGTAATTTTCCTAACCACAACAGCTGGCTGTAATAATTAGTATACGTAAATTATGTATAATAGAAACAAAATAGTTAATACCAACGTAGAAACTATTGCTAGCCCGCAGTGGAACGAAGTCACCACTGCACTTGTTGTATCAAAACAACCGTTGTCACTCGGAAAGTGAATGTGGGGTGAGCTACCAGAAGCACCCGGCCTAAACATTCGAGCCGAAGGGGAGTTGTTCGGATTGAGTTGGACTCGGCGGGGTAGGGTTCCCGATACCCATGGGAGATTGACTACCTCTAGACAGTGACACTCAGGTACATCTATATCCTCCGGTACTAGCCTGAAGAGCTAGTAACTAGAACACTAGCGCCCCTGGAGGGTTTCTTAGGTAGTCTTCCCGAATGAGTTGACGCGCGCAAGTGGCGAATGCACTTTCGTCTGTGTAACTGCAGGAGGGAGACGGGCTTTCAGTAACCTTGCCCTAATGGAAAGCTATACGGAGAGGAGAGGTACTTAGATGACGTATTTTCCTAGAAACAGAGGGGGAGTTTCGACTCTTGATGGACCCTTGTATATATCATCAGTAGGTATATGATCACTTTATTAAATAAACATAACCAAGAACAATAGTAATACTGAGACTATTGATAATAATCATAATGTAAATATGTATACATGGATTACCTATCCCTGAAATATCACCAAAAGTCTCCAATTTATTATTCAATTAGTTTCCAAAAAGAAAACGCAAATATGGGCACTAGTGGTGAAAATAAAAGTTGCCACGAGCTAAATCGAGTCTGTCATCTGCATTTCTGTTATCTGGAAATGGAACAGACTTCAATCAGACAGCGAGGAGCGGCGAGTCTGAATGTAATTATGACCCAGCTATTCGTATTACCTTAGGGAACAGTAATACTGTTAATTTAACCGTTTGATATCTGCGTGTTAGATGCATCACAAGTTATTTAGAACTTGATTGTGAAAAGCCTCGAGTTGCGGTAATAATAATAATAATAATAATAATAAATAATAATAATAATAATAATAATAATAATAATAATAATAATAATAATAATAATAATAATAATAATAATAATAATAATAATAATAATAATAATAATAATAATAATAATAATAATAATAATAATAATAATAATAAATTCCATACAGGATTGGAAACAAGAGAACAATTCTTATGTACACATTGGAAATTATAATCAAATAAATAATATACTCTTTGCAGATGACTAAGTTCTCTTAGCGGATTCGGTAGGTCATTTCCACGTTAATGCGACAAAATTAAACAATATCTTATAAGAGTATAATATAAAACTAGCTATCCCAAAAACAAAAAAGTATTGGCAATGAGGGGGAAAATAACATTAGAGCTAAAATAGTTATGGATAATAATGTGATACAATAATATATAAAACAAATAGAGACTTGGAAGAAAATATACTAAAGTATAAGGACATATTTGGGGAAAAAGAACATGAATAAAGAAATCCAGATTCAACTACATAACATCGCCAAAAAACCAGCCTTGATGTATGAAAGTGAAACGTGGTTGCTAAGAGTAAGTGATAAAAGACGTATTGAAGTAGCTGAAATGGGATTTTCAAGGTCGGTATTAGGGGTGACCCTTAGGGACGAAAGAAGTAGTCAAGAAATTAGAGAAGAAATAAAGATACAAAACAGTGTGGTGAAAGAAGTGAGAGGTTATCAGGACAGACGGTATGGGCACGTGTAAAGAATATCCCCTGAGCGTCTACCGCTGCAAGCATTTTCATATAAGCCAAGAGCAAGACGGGATGTAGGACGGGATGTGACCCAAAAAGAAATGGAAACATCAGTTTCAGTGATACTTTGGCTTCGGAACGAGAAAAAGCCCATTCCTTGATACAGAAGAAGATGAAGAACAACAAGAACAAGAAGAAAGGAAGCAAGCGTAGAGTAAATACGACTTCATGGGCTATAGCCAGAAAATTCAAGATATACATTTCATTTCATTTTAAAAATATCTCAAACACATTTTAATCAAAATCGTTAGAGCCATTTTCAAGAAAACAAAAATTTTCGAAAAATGTTCCATGTAAAGGGTACTTTAGGGTGGAGCAATTTTCTGCAAAATCTTCCTGTCGCATCCTTGAAAGACATTAAACCTAAATACCAACTTTGTTTTTTAACAGCCTTTTCATTTTTGAGTTATGCTGTCCAAAGACTGACATATAGAGAGACAGACACACACACACACACACACACACACACACACACACACACACACACACACACACACACACACACACGGACTTTTTTCTAAAAATGTTCTTTTTTTATTCAGGGAGTCTCAAAACATATATTTTCTGTGAAATCTCAATGTCGAATTTTTGGGTGGCGTACAATACGTCCTATACTTAGTAGTAGAGAAAGTAAAAATGCCTTTTGGATTCAGGGGACCTCAAAAGATACATTTCAGGTAAAATCTCGATATCGAAATTTTGGGCCTAATACAATACTTGCCTCACTTACTCTACGTAGTAGAAAAAGTAAAATATATCATTCCTCCATTGGTAGTTTTATTAAAGAAGATAGGCGGAGAATTGTATCCGAAACATCCCAAGTGCAGTTCCTTTAATACCAGACTGAGTACTTCGGCTTTAGCAACATCTGAATCATTACTAGCTGGCATCACAGGAAGTGAAATTAACATTTTGTAAGGAGTGCTAAGCCCTCTGCGGCGTCGTTTCGATACCGAAATCATCACAAGGCAATTAAGTGCGCCAGGCATTACTCTGTTGTCACCGCGCATGCGCCTATCATTGATTATGGACTGAGGCGTGCAGCGGCTTTGCTTTTCTATGAAAAGAGAGAGAGAGCACTAAACAAGGGAACGAGTGACGTCAGACACGGTGAATACTCGAGAGGCTATGTCGAACACAACGTAAATAGCAGATAGTGAAGCCATACTGGGGTTTGATCCGTTATCGTTTACTTACAGGACTAAACGCTCCTTATTTGGATCTTTCTGTAGCAACATTACTGTCTCATGTCTTTAGAAATGAACAGAAACTTTCGGAGACAATTTACGACTACATAGTTGACCAACTGATTTTTTCTTTCTCTACTACGTGTAACAAGTAGGGGAACTATTGCATTCGACCCAAAATTTCGATGTTGGGATTTCACCGCAAATGTTTTGAGGCCCCCTGAATCCAAAAAAAAAATCAGTTTTAGAAAAAGGCTTAACTCAAAAACTAAAAGTCGGTTAGAAAGCAGATTTGGTATTTAAGCTTACTATTTTCAAAAATGAGACAAGCAGATTTTGAAGAAAATTCCTTCACCCTAAACTACCCTTTACATGGAAATTTTTTCGAATATTTTGATTTTCTGAAACACGGCTCTAGCGACTTTAATTAAAGTACCATATGTGTAAGATAGTTTTGTGGCAAATGAAATGTTCATTTTGAATTTTGTGGCTATAACCTATGTGCTCCTATTTACCCTTGATGACTTTTGCATAGCTGGTAAACCGTAAGAGATTGACCAAATCTTACTATACAAAAAACATAGATATGCCTTGTTATTGGTGTTATTTTCGGAGTACTTAAACGTTTCTCAAATTGAAGTGAAAAGAGAAGAGAATTTCAAAGCTTTAAGAGATTTGTCCATCGTTCAAACCCTATGTATTCCCATATTGTCCTTGCATCTATAAGAAAATCATTAATAAGATAATTTCAGAAAATATTTATCTTGACTAACATGAAGATAAAGGAATAAAGTCTGTAAGAATGATTAGTACAAAGTAAAGAAAGTCATGTGAATGCAACACAAGATTTTTTCTGTTAGGTATAAATCAGCTTTTTACATTCGGAAGTTTTATACTGGTTTTATCTTATCGATAAAAGAAAACCAAAAGTAAAGATAAATGTTTTGAAATTTGCAAAGAAATTTCAAGCTTAATATAGTTCTTACATCATTCAGGATAGACCGACAAATTTTCCTATTTTTAGGGATATCACTGCGCGTACAAAGTTGACTTTATTTTTCAGACCGACAAATGTTCCTATTTATAGGCATATCACTGCGCGTACGAAGTTGATAGGCAAATTTGTCGGTCTATACCAGGAGTCCAGGAGTCCAGGAGTGAGTACTAGTCGCCTGGGTTAACCCAGGCGGATGGTAAGGTGGCCACGGTACCTATCCGTTTAAATACGGATTTACCCGTGTGGTGGTATAGGTTGGTATATGTAGCAGGCTTTTTGTCTTTGTAATGTCTGATGGTGCAGGGTGGGTTCCTGTATTGTCACCGGCGGCGGGATCTGTCGGATCTTGGATGTCTAGCCATCCAAGCGACCATTTCCCTACTGATTACTTCGTCAGCCATGGCCGTCGAGCAATGCAGTGCCAGTGACAGGAAACCGAGGGGAATAGGTGATAGGTGTGGAGGATGATGAAGGCAAAGCGGTACCTACCAGCCATGGGCGTCCTTGGGTAGACGGTAGCTCTGTCTCCGCCTAGGGAGGCGATGGTCATATTGCCCCAGGGTGTTCACCAGCTGGTTTGGGTGAGGTGTGAGTTTGGCATACATTGTGCGAGTCCTGTCCCGCACGATGTCCACAATGTATGGGATGCCGGAATGAGTGTGAAGGATGTGTGATGGAAACCTACGGTCGGTACCGTAGATCATCCTAAGCGCCCTGTTCTGCACGGTCTGCAGCCTGCGGATGGTGGAACGAGCCACCGTACCCCAGACCTCGCACCCGTACAGGATCAGGGGCGGGACGATCGCACGGTACAAGCGTAGTTTCAGGTATGTAGGCATGGTTGAGTGGAGTATGGGATATAGCTGTCTCAGGGCGCCATGTCCCTGACCGACCTTTGTTCTGACATGTGGAGTGAAGGTTAGACCACGGTCAAGTAGTATCCCCAGGTATTTGGCAGAGTTAACCCAAGGGATTCTTCTCCGCCGCATTGCCAGGGATACACCCGGCCGCCAGTTTCGAACTTTGCCCAGTAGTAGAGCCTGGCTCTTCTGCGGGCTAATGGCCATTCTCCACTGTTCACTCCTCGGTCTATACCCGAGAGTTCAACAAAATTTATCTTTATCTGTAACGTGTAAGGCTCGCATTCGTGAATTCCCCGGTTCAAATCCCGTGGACCGATCAATGTGACTTGGATTTTTTAGCGGTCTACCTCTGTCATCAAGGTAAATACCGTATTGAATATTTAATATCATGACCTATAGTTACATATTAAGTCTAAAACAATATTACAATAGTGTAAATGGAAATATACAGTAATAGTGAATGGCATCCCATCTGCAGATATTGCAAACAGAGGCGGAGAAACAGTTACCCAGCACTGCTCCCTCTGTGGGCTCTTGACGAAGCAGGACGGTATAGATAGGGATGATATGTTAACCCATATTTGAAGAGGATTAGTGAACAATAAAGACATACTAAAAACGGAAAAAGTGACGATCGACACGGAGCTTGGGAGAAACTAATGCAATAGTCGGTTTATTGTGGCAAGGTTAAAATCTGTGTGTAAAAGCATAAACTAAAAGTGTCCTGCATATTTAGGTATTAAATGACGAAAATGTTGAATATTTATTTTATAATTGGTTGAAACATTTCATATAATCAGAAAAGTCAATATATTATAAATATATGCTTTTTGAGATAAAAGAAAATATAAATATTACGAAATGAATGAAATATAACTGTGTAAATTAGTTTGTTAACTGATTTTATGAATGTATAATCCCTTTGAAGTTAATATTATCCTGATTTAATTTTAATTCCATGTGAAATACTTTGTTCGTATTCATTACGCCGAAACGCATTAAAGTAAAACGTTACTGTGGCAATAATATAGATTATCAGCCTTCTTTTTTTCTTTTGCTAAAATAGTAATTTCCCATATCCACAAAACTCCTGAGCTTTACATAAACGTCATAATACACATTTTGTGTAATGATAAACTACCTGTCATTTATAAAAAGCTTTAGGAATATTACTGGGAGCATTTTGTTACAAATGTTTCCCACTCTTTCAATTTGCCGCTAAAATACAACAATGAAAGAGCTGTTTTTTATGAATCAGGAAAAGCGGACATTTACTGGACAATTGGTTGTACTTCCTCAAACACTGCCTATATAAAAAGAAGTACTTTTGTTCTATCCAAAAATTTAATATCGATGGTCCAATACGTTTTAAATGCAGTGACCTTTAAACGAATTTGTTTTTATGGAAAGCTATGCGTGTGTAGCTGTTAACATTATTACAAAAAATTCTTCATGTTAGTTGAGATAAACATTTGCACAAATTATCTTATTGCTTATTTCCTTGTAGGTGCAAGAGGAATATTAGAATACAGTAGGCTTTGAGGGATAGTCAAGTAGGCTGGTGGTTTCACGATTTTAACCCTAAAGCTTTTAGACTTGCGCTGAATACTATAAAGAACCCAACATTAACAAAATAGATAAATAAAAGTACCGGGATCACAGTACCACAGGAAGAAAGGAAAATAGAGAAAGCTATGTGAATGCAAGGCGTTGCATTTTTAGTCATATAGAAAATTGTATGACAGGGAGTAGAGAAATAAATGCGATTGTGTTACATAAAAGCAAAGTGTGTAGAGAAAATCTTGTGAATGCAATGTGTTGCATTTCTATTACAATAATAGAAAATTGTAGGAACTGTATTTTAAAGGGCGAGTAGGGAAACATATGTTAAATTATAACGTAAAAGAAAAGCGAGTACAGAAAACCATGTGAATGTTACGTTGTATAGTAAAATGGATAGCATAAAAATCTTCTCCAAGAAGAAATACATATACGTGACGAATTTCGAGGTGATTGGTACAAGCGCTATACATTGAAAGTGGCAATTGCCATAAAAAATTACCGATATAGAATTTTTCAATTTTTCGGGTGTTCCTTTCGTTCTTTCCTAGTGTTCTTTTTGTCTAAACCATTCATTATTCAGGTGAACAAAACAAAAAGAAATCATTCAAATCGGTCGAATTATTTTCGAGTTTTTGGGAGACTAACGTACGGTAATAGATTTAAATCTGTACCATTTATTTCTTCCTTACAGTTCTGCTGATTTAAGTTCAATCAAGCTAACTGGAGAAAACTCACAATCAGATTTGATTTTAGATCAAGATGCCCTGAACTTAGATTAAGATGTATACAACCAAACTATGAGCTCAGCTTGAATAAAGACCTTTTTTAGGTGGTTGAACTCAGATTTAACTTATATGCAATCGGGCCTGAGAATAATTAGTGGAGTTTAGAGAAAATGTGTGAACGCAACACACTAGATTTCATTGTTTTGCAGCAGGTGGTAGGTAGGTGTAAAACTCACCTTGTATTTTACATGGCAAAGTCTGCATATATGTAGATATCCTGCGACAAACACCAAGTTAAGATTCTCCAGCCTTACGGAACGAGTTCACTGAATAAAAAATACTTTCGGAGTGAGACCTGGCACAGGTTTGGTCGTAAATCTCCACGTGCGGGCTTAGAAAAGCTTTTTTCTTCCCTTAGTTCCGCCGTAGCCGTTAACCTAATTTCACCTTCCGCAATACGCATCTGTTATTCCTTTCCTAAACAGGTCTTTCATTTCAAAACTTCACAGTCTAAATATACGTTTCAATTTCATTTGAACCAAAACCAGCCCGTTAAGATACTGGGGAGAAAATACAGCTAGTAGTTTCACTTTCTCGTACTCAATGTAAATTTAACTTTTGGTATTTTATCCAAATATTGCATACAGAAACTTGTATATAGCTGCGTGTGTGTGTGTGTGTCTAAACAGCATATGAATACAGAACATGGGAGGGGGGGAGGGTTCGGTACTGAAGCTAAGTTTGTTGTATCTATACCCCCAAGTGGGCACCCCCGGGGGCAAGGGTGAGTTAAGAGGGCCAGAATCAGAGTAGCGGTACACACATTGACAGAGGTCCCTAAGGTTTACCAAGATTGACGGCACCTCGAGGTGTTAAGGTTTTCCGGAACCCTCCAAGAGGCCCCGGCGGGGTCCAACGCGCCAATTTGCCGCCCCCAACCAGACCCCACCGTAACAGAGGGACGGAAAAGGTTCCTCTGCGCATTTCATTCCTACCTGTGACCCTGAAGGAACCAACAGATTGAACGATTAATGAAATGTTTAATGAAGGAAATGCAAGGTTAGCAAATTCGGAGGCCCTAATTATCGTTTCCAACATTCGCCTAGCGACCCGAAATAAACCACGTGAATCGAATCCATGACCTCAGAAATACAAGCATGTTTTAAGAGTGGTCGGTATATGATTCCGTTGACTTTTCAGACCAAGAGATAAAAAAGTGAATAACGTCCTTCAATTTGAGGAATTTTAAGTATTCAAAAACTTACGTGTAAACAACAAGATAAACACACACAAAAATGCATTTGCGTAGTAAGATTTGGTGTACCTCTTATAGTTTACAGTTATTAAAAAGTCATCAAGAGTAAACAGGACTTCATGGGCTATATCCAGAAAATTCAAAATGTACATTTCATTTGCCATAAGACTATCTTAAACATATGGCGTTTTAATTAAAGCCGTTAGAACCGTTTATGAGAAAACAAATTTTCGAAAAATTTTCCATTTAAAGAGTAGTATAGGGTGGAGGAATTTTCAGCAAAATCTTCGTGTCGCATCCTTGAAGGATATTAAACTTAAATAGAAACTTTGGTTTTTAACCCCTTTTCACTTTTAGGTTACCTGCTCATTGACAGACACACACATGCGTGAACTTTTTCTGGAAACGCTTTTTTCTGATTTAGGGGGCTTTAAAACGTATATTTCCGGTGAAATCTCGACATGGAATTTAAAGCTTTTCCTGCTTACTATACGTAAGAGAACATAAAAATTGAAAGATGTTATAACAAATTTTATAAAACGGCCGCTAGTAAGAAAAAGGTTGGACATTAGCTGTGCGTTTTTGTAGTAAGTTGTAATTATCTCGTACGGTTTACTAGTTATATAGAATCGTACAAAATTGGTTAAAATGAAGGGGATTTCAGAGGGCATTCATCAGATAGGTTTTCTTTCTAATGGAAGTGTGACATTTTAACAAAATGGTTTGATATTTTTTTACATAAAATTAAAAAACTAAAGTAATTGTAAATTGCTGTTTAGAGTGGGGAAATTTTCCCATTCGAGCATTGCCATTCATAAGTACAGATAAGCACCACAGCGGTCCGTTCTTTAGGACAGTGTCTTCAGCTGTCATGAAAAGATGTATTTCAGGTGAAATTTCTGTGTCAAATGTTTGTTTAGAATGCTATACTTCATTTTCCTAATTTTCCATTTAAAGAATAGTATATTAGCAATCAATTACAATGGCATTGTGATCTTCTGTATCTGTACTAAAACTGTTGTAGAAGAATGACTACACTATTAAAAAACATTTGGCACACACACACACAGACACACACACAGACACAGACACAGACACACACACACACACAGAGACACACACACAGACACACACACACACACAGATCGTGAATTTTATTGGATATAATTTATCAGCCGGCTTCATATGGAATTTTGTACTTCCAGGGACTATTTATGAAATAGTTGTAAATCCAACTAACGCTAAACTGCAAACGTATTGCTTGAAGTACTGCAAGCTATTAATTAAAGGGAATCAGGTGGCATATAGCTGGGAACGTTTACTTTTGGATTATAGATTTGAAAACGTTGTTTGAAAGTATAAATAGTGATATATCGCGAATAAACAAATCTCCTGGTGAAAGTGCCCTTTATGGGAAGCAGCTATTGAAAACAGGAGCGTTCGTATGGGAAACGTCATTTGTAATATCCAATTAGCACCTCAAGTCAAACAAATTATTGCAGTTATAATGGGACATCACTAAAGAAAGATATGTCGGGTATTACGTATATTTATATATCTTTTTCTACTCATTTTTACTTTCTCTACTACATATAGTAATTTCACCCAAAAATTCGATGTCGAGATTTCACCAAAAATATATGTTTTGAGGCCCCTTGAATAAAAAAATAGCATTTTTAGAAAAAGGTCTGTGTGTCTGCGTCCCAGCGTGTGTGTCTGTCACCCTGTAGACAGCAGAACTCAAAAACGAAAAGTCGGTTTAAAACCGAAGTTGGTATTTAAGTTTATCCTTCAAGGCTGCCACACAAAGATTTTGAAGAAAATTCCTCCACTCTAAACTACCCTTTACACGTAAAATTTCTCCAAAGATCTTATTTTCTTGAAAATGGCTCCAACAACTTTGATTAAAGTGTCATATGATTGAGATATTTTTATGGCAAATGAGATGTAGATTTTGAATGTTCTGGCTATCACCCTATTTAAGTTCTAAATATTTTTTTTGGTGGAGTAAACCGTTTCGGAGGTATTTCTCGTTATTTCTGTAGTTTTTGCAGAACTTATACTTCTATCAAATAGAACATCGTTATTCATTTTTTTGTGTTATCCGCGCAAAGGGAACGGAATTTGAAAGCGTTAAAAGATTTGACTATCGCTCACAGCCTACTTTATTCCCATTTTCCCGTTGCACGTACAAGAAAACAAGGAACAAAATAAATCTGCAAATGATTATCTCAACTAACACGAAGAAGAAGGAGAGATGTAAGATTGCTTAGTACTAGAGTAGAGAAAGTCATGTGAGCACAGCACATCACATTGTTTTACCACACATACCTAATAATTGTTAAAGTAAGCAATGTTTACTGTGTATATAATTGTTCCTGAGTAAATTGCGGCGTTTAATTACAATTTTAATGTTTAGAATATAGATATAGTTATAAAGTCCAAAATAATTCAAATCTGATAACAAAACTCTCACAAGCTTTTCACTGAACAGTACTTAATATCTGGGCAAACTTTCAGTTTACTATCTTATATAGTTTTCAGTCAAATATGCATAGCAAAGTGCTTGGAATCGTTCCCATATAATAAGCTGCGGTTTATGTTGGTAAGGAAATACTAAGCCGTCCCTGAGACGCCAATTAACATCCTGTACCTGATACTAATACCCTAGTTATTGCTCGTCTTACGCCTACTTTTTCACTCCTGAATCTAAAAATGACCTGCGTTGGTACGTTAATGTTTGAGTATCAGGCTTAGGACATCAAATCAACATTAGACAGAATCATTCTCAGTATGGGGTGGGTTCTTGGGAAGCATGCCTTTCCGTACTCCTCCCCTTTCACCGTTCACCTAGGCCTGAATTGTGTTTACAGGCTAAGGCGCATGTGTCGGGCATGAATTCGAACCAATAAACTACTCGCTCACCTATAGTTTATGTGCAACACAAATGACACTGAAATTCTGCCAACCTTAAATAAAGAAAAACACTATATATCGACACATTTCCGTGCAATCTATTGTACATGTTCCCTTAATGCTTTTCCTGTAAGGTTTATGGTGTGCGAGAAAAAGTTTATTCTCAGAGAAAAGGACAAGAAAAGAAACATTAGGAAAGAAGCAAAAAATCAAAGAAAGAAAAAGCAACAAACGATATGAGTAGAAAAGGAACAAGAAATAAAAGAAGGAATGAAAGGCCTGGGAGTCTATAGCACTTTTGCGGTTTTGCTTGTAGTAAAATGTCTTACTAGTAGTATGGGCTAACAGATGTGTAGTAGCCTAGTTTGGACGTCTGAAAACACGACTTCTGTACAAAAAGTCTCAAAGCTTATTGCTGTAGTATACACTTGACAGAGTCACAAAAGTATATTTGTTGTGCTTACGTAGGTATCGGGTGCAGAAAGCAGCAAAGGAAGCCTTGGAGCTGAAAGCTTTCAATGCCACGTCACTCCAGACCACTCCCCCCCTCCCGCACACGCTCCCGGTCATGTATATTTGCTGAGAAAACACAGAAACCTTCTTTTCTCTCTGTGTATACCAACGTCTCCGCGGAATTTTTCCAGCATCAAGAAATATCAAACAGTTACATTAAGTTAACCTAAAACATCAACCGATACGAACAAATAACAAGCGAACATTAAGCATTAACCTAATGGCATATAACTTGGACATAAACTTAACGCCCTATATTGGAATTCACATCCACAAATGCAAACACAAACAGTATCCAATGGTAATAAAGACACAAAACTTAACGGTGGTTGATAAGCTGACTATTATTAACCTCTCCTGTTGTGCATAGCGATGGTAAATGAGTTTTACCGGACCAAGGATTTGTAAAAACACTTAACACACGTGTATTACATACAATTTGTGGGAGATGATTAGTAGTTTTATATGGTACACAAATGAAATGTGAAATACTAACCTGGAAACATTCATCTTTCCATGGTGTCCTGATAATTAGCCTATATTAGCAATAGAATCTTTCTTATCTCTCCTTAGACTTTTCTAATATGAGAGAAGTACAGCCTATTTTCCAACTTTCTTCGATTTCAGAGTCGAAACATTCGTTGAGGTTAACCACCATGGGCAATTATTGCTTTGAGCATGACCTACTTTGTTTATCTTAAGATTCAGTGACACTGCATGATCATTCCAAAGAAAGTTGGGCTGTTTCCAGTTCATTTAAATTATAAATAAGAGGAAATTATTGAGGTGGTAAAAATGAACAAGTATTTTATATCTGTATTAATCAAAACATTGTTAACTTTAAGGGTGTGAAAAAGCTAGCTAGCGGTCTAGGACTTAAAAGTACGTAATATAGGAGGGTAGGTTAAGTTGGTAGGTGTGAATACGCGGTAATTAATTTACCCGCAATGTTAACATAACCTGAAAGGCCATCAAATTGCACTCTCCCAAAAATAAATTCTGTGAGTGCAAATGATATATCACCGGCTTTACGGTGTAATTTTACAGTGTGTTTAAGTATACAACACCGCAAGGCGTGGCAAGCCTATGATTGCATGTTGCATCCTTTGTTTCGTAATTGGTGTAATTATTTACCAGAATCCTTGCTCCGCGGTCTAAGGCAGCCAATGAAAAAATCACAATTTAATTTTAATGTGACGTTGTCGAATCTGTTAAAAATTAAACATTGCATGTCATTTTAACTTTCAGGTGTGGCTAAATTCCTTCGAATTAAGGTAAAAATGCATTATGGCATTGTTCACATAATGTTTGCGTGTCAGCTAGTAACATAAACCATTTACATCCATTCGTCAGGAAACTACATGGCTCAAAATAATTAGCAAAAATATTCGGTTTTGGTTCTTTATTAATAATAACTGTATTAGACATATTTGTTATACACTTACATTTAGAATCCCTGATTGATCTATAGCCGAAGCAGTACCTCCCATCCGGTATATAATTGTAGCTGAGATTGTCTCACAACACCAGCTATAAGTCTTGTCCATTTTGGCACTTTATTCACTTTTCTTTTGGTACATTCTTGAAGCAGTATCTTGTTTAAGCCCTCTGAAATCATTCCAACTGTGAAAATAGAGGTAACGTAGGCTGACTTCATTTGTTGGAATAATGTTGATTGATAGTGCAATATTGGAAGATGTATATATTGCAATGTGAAAGAGTTTGAGATTTAAATGTGACGTTTGTACACAAAACTGTTTTTCAAATTGAGTTAATTTGAATCAACTGTTTTTAAACAGTTACAACTTATCCCGCCATTCTTTGGTGAACCTTTCTGTGAAATGAATCATTTACTAAGTGTGTAAATAAAGTATTTAAGGCATTTACGGAAACAATCTTAATTCATTCACAATTATAGTGCCCCTGAGATTAAAGTATACGAATTCTCAAGCTCTCTGACGATAAGCCTGGAGGGGTGATAACAAACCAAGACATCTATACACAAAAACATTAATATTATTATACAAATACCCTATTACATTCTTCGAGCTTTTCTTCGAGCTTTTTTAAAAACAGAGAAATAGCCGCTCATAAAATTACAGGTGGAGATATTCATAGGTCGGTTGTAGTTCTCTGTGATTTGTGCTAATTTACGAGTACTTAGGTCAAATCCCAATGCACACATCCTGAGGATACATTTAGTACTCGGCAGCAAGTAGGATTAATGCTACTATAAGCCACATTCAACTAGATAATTAACATTCTACATGATATTAGCAACTAATGAGCTAGTTACATGATGCATACATAGTATGTCTGTTTCCCATCCACCGTGACCTTGTTTAGCATAAGTCTGTTTGGTCAGGTTTCTACCCCCACCTCTCTGGGCTCGGCTCACATCATCATCGTTATCAACATCAGCAATCATGAGGCGTTAACAGGAGGCGTCTGTGATAACGGCTAAAATCTAGAATATTTGTCAGAATGACGTGAAAATGTGTATGCATATGACAAAGCATAGTCTACCAAATTTCACTTTTCGATGTAAGATAGTTCATGCAAAAAAAAAAAAAAAAAAAAAAAAAAAAAAAAAAAAAAAAAAAATAATAATAATAATAATAATAATAATAATAATAATAATAATAATAATAATAATAATAATAATAATAATAATAATAATAATAATAATAATAATAATAATAATAATAATAATAATAATAATAATATTTGCTGGGCTTTTGCTGAAAGTTTAGTGAAGTATAAGAAATACTTCATATAAAATATTATTTGTTATAATAAATTAAACTATGGTGATGTGATGCTTTTGATTATATCTACAAAACTGGTAGTTTTATTGACCTATGTCAAACCGTATTGGAGACAAACATTATTGAAAACTCACCGATAACCATTTTTGGAAAATTGTTAATAATTTTCAAAATCAAAATTCAGTAGCAATTAAAGTGCTCTCTCTAAAGCCTTTAAAACACCAAGTTTTATTAAACAACTATATAAGAATGTGTGCAAAATTTCAAGGAAATCTATTAAGCGTTGCATAATAAGAAAAATATTTTGAAGACTAAAATTTGCCCCAAAAAAGCAAAGAAAAATGAGTTCATAGTTTTAAGCGAATGACATCATGTGCTTCAGAAGCATTACAAACAAAACATTTAATGTCATTTTGTTCATTGATCAGCCGATTGATCCAAATTGGATGCGTAATTCCACAAAAATGTACGCAGATACCAGTTTGTCACTTGTAAGATGCCTAGAGTAACTTATTTCTGACATAGCTTCGGAGTAATTATGGGACGTCACACAGGATTTCGAAATAATTAATCACTTAAAAGACGTGAAGGAATATTCCGAGCTGCTCTTTCAGACGTGCATTAAGTAGACAACGTTGCATTGAGGTTGGTCACGGAAGTGACACTTTTTGGATCTAAACAGGTCGGGCACTTTTGCTTCCGTGTAATGTTTTGGGAGCCTACGCTTGTGACTGTCCTACACTCGCACAGTAAATATTGAAGGACGAGTCAGGGTATGTGTTTTCTTTCAAGATACACCGTTACGGTGTTTGTTTATATACTGAGCTAGTGAAAGTGACACCCACACAATATGACAAAACTATAATATTTCCGTAGGAAATGGTCAGAGATAAAAACGTAAGATAGAAAATGTGTTCCAAATGCCGATACCTATCATTGGTTTAAATTACTGTAATGACTTCATTTATACGCGGTATATTTACTACTTTAGAATTTCCCTGAGCCATATAAATGTCCTCTATCTGTTTAGCTTTTTCTTCTTTACGTTTTGCTACTCTTAATTTCCTTTTTTTTTTTTTTTTTTTTTTTTTTTTTTTTTTTTTTTTTTTTTTTTTTTTTTCCCTGATTTGAACGCATTTAATGTACTTAGTACACCTTGATTTAATCTTCGCTTACTCTAACATTACAATTTATTTTTCTGACCTCTTTCCTTTACACAGAGAAGGGCCTCACAACCCATATTGAATTCACTAATCACTGAACTCACTGCAATTTGCAATTTCTTTTTAGAAACAACAATTCTTCTATAAATATCTGAAAAACAAGATCTGATTAACCATGTCCGCAAACAAAAATCTCGACAGCTTCACCGGGATGAATTACTGCAGAAAATCTCACAAGATGTCTCTACTTACATCCATCATCACTGAATCTGACTACATGATTTAAACTTCAAAACTATACGCAATTTTGCTGCAATGGGGTAATGAATGCATTTCAAAAGCCACATCCACCCACTCATGGACACTTAAATCATGACGTAACAGCCTTTTAAGGGGCAATGCAGCGTAAGCGACAGTAGATTCTGGAACTATGCGGCTCAAACATAATCTTAAGACAAAATCGAAAACTCGGATTTGTCATGATTTTTTCCCAAATTATAATAAAATGGTGCATGTTAAGGTAACATGTACGTAAAACACGAATCATTTGTTAGATTTGGAGCTCAGTAAATAAACTCACATCTGATAAACTAGTGAATATATCAAACTGTAATTTTGCAGACATCTAAACAATGTTACCTGAATAGCTTCTGCGAGTCTCGATGGCCATAACTAAGCTTTTATTCACATAAACAATATTGTACTGTATCAAGATGGCAATTTGAAAAATCCCATTTCTGTCGCCAATGTAACAAAATGACAAAACTTCAAACCAGTTCAGTTACTTTTTTCTTACGTTATTTTCTTCTAACTGAATGCACAATACAGTTCTCTTTTGCTGACGTTAACAGTCTACTATTCTTCGTGTATTACAACTCACAACTGTTTTCTTCTCGTCATCTTGTCTCACTCCTTTCTGTCTTTTTTCACTTTATTACATTTACACGATTTTCTATAACTTTTTATGTAACACATTCACATGTATCTCTTTTCTCGCTCTTCTACAAAAAATTGATATACTTTTCTATATTGTCGAAATAGAAATGCTACGCATTACATTCATATGGTTTTCTGTAGCCACTTTTCTTTTACGAAACACATTGACAAGTCATTCTATACTTGCCCTTCAAAAATAATTCATATAATCTTGTATAAGTGAAATAGAAAAGCGACCTATTACATTTACACGGTTTTCTCTACTCACTTTTATTTTACGTAACACATTCACATGTATTTGTCTTCTCACTCTTCTAAAAACAATTCATACACTGTTCTATATTATCGAAATAAAAATGCAAAGTAATATATTCGCAGGGTTTTCTCTACTCACTTTTCTTCCTGTGATATTTCTGGATGTTCAATTGTGCCTTTACAGTGTCTTCCCAGTGTTTTTATTTAGTTTATTTTTATTCCTTATACTAGCCTAAGAGTTTTAATTAAATATTTGTCTAGTGTGTTAAGTAATACCTTTAAATGTCTTCAAAGGAACTGCAAACTATTGGGCAAGTGCAACCTAAGACCGAAAGTTTTCGGTTTAAATCGTAAAATCACTGACAACGTCGAATATTTCAGCTAGTAACGTATTTTTAAAACTTGACTTTTCTGAAAATGTTAAACTGTACCTAACCACTCAAAGAAAGATTAAAAGTTCTAACCTGCCAATGTTAAATCCGCCAAATTATGGCCCATTGTGTCAGAAACTATTTAAAATACTAGACCGAAATGTTTACAGGATTTAGTAGTACTGCTTTTAAGTTCATGGATTTATTTTTGGCAATAAGGGTTTTTCCTTTATTTGTGCCATTCTTTGATTCAAATGTTGCTAAAATTACTTTCTTTATAAGCAACCGATAAGGTTATTAACACAAATTTAGACTGATAACACCAATTAGAAGTTATTTCAATGTTGCAAAATTTATCTTAGGTGTCTTTATTATTTTACAGATTTCTACGGTTAACACAGCTTCTCCGTTCCTAGTCTTCACTGTTGCCTATCTAGACACATTTTTTTCTAGGTTTCTCACTCTCATTGCTTCATTCACTTCACCCTTCCAAGATCTTTTTGGCCATCCTCGTCCTCTTCTATCTGGTGGTATCCATTCTAATATTTTCTTTGGCTGTCTTTCTTCTCCCATACTATTGGTGTTTCTAAAACATTTAAGCTCTTACAATTCATTTTATCTATAGTTTTACTATCTAACTTTATAGACTTCTAGGAAATATCATTCGCAGAAAAATCTGTTTTATGTAAAAATAGAGAAAACATACTCGAGCGGGAATCGAACTCGGGCTTCCAAATACGAATGCAATACGAACCATCTCCCTCGCATAATATTGAGTGACATAATGTATGTTGGTGGTCCATGCAAGTTGTGACTGGATCAATAATACAGGGAGGGATATTACCGGAAGAGATGTATGACCAGTTCGCCACTGTCACCACCTCGCCCACATTCACAAATCGATGCTGACAAGAGAGAGAGAGCAGGAGCTACATAGTAACGGAGCCAGTACCTGGTCAACAGCTGACTCCTCATGTAGTTATTTCATTACCATCTGGAATGTCTCACTTCAAATATCCCATATTAGATTTCCTTTGGGATTAAGCGTGTATCTCCAGGAAGCTGTGCCCGGAAATCAGATCAAGATAACAGGGACCAGAGAACGTCTGCATACGAGGCATCGTTTTCATATAAGGCTCAGTAAGGCTGTAAAACTGTGATGAGTTTGGTCACTGTGATCAAAACAAAAAATTCTACAGCATTACCCATGATCTACATCAGTATATTCGATCTACACTGTACTAAGGAGATTCCAAATATTTAGATGACACTAATGGGGCCTTTATACAGGGTGGAGAAGAAGTAATTGCACTCCTAATATATTCTTCATAGAAGCATTACAAACAAAAAAAGTCCGTCATTTTGTTCTTTGATCAGCCGATTTCGAGAATAAGTAGCTTTCGATCCAAATTGGATGCTTAATTCCACAGTTTGTTACTTGTAAGATGCGTAGAGTAACTTATTTCTGACATAGCTTCGGTAGTAATTATAGGACGTCACACAGGGTTTCGAAATAATTAATCACTTAAAAGACGTGAAGGAATACTCCGAGCAGCTCTTTCAGACGTCAGGTAATTCGATATAATCTGACGCAGCAGAGCCGCTAGGTTTAAATGTCAAAAAATGGCTGACTCTCGATTTAATGAAGCATCTAATGCTGATATAGATAAACTAACTAGGAGAGAGAAACCTCGGATCACAAAATACAACAGCGAACTGTGTGCGCAAGCAGGAAAATAGGTCAGTGGTATTTAATCTTGTAGGCCATGCCAATGCGTGCTTCATGTTTATATTAAGGGATTAGTAATTACAATGCAGCATTTAAACAATACTTCATAGGCTTTAATTCGTCAAATAGTCTTAATAATACAACTGTGATAGTTCTATTCCTTTGATAAATTGGCATTACTTAGGAGAATTAAAACATGTTACTAATTTTGTCGAAATGAACCGAGTGAGAGGGCTTCGCAATGTGTCAGGTTTCCATTTGATAGGTGCTGTATTCGATTAGTTTCGACCATCCATTATGACCTTGGATTGTTCGTGGTTTTCTGTGGTTGGCTTCTGGGATGGCTTCTTCCACCAAGATTTTCTTTCTATAATTACCCTTTTATTACTTTTCCTCCTCATTCTGAGATGTGCTTCTAGGTTTCGTGGCGCATGGTGGTGTCAGACAGATGACGCGGATGATTTTTCCATGAAAAAATACGCCCCGTGGTAACTTGGGGATTGCTTGTTCGACAGGTTCTTCATCGTCCTTTCTAGGCAATGTTACTGTCCTCTGTTACGACCTACAGCTTCTTGTGGTTCTTTCAGTTCATCCCTTCCTCCGGAGGTTGGTAGTTGCTGTGGAACTATGTAGGGTAAGTTTGGGAGGTGTTCCCCTGTGTTGAAAACTCTAGCCCTTTGTTGAAAGGATTAAGAGTTACACCTACACTAAACGTAGCAGCAATAAGAATGACAAAATCTACACTTTTAATTTAAACTCGTAAGATGCCTGAGATTTACGAGTTCTGAAGTAGGGTACCGTATATTACACTCCCTTCCAGAAACAGTCTAAATAGGAATGTGTTACGTCATTATGATATATGGAGGCCATAATACCCAAATCCGGTAGTAGGGTCACCCTTCGTAAGTTTAATATTGCCAACAGTAGGTATTTGCAGAGGTTGGCCCAATGCTCCTGTGCAGCTGGTCCAAATGAAACGGTGAAATAATTGGAAAATATCCTGTTTAATGAAGCCATAAATCATGCTTTAACATGGGCAGTAAATGTCACTCGCAGTTGTGGAGGAACAGTGTGGCAGGATTGCAACTAAGGTATGAAAACAAACCTTCTGGCGCAGTTGTTTACATTTCATATTGTATTGTAGTTCTTTCCAACTAGCCACGAAAGCCTCTTAAACTAAACATCGTTGGGTTATGTTCAGATCACATGTCGAAGAGATTTCGAAAGAGGTAGCAGAGCTTTATACGAATATACCTCTACCATTTTAATACACCGACGGGGCTGGGGCCACGTCAACGCGAGCGACTCCGGAGGTTCCGGGTTCGATCCCCGTCGACTGACTACTCTGATTTGGTGGGTTCTCTTCTGAACAGATTCCTTTCCCTTCATTTCTGATTTCCCTGCCTTGTCATCTTTCAGGTTTGGTTAGTAGCGCGATACGTTTCGACGGATGCGGATAGATGGCATAGATGCTAGCGCTCTGGAAACCTTTCCCCGGCCTTTCCTGAAAGTTGCCACCTGGGGCGCTAGTGTAGCCTTGTTGTCCTCTCCTATTTGGGGGAACACTTGAGTTGTGCCTCAGGCGTCAATATCTGTACCTATTAGGGACTTCTATGCGTTTCTGGGCTTCGCCGGCTAGATTTTCTGACCAGACTATGGTCTCACTTCCCCTTATTGCTTCCCCCTGAGGCTGATAGACCGAAAAGATCGATGTCGGGATCGTGGTGAGTCGAGGTGTCCCCCTCACACACACACACACACACACACACACTATTTTAGTATATACTGCATGGTTAGATCAGTACGAATAAAATTGGTAGAACATTTCATTGTCACCATTTCTTTATTGTTTACTTCTGCAATTAGTACAGAGGGGTAGAGCTTCAAACGATGAGTTATTCCTCTTTCCCATTGTTGCTAAAACGAGTCATTCAGCCACAAAATGATATTGAATAATTGGAGTCTAGCATGTCTATTGGACTGGATATACGGTTGGAAACATTGACATTATGTAGAATGGAAGGTCAGGAATGTTAATAGTTGAACGTTCACTTTTAAACATATGTAAGAAGAGGTCGCATTAGTAAACAAAACATTTATTTGTCCAGTCCTTCTCTGTTCCTCTGTAATAAATTGTCTCCTTCACTTTTCATAATAGATTAATTTGCTATTTCGGCTACCTTATTCGTCATATTTGAAACTAGCATCACGAGAAGTCTGCAGACTCATAGCCCCAACACACATGTTAAATCGTATACTTGCGCATTTCTATCTTGTTTTGTAACATTAAATCACACATATATTCACACTCTAGTTCATACTTCCAGCCTTTCGGGAGCTTAGGTAATAATCTTGGCCAAAAAACTCCCATCCGACAGCCGGGAATCAATCCGGAATCCCCTGCACAGCGAGCAAGCAAGCAAGCAACCGACTGTTACACTTGACTAATTAATTCACTATAAATTTCAGCTCTTAATATCTATGTATCAAATAGGCAAAATAAACCTTTAGTTAATGAACTGTTACATAAAACTGCCCCGAGATTAAATTACCTCAGTTATATTTTTGTACTAATGAGTTTCTAACGATCAAAATAGAAAGAATTTGCAATAAAAATGGCGGGGGCTGGCTGTGGAAAAAATTGAGAGTTACTCATTAATTTTGCTCTGTGGATTAATGTGTTATGAATCACCTAAAGAACAAGAATATTCAAAAGATAAAATTTTAATTTATTTGTTGAGGGCTAGGGGTAGTATTATTAACACTAGTATTACCAAGGGGACAGGTTCTTTATGCCCATCTTGTGTCATGTTTTAAATCCTTTTTTTTTTAATTTAAGGGCATGCAGTTAATATTTATTGCCAACCATTGTTTCTACTACTGAATTGTGTAGCTGTTTCATTACTGGTCATCTTGAGAAAAAATTAAAGTCAAGGTGGTCACAAGTAGGTATAATATGATTCATGTAATAAGGTAAAAAATTTATAGTTGAAGAGTGTTAAGTATTACCCATATAAACATGACAAGATAAAATACCCAATTATAAAATTCATTTGTTTTAAAAGGCATTTTGTTACCAGTGGTGGTTACAAGGCACTCCCCCACCCCCGTGGTAGTGTAAGTTCTGGAATAACACCGCATTGCTAAGATTAAATATACCTCGATTATTGCCTATAGTGTGATATGTTTGAGATATTTTTATGACAAATGAAATGTATATCTTGAATTTTCTGACTATAGCCCCTGTAGTCGTATTTACTCTGGACAACTTTTGCATAACTGGTAAACCGTTAGAGATAGAGCAAATTATAGTATACAAAAAATGTAGATCTTACTAAAATACACAATTTATGTCTGAATAAATTTTCTTGTAGGGTGAACCATTTCCGAGATATTCCTTCCTATGTCTGTGAGTTGCGGAAAACAATACTTTGGTGAAATGGAATATCGTTGCTCATTTTTTATATGTTAAGTGTGCAAAGAGAACGGGATCCCAAAGCTTTAAAAGATTTGACTATCGCACAAAGCCTACTGTATTCTAACATTCCCCTTGCCCCTACAAGGAAATAAGGAATAAGATAATTTGCACAAATGTTTATCTTAACTAACACGAAGAAGATATAGGAATAAGAGTTTGTAAGAACGGTTAGTACAAGAGTAGAGATGGTCATGTGAGTGCAACACATCAGATTTTTCTTGTAATGGTGGGAGTAACCTCTGTTTCTTACTTGAAATAAACAAGAGACTGCTAATATTGCGAGCGGGTACTGTGCTTATCAGCATTGTCCCACGATATTTATTAAGAAAAATGGGAGAATCTGACATCCCTATGGTGTTATAGTGATCTTGCCCAAAACCGCTGCACAACTTCCAACCATTCGCCAGGTGTGGAGTTGTGAAACTAGCTTCGGCTAGCGTAAACTATCTTAAGCAGGTATAGACAAAGGTAATGCTTCTAATAGAGTAGGTGAGTTAAGAATCCCGTACGTTAAATGTGTTGCATACCTATCAGGCTTTATCTTATATCGATCGTGTTGTTTACGTTTTTAATTGTGTTTTACTAGATTTCACCAGAAACCGGAAGCGCCGAACTTTGAACCTTCTAGAATCTGAGATAGGGTGTATAAAAGGCCGATTTACCTAAGGAAGATTAGCGCTTTCAGAAACATTTAGAGGCTCCCCTAAGTATACTGCAGTTTAGATGAAAGACACTGATAGTGGTCATTAGGGCTCGAATTTTTAGGTTCCAAAAATATGGAAAATATTTATTTTTATCACTAGGTATATCATTACAGGTCACATGCCCTAAGACGAACTTGTTCATGATGCTGGATAGATCAGTTGACATTTCAGTTCTTTCAATAATGAATAACATTGTTAAAAAGTTGGAAGGTGACTTGTTAAAATAATTCTCCTGCTGCCTTATGTGGCTTTATGTAAGAACGCGGAAATTATTTTAAAAAGCGGTTTTCTTTATTTGATTTCTTGTAATTTAGGTGAATATCCGAAAATATTTACATTAAAAATCAGGAAATATGTTATATATGCAATAAAGCTTAAAAAACATTTTAGTATATGTACCGCCGAAGCGAGTACAATAAATAACTTATTTTTAAGCTTTTGACCCATTATTTAACATTACAACTGTATCATTTAACTGATTAGGAACCTTTATTGCTCTTCTATTAACCCCATTAATATATTGTATTATGTTTCTTTCTCTAACAATGCCACTAATATTACGGTAACTCTATCATTTGTTACAATATTTATATATTTTAATGAAATTATGAACCGTAGGGCAACTCTAGCCAGCTCTAAAATATACTCCCATAATTACGGACTGGGTCTACGTCTCATTGTTGCAAAGTACACGTAATTAGGCGGTAATGAAGCTCATATTATCCGGGTTAATAACTACGCACCAGTAAGCAATATCACGTGTTCGTGGTGCTCATTACCAATGGACTAGGGACCAGCTGTGTATCGGTATACTTTGAAAGGACGACTCAAAGAAGCATTTTTCAATGGAATAAGGTAATTAAAATGCTTCTGACATGCTTGAGAGAGGGAAAAAGTTTTGAGTTAATTTCCTTCTTTCTCGGAAGTTGGATGAAATATCTTGGGTTTTGTTTTCCCTGGTCGCAATTAGCAATTCAATTCTGCGAAGCTTGAGGAAGAAGCCGAAGCAATTCGCATTACAGATAACAGCATCCATCTTCCCTTCGAAATGAAACTTCTCTCACTCTCTTCCTAATGTCTTCATTATGATAACTTAATGAAGATATAAGACTGCAGGAAGTACAGTGTTGAAATAAATGTTGGTCCCCATTTACTTATTCACAGAGTTGCTGCTTACTGTGTATTGAGAACATAAGCATAACGGCCATTGTCGCAGGAGCGTATGTCTTTGGAGTTCCACCGCGCAGAGGATCGCGGGTTCCAGTCCCGCCTCGGGCAATGCTGTTTGTATCTATTGCACATAAAACGGACAAGAGGAAAACACAGGAAAATAAAGCATGTCTATCAAAGTTTATCTTGCTTATTTATGGATGATCGAATACTTTGTTTTTAAGGATATTTGATAGAAAAAGTTAAGTGAATGTAATGTTCACATTTGTTATTACTTGATATTGTGACTTTGTTGGTTTTTGAACCTCACTTCATCAATTTTCAAGGTCACTTAGCAATCTGGAAATTCTTTTAACTCACACTGCCACTTCCTTAACGTGAACTACTACGAATTGTCACTCACTTCACTTTCCTCACAAAGCAATGAAATACGCAGCACAACATAACCTATTGTTGAACACAAGACGCCTCTAATCTCTTGCCATAACAGCATTCACAGAAGTCACAAACTCGCTCGGAGAACAGCACTTTTCTTCGCACGAGACACGTTCTCTTTGACTCAATAACTGATATTGTCACTCACTAACCCAAGCAACAGAGTTCAGAACGTTTGAGATACAGAAACGTTCAGAAGATTCCAGTTAGCTGACGACCGCGATAATTAAATATTTACCGCCTATAACTACTATGTTACGTTTTGTTTATTTCTTTCCCTACTACGTGTAGCAAGTAGAGGAAATATTGCATTCCACCCAAAAATTCTATGTCCAGATTTCATCGGAAATATGTTTTGAGGCCCCCCTGGATAAAAAAAAACTATTTTTAGAAAAAGTTCGTGTGTGTGTCTGTCAGTCTGTGGACAGCATAACTCAAAAAGTAAAAGTCAGTTAAAAACATGTTTAATATCTTTCCAACGTGCGACACGAAAATTTTTAAGAAACTTCCACAACACTACTTTTTATAGGCTGTATTTTTCGAAAATTTTGATTTTTTTTTCTACATGGCTCAAACGATGTTAATATATTTAAGATAATTTTATCGCAAATGAAATGTATAACTGGATGGCTTTCGTATAACTGATAAAACGTAAGAGACCGATCAAATTTTACTATACAAAACGTGTAGATCTTGGTAAGATACAATTTATGTCCAAATATTTTTTTTTTTTTCCAATTTAGGAGATATGTTATTTGTGTGAATTTTGAATTAGTTAAACTATCGTCAAATGGGAGATGGTTATTTATATTTTGGTGTCTTAGCCGTGCAAAGACAACGGAATTTGAAGGCTTAAAGGATTTGACTATCGCTCAAAGCGTACTGTATTCTCATATTTTCCTTGCACCTACAAGGAAATAAGTAATAAGATAATTTGTACAAATGGTTATCTCAACTAACACGAACATATCGGAATTAGAGTTTGTAAGAATGGTTAGTACAAGAGTAGAGAAAGTCATGTGAGTGCAACACATCAGATTTTTGTTTTGTATTGTGGTAGAGTAATTTGGCAACAAGAATGTTTAGTCAATTTTAAAATATTTTAAATGTGCATTTTTAATACTATATTTGTTTTAACAATAAAATAAAAAAGGTATTGGTGCTATTTATATCAAGTATAGCAAATGATTTCAGTATTCATGTAGTTTCTTTTCTATCTTTTTATTTTTCAAAAATCAAAATCCATGCAGTCGTAGTGCAGTGTAACACCGTCATCAGACACGCGTACTATCTCACTGATTATTTTACCTGGCCCCTCCCCATCCATCCTTTACTATAGTCGGTTGCAGTCACTGAGGTTAAACTCGCAACATCTGGTTTTGAATATGGTAAGTTAATTTTGTCTGGTATTTAACAATCATGCCTATTCGAATTGCTTCCTTTAAGGCGCCTATAACAGGAATGCCTAAACATGTTCAGGAATTAGAAGAATGGCATATTAAGCAAAATAGTTCATACAATAGAGGGTTAAAGAGGGTTAAGTGATAATATTTTAATAGACTAAGCACACTTTGAGTAGTAATCTGTAGGAAAGTCCGTGCGAGTGAAATAGTTTTGAAATAGTTCCACATTTTGCACACGTCCACCTCCCATCCTTTGTGCAAAGAACGCGTCCACCCTCCCACAGTGGTACTCTGTGTAATAGCGATGTATCAAAGCGAATTATACCTGCAGCAATGTTTACTTCGCTTAATATTGCTGTATAACTGGAATTTAGGGCCGTGACCGTTGGCCTCTTTAAATTAACGTTGTAGCAGACGCTCCTGATAACTCAGGCTTCAGAGAACATTGCTTTTAAAACATAAATTAACACATACACGGGTAACTTATGTCCTTCAGGGAAATGTAAAACTCTTTTGTGCTTCATTTTCTGAAACTTCTGCTCTCCATTGTAAATATCTGGACTTCTGTGAACACCAGACAGAGCTTTCTGTGAACATCTGTCTCATGGTCAAGTTTTAGAACTGTCTTGGTGGGTCAAAGGGGCTTCCTCTTAACATATATTTCCACTGAAATCTCGACATCGAATTTTTGGTTCAAAACAATACTGTCCGTGCTTACTATACGTAGTAGAGAAAGTAATAACTACCAATACATAATATGTTTTATTCTACTCTTCTGATTCTTTCGAGAAAAAGCTATATCGTTGGCAGCATTGTGCAAAAGAGAACTAAGCATTTTAGTGGAAACTATATATATATATATATATTACAAAATAAAACAAATATGTAAGTTATAAAATTAATCGTGTAAAATAAAATATATTCTCGAAACAAGTAATTGAGAAGTTATGAATGTAATGTTTGACTGTAGTTTAACATCCCACACCGAATCCGAATAGCGGCGAAGCTGTGTTACATTTTAAAAGCTCTTATTCCTATATTTTCTTCGCGTTAGCTGAGATAAACATTTGCAGAAATTATATTACTGGTTATTTCTTATTTTTTTGTAGCTGCAAGGGGAATATTATGTTCGCACATAAACATTGTATCACTCCACAAACAAGCACGCGTTGACCTTCTCTGCGCATAGTTGTTTTCATCTGTTATCGCAACCGTCAAATTTTTCAGTGTAGCAGTGTGAGGTTAGAATTGCACTCGGCTCATATTTATTAAATAAGTTACGTTAACTAATTAAAGAAATTGCTTAAGAAAAGATATGATATGTAATTTTATGAGTAAAAACTTACGTTAATCTCCGATGTAAGATTGAGGCGTGGCACCCTTAGATCTCAGGTAACGTCTCCACACCGACATACATTATTTTGTAAACTGAAACCCCATGTCTTTTAAAAAAGTATGGAACGTGGTTTACCTAAAGTTTGTAAGAATGGTCAGTACAAGAGTAGAGAAAGTCATGTGAGTGCAACACATCAGATTTTTAAAGATGCTTTCTCAAAAAGGCACCTCTAATCTTGAGCCAGTTTTGAACAAAATGCAAAATATTAATACATGTTTGTTAAGCTCGTAAACAACTCTAAACTCCTTTGCAGGATGTTTTTAACGTACGAAGGAACAAAATACATCTTTAAAGTATAACTACACAAGTTTTAATACACAATGAAGAAAGGAAACAAGCTATATTGTATATCCCATTATCCTTGTACTCGCTGGTTTCCTCACTGAACACACGAGTGCCTTAGGATAAAGCATGGCTTCTGGCAGACATTGGAGAATATCCTTAGTAACGTAAGGCTTTTATTGAAGATCTGATGTGTTACATTCACATGACTTTCTCTACTCATTCTTCAACAAATTACCATTAGAAAAGCTATTCTACTATTGAATTCATGTTACCCAAATAAACATTTGAAGGAACGTTTTTATTACATAAACAACGAAAGAGAGAGAGAGAGAAAAGAGAGAGAAAGAAGAAGGAAGGAAAGATGAAGGAGGGAAAGAAAGAAAGAAAGAGAAAGAGAAAGAGAAAGAGAGAGAGAAAGAAAGAAAGAAAGAAAGAAAGAAAGAAAGAAAGAAAAGAAAGAAAGAAAGAAAGAAAGAAAGAAAGAAAGAAAGAAAGAAAGAAAGAAAGAAAGAAAGAAAAGAAAGAAAAGAAAGAAAGAAAGAAAGAAAGAAAGAAAAGAAAGAATGAAAGAAAGAAAGAAAGAAAGAAAGAAAGAAAGAAAGAAAGAAAGAAAGAAAGAAAGAAAGAAAGAAAGAAAGAAAGAAAGAAAGAAAGAAAGAAAGAAAGAAAGAAAGAAAGAAAGAAAGAAAGAAAGAAAGAAGAAAGAAAGAAAGAAAGAAAGAAAGAAAGAAAGAAAGAAAGAAAGAAAGAAAGAAGAAAGAAAGAAAGAAAGAAGAAAGAAAGAAAGAAAGAAAGAAAGAAAGAAGAAAGAAAGAAAGAAAGAAAGAAAGAAAGAAAGAAAGAAAGAAAGAAGAAAGAAAGAAAGAAAGAAAGAAAGAAAGAAAGAAAGAAAGAAAGAAAGAAAGAAAGAAAAGAAAGAAGAAAGAAAGAAAGAAAGAAAGAAAGAAAGAAAGAAAGAAAGAAAGAAAGAAAGAAAGAAAGAAAGAAAGAAAGAAAGAAAGAAAGAAAGAAAGAAAGAAAGAAAGAAAGAAAGAAAGAAAGAAAGAAAGAAAGAAAGAAAGAAAGAAAGAAAGAAAGAAAGAAAGAAAGAAAGAAAGAAAGAAAGAAAGAAAGAAAGAAAGAAAGAAAGAAAGAAAGAAAGAAAGAAAGAAAGAAAGAAAGAAAGAAAGAAAGAAAGAAAGAAAGAAAGAAAGAAAGAAAGAAAGAAAGAAAGAAAGAAAGAAAGAAAGAAAGAAAGAAAGAAAGAAAGAAAGAAAGAAAGAAAGAAAGAAAGAAAGAAAGAAAGAAAGAAAGAAAGAAAGAAAGAAAGAAAGAAAGAAAGAAAGAAAGAAAGAAGGAAGGAAGTAAAGAAAGAAGGAAAGAAATGAGAAGTTATGCGCTTGAAAGAGGTCTCCGATTTCTATTGCGATTTTGTCGTTTTACCAGTTATGCAAACGTCATCCAAGGTGAAGAGGACTTCAGAGGTTGTTTCCAGGAAATTCGAGCATTAGATTTCATTTCTAATCAAAATGTAATAAACATATAGTATTTTAATCAAAGTACTTAAGAGCCATTTTTGAGTTATGCTACTCACACACACACACACACACGCGCACACACACACACACACACACACACACACACACACACTCGTTCTCACTCTACATAGAAGATGAATACTCAACTTTAAATCGATGTGCTCTATAATTTTTAAAATGTCAAAATATTTTTAGAATCTAAAACAAACAAAATCATTATTTTACTGCCATAGAATTTATGTTCCAATCAAAACAACAGTAATTGTTTCGTTCTTTGTTATCTATAATTACACGTTAACAAAGAAATAATTGGGCGGTTTAATATCACATTTCCAAACATGAACAGAGAAACTGAACACGGAATGAAAGAGCCAGAATACATTAAATACGTTGTTAATTGAAGAGCATGACGCATGACACGATAAAACACAATACAAGCTTTTGTAATAAAAATCAGTAGCTGAAAGTCAGATATCTCCTCTTATAGTTGCGAGAAAACTTTCTGTTGGGTAAAGATACAAATACAGTGGGTTTAGCTATTGTCGTTATCACTATAGGTCTCTTCAAATGTGTTTCCTGAGGTCCACGAGTATAAAAGACCTTTAGAAAAAGCTTCATGTTGATGTGTGTGTGTGTATGTGAACTCAAAAATGTAGGTACGGTTAAATACTAAACATTGTATTTAAGTTCAAATTCTTTCAAGTATGCAACATTTGCATTTTCAAGAAGATTCTAAAAACCAAACCGCTCTTTAAATTGAAGATTTTTCCTTATTTTCCATTATCTCAAAAATGCCTCTCACAACGTAAGATACCATACTAAAAATTCTGATGTGCAGCACTCAGATGACTTTCTCTACTGTTATACTGACCATTCTGACAAACTCCCATATATTCGTGTTAGTGGACACAGAAATTTGTACAAATTATCTTATTGCTTATTTCCTTGTAGGTACAAGGGGAATATTAGAATACAGTAGACTTTATGCGATAGTCAACTCTTTTAAAGCTTTGAGATTGCGTTCTCTTTGCACGCTTAACATATAAAAATGAACAACGATGTTCCATTTCACAAAAGTTTTAAGTTTTCCAAACTGAAACAAATAACAAGCAATATCTCCAAAATGGTTCACTCTACAAAAAATTTATTTTGACATAAATTGTGTGTTTTAGCAAGATCTACATTTTTCTGCAGTAAGATTTCGTCTATCTCTTACGTTTTACGAGCTATACAAAAGTCATCCAGAGTAAACAGGCTACATAAGTTATAGCCATAAAATTCAAAATATACATTTCATTTTTCATACTAATATCTTAAATATTATCCATTTTAATCAAAATCGTTAGAGCCATTTTCAAGAAAATCATCATCCTTTTCCATGTAAAGGATAGTTTAGGATGGGAGTATTTTGTTCAAACTCTTCGTGTCGCATGTTAGAAAGACATTAAACTTAAATAGCAAGTTTGGTTTTTAACAGAGTTTTCGTTTTTGAGTTATGCTGTCCATGTGTCCATAGACACACACACACACACACACACACACACACACACACACACACACACACACACACACACGATGTTTATCTCAACTAACACGAAGAACATATAGGAATAAGAGTTTGTAGGAATGGTTAGAACAAGAGTAGAGAAATTCGTGTGAGTGCAACACATCAGATTTTTTGCTCTGGTCACGCAAGCAACTGCAACTTTAAATCCGTCACACAACGGTTTGTATTTTTAAAAAAAATAAGTCTAATGCGTCTTTTTTATGCCTAAAAGCAAATGTGCAAATGAGTAGTGAATTTTTATCTCGATTTTCAGAAGCTCTTGTAATAATAGTAGAAAAAGTAGTAGAGAAAGTCATATCACTGTAAGAATGATTGTTTCAAGGCAGAACGGCAGTCTCATTTGGAAATGAAATCCTTAATGCTTACGCTTTATCAACTTTTCAGTAGTTCGCTATGAAACAAGCAAAAGTAATTCACAGAAACTTCAAAGTATATTTTTGTTAACTCAAAATATCATAAAAATTGGAAAAGGTTTTGAAGATATAAAAAGCAATGAATTGCTTTCCAAGTAGATGAATACTCATTTCCTTTGAACACATGAAAGTAAACTTGTGTTTGTGCAACAGTTTGTTGCGTATTTCTGCTATAGGGAAATTCAGAGAGTTTAAATGGAAATAGTGGGGTATAGACAATACTTACAGCAGAAAAACGCAATGCTTGTTGAAAACACAAGCGTTGCACGAAATGATTACTGTCTTCGAAGGTTATTTTTTGGGGAAATATTCTAGTTGGGAGAAGAGCAAAAGGAAGACCCTCTAGCAAATGGATTTAAGTGAAATACATTTTTTGTAGAGTTACTATTTCTGAAATATTCCTTGATATTGGTTTGAATGTGAAGTATCATTCTTTTATTTAATAAATGTATTTTTAAAACGTTTATCTGGATTAACGTGAGACAAACAATTATTTGTTTAGGAATATTTGTTAAATAATGGGTAACGTCACGTGAACGTAAGAAATCAGAACTTTTATTGCAAAATAAAGCTACATTTGGTGCACTGTTCACATGTTTCAAAATGGTTAGTTATTTTAATTTTAAATCACGTATTCTGCGAAAATATTGTGGTGCCGACCACGGCGCACAACAATGGACGGTCGGTACCATGCTGCCGCCCCCAATGGCGGTGCATGTATTAAAGGCATTCAAGGTCAGTCTGCCTCGCGGGATTGTTTGAACACGTGACAACAATCAAAGTGACAACACAAAGGGTTTTCGAGATTGTTCGAGAAATGCATGGCGTCCGGCGTAGTTGTGAAAGTTCGAGAAAGGCGCGTGTTACGTCATCCTCGCTGTATAGGGAGGCGAGGCAACGAGAGTGGGGAATCAGTCTTTAGTGAGTACGGTCGCATTGAAAGGAAAATAGCGAAGCAGATGATGACTGTTCAGTGGTGTATTGTCCAAGTCAGAAAGACAGAGAAAGTGAAGAAAGACAGAAAGGAGTGAGTCAAGGTTACGAGAAGAAAATAGTTGTAAATTGTAATATCATGAAAAACTGTAGACTTTGTTACCGCCAGTAAAAGATAACTGTGTCGTGCATTCAATTAGAAGAAAATAAAGTAAGAAATAATAATTGGACTGGATTGGTCAAACTGTCATTTTGTCATTCTGGTGTCAGGAGTGGGATTTGTCGAATTGTGGTTTTTGTCACGATATTTATTACCATTTAACGAAAATTGATAATACATATATCTCACTATGTTTGCGCGTGTGTTAAACCAACAAACTTCCTCTTGTGCTAAAAGGTGATATAGTAACAGAGCGTAAGCCCTTCAGTAAAGTACATTCCTCTGCAGACTGTATTGGACCCTCTAGGGTAATATTTCTGTATTTTACATATAATCTGCAGCAGAGGATCAAAGGCAGTGCAACCAGGCTTCTTTCACATTTAGTTATAGTGAAAATACAAAGGAATACCACCATTGCTGTACTAGGTGAGGAGGATATGTGCAACGAAAGGAAATTTCTTCAAACTCAGGACATAATTCATAAACGGTGATGACGCGTGCGATTTCGAGAGCGCCTCAAGCGATACTTGAAATGAACCACGACTTAATCTTCACATGCCCTCGAGATGGCGCTTCGCTATCTCTCTGTACTACTTGTGTTTGATCTCGGAAATTAGTTCTTCAACTTGCCGTGTTTGTGCTGGCTTTGGCGACAAGAAACTAGTTACTCGACCATCGTCTTGTTCCTCAAGAGTTATGTAGCCAGAAATAACTCTTGTGCAATATTTAAACACAATGTTTCGGTATTCCTAAAAATACAGGGTATAACGTCTCGTAGCTTTAAGAGCATATTCCACTCTATATACAGGGTGAAAATATGGTGCACGAAGTTATGGACAGAAAGGCCTTTTATCTTAGGTATTGCAAGTATTTATTTCCATAAAAAGTGTTTCCATTGAGTACTCCCGTTTATATGGATAATCTATCAACTTGCCTTCGCATTGAACCCCATGAGTGCTGATGTTTCCCTGGAGCGTTCTGCATTGGCAGTATACATTTAAAGCAATGAAGTAAATCGCATGCGGATATTATAGTACAACTTAAAAAATCACTGGCGCTGAACTTCAAAATTGCAGTTGTTACATCATTGCATATTTCTACTTTTTCTACTGGTAAGTAGGGGAAGTAAGTATTCTATTCCACCCAAAAATTCGATGTCAAGATTTCACCGGAAATACATGTTTTGAGACCCTCTGAATCAAAAAAAGCACGTGTGTCTGTCAGTGTGTCGACAGCATAACTCAAAACCGAAAAGTCGGTTATAAACCAAAGTTGGTATTTAAGTTTATTGACTTTCAAGGATGCGACAGGAAGATTTTGAAGAAAATACCCCACCCTAAACTACCCTTTAGATGGAACATTTTTCGAAAATTTTGATTTTCTTGAAAATGGCTCTAACGATTTTGATTAAAATGCCATATGTTTGAGATATTTTTATGACAAATGAAATGTATATCTTGAATTTTCTGGCTATAACCCCTGTAGTCGTATTTACTCTGGACGACTTTTGCATAACTGGTAAACCGTTAGAGATAGACCAAGTCTTAGTATACAAAATATGTAGATCGTGCTAAAATACACACTTTATGTTTAAATAAAATTGTTTATAAAGTGAACCGCTTCGGACATATGCCTTGTAATGTGTAAAGTTTTGGAGAAGTTATACTTCCGTCAAATGGAACATCGGTATTCAATTTTTTATATTTTAAGCGTGCAAAGAGAACGGGATCTCAAAGCTTTAAAAGATTTGGCTATCGCACAAATCCTACTGCATGCACCTACAAGGAAATAAGCAATAATCAATTTCTGTAAATGTTTATCTCAACTAACACGAAGATAGAGGAATAATGGATTAAAAACCTGATCCATTTATGAGAGGCTGCCCACTGTTGAAGAAGGTGAAGAAATTTCACACATTTGCATTTTTAAAATAGATGTCAAAATAGCGATAAAGTAACACAAAATGGTAGATGTATGGCATATTGACTATCTCAGTATAGCTTTTATTTTTCTGCTGGAAATTAATCACATAATCTTCGGGTTACTGAATCTGCGCGTCTGTTGCCGAGGTATCTGCAAAATGATTGACAATAAACGAGCGTTATGAAAACCTCACTTTATCGAACAAAAGCTCAGTACAGTGGATTTCATGTCTACGTTTGATTTGCATTTCACAAAAAGCTGCTGGAAAGAACATGACTAGCCATTGCGGTGCTGCAGTTCGTTCGTTTTATATCCCGTCGCTCTGGAGGGCTGGCGCATCTGTAAAACATAACCTTGATGTATTCATAGCTCAAAATACGACTTGAGGTACCTACGTAACATTTTTATTAGCTTCCTGTGCTGTATTTTATATTTAACTTCATGGGCGAATAACATTTTGATTTGTTGTTGCCTTTATCCCACTGCAACGAGTTAAGATGTTGTCATACCTAAAACCTTCTTGTAGCTTTTATTTTCCATCTGGTTGTGCGACGTTCTGTAGCTTCTGGTTCAATTCTCTTTGGGTCGACAACTTTGACCAAAGGTTTTTTTTTTTTTTCCTTGATTTCCTCAGGTTGGTAGGCAAATCCTTTAGTGCTTTTCCTTCTAGCAGTGTTTTCTGTCTATTTTCTATACCTATAGTCTTCTTTTATCTGTGATATGTCACATATTTCAGGTTCTAGGGTCAGGCGACAGCGGGAAGGTGGAATTTGCGATGTGTCATTTTTTTTTTTTTTTTTCTTTTTTCACGGCACTTGTTTGGCTGACTGAGGCCTATTTCCAGAGGTGGCTCGTTTCATTCCAAAATACCTAGGTTGAAGATAGTAAAAACGGGATCACTGGCATCAAGATGGATTTATTCTGGAAACTTACGAACCCCGACCATGCGTTTCGAAACCTGAATGTGATATTGAATTTTTCAATAACACAGGCTATAGGTTACATGAAACCTATAATAAACGATAAATTGCATTAGGGTAGTGTAATACACACAATTACTTGTAAGACTATAGCAAAATTAATCATACGGAACAGTAAAAAGGTAAGTCGTAGATATTGCAAATTTTATGCCCCGACGCGCACGAGCATAATATAAAAAAATGAACGGCAGACTGCGAGAGAAAAGGCATTCCGTGTAAAACCTGTGGGCATTATTTACTAGAGTTCAAATCACGCAATAAAAGGATTTTAACTATGCAGTTGTATAATTGTTTATGTATCTCAGCGGCTTTTTGTTCGGGATGCCGAAAAATTAAATTTTAGGATAATATTTATAGCTCAGAAAAGATTAAAAATCAGCAGATTTTAAAACGTTTTAGGTTTATAAGGATTTTGACACCAACTAAACCAATTTAATCTTCATGTTGCTATGTTGCTGTAATAGCACTGGTATGTAATTAAAATACTGAATATACTCGTAAATACACATTTTGCACATCAGTTTTGCAACGTTCTATTTTGTTTTTACCGGTATTTCTCAGATTCAAGATAGAGGCAAATTAAGCGAGAAAACGGCGGTTTAAATCAAGACTCCCTACAGGGTAGAAGAATGCCGCCTCCCTAAGGGATGCACACTTTAAAACACAAAAATTAAATAGAACATATTTAAAGCATATACAAAAGCTGGGATTCTTGAGGAATTCAAACATTAATTGTTTACAATTTTTAAGGTTATGGAAGCACAGCAAGTTAGTAAAACAAACGCACATAAATGCTTAAAAATTAAACCGATAATCGCATCTTACACAGGCAACAACCCTCGTTCATTTCGCCTCATAACAAAGCTGTATTTATAGGACTTATAAAATGAGAAGTTGTTACACATTTGCAAAAAATTAAAACTAGTTAAAACTAATCAAAACAAGGTATATCTCGGAAGCAATGTTAGAAGCAAAACTAAATGGCTTTCATAGAGAATGATCTACCATATATTCATAAAACAGAAGATATTCGAGAAAACAAAATATAACTTACCAGCTCATATAGCATTTATAGATTTTCAGAAAGTTTTTAATAATGTAAATAAAGAAAAACTATGGAAAATAACGGAAGAATATGAATACACAAGATATCTAATTAAAGTGGTGATTAATTTTCCTGAAAATTCAGGATATACATTTCATTTGTCATAAAAAATATCGTCATGTCTTCGGTTTATTGCAGTTCCCATGCGTCTCTGTTTTTCCATTGTTCTGGGTCCAAATTTCTTGATGCTAAGGGTGCTTGTACATCATCCAGCCAAGTTGTCATCGGACGTCCCCCTTTTCTTATTTCTTCCGGTATCTATTCCAGTATTTTCTTTGGCAGTCGTTCCATTTTTGTACACGAGGGTAAACAAAGCGCGTATCTTGAATTTTCTGCAAATTGCAGGTTAAGTTCACTTTATTCATTAAATTTATGCAGCTTGAAAACCATTATAGATGAACCAAATTTTTAAAAGGTAATCCTCGTTGAAATTCACAATTTATCGAGCACTATCCGTTTGGAATTATTCATTTTAATATGCATAAGTCCTCCCAGGTGAAAGCCTATCATGGTCGCCATCTGTGAGCAAATTTAAATAAGAGAATCCCTCTTGGTTATTTCTATGAGGTTACAACAAACCAAAATTGACTTTAATGTAAACAGTTGAACGTTATTTCCGCATATTTTGAAATAATGTCGAAACATAGTAACAAGATTAATATAGACTGGATATAAGCAGTAGTTTATATGAATGAGGTACACTTGCAGCAAAAGTAGACTGAAAATTGATGCTCAATTTGATATTAAATGACATTAAATAGAATTGTTTATAAGTTTACTTAGGTATTTTGGGCTCTCAACGTTTTCCCTATTTATTTCCATGTTTGTTCAACAGAACATTTTTATTTTCTCTACCACGTATAGTAAGTAGGGGAAGTATTGTATTCCATCCAGGAATTCGATGTCGAAATTTCGCCGAAAATATAAGTTTTTAGGACCCACTGAATAAAAAAACATATTTAGAGAAAACTCCCTGTGTGTGTGTTATGTGTGTGTGTGTGTGTGTGTGTGTGTGTGTGTGTGTGTGTGTGTGTGTGTGTGTGTGTGTGTGTGTGTGTGTGTGTGTGTGTGTGTGTGTGTGTGTAACATCGCTTAAGCCTACTGTATTGCCATGTTCCCATTGCACCTACAAGAAAATTACCGATAAAATAATTTCTAAATATGTTTATCTCGACTAACATGAAGAAGACATAGGAATAAGAGTTTGTAAGAATAGTTAGCACAAGAGTAGAAAAAGTCATGCGAGTGCAACACATCAGATTTTTCTTGCACAACTCTAACGTACTGAGGCACGCATAACAGTGTTCCAGTGGTTTTTGTGCACCTCATTGTTGGATTGACATGACGACGTGCAGTATATTGAAAGCGTTTCCTCCCTCCGAGGAGGGTGTAAAAGACACTATCAAACACAGCGTAAAGCACTTCAACGCCTGCAGGGATTGGACGACACGCCGTCGTAAACATGAACCCTGCCGATGTAAAATTCTGCCGAGAAAAAAGAAAATCATTATTCCATTTTTATATCAGCACTTTGCTATTCTCATGATCCATACGTGCGTGCGGTTGAAAGGCTTGGAACACAAAAAGACGTATCAAGAAATCCTCTGAAGCGAAGAACAGGCAAGAAAGGAATCTCATTTCTGTCGTCTCGAAATGACCTAGAAGAAAAAAAATGGATAATGGTTATCGAATACGCGTTCCTTATTCCATGGAAGCACTTGTGAAGGCATAAAATGACAAGTAAAAGGGGGAGAAAATTTTAAAACACGGGTAGGGTGGCACCATCTTCCTGAATGTCCTCAATTGATTTTGGATTTGCTGTAACATCAGCTGACTCGACTCTGTCGAGTTTTCTAATCTAGGCAAGAGAAGTCTTTAGATTTCCTCCCAATAAGAACTAAGAACATGGTGAAGCTTGCATATTGTTAGGGCAGACACCCTCTGAAAGTTTTACCTTATCGCCTATATTCCAGAAATACAGAGTGACTCTCAACTTTTTTAGAATGCCAAGCTTCTAGAAAAAAATGAAATGTGTGTATGTTTTATAATGATCTGCGAGTTGATTGTCTTGTATCTTGTTAAATTGCTCCAATAGTAGTTACTTATTAACTGAAAATGAATTGAAGATACTCTAAAAGTGCCATGAAGGGCAAAGAGTTCCTATCCTTCCTTGTAGTCGTTCTCCTGTACCAGGATTCCCCATAGTAGTCTTGCACGTCTTGTAATCTCATCACGTGGCCTCCCCATTTCCATTTTAATCTTGTGGCTAATTGTGTTAGGTTTTTTGTCTGTGACAACCCGTTAAATCTGACAGTAGAGATTCTATCTTTCAGGAGTTTGCCTTGCATCTTCCGTTGGTATCTTTAGATTTTATTCTTCTGTTGTGCTGATAGTGACTATGTCGCTACCCATAGAGTAATACAGCGTAGACAGATTTCTAATACGTGAATTTTATTTCAGCTGCTTAGTGAGTATTAACTTAAGACCGCAAAATTCTCCTGTTACGGCCTTAAATCTCTCTCCACCTTCTCATCGATATTCCAACATTTCTCCTCCCATATGGTCGGTAATTGTATGCAATTTTGAGATATCGAGTATTGTCCATCCTTTGTAAATGATTTCTCCAGCTTTCTCTAATTGGTTTATTTTATCATTTATTGGACAAATACCTAGTTCTTCTGTTATTTCTCCATTTTTTATTTTATCCATTACTGTACATCCTTTTATATGCTAAATGCAACACTCATAATGCGACTACAGGACATTTTAATTAAAGGTAAGCCTCAGAAATATAGTCGGTTTTAAAGAAATGAATTTGACTAAAGAATATTTCCGGGTTATGGTTTTTCACAACCTAAAATCGACAGTATTGCCTACACAATATGAATGTCAGCTTAGAAACGCATTTGACGAAGAAACCCCATTTAAGAAAACAATTTATAATTGGTACACAGAATTCAAAAGAGTTTTTTTCTTAGTGATGAATATCCTGAAGGACGGCCAAGAACTGCTATTAATGTTGAAAATATTGCCGCTGTTTTGCTAAGTCCTAAATCCAGAAAAAAGCATTTTTAGCAAAAGGTCCATGTGTGTGTGTGTGTGTGTGTGTGTGTGTGTGTGTGTGTGTGTGTGTGTGTGTGTGTGTGTGTGAACACTGTAACTCGGCGAAAAGTTGGGTAATACCAAAGTTGATATTTAAGTTTAATACCTTTTTGGCATAGGAGACGAAGATTTTGAAGTATATTCCACGACCCTAAATGGAAATTTTTCCAAAAATGTAAATTTCTAAAAAATGATGCACGTTTAAATTATTCTGTAGCAAATTAAATGTATATTTTGAATTTTCTGGCAGTAGCCCATTTAGTCCTATTTACTCTGGATGACTTTTGCATAACCACTAAACGTAAGAGATAGACAAATCCTGCTATACAAAAACTGTATATTAGTTATATTCAAATACATTTTTTGAGGACTGAAGCTTTTCGGAGATATTGTTATTTGTGTATTTTGCAACACTTAAACTTTTCTAAAATGCAAAGATCCTTATTCACATTTTTATCTCTTAGTCATGCAAAGAGAACGGAATTTCAAAGCCTTCATATAGCGACCAACTTTAAAAGATTTGACTATCGATCAGAGTCTAGTGTATTCTCATTCTCCCTTTGTATCCAAAAGAAAATCAGCGATTAAAAGATTTCTACAAATGCTTATCTCGACTAAGATGAAGAAGATAGAGGAATACGAGTTTGTAACAATAGTTGGAACAAGAGTAGATAAAGTCGTGTGAGCGTAATACATAAGATTTTATTATAGTGAAAGGTATATGCTACTTATTTAATTTATATTAAGCTTTTGCAGACATTTACCACGATTGGTATGGATTTGGTAGTAAGATAGTATTTGTTGATGAATAGTATGGAACACTGTTGTGAAACAATAAAGGGTATAGGTGGTTACTGCAGGATTTTTAGGCACGTGTGCAAAACCAATAACTGTTATCAATGATGAAGCAAGTTGGCGCCTTGTGATTTGCCTCCGAGGACACGATGTGTGTGTGTATGTGAACTGCAGAGCCATGGTAGGCGACCACGAGCAGGAAATTAGATTTCATCGTAACGTTTGCACTCAATTTAGCAGAGATGCGAGCTGGTTCCCACGCACAACTCACTCACCGACCAGAGAATATGATTATTTACGGCGCTATCAGATCCACCTTGTTTTATCACGACGTATTGCCCTCCAGGGACATGAAGAGCCGGCCTGCTGAACCACTAGGGCGCCGTTCCCGCGCAACTGCACTTTCCTTTATGGTAAGACAATACATGTGTTGAATTACGGGCATCTGTATAGCTGACGTGGTCAAACTTTGTTCCAACACTCAGCATCACTTTCCTTCCTCTCCTGTAGCGTTAGTATATCTCAAAACACGCTTTACAGGCGCTTAAATAATAGTTGTATGATACAAGCGTTAAACTGCAGCTTTTATTTTGCGATAATAATACTGGAACGAATCTGAAAGCCAAGTGCTGCAATCTATGAACAAAATGAATCACGAGAGGTAGAGCTGGAACTTGCACTCACATAACCTTCTCTACTGTTGTACTAACCATTCTTACAAACAAACATTTACGAAAATTATCTTATTGCTTATTTCCTTGAAAGTGCAAGGCGAATATTAGAACACAGCTTTGTGCGATAGTCAAATCTTTTAAATCCTTGAGATTCCGTTCTCTTTGCACGCTTAACATATAAAAAATGAACAACGATGTTCCATTTCACGAAAGTTTGTTTTCCGAAACTGACACACATAATAAGGAATACCTCCAAAATGAATCACCCTACAAGAAAATTTATTTGGACATAAATTGTGTATTATAGCAAGATCTACATTTTTTCTATAGTATGATTTGGTCTATCTGCAACGGTTTACCAGTTATTCAAAAGACATCCAGAATAAATACGACTACAGGGGCTATAGCCAGAAAATTCAAGATATACATGTCATTTTCCATAAAAATATTTTAAACATATGGCATTTTAATAAAAAAAGTTAGAGATATTTACAGCAAAAAGCAAAATTTTCGGAAAATCTTCCATGTAAAGGATAGTTTAGGGTGGGGCTATTTTCTTCAAAATCTTCGTGTCGTATCCTTGAAGGACATTAAACTTAAATACCAACTTTGGTTTTTAACCGACTTTTCGTTTTTGAGTTGTTGGATTCAGGTGGTCTCAAAACATATATTTCCAGTGAAATCTTGACATCGAATTTTTGGATGGAATACAATAATTCCCCTACTTACCAGTACAGAAAGTAAAAATCAGTATGGAGAGACAGTGATATACCGTTCCATCACTGTTATAATGGTATAAACTCCAACAAGTGGAGCTCTAAAGAAGACTGTCTCTCGGTTCTAGAACTTGCTCGACATTCAGAATTTATTCATTGAGGCAGTTTACATTTTCTTTTCTGCGAGTGCCTCGCAGCAGTCCGTCCGTCCAGACAGAGTTGGGCGGGCTACTTGTTAACAAGGAACCGGACCTCCGCGCTTCAATTACCCTATTGTAAGTTTGGTGCAACTTGTTTCTTTGCAAACTTCCAACTCATATTAACTTAATGCAGCGACTTCACAGCTTTCAGCACAAAATTCCTTCCCTAGAGCTCAAGTAGTCTATTATCTACTGATTTTTGTTAAGAAAATTAGACAATAGCCTTTGAAAGACGATTTTCGAACATAATTCTGTATTCTGCCATTGTGGTTTTGTTTAATTTCTTTAAGAGCTATTTATTTTTCCCGTTTCTTTCCAGTAAAGTTAGAAATGTGTTTTTTCCATGGTGCAGAATTGGATGTTTGTTCGGTGTATGTGGAAAACATCACTCTGAACATTGAGAATGTGTGGCCGCCGCATCAGATGTCAGAGAAACACGCGCATTTACAATGTCAGTTGTGTTACCAGAGATGCTGGGGCACTTGCCTTTGAGAGCAATACCATTATGTGAGGTGTGACTCAAGTAGGTAGGTAGGTACCTGCAAGACAAAACCATTACACACGCCTCGCTGTTATGATGACGCCCCCCCCCCCCCCCCCCCCCGCTCTAATATCCACTTCCTAGCCAAGGTAAAGAAAAAGATTGAGAACGAGAGCTTTCTTTTGCTCTCGTTAAAACGCTTCTGTTGACATCTCGCCAGCGTGCACAGAATTTTTATTTTCGGAGATTTTCTTACGTTCCTTACTTTACTCTACGCTCAAGTAGGTGAAGTATCTCATTCGACCCAAAAATTCATTACCGAGAATTCATAGGAAGTGTGCTTTCTGAAATATGCAGATATCATTTTTAAAAGTAAGCGTTTAGTTATTAAAATATATTTGAAAAATACTACAGCCTAGAAGGGGACTGACTAATTTATACTTTGAGTGAACCTAAAACAATGGCATGCAAAACATCTATTGATAAGATTAAAAATTTGGAGAAAATAGTATGTCAAGTTTCAGAAGTATTCGATTTGACGTGGAATGACCCATTTCAGTGTTTATGCTAACAGTTTGACCTTGACGGAAGTGCAACACATGACACGCGGTGTGTATATCTTTTGGCTGTGAATGCAGCGTTATTCCAGTCTGCACGGCTTAGTAAGTTATTTAATTTCTCTGCATGTATTTAGAATTCCAATCTGAATTTTTTCTAGGATTACATGGCATCATCAAGCTACGTTTTAAAAGTTTCCCGGAAATTTTTAGTTAAGAGTAAGTATTATTAATGATGTTTGTAATGTTAATGGCCTTGTAAAAATAGGAAATATCAAGCTAATTGTTTTTTGTTTAACGTATAAATAAAGTACACATTTCAGTGTTCAAAATGAGCTACAGATCATATTTATCTGAAAAATAACACCAGAGATATTTATGTTTATGTAGAACGGTGTGCGAGAAATATCCGAAAATTTAATGCTTTATATTTACCAAAATAATTTACAGAACACGTAAATTTAATATTAATGAAATCAGAAACATGAAGCTCAAATTTTGTGCGATTTGACAAGGAATGGCTCATATATTAAATGCTTAATAAACTTATATTGGTGCTATGGGGGAATTTAAATAATTAAAAGTATGCAAACATTTTCAGAACCGAGTATAAAATTTTTTAATACAGAACTACTTTGGAGAACCCTAATTAATACAATATCTGATGTGTTGCACTCACATGACTTTCTCTACTTTTGTGCTAACTATTCTAACAAACTCTTATTCCTTTATTTTCTACCTGTTAGTTGAGATTAAAATTTGCACAAATTATCTTATTGCTTGTTTCCTTGTAGGTACAAGGGGAATATGGGAATACAGTACGCTTTGATCGATAGTCAAATCTTTTAAGCTTTGAGATTCCGTTCTCTTTGATATAAAAAGATCAATAGCTATGTTGCATTTGACGAAAATTTAAGTATTCCGAAACTCACACAAATAAGAAATATCTCCGAAATGGTTCACTTCAATAAAAAATACGTGAACATAAATTGTGTTTTAACGAGATGTGCATTTTTGTACAGTAAGATTTGGTCTATCTCTTACGGCTTACCAATTATGCAAAAGTCATCAAGAGTAACCAGGACTATGTAGGTTATAGACAGATAATAAGAAATATGCAGTTCATTTGCAATAAAATGTCATAAACATACGGCATATTGATCAAAATGTTTAGATATTTTCAAGAAAATCAATGTAAAGGGTACTTTACGGTCGCATCCTTGAAAAATATTAAACGTAAATACCAAACTTGGTTGTTAGCCGACTTTTCGTTTTTGAGTGACTCTTGCCCTAGTAATCCTAAGGTCGCGGGTTCAAATCTGGCCCAGATCGATGGTTTTTAAGTGTGCTTAAAAACGACAGCTCCATGTCAGTAGATTTACTACCATGTAAAAGAACTCCCGCGGGACGAAATTCCGGCAAACCGGCGACGCAATTGACAGCATCGTTAAACAACAAAACAATGTATTTATTTACATAAGCGACGACTCATTTTATATTGTTAAATTCTTCCTCGGTTTTCAATGATGCACCTAGTTACAAAATTATATTACACGCTCATATAGTTTGAAAATATATAATTTTCCTGGCTTAATGAAAACAACTGAATGCCGAAAGGACTTAATTGCCAATGCTAACTGATAATTTGAGGACTCAAAAGGGTGGAGTCATTTCTATGGCCTTGACAACACAACAGCATATAATGAGATATTGAGAACAGATTATCTAGGTTGGCAATCCTGAGTTTTCTACAAAATGGGTGCGCCCGTCCTCTACAAGACCACGAGAGCACGCGATATTGTACTGTGTACTAGTAAATTGGTGAGGAACGCAATAAATAAAAAGAAAGTGTTGAAAGAGCATGTTTGTGTTTTACGGACGACGTAAAGTTCTCCGGTCCTTGGACAAGAAAAGGATCCGTTGAGTGGGAGTTAAACCAGCAAACTAAGTCTATTGGTTTATGGCCCCACATTCTGCTTTCTGTCACGAAATTTCAGTTACAGCTTTCAGCACTTACTCTGGTTACCGTAACCCAATAAAGCAGATGGCGCGCTTTGCTAGATTAGTACAAATTGCTGCCGCTAGTGGCGGGCCAGGTTATACGAGGAGCCGTTAAAATGTAGAGACGAAATTCGCGAATTGCCGCATTACACCATTTTCATCCATGAGACGGTAAAATCCTCTCGCTTTTTGTTTGCTATACCAGGTTGATACGTATTTACTAAAATGCGGCTCTCCACGGAAACGCTTATGAACAGAATACTCGTTTATATTCATTGCCTATCTTCACACAGGGCCCCAGTACTACATTAAAACGATATAAGCAATTTTCATTTACTTTTAGTGCGCAGATACTGTTATATTCCTCGCTCAGGTAACAAAATTCTTCATATTTATTATAAACATTTCAGTATTAAAGTAAAACTGCATTTACCTACGTCTACTTAAATATTCTGTGTTAATTACATTAATAGAGTTTTTTTTTTTTTTTTTTTTTTTTTTTTTTTATAATATAGGATACCACTTTTTATTTCCGCCATATTTGAGATAATAGTACAGTAGAGCCTGGATTTTGCCAGGTAAGTATGACGGACAATACCTCAGATAATCGAAAACTTGGATAACACGGACTCTTTGTGAATTCTCTTTGCAAGCCTAACATATAAAAATGAATAGCGATGTTCTTTTTGACAGAAGTATAATATATATTTCATTTGCCATAAGAATACCTTAATCGTGTGGCGTTTTAATCGAAGTCGTTTGAGCCATGTTTCAGAAAATCAAAATGTTTGTATTTCCAGTGAAGTTTGGATACATAAATTGATGATGTAGGAGCGAGCGATCACTAACGGAGCACTATGTGAGGAGAAGATACGAGCAGCACATATACGGCAGCGGTAAGCTCGTGTATTACCGTGGCGACTCGATAGTTTTACTTGTAGCTGAAACGAATCTAATTCTAGATGATTCAGAGTCCAAAATGAATTAGAATTTGTATTACTTTTACTAAAGAAATTAACCGGGTTTTTTAGTGACCAACTTTCCAGAGTTCTGGATAACAGCTACTATAGGTTTAACGCGCAATTACAAAGTGCAAAGACCGCTACTGTTCAGCGAATGTCCGACCCTGCCCTTCTCTGCTCTTGCAAGCTGGTGTACTAAGGAAAGAGAAAATACTCCTCAGAATGACGTCACAGTGCGAGTGACCTGCCGATTCCTGTCCTAGAGAACGTGAAAATGGTGCTTTGATATGCCCACAAATTGTCATAAATACTGAACGAAATCTATTGTCATTCATAGGCGATTCTCTATGAAAATAGAGTGTGACAAGGGCATTTAAAAAACGTGCTGGTGCGATTTTACGCTCAGCTGGGTAATATAACGTTACTGACAGTTTGGAAAACATTGGGCTTACAGAAGTGGCATATGCATTCCGCGAGAGAGAAATATGAGTTTATTGGCTTAATAGAGGCCCATGTGACCAAGGGTTATTACACTTAATTGACTTGGGACATTAATCAAGAGTATGATTCCTACATGCGCCGTTAATCATTACACAGGCTTCACGCGCATGCTCCGGCATTTATATTCCCGGGAACGTAAATCTGTCATTAGGATATGTAGTCGGCGGCGGCGGCCTGGGAAGATGTCCGCCTGATAATATCGACGTGACGTGATGCGGTATGGCCCAGGTGTTAGTCCGGATTAATTGTGTAGCAGATGTGCTGCTGTCTCTCTCTCTCTCTCTCTCTCTCTCTCTCTCTCTCTCTCTCTCTCTCTCTCTCTCTCTCTCTCTTCTACCTGTGTGCAAAAGTGGTTCATCCATAACCTCACAAAATACCAGAGGAGAAGTCAATACCACAGTGAAATTGATTGCCGTTATCCTATATGTCAAATATAGCATATGAACAGCTCCTTATGTTTATTAATACTACTCTAAAATATAACACTTGATATATCTACAAGTAATTAGTTCTTTTGACAAAATAAAGTTCAGATTTTGTTTTCCTTTATGGTGTTCTTTTCTTTGTTTATGTTTATTTTTTTTGTGGAGATTGAAATGTATTTATTCAATATTTTCATTTTAAGCATGTCTTATAAGGATGGAATGTTGTATTTCTTGAATTTTTGACGTTTGATTAAAGCAGTAGACACACATAGAAAGTCTACCCCCTGTCACTTCTACTGTACCGGTTAACAGTGCTGTCGGAGAAGTTGCCGCACAGTTCAGGGGCTATGAAAGGGACTTGCAAAGAGCTTTAGAGTCCTTCCTGCTCACCTCCTTGAAAAAAGTGATCAGCAGTTGGGTTACAGAGGAACTAAATTTTGCTCATAAATACTGGACTACTTGGCTAGGTGACGCAGACATTATCATATGAAAATTTAGCAGGCACGGAGACTTATTAGAGACACAAGGTTTGAATGCCTTTGTGACTAAATAGAAATCTATAAAAATTACGAGTCTCAAGTATAAATTGGCAAAATAAAAATACAACTTGCACATGTCGGCTGCAGCCTTGCTGTTGTATGGCATGGGAAAAATAGTGCTCGATGTAAACCTCCGGTTTCCGGACCCTAAGTGCGATATGACACCCTGCAGGGGGTATTGGCCGTGACCAAGAAGCTTCAAACTGCAATTAATATGTACCCTACCCTTTGCTCTATCGTGACTCCTAAGACATTCGCCCTCTTCAGCTCCTCTCACCTCACACCTCCCCCCTCCCCTGGCACTTGCTCATACGTCAAATAATGTGTAAAATTTCAATTTAATAATACGTTAATCATGCTTAATGATATTAAACATACGACAAATGTAAAGAATCCTTCTATCATAACTGAAGTATATCAATAAATCAATGTTTTTTGTGCTATATAGCTTAAAACAATAGTACAGATTACTATATTTAAAGTAACACATGTATTTATGTATTAAGACATACATTTTTCTTTATTTCTTGCTTTACTTTGCATTAAAACTGCATCCTTATATGCAGTAATTGGAAGAATAATAGGAAAAGGATAATTGGTAGATTTTTGCCTAAGTTTATGGCAGCCAAAGTTAACCTTTTCCATCCACACTAAAACATTTCTTCCGCGAGGGACACTATGTGATGAAAAATGCATATTGGAGAAAAACACAAAAGAATAAATACTATGAGCCTATAAAGGCCTACTAACACTACCGTGCAGCTTAGAAATTGATAGGACACAAAAAATCTGTAGTGTTGCACTCACATGACTTTCTCTACTCTTGTACAAACTCTTATTTCTATATCTTCTTCGTGTTAGTTAAGATAAACATTTGTACAAATTATCTTATTGCTTATTTCCTTGTAGGTGTAAGGGGAACATTAGAATACAGTAGGCTTTGAACGATAATCGAATCTTTTAAAGCTTTCAGAATCCGTTCTCTTTGCACACGTAACATATAAAAATGAATAGCGATGTTCCATTTGACAGAATAAGTTCTCCAAAACTTGCTCAAATAACAAACAATATCTCCGTAACTCTACAAAAAGTATATTTAGACACGAATTCTGTGCTTTAGCAAGATTTAGTTATTTGGTGTATATCTTGCGTTTTACCAGTTATGCAAAACTCATCCAAAGTAAATACGACTACAGGGACTATAGCCAGAAAATTCAAGATATACATTTCATTTGTCATAAAAATATCTCAAACATATGGCATTTTAATCAAAATCATTAGAGCCATTTTCAAGAAAATTAAAATTTTCGAAAAATTTTCCGCGTAAAGGGTAGTTTAGCGTGGATGGATTTTCTTCAAAATCTTTGTGTCCTATACTAGATATACATTAAACTTAAATTCCAACTTTGGTGTTTAACCGACTTTTCGTTTTTGAGTTCTGCCGTCCATAGACAGACACACACGGATTGTTTTTTAAAAATGTTTGTTTTTTATTCAGCGGGAAGGCCTCAAAACATGTATTTCCGGTGAAATATCAACATCAAAATTTTGGGTGGAATACAATATTTCCTGTAGTTTACTATACGTAATAGAAATAAAAGCATCGAATTTAATAAGTGTCAGTTTTAGCAAAAATCAGCCTCTGGTTATCTTAAATGATGAAAACTTCAAGACTATAGATCCAGAATCATCTTAATAAGATGTTGAAACCTGCTCCCAGACACTAAACATCTCAGATTCGCAGAACTTCTTAAAAACGTTCTGTATATTAAGAGACGAAGCTCCTTTAACATCCAAGGAATAATGAATAAAATAACGTGAAGGAAGAATTTTTTGAAGAAGAAGTGAGAAAGGCACAAAGGAACACAAAGGATAAAGAATTTTGAAGCTATAAATTTATTAATTATTTAATAAGAATGGTAAGGTAAAATAACAGCAAAGGAGAAAAGCGGATTTAAAAGGGAAAATAAAAAAGTAAAACAGAATATTAAAAATTCATAAAAGGTATACAAGAAAGAAGCATGAGAGAAGAGAAAATAGACACAAGCAGGTCAGAGGAAAGGGACTAGTGGAAATTTATCCACTCCCTGCAGGTGTGCCTGCCTGCCTGCATCCGTGCGCAATACGCTGCGGAATTGTCTTTTGCATACAGAGAACTCTTATAAAATCTGTATTTGTTAGAAAGAGAGAAATAGTTTTGAGGGTGAGACGGTTTGTTTATACGCCCTCATAAGGGAATGTGAAATACAGAGCCTTTGGAAACCGAAACTCATATACCATACAAATAACAATGCTTTTAAAAAGTGCACAAGTGCATCTGTATTTCAAGAGCATTATAAATCAAGATAAAAATGTCAATGGTATATAAGGCTTAATTCATGTCATTCTACATATAAGATAATCGTAGCTTTTCCGTCTCCAATGCCTAAAGACAATAATTTGCATGCAAACATCTACTTAATTAGAACAACAAGCAACAAAAAGGTAAGGAACTTAGAAATGAAGTTAATAAGAAAATGCATATTACCAATTCAATGCACCACGCAATGAAGTTTTAAAAACCGTTTTGTAAAATTCCATACCGATTGTAAAGCGCAAAATTTGTTATACTTCAAACTTCTAGTTATTTTTAAGTTTTATATCGCTTCAAAAATTAATAAGTCAACTGTCGTTCAAAAGAAAAAAAATTATATGACAGGTTTTATGCTAGAGTTTTGGTAATCCCATGACAAATATCAAAAGAATTGAATGAAAACTGCATCATCAATGTGCTGAAAAAATTGTTTCTAAGAACTTAAAGTTTTAGAAAGAAAGGAAGGTTTATTTTAACCTATGTTACATTAATTAGGTATTTATAATATACAAAGTCAAAATATATTTTGAATTTGTGGCCTTTAAATAGTTTTAAAATCATGTAGTATAACTACAAATTTTTTGAGAATGTTAGTAAAATGTAGTGTAGCATTTCCCCAAGAGGTGGCACAAGTCCCGTTATTGTTACAGTTACGGGCGTGCATGCCCGTCATGTAACGGTCCACCTCTGCCAATCCATCCATTTGGACATGCGATGTTAAGGTGATTCCACACATTTACATCAAGGTGTGCTGGAGCTTATGTCGGCCACTTCTGCATCTGTGTACGTGTCGCAATACTGTGCTGGAAACTACACAAGTAACGCTGTAGGTTGTGCACCTCCATAGTGATCGAGGATTTAGCGCATGCGCAGGAATGTTATTTCGTTCAGGTCGTCCATCCCAGTACACAGATAACTAAAGGATTGATTATGTTGCATATTAAGATATATGTATATGCCTAATCATCAAATTACTGCATCCGCTATTCATAGCTGAGATACAGATACAGAAATGCAAAAGCAGTTAATTTCCACAAATGCTTGCGTGATGGATGAAGCATCTGCAAAGCCTGAATAATTTGACCTCGGGCGGAGATGGTTAACATATGTCGTTTTCGCACGGGGATTGGAATTAATAACTGTAATATGAGGTCACCCCAAATGCAAGGTGGGAATCACTTCCTGAAGCGAGACACAGGTGGTTTGTGTTCTTGCGGTGGGTGGGAATATCGATTCCCCGGAAACTGCATTCTTTGTCGTTGTGACGGTGGTACAGCTGTCTGGCGGACATTTCGGTTTGCATATGTTCGCTTTGTTTCAAACTAAAACTTCTCTGAGACTAACACAGCTTAAAATCTATAAAAACATGTTTTATAATCGCAAATAATTAGTAGAAAATACCTTAAAATGAAAATGTTTGCACGTACTATAAATATTTTACGTGTTGCAATCACATGACTTTCTCTACTCTTGTACTAACTATTCTTACAGACTCCTATTCCAGTTGTTCGATATAAACATTTACAGAAATTATTGCATATTTACTTGTAGGTGCAAGGAAAATATGGAAATACAGTTGGCTTGGAGTGATACTTAAATTGTTTAAAACCGCTCGCTCTTTGCCCAGCCAACATATAAAGTGAATAACGACCTTCCATTTGAGAAGAGTAAACATTGCAGAATCCACACAAATAACAAGAAACGGTTTACTCCACAAACAAATGCATTCAGACATAAATTGCATCTTTTAACGAGATTTACACTTTTATATAGTGTAGTTTAGTAGTTATGCAAAAGTCATCAAGGACTACATGGGCTATAGCGACGAAATTCAAAACTTTTATTTTATTCCGGCTTCCCCCCCCCCCCACCCTTTGTTGTGAAATCTTGCTTTTTGGGGATAAGATAATTATTTCGATAAACTTGAAAAGCAAAAGGTTAACTAACTACAACTTTTTGTCGCAATTGGTAAGAGTCATTTCCGAAACACAAGAGATATACAGATAAATAAATATTTCATAAACACCATCATTTTAGCCGTAAAACGTCTACTGCTGAACGCAGGCCTCCCCCATAGATATCCGCCTAATTTGAGGTTTTCGTCGAGCATTTGTTCCACCATGGAGCTCAGTTCTTTGGTGCTGCGGTCGACTCTTATCTTCCAGGGCGTTAACACATTGGCCAAGGTCCTTCATCTTTCAGAGTTCTTCCATGGCTTCCTAGTCACTCGTTAGTATTCTCCGATAGCTCATCTTCATATCGGACATTCCCTTTTTTATCTTTTTCGTTCCGGAGTTTACATTTTTCAATTCGGCTTTCATATTTGTTTGCATCTGCTGCATTCCGGAATTCATTTAATTTCCCATTATGTCCATCCTGGCTAAAATTTGTGTCATCAACTGTTTCATATCGTGATTTTCGTCGCCCTTCTGACACCAATTGTGGCAACTTTACTTTTTAACTACTTCTTTATTCCTTAATAAAACACCGGAACGACACTGAGCAAAAGCATTGTTGAACAATATCAAATACTATAGGAAGAAAAGCTAGTTGATAAAGCCGTGTGAATGTACTACGCATTTCGCTTTTAGTCTATAGAAATGTATGAATTGTTCGTCGAAGAGGGAGCAGTGAAAGAAATGTGATTGTGTTTAGTAAAAGAAGAGTGAGTAGTAAAACCATGTAAATGTTAGCGAATAAAAAATCATTTGAAAGTAATATATTGTGTATTAAAATGCCATAAAAACTTTCTCCATGAAAAATACATATGCGTGCCGAATTTAGCGGTGCTCGGTTAAGTGGTTTTCGAGATTAACTGTTACATATGTACAAACATCCAATTTATATATAGTGGATAGTGAATTGTTTGTAGAAGAGTGACTAGAGAAAGAGATGTGAATGTATTATCTAAAAGTGAGTGGAGAAAGCAGTGTGAATTTAATAGCATTTCTATTCCAAACATATAGAGCATGGTATGACATATTTTAAAAGCGGGGATAAAAATGTATTTTTGTGTAAAATGAGGTTTCTTATGGAAATTTTTTATAGAAGAGTGAGTAGAGAAAGAGATCTCAATGAGTTACCTGTATTTGAGTAGATAAAACAGTATGAATTTAATACGTAGGATTTGTATTTCAGACATACAGAAAATTGTATAATTTGTAGAAGAGGGAATAAAACGTTTTTAATATAAAATCGCGTTTTTTTAGGTAAGACACCAATGTAGATAAACTTAATAGCAAAACCTTCTCTGAACACAAAATGTGATCAAAATCTATAAAACCGTTTCCAAAATACACATTATGTATGCAAGAATTGCTCTGTATAAGAGGGAATAAAACATGTTATTACTTTCTCTACTGGTAAGTAGGGGAAGTATTGTATTCCACCCAAAAATTCGATGTCGAGATTTCACCGGAAATGTATGTTTTGAGGCCCCCTGAATCCAAAAAAAGCATTTTTAGAAAAAGCTCCGTGTGTGTGTCTGTGTGTCAGTCTGTCAGTCTGTGGACAGCATAGCTCAAAAACGAACAGTCGGTTAAAAACCAAATTTGGTATTTAAGTTTAATGTCTTTCAAGGATGCGACACGAAGATTTTGAAGAAAATAGCCACACCCTAGACTAACCTTTACATGGAATATTTTTCGAAAATTTTGATTTTCTTGAAAATGGCTCTAACGATTTTGATTAAAATGTCATGTTTGACATATTTTTATGACAAATGAAATGTATATCTTGAATTTTCTGGCTATAGCCCCTGTAGTCGTATTTACTCTGGACGACTTTTGCATAACTGATAAACAAAAAATTATTTTTGTTATTTAACGACGCTGTCAACTGCCAGGATCACATCAGCGTCGCCGGTGTGCCGGAATTTCGTCCCGCAGGAGTTCTTTTACATGCCAGTAAATCTACTGACATGGAGCTGTCGTTTTTAAGCACACTTAAAAACCATCGACCTGGGCCGGGTTTGAACCCGCGACCTTGGGATCAGTAGGCCAGCGTCTAACCAACTGAGCCACCCAGACCGACATAACTGGTAAACGGTTAAACGGTTAGAGATAGACCAAATCATAGTATACAAAAAATGTAGATCTTGCTAAAATACACAATTTATGTCTGAATAAATTTTTTTGTAGGGTGAACCATTTCGGAGATATTACTTGTTATGTGTGTGAGTTTCGGAAAACTTGGAACTTTCGTGAAATGGATCATCGTTGTTCATTTTTTAATATGTTAAGTGTGCAAAGACAACAGAATCTCAAACATTTGACTATGGCACAAAGCCTACTGTATTCTAACATTCCCCTTGAACCTACAAGGAAATAAGCAATAAGATAATATGTACAAATGTTTATCTCAACTAACACGAAGAAGATATAGGAATAAGAGTTTGTAAGAATGGTTAGTACAAGAGTAGAGAAAGTCATGTGAGTGCAACACATCAGATTTTTTAGGAAAGACACCTACAGATATAGGTAAACTTAAAAAGCAAAATGTTATATGTATACAAAATTTTTACCAAACATTTAGAGCCGTTTTTGAGATACCGGGAGTATATGTACAAAAATTGCTCTGTAGAAGAGGGAATAAAAAAATTCTATTTTTATGTAAAATAATTGCGTTTTTTGAGAAATGGCACCTATATAGATAAATATAAAAAGCAAAACCTTATCTGTATAAAAAATGTGATGCATATTGTTAGAGCCGTTTGCAAAATGCGCGGAACATATACATAATTAAACAATAAAATACTCTGCAATTATTTGAGAAGCCATGTTTATGGAGAATACATTAAGCACTTCGGCTAAATTGATAGTTTTATAATTATGTTTTATAGGATTGGTGATGTGTATTTTTAATTGTGTCTGTTATGTTATCCCACACACATACACACTATATATTTTTTTTTATTTATTTATTTATTTTTTTTTTTTTTTCAAGTGGAGGAAATATCTGACGATCCCAATTCATACTCCAGGTTGTAGGTTTTAAAGCAAATTCGGTTCTCCTTTCGTGTGTATTAAGCAATGAAAAGGGAGGTCTGAAAAACAGAATGATTAACTTTCCTTTCATTCGTAATTTTCAACACGTAACGTCTGCTTTAAACATAATCTTTACGTTTGCTTAATTTATTTTTGTTTCCTTATCCACACGAAGTATTAAGAACTGCGCTCCTGCCATCTATGTGTGAAATAAATTATTTCTCTAGATGGCACACGTCTCAGATGACTTTAATAAGGACAAGTGCCTACCGTTGTTGTTATTTTTACTGTTGTTATCGTCATCATCGTCATCATTATTATTATGTAATATTTATGTACATTCCAGACTGACGTTTCAAGGAGTCCAGGCTGAAGACTGAAGATACTAGGTCTCTGAAGTTTGGAATACTACCTACAAGATTCAGCTGCAAAATATCAGGACGGGAAAAATTATTTGAAGTAATTTTACAGCGGTAACTCCGGCCAGTCTGACTTTTGGGGCGTGAATGTTAAAATTGACCCCTCCCTAGGCGGTGCATTAACCAAAAAGAGTGAAAAAGGGAATGTGGCAGTGTATGAAAAGAGAGGGAAAGGGCCTTCACCGCTCTGCGTTAATGATTCACCATTGGCGCTCTCTCTCTCCCTCCCCTCCCTCTCTCTGTCTCTCTCTCTCTCTTCCTCGAGGGACAGCACTGCCAACTTCAATGGCTTTCGAAAAGGGCTCCTCAGTTTATGCCCATAGTTTTTTCACCCTCTCTCTGTGTTTGTGTAGTTTTTGTTGGCATTTTTGCATCAAGGAATGCATGTTTTGCACATCGAATGTTTTATTTCTGACTGCTTCAAAGAAACCACTGCCGTTTTTTGAAAGCGGCTCTTTTGAAAGCTCTCTCACCTTAAATTACTTTTTCCTGTTAGCAAATAGGCCTACAGCTATATTATTGATTACAGAATATGTACTTAGTTTTCTATACAAGCAAAATTTGACTCTACTATTGATTAAAGCAATAGGTACTTTAATTTCTCTACTATTTACTCCAAGACTTTCATTCTACTAAAAAATTCAATTTCAACAATTTACTACCAGTACGCACCTTGAAATTTCCACAAGCAAAACTATTAAAGCCCAGAAGAGCTATCAGATTTGACAGTAATATCAGGCACCTACTGAGAACGAAAGAAAAAAGATCTGATATGTTGCACTCACATGACTTTCTCTACTCTTGTACTAACCATTCTTACAAACTCTTTTATACCTTCTTCGCGTTAGTTGAGATAAACATTGGTAGAAATTATCTTATTGCTTATTTCCTTGTAGGTGCAAGGGGAATATTACGAGTATAATACAGTAGGCTTTGGATGATAGTCACATGTTTTAAAGCCTTGAGATCCCGTTCTCTTTGCACGCTTAACATATAAAAAACTGAACAAATATGTTACAAAAGGTTGTCTGAAACTGGCACAAGTAACGAGGAATATCTCCGAAATGGTTCACTCTACAAAAAAGTTTATTCAGACAGAAATTGTGTGTTTTTCCAAGATTTATATTTGTCTATTTTGTGTGTCTTTTACCGTTTGCGCGTTATTCAAAGGTCATCCAGAGTAAACAGGACTACACAGGCTGTAGCCGGAAAATTCAAAATGTATTACTATTACTTAATTTATTGTAATGTAGTGTACTAGAGATATTAAATTAGTGTTAATATTATAAATACTATTATTACATGGAAACAAAACAACATCACAAACACTATGTTGGTTAGATTAACATAACAATCCAAGTTAAATGTTATTACACCGAATACACACTCTTGGCACGCGATCGCGGTGTTGACAGTACCATAATTGTTTTAAATAAATTAACTGAAACAGAAGGAAGTATTCCTAATCATGTAGCTATGAAACAATATGGATGGTTTACTATCCCTGAGATCGTTTGTGTTGTCTATTCGAACAATCTCATGTATTGCACTCACATGACTTTCTCTGCTCTTACAAACTCTTATTGCTCTATCTTCTTTAGATTAATCAACATAAATTTTTGTACAAGTTATGTTATTGTTAATTTTCTTGCAGATGCAAGAAGAATATAGGAATGCAGTAGTCTTTGAACGATAGTCGAAGCTTAGTTGGTCGTTATCAACATAAATTTTTGTACAAGTTATCTTATTGTTAATTTTGTTGCAGATGCAAGAAGAATATAGGAATATAGTAGTCTTTGAACGATAGTCAAAGCTTAGTTGGTCGTTATAATATGAAGCTTCTGAAATTTCGTTCTCTTTGTTCCATTTGAGAAAATTTTCAAGTGTTGCAAAACACAAGGAATATAGCAAGGAATATCTCAGAAATAGTTCACTCCACAAAAAAGTCATTTTTACATAAATTGTGTGTTTTAAGGAGATTTAAATTTTTGCAGGATATTTAAATATCAACTTAAAGATCAAATTCGGTTTTTAACCGACTTTTCGTTATTACTTTCTCTACTACGTATAGTGAAGTAGAGAAAGTATTGTATTCCACCCAAAAATTCGATGTCGAGATTTCGCTGGAAACATGTTTTTGGAGCCCCCTGAAATCTAAAAAAGCATGCTTAGAAAAAGGTCCGTGTGTGTGTATGTGTATGTGTGTGTGCGTGTGTGTGTATGTGTGAGTGTGTCTGTGAGTCTTTGAACAGCATAACTCAAAAACGAAAAGTCGATTAAAAACCAAAGTTGGTACTTAAGTGTAATGTCTTTCAGGGAACCGACATGAAGATTTTGAAGAAAATAGCCACACCCTAAACTACCCTTTACATGGAAAATTTTTCGAAAATTTCGATTTTCTTGAAAATGGCTGTAACGATTTTGATTAAAACTTCATATGTTTGAGATATTTTTATGACAAATGAAATGTATATCTTGAATTTTCTGGCTATAGCCCCTGTAGTCGTATTTACTCTGGTTGACTTTTGCATAACTGGTAAACCGTTAGAGATAGACCAAATCATACTACACAAAATTGTAGATCTTGCTAAAATTCAAAATGTATGTCTGAATAAATTTTCTTGTAGGGTGAACCATTTCGAAGGTATTCTTTGTTATGTGTGTGAGTTTCGGAAAACTGAAAACTTTTGTAAAATGGAACATCGTTGTTCACTTTTTATATGTTGTGTGCAAAGAGAACGGAATCTCAAAGCTTTAAAAGATTTGACTATCGCTCAAAGCCTACTGTAATGTAATACTCCCCTTGCAGCGACAATGAAATAAGGTATAAAATAATGGAATTTTTGGGTGGAATACACTCCCCTACCTAATACATGCAATAGAGAAGGTAAATAGGGCGTTTCGGGAACACTGTGTATTCTACCGTGTACTCCCAACGCTAGGCTTCCCTGTTGAGCAAAGAATAAAATTGAATATACGGGGATATTTATGGGTTGTTCATGTTTGTGTACATTGAGGTCTTACAGTACTTCAAATCCATTGGTAGACAGTAAAATGTGATTTCTTGCGAAAAAAGCATCTCAATATGACGAGGTCAAACTGGTTAATGAAGGTACACATTTCAGCAGATCAATAAAAACTGTGTAACTGTCTAGGATAACTCTGACGACAGACAAAGGGATGGTCGGAATACTGCCACACTTTTCTGCACTCACCTGGAAAGTTTGCCAAGGGGCGCAATAAAACCACGTCATATTGGAACCGACGCGCTTCAGTTCGTCTCCTGTTTGCGAAATTTAATGTTATGAAGTTACAAACAACTTACGTCACTGATACCATGAGCAGTGGCGGTTATGTGTATCCTAGGAGTTGATTGATATTTCGTCCGTGTGTGTGTGTGTGTGTGTGTGTGTGTGTGTTTGTGTGTCTATGGACAGCATAACTAAAAAACGAAAAGTAGGTTAAAAACCAAAGATGGTATTTAATTTTAATGTCTTTTAAGGATGTGGCACGAACATTTTGAAGGAAATTCATCATGACCGATGTTTATCTGAATTAATATCAAGTAGATAGAAGAATATACTTTTTCTAAAAGCAGTTTGTTGAAGAATGAATAGAGAAAGTAATGTGAATGTGTGTAGAGTTTAACGCCTGTTCTTACTACATATGGCGCCAGTGATAATAGTACAATTACTATGGTGGTATTGTACAGACTGTTAGCTATCAGTTCTTTTTGCATTTTAGATAAGAGACAAAAATAATTAATGAAGTGGCATTTCAGTACAATTCCAGTACACAGTCTAGTAACTCCTTTTCGCTTTAAACCATTTCGGAATGGCATGCTACTGAACTATTCATTTATTCGATAGAAGTGGCCACACGTCAATAAAGATTGTATAAAAACAGCTGCATTGCAAATTCCACCCCCCCCCCCCTCCCGTCAGTCCGGGCTCTTGAACCCCAAACACTTGTACATTCCTACTCTGTTTGAGCGATTTGGGCCCGACGGTTGCACTCGACACACTTTTGTACTGTTGTTTTGAGGTCAATGCTAGAAAAGATGAGCATCACTGCCATTCGATTTTTTGATGTAGCGCGCTTGGAGTGCGCAGAATTCGACAGTTCTGCGATTTGCATTTCGAAATGTATTGTACGATTGTTATGGGAGCACTTGAAAAGAGTGTTCTTTCTGGAAGATTGCAGAATTGGTTTGGAAAACTGGGGTAAACTCCTATTCTACGTAATATTCTACCGTCTTGCAACAAAATTTGCTTGCAATAATAAAAAATACATTGTCTGTATTTGCAAACTTCGTTTTGCCAATCGCATGTCTTTGTGGTTTCGATCTACTAACAAGTTAAGATTCTAAGTATAGCTCTAGAAAATTTGGTACGGTACGCGCGTCTTTCGTGCCGTTCCTATCTTACAATCCGTGATCGATTATCGGAAGTCCTTAGCGCTTAAAGATCGCGCTTGGGTTAGCACATACTGGGCGATATAAGTAAGGGAATCATATTTTAGACATTTTTTTTCGTTTAAGATTCATACCACGCACAATGGTGGAATCTGGCAATGCACTGAAGTAATGCATGCTCAATTAAATCCAAAAAAAGTTGATGTTGTGCTGCTTTAACAATTAGTTTATCTTCAACTGGTTTTCTTACTTATTTTTGCACACCTTTTATCTATAATATACTTTTCTGTTGTAAAGACGTCTTACTATGTTTATCTACTTCACTTTTCCCTGCCTGAAGCTCCTTTTTGCAACACATATTTTTAGCTTTAAAGAGGTCAATGTATTTACATAGCCAACCCTTAAATTTTGGGTCCTCTAACCAGGCGTCGATAAAGGTTTGTCTCCGCCAGAATTTTTCAGCTTTAATGACTTTCCTTCTTCTTTCCCGTGTCTTTTCTGGAGTACTGGGCCCTTCTGAGTCACTTATATTAACATAAAAGCATCGCCGTGTTAATTTTACTTGAAAAATTCCTTAATGCCAAAGACTTCCCTGTTTCACTTTCGGGTTGAAGAAACTTACGCCGAGAGAAACATCCCTCAATTTGGCAACACTGGTGGTATCACATCTATCCGCACTGTCTGAAGCACTGCAACCCTGACGAGGCCTTTTGCTACTTTAATCTTACAAAATACTACGCTTAATATTGTAACAAGTATGGCAAAATTCGACGTGTTCTGTGCTATTACAATTCACAATTGTTCTTCTGATTATCTTTCCGTGTCTTTCTACAGTTTCACTCTCATATCTTTACTATTACGATACAATCACTCGACGGCACATACATACTCGCAGACAGTTGGCCAACTCACTCACGTAACTAAAACTTATGCACTAAACAACTCAATTTTAAATTAACGCGAACTCTAAAACCGACACCAAACTGCTCTGCTGTGTCTGTCCTACTTATACTGGAGCCGGCGTCACGTGACCTTATTCGAGTTCATTTCATGCGCACGTGTGCAATGACTCAGCAGAATTGACTAGAAGCTTCTGGACGCTACAGTGTTATTGCGCTGCTGAATCACATACACAGTCATTAGTTAACCTGTAGTCTCGGACCCAAAATTTAAGTCAGCAAATGAAGCAAATACTGGTGCAATATTGTTCATTACTCTGTCCTCAATTTCCAGTACAGATACACCTATTCTCATTACAGCGTGTATGTACGAAGATTGTTTGAAAAATGCGAGAGACAGAAAGAGAAGGGGATTGAGACAAGTATATAATTAAACACGCACGCACACATATGCACACTCATTCTCTCTCTTTCTAAGTTTAAGGAATAAAAATTCCAACCTCAGCCCAAAATCGAAAATAAAAAATTTTTGGCTACCTTATGTTGACTTTTTAAATATAAATTGTGTGTGGTAACACAAAATCTTAGCAGTAAATATCTTCATCCAAACTCTTATTACAAACTTTTAATATCGAAGAAAACTTCGCGTAGAGTGAAATATAGTGGAAGCTGTGCCAAAATCACGAAATGGAAAGGAAAACTTTAAAATGGTGCACCAGATGTTTACATTATAGGATTTTTGTCCCGCTCACCGGTATTTACCCAGTCTCCACTTTGTGGGAGAAATGCCAGATGTAAGAAGAAGAGGAACAAGAAAATAGAAGAGGCAACATTCATATAGCAACTGGCTATTTCCACAAAAATTAATGTTTGTGAATGAGACGACTATTGCAAGAGCAGTTCCCTAGGGAAATTAAACAGGACTTCGTGCTTTTCTCCAGAAGCATCATGAAAAGACAAACTAATTTCTCTACAAAAGAAGAACTATTCAATTGGACAATATGTTCTTAAGAATCAGGTTTCTTTTTGCGTTATCAGAAAAGTTGTACGTTTCTTTGCTTTCCTTCTTTACTCTTTAAAAGAGAAATCTCGGTGGAGTTTTATTCTATCTCAGCTAATGGAACATGTTTCTTCTGTCATTCCTTTCAGAGAGTTTAAAACTCGTTTTTATCAAACCAAGCATCTGCTCAAGAGGCAACGAATAATAATGCAAAGAAAATTGAACATCATGGATGCTATGATGTAGTCAATCTGTCGCCAGAATATGGGAGAAATTAGTGAAGCTTACAGTGTACGCCTTGCTTCTAGATTACACGAAGGCTTATCATAGAGCTTGGAGATAAAACGTGAGGATAATACTAACTTAGCTTAAACCGCAATTTACAGTTTTACATTTAACCTATAAATTGGACCACCCCCCGGTTCCTTAGTCCCCCCCCCCCCAACTGGTATATTTACCACTGAATACAACTCTCATGTCACTATGCAGTCCATTTAATCTGGATGACTTTCGCATGACTGATAAACCATAGACAACCACATCTTACTGTACAAAAAAATATAAAATGCACAATTTATGTCCAAGTAATTTTTTGGAGAGTAAACCACTTGGGAGGTACGCGTTGTTATTTGCGGTTGTTTGGGAATACTTTTAAGTGGAGATGGTTATTCATTTTTTATATGTTAAGCGTGCAAAGAGAACGGAATCTCAAAGCTTTAAAAGATTTGACTATGGCTCAAAGCCTACTGTATTCTAATATTCCCCTTGTACCTACAAGGAAATAAGCAATAAGATAATTTGTACAAATGTTTATCTGAACTAACACGAAGAAGATATAGGAATAAGAGTTTGTAAGAATGGAGAAAACAGTAGAGAAAGTCGTGTAAGTGCACACATCAGATTTTGTTTAAAAAAAATGCTTTTGATTAGATTCAGGGGATACTAAAACATGGATTTTCTATGGCGTTCACAAAGTTCTGTTGTGTTTTATTTGGTAAGGTAAACAAAACAACATCGTGACAACATCTGTGTCATTCACTTAAATAAGGTGTTATTACTTGATATAAATCTTTAGATGTAATAGTTGTATTAGCCAAGGCTGTAAATGGCAGCGTGTTTCTTTTGTTGTAGGAAAGTAGCAGGGTTCCCTTGTGGCCAGATGCCTGGTTGGAGATTAACGGTCTGGAGCAGGTGTGTACCAAGATTGCACCTCCGGCAGTTACTACACAGGTAAAGATTGTCGCATTAATAAATGTGCAATGCGAAATATTTATAGGACATTCAGGAGTAAAAAATATCTATGTGTTCCTCTTACGAGGGAAATGTGCTACTAGTACAAGAGGGTATGTTTTGTAACAGGCTATGTTGTTGATACTGTGAGGCCGGGCTCGGTGCACAACAGAACGCTACATACCAGGCCAGCGAGCAAACAAAGGCGGAAGATTTCCCCACACATGCTCTTGGAATGGACGAGAATATTGCTGTTAAGGTCTATTTTCCCATGAAGAGCAGACTATAGTTGGCTTATCAGCAATTATTTGTTTCAAATATCAACCAAACCCTCCTCGGTTACTCTAGTTATATATTAAGCCCACCACAAATTAGTCACCTCTGGTCAACCCAACATTAATATCGCGTAACACCGCCTCTGGACCTGATAACTGCCTTGATTCAGTTAGGAAGTGAGTCCAAAAGGTTCTGCAAGTATGGCACATCTAGCTGACGCAAATCCACCAAATTGTGGGGATGCTGATTTCGACGTTTCAACCGCTGTTCAAGCACATCGATCGGGTTCAAGTTGGATGAGTTTACAGGCCAATCCAGGTATGATAAAGTGGGTGTCTGTTCTATCCCGAAGAACCCTGCAGTTGTCATCTTGAAATATTGAGCAGGCAGCAGCACAGTTGCAGAGATATTGACTAAATGGCAAAACCTGCTTATCCAGAAGGTCCAAATTAACATGCCGGTTCATCCTATTGGTCACCTTATGGAGCGGGCCCAATCCATAGTAAGAAAAACAGCCCAAAACATCACTGAACCGCCTCAGGCTTGAACCTGACCATATACAAAATGAGGATGAAAAACTTCATGTGGTCGGCGGTGCATCCGACGACATGCGTCATTCGAATAGAGGTAAAAACATGATTCATCAGACCACTTGACATTTCGCCAGTAAGTTACTGTCCATGTTTGGTGATTTTCAACCCAGTGAAGTTGTGTGTCTGTGAGCAGTGGCCTCCTTTGAGGTGTCCGACTCCAAATGTTCATGGAATGCAGTTCCTGCCGCAATGTCCTCTTGCTAACAGTTCGGGATGAACCTGCATTCAGGGACTCGAGCAATTCCTATCGGGTTTGGAAGCGATTTGCATTGACTCGCCGTGAAACTCGTCTCCGGTCTCTCTCAGTCATGATCCTTTTCCGACAACAATTTCGACATCGCGTTTCGTGGCCACGTGCATTACACCCATTGGACAGTCCGCTTCGACACACTTCACTTACTGTATGGCCATGGGCACGACCAAACACGATTGTCCCTTTTAACCACTCTATCACAACCTTACATTTCTCCATGTTTCACAGCTTCCTACGATCCTCTTATCATGGACCGACAGTGGGCGTGCAGTTAAACACGTGACTCAACCACTGCAGCTTCTGTCGGGTGGTAAAAATTCATCTCTGATTTCTACAGAGGTTGACTAATTTTTTGTCCGGTGAGTATATTTGGCTTTCCTCGTTACTTGTGAAATATCTCTATGCCAGTGCAATAGTGTTACTAGTTCTCACAAACGGAAGTAAGATCTACAAAATCCCGAGGATTGGTTTGCGATGATGATGCCTTACCGTAGATAACGATTTATATGAATCAAAGGATTCCGATTCTGAAGAAAAACTGAAAGCGAGATCTTCATATTCAGAAACTGTTGACGAAGATAATTCTGATAAAAGCTATGTACTCGTATATTTAAGCTAAATGAAACGAAACCCAAGAATGAAGGAAAAATTAAATTTAAAAAAATAAATACAAGAAATAAGCACGAAAATACAGCGCTGGCCTACTAGCCCCAGTGGTGTTCTACCAGGATACGCGCTTAACAGAAGGTTAATGGAAGTTTCCAACTATAGATTACTCTTCAGTTTAAGTCATATTCATCACGTCGGCACACTAATTTATTGAAGTGAAGTGTGAGTCTCTAATCGCTTTGTGTTATTTGTGGACCAATTAATAGCTTCAGGTGTGTATATCTCGATATCATTGATGACCAATAGTTTTTAGCATTCATCTTACATGATAAGGGAATACTCCAAAAGAAAACCTTACCCAGAACAATAACTTCTGCTGAATCATATTGATAGAAAGTTACGTTTGTTTTGGAATGATTTGTAAAAGGAATATACAAACAAGGAGAAGTTGTCTGAGCCCGTTTTGTCTACTATCGAATCAAATACAGCAAAGGAATACCAAAAGAATCGAGGAAAGCAGAGTAGTAGAGTAGTTCCTGGACAGAGATAGGAGTGAAGTAAAAACGCGTCATGCATAAAGCAACAGAAAATAAATATGTTGGTAGCCGACCTCGTATTGGTTATTGTTCAAGCGTCGATGGGTTTAGATCAATCACTGTCAGAACCTTGCACCCTGTGGAATCTTCTCCTTGGGAACCAGCTGAGCGATTTATTGCGGCTCCCTACCATTCTGCATGATGAGCAGCATCGATTGATGCAGGGTGACATTCTTCTGGGTGCTTGCTTGGCCGCACCTGGCAGGCAGGCAGACAACATACTGACAACGGAAGCCTCGTACTTCAACTCTTTCCACAGTCTGATTACCAAAAGTGTGTTAGTGAAGCTTCTGGTTGCAGAGTAATCTTTACTCCCTCTCAGCCGTAACAGTATCATAGGTAGTATGTTAAAAAGTCTAATATTTTGTTCTTTTGTACTGATACTGACTTGGAGTATCCTGAGTGCTACTGAGAAAACAAGTTCATTGACCTGTGATGACAACTAGTGCATTGGTCCTTCAAAATGTAGCTTCTCTCCTAAGAGTTATGAAGCAACCATTCAAATGGGCTGCACCACTTTCGTACAAGTTACTGCATGATTCTATCACGGCTACTAGTTCCGTAATTATTACCTACACTAGATGGAAGATGTACAACCGTGGACACAAAAATCTGATGTGCTGCACTCACATGACTTTCTCTACTCTTGTACTAACCATTGTTACAAACTCTTACACCTCTATCTTCTTTGTGTTAGTTGAGATAAACATTTCAACAAATTATCTTATTGTTTATTTCCTCGTAGGTGTAAGAGGAATACTAGAATACAGTTCGGTTTGTGTGATAGTCAAATATTTTGAAGCTTTGAGACGCCGTTCTCTTTGCACGCTTAACATTAAAAACATGAACAACGATGTTTCATTTTACGAAAGATTGTTTTCCGAAGCTGGCACAAATAACAACGAATATCTCCGAAATGGTTCAACCTACAAACAAATTTATTCACACATAAATTGTGTATTTTATCAAGATCTTCATTTTTTGTATAGTATGACTTCGTATGAGTCAAAAGTGGAAAGCCAAAATAACAACGAGCTCATGAAGCCACCACATGTTTCTTTTCAGACCCAACCACCTGCCAAGGGTTCTGCCAAATGTAGAATTTTTCATTGACGTATTTATTTTTTCAACACAAAATTAGTAAGACTTAACTCATGAGGTGAAGGAAATACTAAAAAATGTTTTTGTTGCCAATGTCATGTGCAATAATTTTGGGAGATACGCACAACTAAATGATAATATCATAAATTCTTTGTTCAAGGACAAGGGTTACATACGCAAACAAGTTACAACATTAAACCTTCCCTTATCAGAAACTTTATGTTTCCCATCGCGGTTATCACCTCAGGAAACAAGAGACGTGCTCTCTTACGTCATAAAGCACCCAGTTGACTGACAGTGGCTTAGGAAAATAAGGGTAGAATTCCAAATATTTTCATAACTAAACGAAACCTGAATAATTATGTTATTTCATGTTAACCAAGCTAGAAACGACAAACGAGTATTCCGTTAATGCACAAGTACTTCAAAATACAGTCCCGACGATTGCCGGTTAGGCCTGTTACAAGGCTAAATAAGCCCCAGAAATGCACTGAAAAGAGTGAAATGCTAGATCGAAACTAGATAAATGATTATAAATCCTGGTTACTAAATTAAAATTCTGATCCGCATTGCTTCATGTTTATAAAAGAGCCAAATATTGTGTAAAGGGGGAAAAAGCGAGCGATTGCCATTCTTTTGTTATATCTTTGTGCGTGCAACTACAAATCACACGTTAGAGGCTATTAGATTTGCTTTATAACATCTCTGTTAATTGGAAATGACATCCCCAAACGAATGTCCGTCCGTAACACTAGCGATAAACAAGACAACATTTGCAGCTCAGTATCAGTAATTTGCTGATGATGATAAATATGAATTGCTACCAACAACCCTCCCCCGCCCCACCTCGACGCTGTAGTTTATGTGCCCTCAAAGCACAAACAGATCGTTGAACTGATAATCGTCGTTTCGTGCACGAATTGACCAAAACAAAGCTTTACCTCTGCTAAGGGATATCACAACAGTTCTCCAGTAGAGAGAACTTCACTTGAATAGTTTTAGCTCCCCCCATAAAATCCCAGAGTTTCCGGGTACGTTTCTGCATTTGACAAGTACTCCCCCCACCCCCGGATCTGGAGGAATTATTTCCAAATTGTGCATCAGAAGAACCCACAATACTGTGAATAAAATTTTATAGTCCAAGAACCCGTGACTGCCAGGCTTTCCTCATTTTATAAAAGCTGAAACCGTCTCAGCGGATGCCCCCAAAACAGGTAGCAAAGGTGTATAAAATAGTGACTTAAAATCGTCACAGTGGAGTTGATGTCAAGATTTCAACGAAAATATATGTTTTGAGGCCCCCTGAATCGAAAACAGAGGATTTCTTAGAAAAAGGTCTTGTGGTGTGTGTGTGTGTTTGTGTGTGTGTGTGTGTGTGTGTGTGTGTGTGTGTGTGTGTGTGTGTGTGTGTGTGTCTGTCAGTCTGTGGGCAGTATAAGTAGGTTAAAAACCAAATTAGGTCTTTCAAGGATACGACATGCAGATTTTGAAAAAAAATTGCTCCACCCTAAACTACACTTTACAAAGAAAATATTTCGAAAATTTTGATTTTCTTGAAAATGGCTATAACGGTTTTTATAAAAATAACATATGTTTAAGGTATTTTTATGACAAATTTATATTTTGAATTTTCTGCCTATAGCCTATATAGTCCTGTTTACTCCGGGTGAATTTACTTTACTTTACTTATATACTTGTCATGCTGATGTGGTCACCCTTGGAGTCTGTCCCCTCATCCTTCCCTACCAATTCTCAAAAGCACCTACGTGCGGTTCTCTGCCCCATTGCAAGGGCTCCTTCGTCGTTTTTCGTACCATTACCTTTACCTCACGACAGCTATTTTCACCTGGTTACAGATGCTGGTATATGCGCGGATTAAACGAACATTTCATTACCCTATGCACTCCTTTTTCTCTCAGTTGCTTTTACGTCACCTTGACTACGTACTCATCGCGACGGATCTGTTAGGAGATACTCATAGGTGTTGGCGGAGTTAGCCTTCAAGGTCTCATCACAGAGGCAGCAGTGCATGGCATCTGTACCTCTGCCTCTGTGACGACAGATGGCATTAGGCTGTCACCCACTCTATCTGCTTACATTATCTGTGTACAGATGGCACAGTATTCACTATTAGAATCTGTTTTACATTTATACCATTGTTTTAGACTTAAGCTGTCACTTTCAGTCGTGGTGATAAATACCCAATTTGATACATAGGTTACTGAGGCTAACCACAAAAGGAAAAGAACAAAGGAAGGAATACAGTCAGATTGTTCGGCACATGGGATTTGAACCCGGGATCTCCCTGTTATGAGTCTCATATGCTATTGCAGAGCCACCTCGCTTGTACGAGACGGGAGGTCCAGATATGGGTACAAACCTGGGTGGGGCAGAAGCAAGAGCAACAACTACCCACCATAACACCGCAGGAAATTTACAAGCTCATTAGGAAATTGCCTAATGGGAAAGCTGCCGGTCCAGACAAAGTGATTAATGAGGAACTTAAGCATCTCCCGAGAAAAGCTCTGGTGCAACTAACAAAGATATTTAACGCCTGTTTGCAGCACGGCTATTTCCCCTCTACTTGGAAACGAGCTAAGGTTATCATGCTCCCAAAGCAAGGGAAAAGCACCAGACAACCGCAAAACTACCGTCCCATTAGTCTTTTGTCTACTATTGGTAAACTGCTCGAAAAATGTATCCTTTCTCGACTTCAAAAACAAGTCTCGGCAACACATGAACTCTCAAATTCACAGTTTGGCTTTAGAAAAGGACATTCCACTGAACTACAGCTCCTCAGACTAACTGATGACGTAACAGAGCAATTTAACAATGGGGCTTCAACGTTGGCGCTATTTCTGGACGTAGAAGCTGCATTTGACCGGTGCTGGCACAATGGCCTTATTTATAAACTGCACCACAATTTCCCGGCTCTTCAAAATTATCTATACTTGCTGCACAATTTTCTAGAAAACCGGCAGTTTTACGTCCAAGTGGGCCGCTCCTCCTCACGGGAGCGAGTGATGCGGGCTGGCGTCCCACAAGGGGCAATAATGTCCCCTTTTCTGTATATATTATTCACCAATGATTTCCCAGTGGACGCCAGATGCAAGGTCGCCATGTATGCTGACGACACTGCAATATACAACCACCATAGAAATCCACGTTTCGGCCTTGCAGAAATGCAACGTTATGTGAACAACTTCCTCTCATGGCAACATGACTGGAAAATCAAAATTAATCCCGACAAATGCCAGCTGATTCATTTCTCTAAGCGGCGTCACACTTTGGCAACGGACCTAACGGTCGGTGGTCAAGTATTGCACTGCCGTCAGCAAGTTAAATACTTAGGTGTCACCTTGGACCGCACAATGTGTTGGTCCACCCACATAAAAAATAGCGCCAATAAAGGCAGACAGCGGCTAAAGTTGTGCGCCCCCATCTTCCGTAGTAAACAGTTGCGACTAAAGTCAAAACTTATACTATATAGGTCATTTATTCTCTCGGTGGTCCTGTATGCATGTGTGGCCTGGGCTAATGCCTCCAAAACTGCCCTCAAACAACTCCAAACCCTCCAAAACCTCTCCCTCAGAAAAATCCTCTCTGCTCCACTCCTCACCACCACCCAAACTCTTCACCTCGAAACTCATATCCCGTTCATCCCGGAGGCAATAGACAAAAGAGCAATGGCGGCATGGACGCGCATTAGGAACCACGAAAATGACGTGATCGCTAACATCGGCAAAGGCGAGCCGAAGCACCGCAAACATACTAGGATAAAAATGTTCTAGAAGCGGCTTGGCTCGCCGACTAATGCGCGTCCACGCAACCTCGTCCCTAAGCCACATACATGTTCCGGCAGAGGCCCTCGCCTCGGAAAATATTCAGGAGCTGCCACCGCGGGACAGTGTACATAGTGTAAATAGTGTAGTGCGCTGGGACGCATATTTCTGGTGTGCCCAGTGAAGATGTGTGTGTATGTGTGTACGAGTGTGTGTGTGGGTGAATGCGTGCGTGTATGTGTCTGTATATAATTTGTAAATATGTACATATGTATATATAACCCAAAGACGAAACAGACAAAAGACAAAAGAAAACTATTCTCGGTGACCTACAGATGGTCACCGTATGGGTTTTTTGTAGACACCGAAAAAGTGTATATATAAACAAAGCCAAATGTAAAAAAATGTTAAATATAGTCTGTAAGCCGGGCCCATTGTACCGGCACCAGGCCAACACTTTTCTAATAAATAACTTGAACTTGAACTTGTACGAGATTGGAAGAGTAATTAAACAATAAGGTTTGAAGGGAGCCCAAAAGGCTACATCGGCGTCCAGGTACGACAGATGGCTTCACGTGGCAGACCTCTGCCAAATTTTCAGGTTAGTCTTGACAGGACCACCGAAAACCAAAAACTTCTACAGGAACGAGAGGTGTGCCATATGATGGTCACTGTGGAGGTCCTGAAAACAAACCAAAACATAACGCAATGTTACAACTGCCAGCAGTTGGGGCATACTTTTAGGAACTGCAATATGACCTCCCGGTGTGTCCTTTGCGGTGACCTCCACTGTCTGGCTGATTGCCCAAAAAAGGCCAAGCAGGGCGTTGTACCCCACTGTGCTAATTGTGGGGAAACGCATCCTGCCAGCTACAGGGGGTGCGAGACGTTTCGCAACGAACGTCACCGCCGTCAACTGGCATCCATAGCCAGGAGCTCTCCCAGTGCTCAACCAGGGCCAAAACCCATCATACACCCGGCCCTGGTTCAAACAGGTATCTCCTATGCGGGAACTACCGGAGGGCAAAAGGCACCAGTGCCACCACAGAATGGTCCCCCTCCACTACCCCAACAGGCGCCCACGGGTGACCTGAATGGGTTAAAAGATATATTAAACATGTTCAGAGACCTAAATTTACCATCATTATTGATGAAGGCGCAGCCTTTCCTGGCCAAATTCAAAAGCTGAAGCAGCACTTGGGAGAAAATAGAGACCATCATATGTCTCCTCTCAGCCCTTTTAGAATAAATGGCCCTTGTAAGGGGAGGCACAACTTTAACTCGCGCACTACTGTGGAATGCAGATGGCATCCACATGAAGCAACACGAATTTGAAAACTACCTACGGCGTAACAAAATTGACGTCGCATTCCTCTGCGAAACAAAATTAAAGCACGAGCACACTTTTAAGCTCCAGGGGTATCAAATCTTTCGGAACGACAGAATTGGCAAACAAGGGGGAGGGACTGCTATTTTGCTTAGAAATACTATTGCTCATGCTTCTGTTACGTTGCCTGTAATGGCAGCACTTAAAACACGTGTAAATAGTCAAACGGTGATGCTGGTAGCACTTTATCGGCCCCCTAACTCCCCAGATTTCATACGTGACCTCGAACAAATCCTCGCTTTAGAGGACCATGTTATAATTGCAGGAGATTTCAATGCCCGGCACCCCTGGTGCGGGAAATCTCCTGGTTGAATTTATAACTGATAATGACGACATTGAGGTACATCTTCCCCAAGAACCCACCTTTTGGCATCGATCAGGGCACTTTGACCCTGAGATTTTGGACATCGTACTCACAAAAAATGCGACACTGTTAAACAACTTTACTGTGTATCACAGCCTGGACTCCAACCATCTTCCTGTGCATTTCGACATACAGGGTGGTATTTCAGCCGGTGTCTCTGGCCCTCGAAGGAGAGCTGAGACCGACTGGAATAAGTTCACCATCGAAATCATACTATTGTGAGGCAGATATAGATGTCGCCATTGAAAACTTTACTGCCTCGCTACACACAGCCAAGAGAAGCGCTACCACATACACCACAAGACCACCCGGTTTTTGCACGTACCCCGAGGAAAGCATCTCCCGAGAAAAGCTCTGGTGCAACTAACAAAGATATTTAACGCCTGTTTGCAGCAAGGCTATTTCCCCTCCACTTGGAAACGAGCTAAGGTTATCATGCTCCCAAAGCAAGGGAAAAGCACCAGACAACCGCAAAACTACCTCCCCATTAGTCTTTTGTCTACTATTGGTAAATTGCTCGAAAAATGTATCCTTTCTCGACTACAAAAACAAGTTTCGGCAACACATGAACTCTCAAATTCACAGTTTGGCTTTAGAAAAGGACATTCCACTGAACTACAGCTCCTCAGACTAACTGATGACGTAACAGAGCAATTTAACAATGGGGCTTCAACGTTGGCGCTATTTCTGGACGTAGAAGCCGCGTTTGACCGGTGCTAGCACAATGCCCTCATTTACAAACTGCACCACAATTTCCCGGCTCTTCAAAATTATCTATACTTGCTGCACAATTTTCTAGAAAAAAACGGCAGTTTTACGTCCAAGTGGGCCGCTCCTCCTCACGGGAGCGAATGATGCGGGCTGGCATCTCACAAGGGGCAATCATGTCCCCTTTTCTGCACATATTATTCACTAATGACTTCCCAGTGGACGCCAGATGCAAGGTCGCCATGTATGCTGACGACACTGCAATATACAACCACCATAGAAACCCACGTTTCGGCCTTGCAGAAATGCAACGTTATGTGAACAACTTCCTCTCATGGCAACATGACTGGAAAATCAAAATTAATCCCAACAAATGCCAGATGATACATTTCTCTAAGCGGCATCACACCATGGCAATGGACCTAACGGTCGGTGGTCAAATATTGCACTGCCGTCAGCAGATTAAATACTTAGGTGTCACCTTGGACCGCAAAATGTGTTGGTCCACCCACATAAAAAATAGCGCCAACAAAGGCAGACAGCGGCTAAAGTTGTGCGCCCCCATCTTCCGTAGTAAACAGTTGCGACTGAAGTCAAAACTGATACTATATAGGTCATCTATTCTCTCGGTGGTCTTGTATGCATGTGTGGCCTGGGCTAATGCCTCCAAAACTGCCCCGAAACAACTCCAAACCCTCCAAAACATCTCCCTCAGAAAAATCCTCTCTACTCCACTCCTCACCACTACCACACTCTTCACCGCGAAACCCGGGTCCCGTTCGTCCCGGAGGCAATAGAAAAACGAGCAATGGCGGCATGGACGCGCATTAGAAACCACGAGAATGACTTGATCGCCAACATCGGCAAAGGCGAGCCGAAGCACCGCAAACATACTAGAATAAAAATATTCTAGAAGCGGCACGACTCGCCGACTAATGCGCGTCCACGCAACCTCGTTCCTAAGCCACACACATGTTCCGGCAGAGGCCCTCGCCTCGGAAAATATTCAGGAGCTGTCCCCTGCCCGCGCAGGAAAACTGCGGGAAAGTGTATATATGAAGTGTAGATAGTGCAGTGCGCTGGGACGCATATTTCTGGTGTGCCCAGTGAAGGTGTGTGTGTGTGTGTGTGTGTGTGTGTGTGTGTGTGTGTGTGTGTGTGTGTGTGTGTGTGTGATTGCGCGCGTGTATGTATGGATGTATATAATTGTAAATGTGCACATATGTATGTATATATATATAAACCAAAAACTGAATAGAACTTAAAGGACATAAGAAAACTATTCTCGGTTACCGATAGACGGTCACCGTATGGGTTTTTGTACAAACCAAAAACTATAATTATTTATAAGTAAGCAAATTGTATATAAATGTCAAGTAAGCTGGGCCCTATGTACCGGCACCAGGTCAATACTCTATAATAAACAAACTGAACTGAACTGAACTGTACGAGATTCCGCAGTAAAGCTTCTTGCACCATATTCATTTCCTCTGGTGACACTTTGCCTGCCATGGTGGCCTAATCCCTTCTCCACGTCCTGGAACATATCGTCTATCTGGATACCGCTTCCATAACGTCCAGCTGTTTGTTGGCCATTCCGATTATACAGTCTGCGAATAGTAGCTACGTTTCCACAATTTCGTCCTCGTATAATTGGGTTGTTCTATTGTTATGCATTTACTAGAATGAATATTTATGATTATTATTGTTTGTGTCCTGAGTAAAGCACAGAGCCCTCAAGCGGCGTTCCGGTAAACCCAATCAACACCGAGCAGGATGGCTCCACGGTAGCCTGTGAGATTCGCATTCAGCAGGACCTCGGTTGCATTCCTATGCACCGTCCATCTGACCTTTTGCGTTTCGTAGTTTTCCTGATGGATAGACAAATGCTTGGGTTTTCTTTTCCAGATGTGCTCCTAGGTTTCGTGGCGTATGGCGGTGCCGGAAGGTAATGCGTATGCTTCGTCAATAGAAACAGTACTCTCCTCCCTGGTGGACACTTGAAGTGAGGGATTTACTAAGTAGTCGGAACTGCCCCTCTTCAACCAGGGAGGCCCAAATGAACTCGTCGACAGGCCGTTAAACCCCGCACTCTCTCTACCAGGGAAAGGCCATGCGAGTGCACTCTCCCTTCCATAGGTATCTTGATTAGGACAATAGTTTGTTTGCCCCCTTTTTACAAGAGGACGGAAGCAGATGCGCCACTCAGGTGTGTCAACCCATAAGCAAAGATTATCGAAAACTTCAGCAAGGCTAGTACCCGAAAACATTGAGGCGTCTCACAACCCCAACTGTGCATCAGCGCTTAGACGTACCCAGTCTCCCTTGCCGAGTCCAACCCAATCTGAACAACTTGAATGTTCGGCCCGGCGTCCTTCTAGTAACGTATGTTATATGCTTATGTATCGGAAATATCTTTTATGTATCCTACAGTGAATAAAGAATCTGATGTGTTGCACTCACATGAGTTTCTCTACTCCTGTATTAACTATTCTCGAATTTTAGTGTGGAATACAGTACTTCATCTACTTAGTAGAGAAAGTAGAAAATTAAACGTTTCCAACATAGTTTAAGGAATTCATAGCAAGCAAGTCTCTACATTTAAAAATATCTTTTGCACAGTGATTTCATAGAACGGAATGCTTTAGAGAACATGCAATGGTTGCCTAACGGAGTCAGGAAATCTGCACCATAAAAGCATTCGGTTTGTTGTTGCTGTTCATAGCTAACGTCAGGTTTTAGTTTGGGAAGCTGTGGAACAGAAGTTATCTGTCTTTCCAAAGAAGAACACCAATTTTCATTAATGAAAGCTCCACAGTAAAGAACGACAGTCTTAAAGCAGAAAGGAATAAATATTAAAGAAGAAGCTGCATTGTTCAGGGAAGAAATGAAAACAAGTGATAGCAGAAAACAAAGAAATGCGAAGGAAGGAGAAGTAAGTGTGGCTGAAAGTATATAAATTAACTAAACGAAGAAGGAAAGTGTAATCAAGAAAAACGACAGAAGAGAGAGGTACCTGTTTTCTTTTCATCGGCCAGCTTTGGCTTTTTCACTGTTGTGCACGTTTTCTAAATGTGTATTATGGGCGAAATACAGGTTTATGGAAACCTATTTGTCCTACCTAGGATGTAATTTTAAAGCGCGGCACCACTTTTTACATTTGGCATGACCGATGATTTATGATTTTGTTTGTTAAGGACTCTGTCAATTGTCAGAATCACATCAGCGCCACCGGTGTACCGGAATTTCCTCGCACAGGAGTTCTTTTATAGGTCAATAAATCTACTCACATGGAGCTTCCAATTTTAAACACATTTAAAAATTATCGGTCTGGACCGGGTTTGAACCCGCGAACCTGGAGTTCGAAGGCCGGCATCTCACCAACTGAGTCAACCAGATCTTCACATGATTGAGAGCCCACAACCCTTAAAGCACTATTGGTATAATCTACCAAGCACTTTGTTCATGTCTGTGTCCTGTGTGAATTACTATAGAATATTGCAATTATTGTTGTTCTTATGTTGTCCATCGAAATGCCCGCTGCAAAAATTCACGCTTGAATAAAGAGTTTACGTATGTACATACGTAAAAACCGTAAGCGTAAGGTATATAGGAGAAATTCCCACGCCATAGACGAACTTCTGAACAATATCAGAACAAAAGCAATACTTTATGTGCTAATCCCACGCAGCTGAAAGCGAGACTATTGATTCCTGTATATGAACCAAAGCTAGTGTTATTTATTTAATAATTAGTGTTAATATTGTAAACAACATCCTGACACACCCAATGTGTCTTCTAGGTTTTTAAAGTCTATGTTTTAAAGGCTATAAATACAACAATGTAACAAAAAATTAATAATTTCGCAGTTGAAGGCCCAACTATTACACCAGTGGCAGTAGTAGCGTAAAATTGTCTTGTGGTCGAACATAGCCCGCAATAGATCCACACTGGGGTCTCAGTGAACGAGGTTGGATTGAAGAAAACCATGCAATATTTGCTAAAAATGAGGTAGACGATGTTGACACACACACACACACACACACACACACAATGAAGTTACCTTTGGACTCTTGAAATCAGCTAAGGAAGGGGTTGTGTACCGTTTTGTTGGATGGTTACACAGCGAACGTTTCACGAATCAAACTGATTCACGAATCAGCTTTTACCCAGCTCTGCTCTATATCAGGCGTCGGCAAACATGTACTCAATGAGGCCTCGCAGCTATGACGTGTCAGGGGCAGCGCTTTCTCTGCCTCCCCCTCCCTCCCTCGCAGCCTTAACTGGCACAGCAAACACACCGATCACGGGCGAACTGTCCTCTCGTATTTACCTGCACTTCTAAACATGTCTGTCAAAGTGTAATTTAATACTAAGACTTAAAGATAAATTTCTGCGCTTTAGAGCTCATGCAATTATTCCTGGTCTATTAAATTTGATATCTAGAATAGCACTTTGATTATTTCTTCTCTCATCATGTAAGGAACGTAAGGTGTTTGTTGTGCTCCAAAGTTCAAAAAGGCACTCATCAATGGAACATTAAGCGGCATTATGATACATGTCATAAGATCACCATACAATTATAGACAAGCATGTATTCATAAATTTATACCACGATTTAAAGCAGCATAACACTGACGTAAAGTCTTTTATTCATTTTTTTTTTCAGATCTAGATCGGACGAACCAACAGCAACAGCTCAAAGAGCAATATTCAGATAATACACCTAATATTAATTCAAATATTACAACTGATAGACAACTTCACACCAGCTATGCTGTTGCTTTGGAGATTGCTCAGTCACTGAGGAGTTTTAGTGATGGAGATTTCATAAAAAATGTGAGAGTAAAGTTGCCAACATAATTTTCCCTGAACAATATGATATCTTTAGTAATATTGCATTATGACCACGAACCATACAGAGAAGGATATATAAAATAGGAGAAATAGCCGAAAAAAGAATACCAACCGAGGTCCATGAATTTATAGCCGTTTCTCTCGCGTTGGATGAAAGCACTGACAACGTTGACACAGCACAATTGGTAATTTTCACTCGTGTAGTCATTAACAACCTCTCGATACAATAATATATGCTTGAAGTCATTCCACTTAGGGAGCATACAACAGGGACAGAATTGTCTCAAGCATTTAAGAAATATGTAGAAGGAAAGAAACTGAATCCAAAAAAAATCTTGTATCGCGATTAACAGATGTTAATTTGCGTGCTATCCTGAGAGTGGCTACTTGTGATATATCACTAGATTTTCATGTTACATTGCAAATAAAAGTGAATTGAAATATATTGCTCAAATATCTAGGCCTACCTAAAGTACCTCGTAGCTGGATTCAAGTATGTGTACTATTCCTTATTGTGCTCTGTAGCGAGCGAGTCCAGCACTGACACTGAACGAAGGTCATTGCCATCCCCTGTACTACATTACGTCATGTGTATTGCGGGTTGCATGTCATACTCACCCCCCATTGAGTACATGTTTGCCGACGCCTGCTCTATATGTTTGTGGTTGGTGGAAATTCACGAAAAGAACGTTTGCACCCATAGTAGCAACAGTTTAACAAGTTGGCATCTCCGAAAGAACAACTGCCGCTCGAGTCTCTTCATTATATTGTTGTTTAACCGTGGTGCAGTTTGAGATAACCCTGCGTTATGTTCCCGTCACGTGACATAAAACGGGGAATGCTTGCCAACTGGCAATGAAACGACATTTACGAGTAATTGCAGATAGCGCCAGTTAGACGTGCACACAAACTATGTTGGTGCACTTTGGCGTGGAATTTCACGCGTAATTAAAATCTTCCTGACATTTCCCTCACAGCGCAGTACTAGATAGCTCAATGATCATGCTAATCTATAGTACCCTTCATGTTGAAAACTCAGCTGGAAAAAACGTCGGACACTTGACACATCCGAGATATAACAGTTCTGGATATGATGTGGAAACGACGCAGGACAGATACGTGCTATTTGCATTAGTGAATTCGTTACAATAATATTCTCACATAACAGAAAATTAGGCACTAACCGCATGCTGCGGTTAATATCGATCCAATGTATTTAATTACTGAAAAAGGAAAAATCTTTAGGAATAAATTAAATGCAACATATAAAATTTCCTTTATTTAATTATAATAATTAATCTAAATCCCCAGCACGGTGATAATTAATTACTACAAACATAATTTCACTAATTAATTACACAATAATAGCTGCAAAAAATATTTTGTGAGTTCTCGAATTTACAAAATCCCTACACTTGTATATAACAAGAGACTATAATAAAAAATCGCATGTGTTGCACTCACATGACTTTCTTTACTCTTGTACCAACCATACTTACAAACTCTTACTCCTATATCTTCTTCGTATTAGTTGAGATAAACATTTGTACAAATTATCTTATTACTTGTAGGTGCAAGGGGAATATTAGAGTACACTAGGCTTTGTGGGATAGTCAAACGTTTTAAACCTTTGGGATCCCGTTCTCTTTGTGCGCATAACATATAAAAAATTCAACAACGATGTTCCATTTCACGAAAGATTCAGGTTTTCCGAATCTGACACAAATAACAAGGAATATCTTCGAAATAGTTCAATCTACAAGAAAATTTATTCACACATAAATTGTGTATTTTAGCAAGATCTACATTTTTGGTACAGAATGATTTGGTCTATCTCTAACGGTTTACCAGTTATTCAAAAGTCATCCAGGGTAAACAGGACTATAGGGGCTATAGCCAGAAAATTCAAAATATACATTTAATTTGTCATACTAATGTCATATGACATTTTAATCAAATGCGTTAGAGCTATTCTCAAGAAAATCAAAATTTTCGAAAAATGTTCCATGTAAAGGGTAGTTTAGGGTGGAGCTATTTTCTTCAAAATCTTTGTGTCGCATCCTTGAAAGACATTAAACTTAAATATCAACTTTGGTTTTTAACCGAATTTTCATTTTTGAGTTATTTTGTGCACAGACCGACCGACACACACACACACACACACACACACACACACACACACACACACACACACACACACACACACACACACACACGGAGCTTTTTCTAAAAATGTTATTTTTGAATTCAGGGGGCCTCAAAACGTATTTCCGGTGAAACCTCGAGTTCGAATTTTTGGGTGGAATACAATACGTTCTTCTACTTATCGGTGGAGAAAGTAAAAATGTTACCTCAGGAGTACAAAGTTTCTGGAAAGTGGTGTTATTTACAAGCTTTCGATAGAATAATGCTTGAAGAGTTGTGTTTATATGCTTATAAAAGGTTTGCACAAAACCAAATTATAAGGGAGTTTGGAACCATCATTAAATTGGTGTCAGTTGTGGGATTCAGAATGGCTTACTGTGTTTGTGGCAAATATCCCTTTAGGTGTGATAGTGTCAAGTGCCCTAGATTCGAGTTCCCAAATCCTACCGTAGCACGCCATAAATATAGCTCTTCCCACGTGTTTAATGCCCGTAGTCATAACTCTGGCTCATATTTCACGCATACCGATACGGATATGCAAATAACCTCGACGACACCATCTTGCTGACTTACGCTCTTTGAGCTTCTTGTGTTCAACTTGAAACGACAGTTTAGATCCTCTCGAGGAAACTAAGGTCACGAAATTTACTTCTCGCCAAGTCTAGGGCACATTACGTGAAAACTGCACAACAGGGACCGCGCTTCACGCGCCTTACCAAGTATCTTTTTAACAGCATGCATATAAACTCGATTCCTCTGTGCCAAACTGCTTGCTTCCTTAGAAACATGAACTTCACTAAGATATTCTAATGTAAGGAAGTCCGTGTTGAAGTAAAACAATTCCTGAAAGTAATGAAACATGTAAGCAACATTATGATCCTCATGAACAAGCATTACAACTTATGTTACCCTAAGGAGAACGTAGCTAATAGCATGTTATGAATTCTAACCCTCTAATGTATAGAGATAACCTGGTGTTTTGTCGAAGTGTTAGAATAGTGTAACAGTCATTTTCATATTATATTGGTACTTTACAAAAAAAATAAAAGCATTGATTGCTATTTATGTTTTACAAAGACGACAAATTGACGAATCCCACCCCTGACACCAACGTGACAAAATGACAAAATCAGTGCAATTACTTTATTTTCTTCTAAAACTTTTGCACCAGAATAGTGTTCTCTTCTACCGACGTTAACACAGGCAACAGTCTTTCCCGATATTACAATTCACACCTATTTTTCTCCCGTAACCTTCACTATCTTTCTTAACTTTCTCAGCCTCTCATACACTAACTCCGTGTATACAATCATTCAACACTCATTACAATTTCTTCACGACGACACAACAGTACCACACAAACACAGCTGTTTTGCACTCACTGACACACTGACCGACTCAAAAGCTACCTGCCTTTACGGGCTTTGCAAGGCAGACGTAGCCGGATCTATCTCGAACCTCTACAAAGAAGCCGGCCGCACGGAAATTTCTCGAAGACCTGGAAAATTCCTTTTTTATTTGACGTGCCGCGCTCATTGTTGTCACGTGTTTGCTCGTCTTAGTGGTGTGAAGAAGCTTGACCTTAGGCGCCTTTTATACGTGCCACGCATACTATGTGGTGTGAAATAACTTGGTCCTGACTGTCCATTGTAGTGCACCGCGGGCACCGTCATAATATCGTAATTTATTCCAGTGTTTATTAGTTTCTTTTTCCTTTCTTTATTTTAACGTAAATGCATCATCATATCAGCTCACTGGTTATTTTACGTGGCCTCTCCCCAACTTTTACTACAACTGCATTTGGTTGCAGTCGCTGAGCTTAAACTCACGAGTTCTGGTTTCAATGGTTTGCCAATCCATTTCGTCTGGCTTATAACAAACATGTCTATTCAGTGATTTGATTTCCACCCTGAAGATCCAATATTGAGTTTAATACTTCGGAATAAGATACATCAGTGATGTCCAACCTAGTCTTTTTGAAGAAGCTTACGTAATTAGCTGTTAATCCCCACCTCCTCTTTCAGCCTGTAGTGTTTAGACTCGTAGAAAGTCAGTATCCAGTGACGGACAGAAACAGGCGATTTCAAGACAGTTTCTAAGTCATACCTTGAATTTTCTAGTAATGTTCTCAGAAGGACTCTATTTTAGATGACTTTTGCATAAATGTTGAACAATAAGAGGCAGGCAAAAACTTAATAAATAAATAATGTAGATATCATTAAAACACACAATTAATGTTAAATACCTATTTTTTCTTTTGGATGAACCATTTCTTTATTATTTGTGTGAGTTTGCCAATACTTTTCTCAAATAGCAATACGTTATTCGTTTTTTTTTATCTCTTGCCCTTGCAAAGAGAATGGACTTTCCAAGGCACCGCATAACTACCAGTTTTTAGAACGTTTCACTATCTCTTAAAGCCTATTGTATTCTCATATTCCTCTTGTACCTAGTCGTTAATGAAAATATGTTTATCGCATAAAATTTGAAAGTGATTTAGTAAATCAAACGCAATATACATTTAAGCAACACGCCACTGCAACACTATGCACGGCTGGGAGTTAAAGCATGGTAAAGTCCGCGCATCGTTTAGACGTTAGAAAACATTCGCAAACGTTGAGGTAGGCCGTCTTGTTCACTTTGTCGCGAAGAACTGTCCTTTCCAGTCTCTGTACGAGCGAGAAAGGATCTCTGTAATGTAAATAGTTCTGTTCTTGGGCACACAGGTTCTCTGCTGTCTGTCCGAGTGTCACTGCTGGTTTTGAGATATGTAAATGGATTTAATTACACTTACTTGATGAATATTCAAAGTAGGAATTTAATTTACAAGTGGAATTACTTAAAAGTGGAATTACTCGCTTGATGTGGCAGCTGCACATTGAAATTAATATGTTTAAAGTCTAATTATTTTAGAAACATTCGCTAGTCAATGCATACGCAAGAAAATACTTACGAATCTCTGCACACAGAGCCTATATTATGAGTTTGAATAACATTTTATAAAAATGTAAATATTTCATTGAAATCGGCCCAGTTAATTCCGGGCAGTATTTCAAAGTGAAAAGGTGTTTGTATATATGATCAATAGCGCTTTGAAGTTCATGCCCTAAAAACACTGAAATATGCATGCAAATATGCTGTTTAAAACTTCAAAATATGCCAAGAAATATGCACTATTTCATTAGAACAGTTCATGTCCCTTTGCAGTAGACGAGTTAGTGTAAATAATAAAGTTACCTTAATCCTTATAGGTTGAAGCAGAAGTGGTTCCGCTGCTAGTATTAACTGCTAAATTGCAGTTCACAACCAACACTACACAAATTTTCAACAGTAAAACGTATTTTGCCTGGCAAAACACTTTTGTAACGTGAAAAACTTTTTACACGTCACAAGATGTTATAGGGGCATATTTAAATGATGTTAACTGTTTCACAGAGGGAGTCAAGTCTCTTGGTGTGACAGATGGTTTTCTTTCGAGGATGTCTCGAATATCGCTCATCTGTTTATAACCAGAATCTTTTGAAATTACATAATTCACGTTCTCTTTCACATTTTGTCCTATGCTACCAGGAACCGAACTTAGATCACATATTGCTTTTTCAAGCACAGTAAGTGATACATGCAAAGGAAATCCTACAGCTTCCAATGCCGTTATGGCTGTTGGTAAGAAAGAAAAATGGGCAGATATGAAACTAAGATCCTTCTTCAATCCAGTGCCTGACAGTTTGCACAGTTTGTATTGATGAAGCATCGTTTGAGTCCAATGAATTAATAACCTCTTCGATTATTTCTATGTGCTCAGCATAATATAAAACTGCATCGACCCATGTTCCCCATCGAGTTAACACTGGTCCAAGAGGAAGTCGGATATTAGGTGCTGTGGATCCAAACAACTTAACTCTTTTAGGAGATTTAACTAAAAGTCTCTTTATACTGGACTCAAATCTATCTACCAATGGGAAAGAATCGCGTATTGTCTCAGAAATTCGACGAAGAGCGTGTGTCTAACAAGTTATATGAATTAAGTTAGGAAAAATACCTTTCAGAGTTTTTCCTGATTTTACCATATAGGTAAGAAATAATAGCAACCAGTTGTATTCGATTCCACATGGGCATTGTAATTTCAAAGAGTCCATCACAAACTGTGTCACAGTTACATTGTCAGTGGCCGACAATTTGCACATATTAAGGAGATAAGCTGTAGTCTTTTGTTCATTATTTAAGGCACCCACGATTATATTAGCAATAGAACGGCGTTCAGAATCAGGAGTTTTATCAACAGACAACCACACAAACTGATCCGCTAAATTTTGTATAATTGTCAATACGTTATTGTAACAATGCCCTACATAAGTCTTACGCAGTGTACTTTCTTCAGGCACATGTTGTCGAGTGTACTTGGCAAGAAAGTTATTAAATATCGGATTATTAATTTTGAACAAGGGAATATCACCAGCTAAAAATACTTGGCACAAGTCATAGGAAAATTCAGTAACCCTACTTCCTACACATTCTACTAATTGTTTTAGAACAGGTTATTTGTTTGCGAGTTTTCTGATTAAATTCTCCTTATGTTTTGCTGTGTTTATGTGCTGAACTATTTGAAATCTTTTCTCACTCCCTATATTTTTCTCACACGCTCCACAAAACAGTGCCCTATTGCCTGTAGATATTAAATCATCCGAAAACTCTTTCTGTAAACTAGCACTCTAAGTTGGTTTTATTTTCGACATTTGAAGAGCTTTTTAATATTTTATACGCCTAATTTAATTTGGAGGGAACCAGTTCACAACACTGTTACGTTTGAAGACCACGTAGAGACAAGCGTTGCTATAATCGTGCTGCTCAAAACGTTGACCTGCACTTTATCTTTGTTAATATAAACCTCTCAGATAACGCACGATTATTCTCTACGCACAAACATATAATGAAAGGATGGAAACAGGGGATTCACTGCATAACAACATGACTCAGCATTGCTTCTCGCCACCTTGCATCATATACAACACTACCAATATGAAAAATATTATCCAGGTGGAAAAGAAACCATAAAAATCATTAAAATATGCTATATAGAGGCTAGAGTATTGAAATAATATGCATTTATCAAAATCAAGAAAATATGCAGTTATATGCACCATAAAATCACGTTCAAATAACTTAAAATTCCATAGTTCGTACACATAATGTGAAAGCATACATTTTTAACCCCTATGAAAAAACATGCAAATGCATGAACTTCCTAGCCCTAGTGGTCAATCTACATATTGTGTTAATTGCCTCAATAAAGAAGGGTCAAAGGTATATTATTTCTGGATCCCGCAATCACCTATGAGATCGACGGTTCCTTTACCGAGGAATAAGTTCTCAGTTAGCTTAATACATATTTAATTAATTAATTGGAACATCCCGTGTGACCGTTGCAATTTTCAGAAGAAGAAAGCATTTAAGCACATCATAATTATTTCGTATGCGATTCGTTGAAAATTCAGACACAATGATACCATTACAGTAGTCATAACAGCAGTCTCTTAACAGCAGAGATTCAAAAGCAGAACACATTTGCTTGTGCTCCATTAAAGACGATTTTGATTTTCAACATTCGTAGGAGAAGGAACAACCCGGATGTAGCGGACAGTGTTTCTCACTTGTTGTGTAGGTCCATTTACTGGGTCATTTAACACTGACAAACCAAAGCCACTAGGATTTGCAACCTCGTAGTGAAGCGTGAAGCAATATATTTTACTTACATCCCGTTGATGTGAACTTAAAAGCAGAATTACATATAGTTGTCTGTTAACTGTTCCGTCAAGTAACGTCAAGAAGTTCCTTTGAACCAGTCCTTTGCTGCCGATAGAAGCTATGAGATTTCTCTCGCTCTCTCTGGGTGTGCGTGAGGGGTTTTGAAAGGATGACACAAATTCCGATTAAACGTCTTTTAATCAAGCACGAATGTTCCATTTTCTCTTCACTTGAACGTTGCCGACCAATACACGTGTGTTATATAATTCACCAAACAACTAACACTATTTACATAACTATACACAAATAAACTTTATGATGATCACTTTGTGCCCGTTGGTTTTAACGTACTACGACGCTCCAACAAATTGTTCTCTTCCAGAAACAAGAGTATGAAAACAGTTCGGAATGACACAGCTAAAAAAAGAACATTTATAGCCTTTTTCTGTAAATAAAGCCATAACCTATATTAGCTGCATCTTTACAATCATACTAAAACGCAACCATAACCTTCTAACTTGTTTTCATAAACAAAGTCACTTACACTGCAAATAAATAGAAATATGTTATGATATTATTATAATTATTATTATTTTTGGTTAGATTTCTTAATTTTATGATTGAAATAGGCTTAGGAAATTCCACTCTTAATTCTATGTTCTATAAACAGTGTATCTGGGTTTATATAAACCACGGTATTGATCTTAAGTGAGAAAAAGATTTTAGTGTTGTTTATTTTCAACATTACTTCTAAGGATGGTCTTGAGTTTAAGAAGACGAGTTGCAGTAAATAAATTCAACTGCAGAGCACGTGCAGGCAAGCGAGTTACTCTCTTTCAAATGGTGTTTCCCCTTACTGTCAAATGTTAAACGTACCATGAAATAAACAACGTATTCCCCTTCTTTCTCTCGATTCAAGAAGTAACAATGTGCTATTGTTCTCAATAGAAACTGGTAACACCCATTTGCTGATTGGCACAACGCCATGCTGATAAACCAGCCACTTGCTTCACCCCTTTACGTACAAATCGCAACCACAGGAATTATTTACGAAATTGAAAATGAGGTTAGGAATACACCACAGAGAATATGTCTGAAACTGAGAACTAGAGGCCTGTTTATGAAATTGACGATTTTTATGCATATAACTATTCCCCAAAGCTTCAGTCAGTAGGAAACAGAGTTTCTAATAATGGTTATTACAAGAGTAGAGAAAGTCATGCGAGTGCAACACATCAGATTTTTTATTTCACATGTAAGATGCTAATTAGCATCCAAACAATATAGGTATACGCCACTGCAACCACTTCAACAGCATCTAAACCTCATTGCATTTCTGTAGTGTTCTCAAGCCTTTCGTTATTTTCTACAATGACTTTGCCCTATCCAACGTTTAACTTCTGTATTCTTACTAATAATTTGCATGCTTTGTTCTGTGTACAATTATTGCAATACCTAATCCTCATAAGTTTGTCGAAAGCTAAACCGTGGTTTACTCCTTAACTCTTGGCATGAAACTGCACAAATCTTAACCACTTACCGCGCGCTCTGATGGGAGTTAAATTGCCCTAGTGTTTACGGGCACTATGCCAGACAGAACTACTGCCATAAAACAAAACTGCCGAAGAAAATGGGAAACTAGCTTGCTAGGCAAAACAAAGTAGGGGCAATATTTTGATAATTTCACAGACCTGCCTTTGAGGCTAGCAAATTATGTGACATTCGCTTTCTTCCATCAAGCCTAGTTTGTCGCCGTACAAACTACAAAACAGAAAAATCTGATGTGTTGCATTCACATGACTTTCTCTACTCTTGTACTAACCAATCTTACAAGCATTCCTATATCTTCATGTTGAGATAAAGATTTCCAGAAATTATCTTATTGCTTATTTCCTTTGCAGGTGCAAGGGGGGCTTTGAGCGATAGTCGAATGTTTAAAAGATTTTGAGATTCCGTTCTCTTTGCACGACTAACATATAAAAATGAATAACGATGCTCCATTTGACAGAAGTAGAAGTTCTCCAAACCTCATACAAATAAGAAGGAATATATGCGAAATGGTTCACTCTACAAAACATTTAGACATAAATTGTGTGTTTAGCAAGATCTACATCTACTCTGTAGAAGAAGATCTCTTACGGTTTGCCACCTATGCAGAAGTCATCCAGAGTAAATAGGACTACATGGGCTATAGATATACATTTCACTTGTTATAAAAATATGTCAAACATATGGCGTTTTAATTAAAATCGTTAGAACCATTTTCAAGAAAATCAAAATTTTCCATCTAAAAGGTAGTTTCTTGTCGCATCCTTGAAAGACATTGAACCTAAATACCATCTTTGGTTTTTAAACTAGTTTTCGTTTTTGAGTTTTGCTGTCCACAGACTTACGGACACACACACACACACACACACACACACACACACACACACACACACACACACACACGGACCTTTTTTCTAAAAATGCTTTTTTTTTGGATTGAGGAAGTTTCAAAACATATATTTCCGGTGAAATCTCGACATCGAATTTTTGGGTGGAATACAATACTTCCCCTAATTACCAGTAGAGAAAGTAAAAATATGCAACTGCAAGGAAAGCTCTGTAATAAATAGCATGCGCATTTCGATTCTTGTGTTGTGCAGTAGCTTACGATGATCCATAATTTGAAAATAGAACTATTTGCACTTCAATGCCACCATTTTAGTTACACTTTACTGCACATTTACACTTTTAAAATGCAAATGCGGAAAGTTTCCCTTTCTACATTGGACTTTAAGATATCTGAATGTCTGAACAAAAAAAAAGTGTCAGTAGTTTAAAAGCAGTATTCACAAAGAACTGACTGCAGCTGAATATGTAGCTGGAAAACAGCCACAAATTTGAGGGCGCCCTCACCCCCCCCCCCCTACTTGTACTAGACTTGAGATCGTAAATCTCTAAAATCTCGGATCCCACCCCTCTTCGTTCATAAGCTGTGTCGCTCCGGAATTCGATCCGGCAAAATGTATGGGGTAACATATAACCTCCAGGCGTTGAAATCTGTTCGCGCCAGGCGTACATATCTTGCCCCACTGTTTCCGTTACAATGTTGTAGCCTGACAGAACGTGAGAAAAAAGTACCAGTCATGTTTTATACGTTTAGAGAATGGTTTAAACATGGCAGTCTCCGAGCTAGCTCTGGAAGAATGGGCGCAATTTCAGCAGTAACAAACCCTGTGTCAGGAAAGTTTCTCCGCAGCTTTACGTCTCTACGTCTTCCTTGACATACATAGAATTGACGGAGTATTGTACCTTATTGAAATATTGCTACCCGGCTTTTCCCGGAACAGTTTATTTTAATGCAATTTTCTCAACTAATTCTACAAGACTTTATGTGTTACACTCACATGATTTTCTCTACTCTTCTACTATTCCACATACTCGCATTCCTCTGTCTTCGTGTTGAGATAAACATTTACAGAAATTATATTATTCCTTATTTCCTTGTAGGGAATATGAGAATACAGTAGGCTTTGAGCGGTAGTAAAATCTTTCAAAGATTTGAGATTCTCTTTGCACGATTAACATAAAAAACGAATCACTATCTTCCATTGGACAAAGATTGTTTTCCAAAACAACAAGGAATATCTTCGAAATGGTTCACTCTACAAAACAATTACTTGGACATAAATTGTGTGTTTTAGCAAGATCTAGAACTTTTCTCTGGAAAGATTTTGTCTATCTCTTACGGTTTACGTGTTACTCAAAAGTCCTCCAGAGTAAATACGACTACATAGGCTATAGCCAGAAAATTCAAAACATACATTTCATTTCTTAAAAAATATCTTAAATATGTGATATTTTAATCAAACTCTTTAGAGTTATTTCCGAGAAAAGGAAGATTTTCGAAAAATTTTCCATTTAAAGTGTATTTTAGGGGGGAGGAATTTTCTTCAAAATTTTCGTGTCACATTCTTCAAGGATATTAAACATAAATACTAACTTTGGTTTTTAAACGACTTTTCATACTTGAATTGTGCTGCCACAAGCTGACACACACACACAAACACACACAGACTCACACACACGCACACACACATACAGACACACACGGACCTTTTACTGAAAATGCTTTTTTGAGGATTCTGGGGGACCGAAAGCAGTATCCAGCCAGTAGTTAATTATAACGTATTCAAAATATGTCGGAGTGACTTTTATCCACAGTGTATCATTCGCTTTGAGACGCTGCCCTTATTCTTGCTAAAAATTATCTACTTTGTGTTATTTAAAATAAAGGTTTCCAGAAATAGATGTATTTCTTTACGGTATTTAGTTGTAGGTACACTTTGCGTTCGACTGCCCAGCGAGTGAACCTCCAGAAGAAGAGGCTGCGTCGGATGTATTTCGCTACACATATTATAAACGAACTGATGGACATGCTCTTCTCTCTATTAGAGCAAGTAAGACAAGTAATTCGAGAAGCAACAGATAGAAAAGGAGGGAGGGAGTGAGAGAAAAATAGAGAGGGAGTTCAATGATTTTCCAATCCTGATGGAAGCGACGAAACTGTATTTAAAAGATGTAAATGGTTCAAACCTAAGTAGTGAATTTTCACTTAAGACAGGAAAGCAATGTTCCAGAGTAGTAACAGAGTTTCAAATTCCTAGAAGTATGCAAATGTTGCACTGAGACTCCAGACAAGATCGACAAAGGTACTGAGTATTCAAAGAAGAGGGAGACGAGATTGGAACCTAACTGGCTGCTAAGGTGGGACTAGTAGCAGCAGTAGCAGAGAATCGTTTGAATATTCCAAGTGCTGATGAGCTTATTCTAAGGAGCAGGAGGGGGTGGGGATTTCAGAATAGACGTACTGCTGCTGTAACCCATGTAGTCCTGGTATAACTGGCATAACTGGTAAACCGTGACAGACCAAATCTCACTCTGAAAAAATAGGTCTTGCTAAAACACAAAAATACTTTTTTTGTAGCGTGAACCATTTCGGAGATATTACTTTTTATTTATGTGAATTTTGGAAAACTTAAACTTTTGTCAAATGGAACATCGTTCATCGTTAACCATGCAAGTTAAACAAAATTTGAAAGCTGTAAGCCTACTGTATTCCCATATTCCCTTTGCACCTACAAGGAAATAAGCAATAAAATAATTTGTATAAATGTTTATCTTAACTAACACGAAGAAGATATAGGAATAAGTGTGTAATAATGGTTAGTACACGAGTACAGAAAGTCATACGAGTGCAGCAATCAGATTTTTATCTTGTAAACTCCTCTTAATTTGCACTAAATACCTGAACCAATCACGCATTTGTTAAAACCCAACTAAACGCAAAGCACGCTTGTTCAGTTCTTGCTGCGAGTTTGGCTTTTGGAATCTGTATACGCCTCCTGCAAGGGCTCCAGTGATATCGATTTAAAAAAGGTCAGGAACACTCGAAACACTGCACGCTTCATCTGCCACCAGCGGAGAGGAAAAACTAACCCTCTTTGTGTGGTGATGTATCTTTCAATATTTTAAATTCTACAGCACCTCAAAAAACGTTCTGGGGCTATAAAGAGATTTAAGAGAGGAAATTCACGGCAGAATTTTTTGCTTTCTTGGTTTTATACCATAGGTAAAAATCTAATGTGTTGCACTCGTATGACTTTCTCTACTCTTGTACCAACCACTCTAGTAAACCACGATTCGCTGCTGTTTCACTGTAGTCCTGCAGCCTCCACTCGTCACATGTTCGTCCCCTATAGATACATCTTCTATTTAGCGGTATTTGTTTGCTCAGATGTTAGGCGACCCGAGAGAATAAACCAATTAGCCGTATAAATTAAAATTTTAGGAATTTTGCTTAAACCCGTGCACACGCCTTTAACTGCAATGGTCATACCAGGAGCCACTCCTGTGGTGAATATTGCCTGTCGATGTTACTCGTTTAACAGTGGGTTTTGAGTCTTTAGCGTTCTTACATATTAAATTGTATTTTTAAAGCGAACAAAGAAAGAAATGTGATCGTGTGCCGTAAAAGAAAAGCGATTTGAGAAAACCGTGTGAATGTAATATGGTGCATTTCTATTTCAGTCATACACAATTGAATTGTATGCTGAAGGGCGAGTAGCGAAGAATATGTGAATTTAGTAAGTAAAAGAAGAGCTAGTACAAAAACATGTGAATAGTAAAATGGAGAGCATAAATACATATACGTGCCGATTTTATGGTGATCGGTCAAGTGATTGCATAGAGAATAAACATCAGAAGTGGCAATTCCCATATAAAAATTACCAATTTCGATTTTTTTCGATTTTTCGGCTCTTAATTTGGGATTTTCTTAATGTTCTTTATTTTAAACCAAGTATTGAGACGAAAAAAATAAAAAAGAAGTTATTCCGATCAGTCTAGGCATTTTCGACTCTATATATATTATTCACATTATTTAAAATTGCCTTTTTCTACACCTTTCCTAGCGGCTATGTCTTTATGACAACCCTAAAATAAGACAGCTGTCCAACTACTGGAGTTTCTCTCTCTAGGTACAAATATAAGCTTCTGTAAGAGTTTTTTAGTCTAATTCTACCTTTCCGCATGACTTTTATGAAAAAATAATTATTGTTTCACAAGACTTTTTTGTAGAAAATGTAAAAGAATAAACGAAACTGGGTAGAGAAATCGTGTGATTTTTTTGCATGCGAGCAACACTTTATACTGAACAAGGGAGAATCAAATGTACAATCGGTTCCAAATGTTCCTCGCCGCGTCGGTAATGCAGGATGGCTTATCGGCAAGTTATGCCAGGTGCTCTCAAAGGTAGACTTGCCAGCTCATACCTGTCTAGAGGTTGAAGCCACGTGTGTAGAAATTTCATATTTTGCTAAAATATTGTGAGATCCATATCAATGGATATAAAATATACCCTAATTACGAAGAAAATGTCTTCTTCTGTCCAGTTTCACGCTTTTCACATGTTTCTCCTGAATTTCACACTCTAAAAAGAGTAGTGAAATCTTTTGTTTTCACAGTGGTTCAAAACACTTCCCTCTGGGCTAGATAAAGTAACAACTGAAGAGCAGAGAGCTGGGTAAATGTGAACATGCTGCTTTTAGGTTTTGCTTTGAACATAAATTTCTGAGGTGTCCAAACAGTAACCCAAGTCTCCAGGAAGTCTGGGTTAAGGACGCAGGTGACCGCTGATACGAGAATAAGAAACTAGGCGCCTCTGTGCTTTATGACACCGAAGTATTGAACAAAAGCGGGGAAAAGTTCGAGAGCTGGTGTAGAAATGGGGTTGTTTAAAAAGTAACTAAGGCGAAAAGATATGAGCTGGAAACTGAAATGACAAAACCAGAAAAGGAAGCAATAAAAGAGAAAAAGGCAAGAGGGGATGGAAAGAATGGCGCAGATACACTTACCTTATAGTCCCTGACTACGCTGAATTTTATTTTAATATACCACGATTCACTTTAAGTTGATATATATTTTATTTTTAAATTAAACCTTATTCCTTTTTTAATTCTCAAGTTTAGCACAGTCTGCACTAAAACACAAATTAATTTTTTGTTTTAGACTTTCGCCAAGTGAATTTTCTATCCCTCTTTTCGTTATATTAATAAATTAATTTCACTCATCCCTCATTCTGTTAGTTTTTTCAAGGTTGCAAGTGTCAGTGAAGGCGTTAGGTGCAGCTTGGCAGGGATGATAGGTGGACAGAAAATATTTCCAACGCTCGTTGTCAGTGGGATCTGAGTCGAGGGGGAATTGGGCCTTTACCTCATCCTTCCTCCCGGGGGTTATGGTTTTGAGCTTCCATAGCTCTTTCCATCCAGGAGGGAAAAAAAAGGATAACGCGTTCCCGTTTGAGAAAAGAGTAAGCATTGGAAAATTGTAACCAATATCGTGGTATATCTCGAAAATGTTTAATACCACAGAAATGTGTTTGACACAAGCTGTGTGCTTTAATCAAATTAATCTTTGTACTAAAATGTTGCCTATTTGTAATGTTTATTACTTATACAAAAGTCAATCAGAAAGAAGAGGCATTCAGCGACCATTGTGAGCAAATTCAACATATGTATTTCATTTTTCATAAACATATGTAATTCATTCAAAATTGTTAGAGCCAAGCTGGAAAAAATCAAGATTTTCAAAATATTTACCATATAAGGGATAGCTTGAAGTGCGGGATTTTTTAAAAATATTCGTGCCGTACCCCTGGAGAATTGAGATATTCAATCCGAGATTTGACATCTAACAAACATTTCTAATACACCCTTGCGTGCGCGCACACACACCCACGCGCGCACGCGGAATCTTTTTAAAAAGCAACACGAACATTATGACAATAATCGGACTTGAATTCAACAACAGTTTCATAGTCTAAAGTTACTGCATGGTGTGACTTCACTACACATCTCATCATTGGCCCTATTTCTTCGAAGATGACAATAATGGAATAAGACAGGCTGTTACAGCAAATGGGGAGCACTACTACAGCCTCTTACTAAAGTTCATCATCACTGAACTGAGAAATCAATTTATGGAAAACAATCTCGTCTACGCACCAATATGGCCTCCGCAATATTCAGATTTCAATTCGGCCGAATTTTTGTTGTGGTTTACTTTAACAATTCCACTACAACTGAAAGATTCTATCTCGCAAGAAACTGAAAATATTTCAAAGCATTTGCAAAATACCGTGCATAGTATCCCAGGCGAAACAAGAAAATGGTGAACATTTTCCTAATGTTTTCTAAACCCCATTCTTTGCCCAAAACTAATTCTTTTACCTACTTAGAAAAGTCACACATTTGGAATTTAACCGATTTTTCGCTTTTGAGGTATGCTGTTCACAGACAGACAACTGTCGGACATGCAGCGAACATTTTCTAAAAATGACATCTTTTGGATTAAGGTACTATGAAAACATGCGTTTCCGATGAAATATCGGCATCGAAATGTTTGGAGGAATACAATAAGTGGTGACACCGAGGTAACGAGTGAGGCTCGTATTCGGGAGGTAGTGGGATCGATTACCGCGGCCGACCTTCCTGACTTATGGGCTCTTTCTTGGGGTTTTCCAGGGTCACCAGGCGAATGATGGGAAGGATAATTACATCCTCCAAATTTCCCCTTCCGCCATTTCACTTCAGCTTCGTTTCAATCCAGTCTTTCGGAGTTGGAATTGTTGGCGATGGACGAGTTAGCGCTGCTGTGTGCAGCATAACTGGCGTTCTTGAAGGTGGACGGCCTTGTAGTTACAAGGCCTGCCACTGTCAAAACCTATGGGGCTGGTGGCTGCTAAGGAACCCTGGCGTCGAAATGAAGACTCTCCAGCACACGTTAGGGACCCACACATTCGCTCGCTGCTCTCCAGGTTCAACTATTTAACTAATTATGAAATGCTATAGAGGTGACAACTGTGGGGATAAGCAGACACAGTTGGCTGAAACTCTCGTATATCGTTCTGTAGTGCCTTATTGGCTAAAAATGGCATGACGTAGTAGAATGAAATGACCAGGAAAAGCGCAGGCTTACTCTGACGGGATGCCGTTATTAAGTATATGATATTTATTAACTTCAAGAATGTGCATACATAAACGGGGCGAAGTATTTTTCGACTAAAAAGGTCGTTGCATTTTAATCTGCGTTATAAAGCTCGAAATATTAAAAGAGCTTCATTCGAAATGCATAAGAACTCGTAACGTATTTAACGAAAGCTCAATGAAAGCAGTTGTGTTTGCTTTGGATCAGTCTTAATGAAAAAAATGAACTTCTGGTTCGCTACTCTGAGTGCAGATAAAGAGTTTAGAATTTTCTCTCAGTAAATTAAAGCACTTGATCGAACTTTCCGCCGGCAATAATGCCGTAAATTAAAACTTGGAAAAGAATATAAAAATGAACTTAATTCTGCTCACAAAGCCACTTAAAAAGTTTCTAGTGTGCTTAAATTTTCCATTATTATTCATGGTATCTTTGATCTTCTGCATACCAGATGTATCTTTTTCTCCTTTTTCCTTGTACATTTTCAATAGTTTGTTAGGTTAAAAATATGCATTACTGAAATCCTTCGCGCGTATAAAGCTAACGGAAGTAAGTAGATAACCAAATATTAGCATAGTAAAATATAGCTCGAGATTTTGTACCTGGTTTACGCAGTTCTTTGGGCGTTGGGTTTCTTTGAAACACATGAGTTTGAATGAGCGTGTTTAAGGGCCGATCGACTGCTAGGTTATTAGGGCCCGAGTGTACTCAGGTCCATGTGTGTGTGAGTGTGTGTGTGTGTGTGTGTGTGTGTGTGTGTGTGTGTGTGTGTGTCTGTGTGTCAGTCTATGGACAGCATAACTCAAAAACGAAAAGTAGGTTAAAAACCAAAGTTGGTATTTAAGTTTAATGTCTTTCAAGGATGCGACACGAAGATTTTGGAGAAAATAACCCCACCCTCAACTACCCTTTACATGGAACATTTTTGGGAAATTTTGATTTTCTTGAAAATGGCTGTAACGATTTTGATTAAAATGTCTTATGCTTGAGATATTTTAATGACAAATGAAATGTATATCTTTAATTTTCTGGCTATAGGTTCTGTAGTCGTACATACTCTACTCCACTTTTGCATAACTGGTAAACCGTTAGAGATAGACCAAATCATACTGTGCAGAAAACGTAGATCTTGCTAAAATACACATTTTATGTCCAAATAAATTTTCCTATAGAGTGAACCATTTCGGAGATACTCTTTGTCATGTGTGTGAATTTCGGAAAACTTAAATTTTTCGTGAAATGGAACATCGTTGTTCATTTTTTTATATGTTAAGTGTGCAAAGAGAACGGAATTTCAAAGCTTTAAAAGATTTGACTATCGCACAAAGCTCACTCTATTTAAATATTCCCCTTGCACCTACAAGGAAATAAGCAATAAGATAATTTGTACAAATGTTTATTTCAATTAACACGAAGAAGATATAGAAATAAGAGTTTGTAAGAATGGTTAGAACAGAAGTAGAGAAAGTCATGTGAGTGCAACACATCAGATTGTTTAATAAAATATTTTGAGCAGCTATGTGTGATGCTGAATTGAATGTCTTCTAGGTTCATTTACTCTTGTATTTGCATGTCGCCTCTTTATGTATAAATTATAATCCTGTAGAATGTCTGTGTAGCGAAAAGGCAGAAGTCGGTGTTTTGCAAGCCGTTCAAAGGATCGCCCTTCAGAAGAGTTAATTAGCGTGCTTAAGCCTCTTTTCATTGCAATACGTCACAAGTTAGGAATAGGATTACTGTCAACTTCTTTCAAAAGCTTCGTGTTTAACATAGCTACAAGGTTCGCTACCTTCGGAGATATGCCCTGCAAAATATTGCTTATGTGTATGGTATTCACAATCTTGAAACTTCCTCTGACGTAGTAATATAATTTTGCAGATGATGTTGATTATGATGATAATAAAGCAGTTTAAAAGAGTATTTTTTACTTTCTGTACTGCGCGAAGTGAACTAGAGGAAGTATTGTATTCCACCCAAAAATCCGATGTCAAGATTTCACCGGAAATATGTTTTGAAGCCCCCTGAATCCAAAACAGATCATATTTGGAAAACGTTCCGCGTGTGTGTCTATTTTTCTGTCTGCTTATGTGTGCCTGTCAGTCTGTGAACAGCATAACTCCGAAACGAAAAGTCAACTAAAACTAATTGTATATGTTTTAAAGCAAAATAAATGTTTAAATTAAGACACTATTTTTACGAGACCGGGTATCTGCTTCGTGGATAACGGATGTGCCCTTCAGCTATAGCCGGCATATGATTGGTTGGAGAAACAGGAGGCGCTCCCAGTTAAGGAAGCATCTAGAAAGCTAATCGAGAAGAATGGCAAGGATTTGAGACCTGACCTCTCCTCGGCGATGTATTAAACTATCAGAAGGTGCTTGCGCAGGCGTAGACACGAAAGGAGAGGCAGCCTTACTCACCCCACATTCTCCTGTCGAGCGACGCGACAAAGGTTGTTTGGATGCAACACTTGCAGTGGTGGGTTCGTTCTAATAATCTCTACACTATTGTCCCTATTAAGAAAGCACGCTTTGAAATTGTAAATAAATGCCTGTAAGATAAACCTTGATTTATGCTTCTGATCAAAGTGGCGTTTGATATTGTAACGCTTAATATTTGCAAATTGAAATCTGCATATTAAACAACAAAATTTTCTGTTTTTGTAAGTTACAAAAAATTTTCTCTACCACTTTTCATGAAACAGCCTTACCCGCCATTGAATGAATGAGGTGTACAATGGCCCAATTGAGCCGATTTGGTATAAAGAGGAGCATATTTGCCGCGCCAGTAGATAATTGAGGTGACGTACAGTGCGGTGTATGAGAGAGATTGAGGAAGAGAAGAGAAGTCCTGTGTTTGACACTTTAGCGAGTGACCGGAAGAGAAAAGGGACTCTTTTGCGGAAGATTTATTACAGCGCTGTGTGCAAGGGTGTGAGTGAGGGAAATCGCAATGTTAAACAGCATTTTACATGGGGAAAAATGAGCATAGGACTAGTGCAAAAATTGAAAACACCACATGTTGTATATCAACTTTCTGCCACTAGTACTTTATATGTGAATTATCGGTCCTTATATAGGACCACATGATTCTTAGACCCTCTGCCTAGTTCTATGGCCATATTATTGGAATACTCTGGCATAATTCTGTCAATATTGTAGTAATGTTGAGTGCATTTATGGAATGTTTGTAATAAGTAATCACTTCCTTATACATTTTCTGCATTAAAAATGTTTGGGTAGTGTTTTAAGTCTGGTATAACGATATACATTTATTAAATGTTCAGCAGGAACAGATTTTAAGTGGACAACCTTCGCTAGACAGCCATTATTGGAAGATTCAGATGGAATTATTAGGAAGTAGCAGCCACGAAACGTTAGTTTGTTTACGCTTACGAAACATTTACCATTGTGAAGTATGTTTATGTGGTATCTTTATACTAGTTCTGAAAGTGAAAATGACACTCACGCTACCATAGATCAGCAAACCTGTAGCTTTGCCAGCATCATCATGTTCTTGACGGCTCTAAAATCTCTCTGCAGGAAGTATTCAGACAAATTGGAAGCTACAAATGTATTTTAGATAACGAGTTTTGTAACTGGTCTAAACTAATGTAATAACGTTTCTTTCAGCCAGTATATCAAACTAGGATAATTTTGCAATAATATCTCAAAAATAACTTAGGACATATTTAGTGGCAAAATACATTTAATTTTATTAACCAAACAAGAGTGATACAAGAAGTTCTTGCGATATTTAGAAAGTCCCTCACAGTTTTCATGCAGCCACTTCTTACATCCCAAACACTGTGTCCAGGCCTCACCATTCACATCACTTTCATACCGCCTGGAACATATAGCAAACGTATTTTCGTCAAAGAAAGACTTGACACAATTCTTCGTTGTGCGTGTTCGTATGCGTTTCCGTGTTCATGAAGTAGACGGCCTTTCAACTACTGCAGTTTTGCCAGTTGCAGAATTTTCCTCCGAATTATGCCCAAACACTCTTGCAGAACTTACTGCATTCTTCCGTTTCCTCCACGGTCTTATGGAAGTGGGAAGACGAAAGATACCTGTGGCTGTTCTTGTGGAGCATTTGATGGTCCGGGTGCTGAGGCGTTGGGTGGATCTACCGAAGCAATGGTAGATAGTTCATGGACAGCTGGAACCTTATTAATATTTTTGTATTAAAATACGTAGTCAAACCTGCCGCCATTTTAAAAGCCAAACTGGCTAAGAAAAGCTTCACCGACAATATTATATTTCTCTTCAACGATTTGGTAGACTTTTTTCACTGAGCACTCAAAATAATCTACATAATATAAAGAACATAATTACTAAACAAGAATACTCACGTTTCTTCAATTAAGGAAATAATTCAGTGAAAGCTTCAGCACTGTTTTACAACCACCATGTTCTCACAAATTTTGACACTTAGTTCTATTGAAGCTCAACAGAGTCGCAGAGAGTTCCAGGAAGTGCTGCCATCTACTAGTATTTTCTTTCATGGTCAAATTAACTCGGTTACATCGCAATATAACATTATAAAACTACTGCGAAATTGCACGTGTTGGGAAGTTATCCCAGTTTGCCCTATGCACTGCAAGCGTATGATACTATAACCTGGTCTCCGTATCGTTACGGTCAAACTGATATGTGACAAGGTAATATGCATGTATATCGACTTACCACATCGATGAGCTGGGAGAGTTTGAGCTTTATCTTGACGGTGAGAGCGTCACTCACGTTGACGACAGGGCGCACCAGCTTGTTGTAATTTGACAGCAAGTCGTCATACAGACGCTTGGCGTCCGGGTTGCCCGAACAACCTGCAGAAATGTACACAGAACACAACGTTATTAATTGACACAGTTAATGTTGGATCAAAGTTTGTTGAGGTTGCCAGCATAACCTGAAAAAAAACACAGATCTTATCCATTTGTAGAACAGGTGCCTTTAATAGCAGACTTTGCTACTTACCCAAACAACTTGTAAGAACATAGATATACGCTAGTGCTCTCAACTTATATTCAAGCGCATGGAATCGTGCAAAGATAACACACTAAGGTTTATGTTGGTAAGGAAGTACTAAATCCTCTCTGCCGCAGCCAGCCCCGACCCTTTGTCTGGTTCTATAACCAATCCCTACGTATAGCTGTCCCTAACCTTCCACACAAACAGAACACAACAGTTAATAAATACAAGTAGCTATAAAAACGATAAGTATTTATGTAACTAGTGTATAGAAACACAATAGAAAGATCACACACGTATTACATACAACGTTTTATGCAATATTAACGTTAAAATATGTAAAAATAATTAATACTTTTTGTAAATGATTTATAACCTAATACGTTTGCTATGCAGACGCTTTTTAATTTATTTCCACACTTATAGAGGGAAAACGAAGGTAATGATGGAACTATCGAAAATATGGATTGCATTGCCCATGACATTTTAAACGAAGTCAAGACTACTGAGAGTTTTATAAATTCCAGAAAAATCAATAGATGTTTACTAAAAAGAATATGAAAGATTTTGTGGATGGCGAAGCGAAAAAATATAATAAAAATAAATTTAATGGGGTAATTATTGTGTTTGAATTTTGCTGCATTTGCGAGAGTGACGATTTCAGGTTTTCTTACAGGCACATTGGAGAAATTTATGTTGTGATGATGCTATTACTGTGTTGTCGCCATAGTAATTACGTCCTAGGGTAATTTCACATGATTTATACCATCATAATGAGCCGTTTTAAGGCACACATAATAGTTGTATAACATTTCCATCAATGTCTCATTTGAGAACTTAATACAATACCTCAATGTTTGTTTTACTTCTCTCCTAAGTCTGCAACCACGTGTTAGCAGGTTAATATTTCGTGTTAGATTTGTGACAAAAAAGCATCAAATCCTTTAACTAGGATTATTTCACATCCTTCCTACAATCTGGAAGTATGAATGTCTATGTGAATTTAATGTAATAAGGCAATAGCAAACCAAAGCTGAAAAACACCGTAAAGAGAATGGTTAGAAGGTTAAAAATCACCATATAAATGAAACATTAAAAACAAAATCAGAGCCTATGGAAGCAGTTCTGTTAATTATTATTTCACGGTATGTATTTCTTGAAACCTTTATACTTTCCTTTAATCGTGACATAGTTAAGCATTACTTTATTTTTTATTTTCTCTAAATAAACCAAGAACTCCAGTGCAATTGCTACAGAAAATAGTTGTAAATGTGTAATTGCATTCAATTTTAATGTTCTTCACTTTCTCTACCGGCAACTACAGGAAGTATTGCATTCCACACAAAAATTCGATGTCAAATTTCACCCGAAATATATGTTTTGAGGCCCCCTGAATTAAAAAAGGTCCGTGTGTGTGTGTGTGTGTGTGTGTGTGTGTGTGTGTGTGTGTCTGTGTGTGTGTATGTGTCAGTCTGTCTGTGGATAACATAACTCAAAAAGGAAAAATGGTTAAAAACCAAAGTTGGTATTTATGTTTGTCTTTCAAGGATGCGACACGAAGATTTTGAATTACGTTGTCCCACGCTAAACCACCCTTTACATGGAAAATGATTCGAAAATTTTGATTAGCTTTAAAATAGCTCTAACGATTTTGATTACAATGCCATATGTTTAAAATATTTTTATGCCAAATGAAATGTATATTTCGAACTTTCTCAATAAAGCGTATGTAGTCCTGTTTACTCTGGATGACTTTTGAATAACTCGTAAATCGTAAGAGACATAAATGTAGATCTTACTGAAACACATAATTTATGTGCAAATATTTGTTTGTAGAGTGCACTATATCGGAGATATTACTTTTTATTTGTGTCAGTTTCGGAAAACAAACTTTAGTCAAATGCTACATCGTTGTTCATTTTTGTATATGTTAACCGTGCAAAGAGAACGAAATCTCAAAGCTTTAAAACATTTGACTATCGCACAAAGCCTACTGTATTCTAACATTCCCCTTGCACGTACAAGGAAATAAGCAATAAGATAATTTGTACAAATATTTATCTCAGCTAATACGAAGAAGATATAGGAATAAGAGTTCGTAAGAATGGTTGGTAGAAGAGTAGACAAAGTCATGAGTGCAATACATCGGCTATATACAAGTTTGTTTTTGATATTTTTCAGGTTTTACAAAAGATGGTGTTTGAATATCGACTTTAAAGTGGAATGCAGTGAGGGATAGAGGGTAGGCCGAGGTTAGCAGTGAACAGCGAGCGACAAAGATGTCCCAGACAGCGCATGACGGAAGATGCTGGGATCGATGTATGTAGGTACCGCTAAAGAGTAGTCCCAGTTTACACTGAGGTCAGACCTTCCTCATGTTTACTTTAATTCCCTCACAGTCCCAGCAGGTAAACAACGAAATTAACCTGGGCGTGCTGTTGAATACCGGTGTTAAACTTTCACGGGTTCGAGTCTGGTTAGCGCTACAAACTTCCTTGATGAGCACCGAGATACAACCGGCACAGATGTGGCTCTTTGCAGCCTTGGGAGTTCCCATTCTTTGCACTTAGTGCTTAAATATTCAAATGGATTGAATAATAGTTGTCTTCAAGGGTTAAACTTCGAGTCTTGTTCATGGATCATAAATTAAAGTTTGTATGAATTCAGATTTTTTCAGTTTTTTCATTGCCTGATGCGTGGACACCTTTTTTGGCGCCCCCTGTATATATTTGTGTACCAAACGAAATCAATCGTACGATAAAAATTATTTTTTTGTATAACCATTGACCCTTCTGTAGCCCTAAGCATCACTGCTTTAATAAATGAAATATTTAACTTATGTGTTGTGTAAAATGGTACAAATACTGCCTCTAGCTCCAGTTGAAGGAAAATCATATTTGTTTACTGTAAAATGTGTAAATATTGTGGATTGTCTGTTCATTTTTCTGAACGTTGCAGGCTACAAATGTTTATTTCTTCAATCTAACAACAAGCATGAGATGTTTTGAGTTTAAATCATTTGACTGTCTCTAAAGCCTTGCTTTCCTGCAATCTCAAAACTGAACTGAACTAGAACTTATGATTGTTCAGTTGAGGGTCACGTGATAATGAATGGGTGCATTGTTTGTTATGGAAACGCTTTCCTCCGGCCAAGAACTGAACTGAACTGAGAACTGAATTCGTTTGTCACTAGATTTTTCCCCAGAAATCTAGGCGACGAAAATTGACAGTCATTTTTTCAGCTCAGTGTTCTGCGATCAGAAGTGAGGTTATAATAACCATATCTTTCTTTTACTTGCAAAATGAGTGTAAAATGTAAGTTCTCATACCTGAAAGAGGAAAGGATTATTGATTTTGTTCGGCAGAATGAACTTCTATACAATCTGCAGCATGCAGAGTATAGAAATAGTGAGAAAAAAGAGAGGCTGTGAAAGGGATTGGCAGAGGAGTTACGAAAAACAAAAAAAAAATTATTTTTAAAACTTACATTTTTATGTATTCAGTTCATTTTATTCGCCATGTGATTTCAATGCAGAAATATCAGCTTTGTCAAATCAAGTAATATAATAATATATAATGATTCGACAGAGAATCATGTAATATCGACATATCATACTAATAATAATAATAATAATAATAATAATAATAATAATAATAATAATAATAATAATAATAATAATAATAATAATAATAATAATAATAATAATAATAATAATAATAATAATAATAATAATAATAATAATAATAATAATAATAATAATAATAATAATAATAATAATAATAATAATAATAATAATAATAATAATAATAATAATAATAATAATAATAATAATAATAATAATAATAATAATAATAATAATAATAATAAATTATATTATATTATATTATATTATATTATTACTATCATTGTCCTCATTATCGCTATCATTATTATTACTATTATTTTAGGTTACAAACTCATGGATGCAATTCGGGAGTGTCCCTCAAGCGGGAGGTGGAAATCTCGTTCATGGTTCCAAACATGTGGCACAGCTCGTCCTTCATCCACTCCGCGCATTCACCCCTCCATATCCCCTCTTTGGCTGGTTGATAATCGATTATTGCACTCATCACTGCGTAATGACCACCAGTTTTCTAGGTCCTCAAGGTTTGTCTGCTTGTTAGCTCAGCTTTTCGAGGATGTAACGGGAGCCGTCAACAATGAGCCATTATTACTTTTCGTCGAGCCTTTGTATCAAACGGAGTGCAACATTGAATAAAAATGAATTTCACAGCTTGAAGGTTTAATAATAACTGTCGCCGTAAGGTTCTGGTGATTTAATTGACTGTAAATGTAAAAATTTCACAAACAAAATGTAAAAGTGGCGAATTTCAACATAAAGGCAACATTGCTTCACAGTTACTTAGCAGAAACAGCAGCGTTGGATGAAAAAGAAAACAAAATTAAAAGTGAAACGGAAGGATTCTGTATAAAATAACTCTGAACAAATACATCTGGTTGTCAGCAGAGTTAGTCACTTTGTTACAGTTTTGCCATCCCCAAAATGTGCCAAGCGATCACTGCATCATTACGTATGAAGGAATATATTGAGTTGCTTAGATATTTATCACATTGAAGATATCGTAATGCTCTCTCAGGTCTCTTTTGCATGAAGTCGTTCCGGTGTTTTTATAAAGAAATAGTTAAAATAGTAATATTGTCTCAACTGCTGTCAGGAGAGCGACGAAAAATCGGAATATGGAGCAGTTGATGAAATAAATGTTAGACAAGCAAAATAAATACCTAGGGAAGCTCGGTTACTCAGGGAGTGTATATAAATATGCAATATTTTAACGATACCTAGAGGTTATGTCTGTGAGGAGATTCCCAGTAAATTCAAGATACACGGTGTATTTGTTATGAAAATATTTTAAAGTAATAGCATTTATGAAAAAGTCAAGCTTTATGAACATTTATCAATGTAAAGGCTAGTTTGGGATCGGAGATTTTTTTTAAAAAATATCCATATAGCATCCTTGGAAGTAAACACAAAGTTTGGCATTAAACCGACTTGCTGCACTTGCTGCTTTAACTTCGCAGGCCAGGGTATTAGGTAAATGCATATCTTGCGCCTGTCAGGGGCGGCAACTTCTCTGACGCATCTATACCACGGGTCTACTCACACCTTAGGTGCTTTTGTTAGTTTACCTTTGCGGTCAGGCTATTTAAAGCATATCATATTCACACCGCGGGTCGATTGGTTCAGTTAGTTATGCGCTGAACTATTGATCCCAAGGTCACTGGTTCAAACCCGGCCAACATCGAATGTTTATAGAGAAGCTTAACCCCTAATAACCTATTTGTCGACGGACCCTTAACTCATACATACAGAAATGATTAAAAGCGAAAGCCCATTTCCCTATACTTACTGGCGAACACACGGTTCCAAAAGTTTTCCCAGCCACGTGTTTCTGGCCGCGCTAGGAAGGCAATATAACTTATTGGTAGGTTATGCCAAGTGGTCTCAAAGGTCGACTGGCCAACTCATACCTGTCTACAAGGCTGAGGGGCGTAATGTGGTCGTAAGCCCAAAGAAAATGTAATTCCAACATTTCGCTTACACTTGGCAGTAACTTCATAAGAAAGTAATCTCAGCGAAAGAAAACAATATTAACATTGTAAATCCAGAACAAACTCGCAGCAAGAATATAAACTAAATACTCGGCATTAGAATCGGCATATCACTCCATACTGAAATTAAATTTGAAGCTTTTAAATAATTTTAAAATAACACAATTTTACTTTCTCTACTACGTTTAGGAAAGTAGAGGAAGTATTAGTATTGCACCCAAAAATTCGATGTCGAAATTTAACCGGAAATATATGTTTTGAGGCACCCTGAATCCAAAAAGGCAATTTTAAAAAAAGGTCCGTGTGTGTCTGTGCATGTGTGTGTCAGTCTGGACAGCATATTTCCAAAACGAAAAGTCGGTTAAAAACCAAAGTTGGTATTTAAGTTTAATGTCTTTCAAGGATGCCACGAGAAGGTTTTGAAGAAAATTGCTTCACCTTAAGCTACCCTTTACACGGAAAATTTTTTGAAAATTTTGATTTTCTTGAAAATGACTCTAACGATTTTGATTAAAATACCGTATTTTTTAGCTATTTTTATGAAAAGTGAAATTTATATATTGAATTTTCGGGATATAGCCCCTGTAATAGTATTTACTCTGAATGACTTTTGCATAACTGGTAAACCATAAGAGAAAGACGAATTCTTACTATACAAAAAATGTATAGATTTTGCTAAATCACACAATTTATGTCTAAACTGAACGATTTAGGAGATATGTCTTGGAGAACCTATACTTCTGTCGTACAAGAAAGCCAGCAATAAGATAATTACTGCAAATATTTATCTCAACTGATACGAAGAACATAGAAGAATGATAATTTTTAGGAGTGGTTATCACAAGAGTAGAGAAAGTCATGTGAGTGCAACACATCAGATTGTTTTATATGTTAAGCGTGCAAAGAGAACTGATTTAAAAGATTTGACTATCGTTCAAAGGCTACTTTATTTCCATATTCCTCTTGCACCTAGAAGACTATAAACAACAAGGTAATTTTTACAAATGTTTGTGTCAACGAACACGAAGAATATATAGGAATAAGATTTTGTAAGCATGTTTAGTACAAAAGTAGAGAAATTCATGTGAGTGTAACGTATCAGATTTGTACTGCAAGTATGTAGAACGACAAGGTAAAAAGAGCTTAATGCGCTAGTCTGTCGTCAGTGTTGCTATTAACTGCGAGTTGCATAATGTCACATCTTGGGCAAAATCTGGGACATAGCGCACATACTATGATAGTCTTTAAACTATATTTGAGCTCTACAAGAAATAAAACTAAAGCAACATAGTACGGAAGCTAAAAAGGACGCAGGTGGAAGTACAAAGCTGAAATAAATATATGCGACCAAGTTCGAATGACCTACTTCCTGCGAATGGAAGACAAAAAGCGGTAGCTCAGACAAAAGAAGGGGACCAGGTACAAAAGCTGTGTGACAAGTACTATGTAGAACATGTGCTGTGCTGCTACCGTTTTGTACCGACGACAGCGGTGGTGCTGTTTTCGAGCCATCCTACTTTTACACCGCTCGCTCTGGGTAGTAAAACCAGGAGAGTAATCAAAAAGAGGGGGCTAACGCACATCGTGATGGAAAACACCGAAGTGCTGCATGGGCAAAAGTGCACCCCAACAATACCACAGTATTATAAAAACCGTGAAACATATGAGTGTTAAGGTATATAGCTTTTTTTGCTAAGAGAGTATTAGGTTATTAAGGCTTTATGTGATTATTAGACCAAGAACACGAATATAAAAGCATCTTTTGGCTTTCTACATTAATTACTCGAAATAATTACACCCTAAACTTCAATTCGGCATTGTTATTTTTAATGCCAACACTGCTGCTGTTTTTATAAACACAGCTCGTGTGTGGACAGGACTAAAAAATCCAATGCCATAGGCGGGATTTGAACAACGGATCTACTAGATATAAAGGGAATCTCACATCAGAGATAAATATCCCAATTGTAAGTAATTGTAAATTGTGGTTCTGCCGGGGAAAAAAGTGCGAATCGATTGGGGAATTTAATGTCATACTGGCAAGTTGGCCATGGTAGCTTAGTGGTTAGAGCAGCCGAACGTGAAGCGGTAGATCCGTGGTTCAAATCCCGGCTATGGCATTGAATCTTTCAGTCTGTTTCCACCTCTTCAATTCGAGATATCACTGAAAATAAATCTTCTTTGGAACGAAGTAAGCAAGTGTTACAGGCTATGACGTAGCTTATTATTAAGGATGGGGTCTCAATTTTGTCGATAACTGGATGCGCAATCATCCGCGTCATCTGCCCGGCACCGCCAGCAGCACTCTCCTGGAAGAACGCCTGAAATATAAGGAAATGTAATGAAGGGAAATGATGGAAATGAAACCGTGGTATGAAATTAAGCACCCCAGCATTTGTCTTTGAGATAAACCTGCGATACTTTTAAGTTTTGCATTATTGAAAGTCGAAACTTACGTTATTGTCTCCAACGTGTCCTGAAATAGATTCTGGACTGTAGTCCTTGAAACCTGGTAGACCTTGACCGCGTTTTCTGCGAGAGAATGAATGCAACATTCCAGGAGCGCTTTTGTCTAATTGAAAACATTCACAACAATGGAGCAAGCATAGAGGTAGTCGTGTAAATGTAGCTTTAGCTGACGCACATCACGTTTCTGCAATTGGCTGGCTTGGTAATTGACTCTCGGCTATTACATTTACTACCCCACTGTGAATCCAGTAAAAAGAAATCACAACTTCGGACGTGCAGTAATACACTGCATGAAAATATTTGTTCGTTACTTCTACCTGTTAGTTTGTGTTCCGCAAGTCAAATTTGGGTCGACACCGCACCTTAAGACTAATTAACACATTAATTTTACTAATGTAAAACAGTGATATTGAACAAAACAGAGCAATGTGTAAAATATGCGCAAGACATTTTCGCGCGATTATGAGTCACATAAGCAAACAATTTAAAGCAGCATGTTGCATTCATACACCGAGTAGAGTTTAGAGAACCTCTATTAAAAAAGCAACGTGTATACGAGCTTCCCTTTACCAAGTATGTGATCACTCGAGCGCGATCTTTCGGCACTAAGGACCGCCGATAGTCGATCACAGTAAAACACTTCTGTAGGACTGTAAGACACGAAAACCCCGAGTTTTAGAAATGCGCGTGCGCTCTTTCATCAAATTAAGTCCTGCCTACATCATGACCGCATTTTCAAAGTTCCTACATTATAATCTTAAACACCTTGTTCACATCGCATACAAAACTTTTTACTATGACTTATGAAATTATAAGAATTTGCTTCCTTATAATTTTTAGATTTCTGAGTTTGTAAGAATGGTTAGTAAAAGAGTAGAGAAAGTCGTATGAATGCAACACATCAGATTTTTGTTGCAGGTGTTAATAGGTAAAAGTCATGTTGCTGCAGTATTTACTGCCCAGACACCAGGATATTCACGGTGGATGTGTGAAAGCAGGTATTTGACAAGAATTGCAAGCACAAAAGGTAGAAATGTCGTATTTGCTACCACGGATATAGACCTGCAGAACATTACGTATGCAGTGCACCGCCACCTCGGGGTGGGGCATGCGTATTCAGTAGGCGTTCCTTATTGGCATTCCTAGGATTGTCGCACGTATTGCCCCGCATTGCCATCATATCTTTCCTGTCAAATTTTTATCTCTCGTTTCTCCCACTATTAGCCAAATCGCGTCTTTGACAAACGCAAAGGGCCGTTACAGTGTCACACACAGATCCACTCCTATTTCTTGTTGTATTGGCATCTGAAATTCACTCTTCCTCAGCGATATTGTCTCAGGATTGCAAAACTAGCATTTCTTTCTTTTAATGCTACGTTTTTTAACCTCAAATATGATCTTTTCAGGGTCTTTTTTCTTGTATTGATAGATCTGCCTGTTTTACCTACGTACGATTCATCACAATCACAGGTAATGTTATAAACACCCGGATTGTTTTGAAAAGGGTTCCTATCTTTGACTGGGCTTACAAGTTGCGCAATGTAGCACATTGGATATTTAATTAGTTTAATTGCATGCATTTATTGTACACCTGAACATCCTTTAGCTCGTACCTAACTCAGCTCATTAGTATTCTCTCTACCTCAATCTATGGAAATGAATTAAGACACCAACCACTTTATTGAGATTACTTGGTAATATATTTAAATTGAGAGCGCCTAAGTTCCAGTTTTTGGTCAGACAATAAAGGTGTCGTTAAGAGGCCGGTGTTTGTATGGTAAAAATCTGGTATATTCCACTCACATGACTTTCTCTACTCTTGTACGAACCATTCTTACTATCTTCTTCGTGTTAGTTGAGATAAACATTTACAGAAATTGTATTGCTTATTTCCTTGTAGGTGCAAGGGGAATATGGGAATACAGTAGTCTTTCTGCGATAGTCAAATCTTTTAAAGCTTTGAGATTCCGCTCTCTTTGCACACTTAACACATGAAAAAACGAACAACGATGTTCCATTTCAGCACAGTTTTACTTTTCCAAAACTGACACACATAACAAGTAATTTCTCCGAAATAGTTCACTCTAAAACATTTTATTGAGACATAAATTGTGTGTTTTAGGGAAATCTACATTTTTGTACAGTACGATTTAGTCTATCTCTTATGGTTTAACAGTTATGCAAAAGTCGACTAGAGTAAATAGGACTACAGGGGCCATAACCAGAAAATTCAAAATATACATCTCATTTGTCATAAAAATATGTCAAACAAATGACATTTTAATCAAACTCGTTAGAGGTATTTTCAATAAAACCAAAATTTTCGAAAAATTTTCTATGTATAGGGTAGTTTAGGGTGGGGCTATTTTCTTCAAAATCTTCGTGTCGCATCCCTGAAGGACATTAAACTTAAATACCAACTTTGGTTTTTAACCGACTTTTCGTTTTTGACTTACGCTGTCCACAGACACACATACACACGGACCCATTTCTAAAAATGCTTTTTTTTTTTTTTTTTTGGATTCAGGGTGCCTCAAAACATATTTCCGGTTAAATGTCGACATCGAATTTTTGGGTGGAATGCAAATCTTCCTTCTACTTACCAGTAGAGAAAGTAAAAACTGAAAATATGCAGGATCCCTTCACAGAAGCCTGCGATTATCATTAGTAACACTATCTGCAAGGCAGAACACATCCAAAACACACTTTAGCTTGTTTTCTCTTTCGTGCATGTAATCTTGTGCTTGCCTTGTTTTTTGTTTACGCCACGAACTTTCCATTAAGGCTGTTTTAGCCATATTCATGTTCCAACGATATCGCGACAGTACTCTCTTCCCAATATCTTTCCAAAGAGCATCCTTGAAACTTCGGAACGCACACTCCTTAAAACTTTTTTCCCACTTGCAGAAACTTTTCCGCTATATCCGTTCTCCCCTCTCGTGGAAAACTTAATTGCTTTTGCCCAACTCGACCCAGATATACAGAATACAAACACGAATATACCAGCCAGCATCCAATAAGGACCATGTGTTCGAGCCCCCTTTACGCGTTATAGGTCAAAATGATTGCATGATCAACAGGACTGTTTGGCAACGTTTCAGGTATTGTCTCTTTAAGCTAGCAAAATGCGTATTGCGTTAATTGTGGAGCCTTTTCTCCCTCTCCCACTCTCATATTGCCTCTATCCATCATAAAGCTGAAAAAAAATCTGATGTGTTGCACTCACATGACTTTCTCTACTCTTGTACTAACCATTCCTACAAACTCTTATCCCTATATCTTCTTCGTGTTAGTTGAGACAAATATTTACAGAAATTATCTTATTGCTCATTTCCTTGTAGGAACACAGCAGGCTTTGTGCGATAGTCAAAACTTTTAAACCTTTCAAATTCCGTTCTCTTTGCGCATTTAACATATTAAAAAATTAACAACGATGTTCCATTTCACGATTTAAGAAAATGTATTTAGACAAACTGTGTATTTTTGCAAGCGTTACATATTTTGTTCAGTGTTATTTGGTCTATCTCTAACAGTTTACCAGGTATGCAAAATTCGTCCACAGTAAATACGACTACAGGTGCTATACCCAGAAAATTCAAGGTAAACATTTCATTTTTCATAAAAATATCTCAAACATATGACATTTTAATCAAAATCATTAGAGCTATTTTCAAGAAAATCAAAATTTTCGAAAAATGTTCCATGTAAATGCTAGTTTCGGGTGGGGCTATTTTCTTCAAAATCTTCGTATCGCATCCTTGAAAAACATTTAACTTAAATACCAAATTTGGTTTTGAACCGACTTTTGGTTTTTAAGTTGTGGTGTGACACACTGACAGTGTGTCAGTTGAGTGTGCAAGGAGAACGGAATCTCAAGCCTTTAAAATATTTGACTATCGCACAAAGCCTACTATTCTAATATTCGAAAGTACAAATTTCCATACATAAGATAGGTTGGAAATATAATGAAAATACGAAAAGGACTTTTCTTCTTCACTCCACATTTTCTGTGATAAAGTCTCACATAGTTGTTTTGCTCTTAGAGAAAGATTTCGTTGAAGTCATTTCTGGTGCGTGTGTGTGCGGAATCGCGAAAGGTCCTGTGACGTCATCCCACTATATGAGGAGGTCAGAAAGTAAGACCTTTAGAACTGAGTTATGGACATAAGTCGGCGAATGTGTCAGTGATTGCGTATGTATCGTTTTAGGTGGTACGAAGTTCGTCGGGTCATCTAGTGAAGAGGTAAAAAACTAAAGCAATGTCGAAGTCACTGTGCATCTAAGTGCATAAATGAAGGCTATCTTAGGTCTAGACAAGAGCCTCTTTGGACCCGTCGTGTCGTATATTACTCATGTCTTAAGGTTTTCTACGCACGGGGGGCGTATATGTAAACTTTTACCTTAAGCAGTACTGAACTCAGGACTGATAAGGCCTGTTTTTGCTTGAAGGCCATAGCTTAACTGCCACCCTTAAAAAACTGAAGCTCTGACCGGAGAGGATATACACAGGACTGCGTTGCTTAATTCTCGATTGTTGCAGTGAGAAAGGAATAGGCCACAATAAGCCAGAGCTGTTCTCCAGTGCAAGAGCACCAAAAAGACCCACTTAGGCAACAAAAGACTGGTTGAGTGGCTGGTGGACTTCACCAGGAATCATCCATTATAAGCTTGCACTGAAGGGAAGAACTGTCACCACTAGAGTACTGGGATAAGCTGTGCACAGTCAGCTAAATTCCTCACCAGAAGCAACAGGTTATACGGCAAATGGTACCCGTAATATTCCCTTAGAACTTTTGGTCGACTTAACTTATATCACAAATGTATTAATTTATTTGAGTGTTATTGTAGTTTCTTTATTCCCTTTTTGCTTTTCAAAAATCAAAATCGATACAAGTGTAGCCTACTGTAACCCCTTAACCACCGATACCTACATCACTGCTTATTTTACGTGGGCCCTTCCCATCCTTTACGACAGCCACATTTAACGGCAATCGTTGTGATTAAACTAATGACGTTCGGCTTTGGATGAATCGCCAGTATATTTCGTCAGGAAAACATTTCATGCAATAGAAGATGAAATCTTCCCATGAGCAATTTTCAGTCACTTCCATGCGCGTCAATCACTTAAAATTATCATATAACTCATGACCCGCTGAACTTTGTATCACCTAAAACTGATTGTAAGTTTTCATAAATGATTATCAATACTAATCAATCTCGCAACTCCAATTCATTGAGATCGATAATATTAGACACATGAGTACGGTTTCAGTGCTGTTTCTCTGTGTAATTCAAATGAATTTAATGTATTTAACTCGCATCAAAGATAAATGCAGTTAACATTCTATGCAAACCTTTCTAGTAGACCACGTTTTTCTTTTACTGTGCGTAAATAAACAAAGATGATGGCTTTCCAAAGTGTGACACACAGTTCTCTATGCGCAAAATATGGAAACTGCAAGTCAATTCCGCAAACTTCCAACGACGGGCCATTGTCATCGCGAAGGCCAAATGCACGGGTAATTTCAGCCGTTTGAAAGCGAATGGCAAATTGGTGGAATCAAAACATCCTCTCCTTTGTACTTTCCTTTGGTAATCTCTCTCAATGAATTTATTCATAAGCTTTTTCACAGGCAGTCTCGTTCCATTGCACGGATTTGTTTTCACAGTCGCTCTAATTTGTTCAACTTACCTTGAGAAGTTTACATTATCTCAAACTAATTTCTCGAGTTTCTTAACACACATTTTGTGGTTATGTCTAAGTCTGCAAAATCAATTTACATTAATAAAATGGTTAATCAAAATGAAGGTTCAGATGCGAAAAAATAACTAAAATCTGTAATTTAGAAACTTTGTCACGGAGCCATGATCCCCTTCATAAAAATGCGTGTAGTTCTAAAATTCGCGTATTTTCCTTTGTGGTGCACAAGTGTTTTACTATGATGAACCACCGGCAGTCCGTGCATTCTTAGCGATTGTCACAAAGGAATTTTCCGATTACTACTTCAGTTGTTTCCCATTGTTATTAGGAAACAGTCATTTTAAATGCAGGACAGTATTGATAAATCTGAATTTAGAACACTTAATGCTTGCGTAGTTACCATTTCCAGTGTAAGATTCAGAAATAACCCCAAATAGTTGGCAAATCGTTTTACATAGCTCATTTATTAGCTGCCACTAAATTTATCAGCCTTGGACACCGTAAGAAGAACCTCATAGGTGCTGCAGAACAAAAAGGACTACATGCATTATAGCATAAAATACAGAAAATATAGTTTCTATTTGATATAACAATATCTTAAGCATATTGCATTTTAGTTAAAATCGTTACAGTCATTTTTGAAGAAATCAAAATTTCGAAAAATTTCCATTACTTCCCCTAGTTACTAGTAGAGAAACTAGTAACTAAAACTTGGAAGTTTAACAAAAGGCAGTAGAGACTGGCTTTAATCAGCTGTTGAACCCACCCTTCACCCTTCACCGTACCCTCCAGTCTGCTGTGGTATATACGAGCTATTCTGCCTTTTGCCTCTTACATGTGGGGAAAGTAGAGGCAGTTAGTTAACTGGGCCCTCTGCAACAAGCTACATACTTCGGTGTTAAATTGCCACGCTATGTTCACATTATTCCTGGAACCAACTACGCAGGTGCATCAAATGGGTTCTTGCGGTGGTGAAGAAGCTATGGGGAATAGAAATAAACTTTCCGGTCCCAGACTATACGACATGGCCATAAGGAATTGTCCAGATGTGCAATTTGATATTTATACACTCAAAAACAATGGTATAGCCTGTGAGGCAAGACAAGAGCAATTCCCTTAGCTGCGCAGTGACAACTCTTCACCTGATAGGCTGATGGTGGGGGAAGTTGCGCAGTCATGAAGTGTGACAGCCGCTGATATACATAGTCTAGTAATCTTCACAGTTAAAGATTATACATAGTGCCTCAAAAAGCCCACAGACAACGCTTAGTAAGTTGTAAGGGACGGCAAACTTACTTATTCCTATATCTTCTTTGTGTTAGTTGAGATGGACCTTGTAGGCGCAAGCGAAATATCGGAATAGATATTGAACGATAGTCAAAGTTTTAAAGCTGAGAATCCGTTCTCTTTGCACGACCAAGATGTAAAAAATTAATAACGATCTTCCATTGGACGAAAGTTTAAGCATCCCAAAACTCGCACAAATAACAAGGAATATCTCGGAAATTATTCACTACAAAACAGTTATTTGGACATAAATTGTGTGTTTTAGCAAAATGCAAATTTTTTTGTGTAGTAAGATTTGATCTATCTCTTACGGTTTACCAGTTATGTCACAGCCATCCAGAGTAAATAGCACTACGTGGGTTATAGACCGAAAATTCAAATTATACATTTCGTTTGTTATAAAAATATCTCAAACATATAGCATTTTAATCAAAATCGTTAAGAGCCATTTTCGAGAAAATCAACTATTCAAGTCAGTTGTATGAGGCAATCCCTTATGTGCACATGAAAACGGGTTTTATGAATTGGACGAAGAGGCATAAGTAGCAAAAGAGTTTTGTAAGGGTTAAGGGAGGTGAAATCTCGATATTGAACTTTTTTAGAGAAATGTAATATCTCCTCTGTGTATGTGGGGAAGAGAGGAATAGGAATCAAATCAAGTTTCATCACGAGTGCTTTTTACAGTTGCTAGAAGACAACAATGAACGTCCTCAGAAAGATGATTTAAAGCCATAATTGTATTACTGCTGCAGTTGCAGACATTAAAGGGACGCTGATGACAAAGGGTTAGCCATACTTTTACGGTAAAGGGACCCACGTAGCGGCCACATTTCATGTAATCTTGTTAGTGGTCCCTTTAACGAGCCCCGAGAGGCGCCGAGATCTCAGGAAACAAGCAATAAATACCGCCTTCTTGAATGTGAGATGAGGTTCCGAATAAAACAGCGACCGTAATAAAAGAGAACTGAGCGACCCCTGATATATATACAGCCAATTTGCTTTATAACTACACTAGCGGCATCTCTTTCTCAGCCAGAGTGGTGAAATAATTGAATGTGGAATGCTTCGTACCTCCATGTTTAGACCAACTACTAGCATATATTCATTTGTTCCTATCTTAAGGGGACACATCTGTGAAAATAGATAAACTCTAGAATTTCTGCCACAATTTATTTAGGAATAAGTAGACAAAACTCTAATGTGTTGCACTCACGTGACTTTTTCCTATTCCTATATCTTCTTCGTGTTAGTTGAGATAAACATTTGCAGAAATTATTGCTGATTTCCTTGCACGTACAAGGGGAATATGGGAATACAGTAGGCTTTGAGCGATACTCAAATCTTTTAAAGCTTTGAGATTCCGTTCTCTTTGCATAATTAACATTTAAAAAATGAACAACGATGTTGCAGTTGACAAAAGTTTGTTTTTCGAAAAATTTTCTATGCAAAGGGTAGTTCAGGGTGGAGGAATTTTCTTCAAAATCTTCGTGTGGTATCCTCGAAAAATATTAAACCTAAATACCACATTTAGTTTTTAACCGACTTTTCCTTTTTGAGTTACGCTGTTCACACACGCGCGCGCACACACACGGATCTTTTCTAAAAATTCTTTTTTTCTGGATTCAGGGGACCTCAAAACATGTTTTCGGTGAAATCTCAACATCGAATATGTGGGTCGAATACAATACTTCCTATACGTAGTAGAGAAGGTAACAATGAAAAGCCACTTGTAAACAATGGATAAACTCACGCAGTCCACTACAGTTATATAAATATAAACCCTATAGGTCATATAAAAATAGGAAGACCACTAAAAATGGGAAGAAACATAAGGCCGGAACTGGAAAATTCTTCTAAACCATGTTGAGATGGTGATGGTGGTGACGGTGGCGGTGGCGGTGGCAGTGGTGGTAGTGGTAGTGTTGTGGAATTTGGTATGCATGTATTTCAACGAATATCTGGTAGAGTTACCAACTTTCACTTCTCTATAGAAGATAGTTTTTACAACAAAAAATCTGACGTGTTGCACTCACATGGCTTTCTTTCGTACTGATCGAGATAAACATTTGTAGAGAAAGTATCTTATTTCTGATTTTCTTATATATGTGTTCTTATAATGTGTGCAAAATTTAAAAGAAGTCTGCTAAGAACTGCATTACAAGGAGAATTTTGAACATTAAAAAAAAGAAAAAAGAAATATAAAGCAAGAAAGTCTTATATGTATGACATACACAAACTGTTGCAACTGTTGCACTGTTTCTTAGAAAAAAATACTCGGTCTAAGGTTTGTAATATCATCTCAACTTCAGTAATAAACCGCTGTAGAAAATATATGTCCAAACTTCGGTTGCAAATGCTTTTACTATTGAGCAAAAAGGAGTTTGTTTCGTTTTCACGCGTGGTCCAACGGCGCAATAAAAACAATACCATGAATAAATACTGAAGGGAAGGTAAATTATTTTATGATGCAAAACCGGTAAACTTTTTTTTGATCAAACCCTTCTCCCTTACCGATTCAATTTACGATGCTCAATAATTCAAGGTAGTTTATGTACGTATATGGGGTTAGCTGGAAAATTGCTACCGCCGCAGGAGCGTTCTGTAGCCCTTTTACAAGGCCGCTTTACCCCCACAACTTCAAAAGGTACTCTGTACAAAAACCAGGCAAAGAGCAGGCAAGGCGGTGACACACACACACACACACACACACACACACACACGTACACACACACACACATACACACACCCACACACATACACGTACACACACACACAGAGGCAGAGATCTACTTGCTAGTAAGGGAATTGACTGTGTTGAATTATGTAACAGTTGTAAGTGCTTTGTGTGAAAGAGCTTTTCAATCGGACTGCCAGTATTTCGTGGCAATTGGAAAATAAGTTCTTGGTATTTGCATGCAAAAAGAAAATTGTGCGACACTTTGCTTTTTGTGTCTTTTTTTCCCTTTACCCGTTAACAAACACATTTAGTATTTTACAGACCTGACTAATCATAGCAGCTTTTTGGTTGTAATATTAGAATTAAATAAATTTTCAGAAGTAGAAATAATGACATTTTAAATAAAATTAATAAGTTTAACAGTGTATGTGGCACTATAAATAGATATTTAAAAAATAAGAGAAGAAATTAAATTTTTATGAAATAATGGAAGCTCGTATATTTTAAATTGACCGCAAATTTTGAACTTTAAGCAAAAAGAAAAAAAAATAATCCGATGTGCTGCACTCACATGAGTGTCTCTACTCCTGTACAAACCATTCTTAGGAACTCTTATTCCTATATCCTTTTCGTGTAAGTTAAGATAAACACTTGTACAAATTATATTATTGCTTATTTCCTTGTAGGTGCAAGGGGAATATTAGAATACAGTAGGCTTTGTGTTTTAAAGCTCTGACATTCCGTTCTCTTTGCACACTTAACATATAAAAAAATTAACAACGATGTTCCATTTTACGAAAGTTTAGTTTTCCGAAACTCGCACACATAACAAGGAATATCTCCGAAATGGTTCACCCTATAAGAAAATTTATTTGGACATAAAATGTGTATTTTAGCAAGATCTACATTTTCTGTACAGTATGATTTGGTCTATCTCTAATGGTTTACCAGTTATGCAAAAGTTATGCAGAGTAAATACGACTAAAGGGCTGTAGTCAGAAAATTGAGAATATACATTTCATTTGTCATAAAAAATATCTCACACATGACAGTTTAATCAAAATCGTTAGAGCCATTTTCACACACACACACACACACACACACACACACACACACACACACACACACACACACACACACACACACACACACACACACACACAAGATCTTTTTCTAGAAATGCTTTTTTTGGATTAAGGACACGAACATTTTGAAGAAAATAGATATAGGAATAAGAGTTTATAAGAATGGTTAGTACAAGACTAGAGAAAGTCATGTGAGTGCAACACATCAGATTTTTGTGGTTAGAAAAAAAGCAAATATTTATTGAGCGATTAGTATTCACAACAGTAGTTTGTAGTGTAATTTAAATAAGCCCTTCCTAAATGGCTGGATTCTATGTTCATGGATAAATGTCGTGTTGTGGTAGGCTAAAGGCAGCACGATGTATTGAACAAATATTGCATACCGTTCTCATTATCATGTAAATTGATATGGTTCAACTTTACACAGTTACTAATTGCTCCACATCGGACTTGTAACGAACTCACGAGAGCAAAATGATTCACAGCAAATGAACCGCAACAATCAATAATGAATACATTACCTTCGACACCTAGCCCCCAACGTCTCAGCCCATAAGCCACCATCTGTATACCAGTGAGTAGAGAAAGTCATGTGACCGCAAAACATCAGATGTTTATTCTAGTACTTCCCATAATTTTGGTGATGTTAACCTTAACATTACAATCAAATTTGGTGTTCTGGGCTAATGAGGCATTGTTGTCAACATTCCTGAGGAAGTTTGAAATACCGACATTGCTTTCCTAACGTCAGTAATTCCATTATTTCGTGTAATAATACTATAATGGCTACTTAGCAAATAAAGCTTGTGATAAATGGTGAACCACTAATAACATTCCTGGTTTACATTTGGGAAGTAGATCATTGCAGTATTAACTCATTAGTTTGTTCATTAACACAATGCCTCTATAGTAACCTACTTCCCGCGTGCGTAAAAGCACAGCACTGGTTTATTTCATTGTAAAGGCAACAGTGTTCAATAATTATATACCAATATGAGATGCGCCATTCCTACTATATAAGGAAGTTTAGAAGAAAAATAAAGTGAAGAAAATTGGACTGCATTTTGTCGTTTTGTCACACTGGTGTCAGACGTGGGATTCAGTTTTCACGCACCCATACTGAATTTTCTTAGCACCACAAGCGATACAAGTATCACTGGCTAGGAAACACTAGTGCAAATGTTTGTGGTTCACTGTTTGTGCTGTATTTAACATAAACCTACCCTATATTGTCACATCATACAAAAATATTTTATCTACAGAGAGAACATTTAAACGGTGTATCTGGAGGCAATGCGATGTTATCGGCAGGTGGTTACAATGGCGCGGTGAATGCTGGGTAAATGTGTTCAAACAGGACACTGTGTAATGCCTCGCCCACCAGATTGTATCCATGTAGTCTGTTTATACCGCATTTCGTATGCATCGGTTATACACGCATTTTTATAGGTATGTAAAAATTTAAAAATGATTTAAGTAGCAAAGGTGTATATTTGAGACTGTTTAAATCCATTGTACAGATGGGATTTGAACCACGGATCTTGTGAGTGCAACCCAACGGATTTTTTTTTTATTATTCAGGGAGCTTTGAACTGTGCTTCGGTGAAATTTCGATATTGATGTATGTGTGTGTGTGTGTGTGTGTGTGTGCGCGCGTGTGTGTGTGTGGGCGTGTGTGTATGAGTTTGTGTGTGTACGCGTGTGTGCGTGCAATAATCTTGAGAATCTGCCGAATCTTGTTTGCTTATTTCCACAGTTCTATAAGATGGTTTGTCCAAGAAGGTTTAGGCACAGACAGAAAACGGTAGTGAAATAACCTCTTCAATTTGTTCCGGTTTAGTGAACTCTCGACCTTTTTCAACTGTAGATATGGCGAGCGAGGTAAACGACTCGAAGGGAAAATACCGACATCAAATACTTGCGCGTGTTGACATTTTGGCATCTTCTACTCCCTTCCTAATTATATCATCCTGAAACACCTTTCAGGTAGACACACTTAAGGGACAAAATACTTTAAAACCATTTCCAAGGGATGCTAAAAGATTAGTTTTTACTTTCTCTACTGTAAGCAGAGGAAGTATTGTATTCCACCCCAAAAATTCGATGTGGAAATTTCACCGAAAATATATGCTTTGAGATCCCCTGAATCCAAAAAAAGCATTTCTAGAAAAAGGTCCATGTGTGTGTCTGCCAGACTGTGGACAGCATAACTCAAAAAGAAAAGTCGGTTAAAACCAAAGTTAGTATTTAAGTTTAATGTCTTTCAGAGATGCAACACGAAGATTTTGAAGAAAATAGTCCCACCCTAAACAACCCTTCACATGGAACATTTTTCGAAAATTTTAATTTTCTTGAAAATGGCTCTAACAATTTTTGACATTTAAAATGTCATATTTTTTAGATATGTTTATCACAAATTAAATGTGTGTCATGAATTTTCTGCCTATAGCTCCTGTAGTCGTATTTACTCTGGACGACTTTTGCATAACTGGTAAACCGTTAGAGATAGAACAAATCATACTAAACAAAAAATGTAGATCTTGCTAAAATACACAATTTATGTACGGTGAACCATTTCGGAGATGTTCCTTGTTATGTGTGTGGGTTTCGGAAAACTTAGAACTTTCGTGAAATGGAACATCGTTGTTCATTTTTTTATGTTAAACGTGCAAAGAGAACGGAATCTCAAAGCTTTAAAAGATTTGACTATCGCTCAAATAGTATTCTACTATTCCCCTTGCATCTACAAGGAAATAAGCAATAAGATAATCTGTACAAATGTTTATCTCAGCTAACTCGAAGAAGAGTTTGTAAGAATAGTTAGTACAAGAGTAGAGAAAGTCATGTGAGTGCAACACATCAGATTTTTCATGTGTAGTTCAGTGTGCTTAACTAAGATATTCCCTTCAATACCAAACTTAGTATTAGGTAATTCCAAAGAGTTAAAAAAATGAAGAAAAGAAACCTCATTCCCAAACCACATGGGAATTTGTATTTTCTCAAACACGTCTGTAACGATTTTGATTGAATTATCGTATGTTTAAGAGTATGAGAAGAGTCTCTGAAATGTTCTTCCCCCTGAGAGACCTTTGTATAAGTGTTAAACCATAAGAGATCGAAGTCACAGTTTCTAGTCTACAGATAGCACGTACAAACAACACAGAACTAGTAAGGCAATTTACCGTGCTGAGCAGAATAGGGTTGAGGGTGTAAAATGCCTTGAATGCTTAAAACGCAACCCCTTTGCCGCATTAAATTATGCTCTGTAACAGCCGTACTGCTTGTGAATTATGAAGGATGGTTATTGTGGGGTACATGTCGACAGATTAAAGAGAAAGAGTTGTTCGCCACAGAAAGAGAGACAGACGTTTATACGTTCGCCTCTTGAAAACAAAACAACAGCCCTTATGAATGCTCCACCTAACCTTTTGTTCTGGAGTCACCACCTAAGCTAAGGCATGGGGAAAATCAACGTCAATATGAGGCTTTTACGTCTCTTCTCTACGTGTTTACTTAATGAAATGCAATCTGGTATAAAGACCTCCACAGAGTGGGAATTAAGTTCCAAGTGACAAAGTAGGTATTAGAATGTGATTAGTTCCTACTTTATATACCAACTATAGTTTATCTTCATATCTATTTTACAAATAATGTCTAAAACGTCTCTTTCTTCTACTTCTTTTAATCATTAGAATTTTTTTCCCAAATGGTTTCAACTTCATAGAACCATACATAATGCAAGTAAGACAGACCTTGAATATTTAATATCTCTTGAATGACTTGATTGGAAACAAAAACTCAGCCATAACATTTCAAAAGGGATTAGCTCAAATCACTGCAACAAAGTTGACAACAAAGCCCAATTACTGTTTTTGTACTTTATTGCCTTCTAAAACTGACTCACACAACATGCAACGCACAGCTGGTCTTGCTGTGCTATTATCCACTACTAACAGCTGGTTCGTTCAACACTCAAGATTCCGCCACACACAACCACTACTCTTCCCTTTTATCTCACAAAACTCAACTCTCACCCACTCGCAAGCTTTTCATAGGAGAGAATGACGTAGCATGGATTTTTCTGGAAATTCACAATTTCTCGACGCTTCCACAAACATAACTTCTGCATAACCGATAAATCGTAAGAGATAGAAAAATTCTTACTACACCAAAAATGGGTATCCTATTAAAGCACAAAGTTCATGTCAAATAATTTTCTGGGATACGAATTACCTTTCCGAGATATTCTTTGTTATTAGCTTGAATTCTCCAAGACTTATACTCTTCTTAAATAGGAAATAGTTATAGTTTAGTTTATTTTTTGTCCTGATTCTGCAAAAATTACAAAACAATCACATAGCGACCAGCTGTTAAACCTACAATATTCCCGTTACCATTCTACCTACAAGAAAATACGTAATAAGCCCATTATTAAAAATGTTTATCTCAGTAGATAAAAGGAAAAACCTTCGTAAGAATTGTTCATTAAAGGTTAGAGAAAGTGCGAATGCAACACATCGGATTCTTTTCTGGGATTATCATTGGATCTTGCAGTCATTTGTATCTTTATTCATTGTTGCTAAAGAAGTGTAGTGCCAACTTCCGTAATCGAACACGAACGTCTGAATTTCTAGTCTAGTGGGCTATCCATTAGACAGCTGAAGTAATCATTCCGCTGCTGTCAAGTGATTATGAATAATTCAGATATGTCGCACTTGTTTCTTTCTCCTAATCTGTCTGCCCCCTCCCCTCTCTCTCTCTCTCTCTCTCTCTGTCTCTCTCTCTCTCTCTCTCTCTCTCTACAGTACTCTACTCAGTTATTTTTCCTCCATTATTTTGTCCAGAGTTCGTGCTTTTATTTTTTCCACTTCCCGCCTTTATCCCACCCTTCATTCTGTCTCGCTCGCACACATTTATTTTTAACCCCGTTTGGTTCATAAAATTTTCTGTGATCCCCGTATAAATAACTTTTCACCGTTTGCGTAACAAATGATGCAGTAAAGCGCTGACGAACGTTACTGATTTTGTTAACACTCCATTTTGATGGGAACTCACGTTTCCTGTACTAGAATATAAATTATTACGTTTTGATGATTGGATCCTAATGTGGGCACATATGTATGTATAGACCTGCGAAAAACAAGCTTAAAATTATGATGTTCAATGTAACTTTCGCGATAGAATAAATAAATGAACATTGTATGTGTATATCCTGAATGAATATGATAGAGATGAGATATTGTTAACTTAATGTACCATATGAAGATTTTATTACACTTGGTAATATTTCATTGGTATGTAGAGTGGTTTTTGCCAAGCAATGGTGACTGCCATATCTTTAAGCTAAGACTAGTATTTTAGTACTGTGTCATTTCAGAGTCAAATTTCTGTAATAACTACAGGAAGGAAGATCGCACAATTAAGCCACAAGTTTACTGCACACGGGTTCTACTGTTGCTACTCTCGCATGTACACAGCTGCAGGCGTTTGCTGATGCGCGCGTGTATACGACGGCTGCGCGGTACCAGTTACGTCACTCATTCTGCGTGTCCAACTAACTCGTATCCCATGTGACCCCAATGAATGGGGCAAATGTTCGCATGGGTCACATTTTGATTAAACATTTTTAAAAGTATTTAGGAATGGAAAAAATAGATTTTAGCTACTGTTATTGGTAATCAGAGGAATATAGATTCGACAATAAAACACCTCACTTATAATAATTAAATACATACCACTGCAAAGTCTTTGAAAGTTTAAGTGTACTCCAACGCTACCCTAGTTCAGAGGAATTTAAACATGTCTGTAAATTTGGGTTTGGAGAGAGCTGGCATCTGAAAAAAGAACTTTTAACAGAAGACAGTCATACTAGAGGTTGAACATTATGACACACAAGTGCAGTTTTACGATCTTGGAATAAACCTCTAATACGACGGGCGTTTGGGGGTACTTAAGACCCACTCGTGGACAACTGGCCACTATTCCTCATTGTTACCGAGTGCTTATCTTGCAGCTATCGAGCAAAGACTTTCATCTTAGATGTATGGAAGTGATTGGTCAGCAGTTCTCCTTCTGGGCGTATCCTTCCAGCTTGTCTATGGCTTTCTCTACTCAACAACAAACAAGCGCTTTCTTTCACTATGCGCTCTCTTCACAGCTACCATCTAGTGACTGCGTGGTGTACTAGCATCAGTTCGTCTTACGAGAGAAATTGCCTATAGATGGAGACGTACTTTTTGAACGCAATTGTAAATAATTTTCGAACGCATCTCGTAGAAGTTATTCCATGGTTCGGTTCCATTTATAAGCAATTTGAGTTGAGGTCTGCCTCCATCCACTTATGGCTTTACAATTTGAGGACTGAAGAGGAGATGCGAGATATTTCAAGTTAATCTTAGAGCCCGAATAAGCTAACGCGCAACACTCAGATACTTGGAATTGCAATGATGTCTACACATTTCAATGCGCAACTCGAAGTTGCCCCTTGTAAAGCACCATTAACGAGCACTTTGACATTCGCAGAATTGCATTGTTGTGTTCAGATGAGCGAGTGCCTTTGTAGCGCGCATCAGCGTGCAGGTAGAGTGCTTTGACACAGACCTCCTTAACGAAGAAAGGCCCGACCCAGCCCGGCTATTTGGCACATGCGGTGTTGAAGGAGGCCAATGTGATTAACATAGAGAGCAGGGAACATATTCCCTCATATTAAAACAGCTTACTTTGAGCATCATACAATAAACTGAAATATTCTTTACCTGATTAATCTTTATATATACGACCTACTCCAGTACCTGAATAAGGCTTTTGTAATATTTGCGAATTATTCCACCAATAACATGGAGTGTTTAAGCTATGTAAAATACTACAGAATTTTCTCCCTTATTTATTTTGTTGTGTTTTTCTGTTATTTTACTGTCTAAATCAATATATCTTCTCATACGAATAGACTGAATAATAAAAAACTTGCGGAGTTTGGACTGCAGCAAGTAGGAGGGGTCAGTCTGTCACATTATCACAACACAGAGGAGGCCAGACTCAGCTGACTTACGAACGTTGTGTGTGTGTCTGTGTCTGTGTGTGTGCGTGTGCGTGTGTGTATGTCTGTGTGTGTGTGTTTCTATGTCTGTGAATAGTATAGATCAAAAACGAAAAGTCCGTTCAAAACCAAATTGCTATTTAAGTTTAATAAATTTCAAGGATACGACACGAAGATATTGAAAAAAATTGCTCCACCCTAAACTCCCCTTTACGTGGAAAAAACTTTCGAAAACTTTGCTTTTCTCGCAAATGGCTCTAAGGATTTTGATTGAAATGTTAAGATATTTTTATGACAAATGAAATGTATATTTTGAATTTTGTGACTATAGCCTACGTAGTCCTGTTCAGTGTTCATGACTTTTGAATAACTCATAAACCGTATCAGAGAGAAAAAATCTTATATAAAAACTGTAGATTTCGGTAAAACACACAATTTATGTGTGAATGCTTTTTGTAGAGTGAACCATTTAGGAGATATTCCTTGTTATTTGTGCTTCGGAAAACTTAAAACTCTCGTGAAACGCAACATCGTTGTTCATTTTTTTATATGTTAAGTGTGCAAAGAGAACGGGATCTCAAAGCTTTAAAAGATTTGACTGTCGCTCAAAGTCTACTGTATTCCAATATTCCTCTTGCACCTTCAAGGAAATAAGCAATAAGATAATTTGTACAAATGTTTATCTCAACTAACACGAAGAAGATACAGAAATAAGAGTCTGTAAGAATAGTTAGTACAAGAGTAGAGAAAGTCATGCGAGTGCACGGGAGTCCACGGGAGTAGATAAGCATTGTGAGCTTGTTGGAGTCTTTAATCCAAAATGCTATTTAATTCAGTATGACTAGTCAGTGTAATCAAAATGAGGCATTTATATTAACGTTTCCTTAATTGAAGCTGGCAGAAAGCCATTCTTTAATTTAAAACGATAGACTATTTCACGTCATTCCAAACCATGCATTGGATTGGGGTCCAAATTAATATTCAAATACATTCAATAAAAAGTGTTACGATATTATGAACGCATTGAGCACAATGTTTGTGGATTTGCAAGCCTGAGTTGCGACATAAAAGCATTGTTTTGTTTTTAATTTATATTCCATTCATGATTTACGTATTTATTAAAATCAACCACCCGTTCGCCTGCACCCCTGTAAATCCATCAGCCTTCCATTTAGCCAACGGATTTTACCGTTTAACACAAATAGTGCCACAGTAATTGAAATGAGTTGATGGAAAAGAGCAACCGTCGTTGTTTTTAACTTTTTGTCAAGCACAGACTGAAACATTTACGCAAATCAAGAACACGGAAAAAATTCCGACATTACGTAATTATTTCTACCGAGGTAATTTTATTCGGGTTAATAAATTATATTAACGTGAACATTTTGCGTTACCGGTTCTCTCAAAGTGGCGATGTATAATCTGCAAATTGCGTTAAGTATACCGGGAATCGATTGGAACATTGGTGCTGGCTAATTAATAATTATAACCATTTAAAGGGTAATGAAGGTAAATTATCGGGCTGGGAAATTAGCTGTTTGTATCATTAAAAAACTTATTCGCTATCTGGTATTAATTAACAACTCTACCTGATGAATATATGGCAAACGATCTTCAAACGTTTATAGTGTAAAGAACGGCGTATAAGCGAAAATGAAGACTTTTAGCTATAGTGCAGCCCAAAGTTTCATATCATCACCGCCACCGCCACCGCCGCCACCGCCACCGCCACCGCCGCCGCCGCCACCGCCACCGTCACCGCCACCGCCGCCACCGCCACCGTCACCGCCACCACCGCCACCGCCACCACCGCCACCGCCACCTCCACCGCCGCCGCCACCGCCACCGCCACCACCACCGCCACCGCCACCACCGCCACCGCCACCTCCACCGTCACCGCCACCGCCGCCACCGCCACCGTCACCGCCACCACCGCCACCGCCACCACCGCCACCG